>CM024761.1:46118194-46809080 GCA_014218235.1 Colocasia esculenta | reverse complement strand
TTCTTATTGGAAGAACAGAATGCAAGTATTCTTAAGGCCCAGAACTATGAGATCTGGAAAGTAGTTGAGGCTGGTCCCTATGAAAACCAGGGTGAGGAAGAAACCTGGACGAGGGAACAAATAAGGAGAGCTACATTGAATTACAGTGCCATGAACATGATTCAATGTGCTGTCCATCCCAAGGAGTATTCGAGAATCTCTATGTGTAAATCTGCCAAGAGATGTGGGATAAACTCGAACTACTCTATGAGGGAACATCTCAGGTCAAGGAGACCAGGCAAATATCTTAGTTTCAGAATATGAACTTTTCATGATGAAATCTAATGAATCTATTTCTGAAATGTTTGCCAGATTTATGGTGATTGTCAATGGACTCAAGGCTTTGGGTAAGGAGTATACTGATGCAGATTTGGTAAGAAAATTTTGCGTTCACTTTCTTCAATTTGGCATACCAAGGCCACTGTTATTGAAGATTCAAAAGATTTATCAAAATGTCTTTGGATGAATTGATTGGATCTTTAATGACATATGAATAAACTTAAGAAGAAATGAAGATCTTATCATTAAGACCAAGCCTATGGCACTCAAAGCCTCTTCAAGCAACAAAGATAAAAATCAGGATAAAACAAGTTCTGAAGAATCTGAGTCAAATGAGGATGAGATTGCCCTCATGACCAGACAATTCAGGAAATTCTTGAAATATAGGAAAGGGAAAATGACTGGGAAAAAAATTTTCCCCAGGTAAGAAGAATATTTCCTCTTCCAATTTCAATAAGAATCATAAACCTGATGAGAATGTTATCTGTTACAGGTGCAACAAGCCAGGACACATGAAGGGAGTGTCCTGAGAACAAAAAGGAAAAGCACAAAAGATTCCAGAAATACAAGAAGCCCAAGGCCATGGTAGCCACTTGGTCTGATGAAGACACAAGTGAGGAAGAAGAAGAGAAGAAGTCCTCAAGCTCAGAGAGTGAGGAAGTTTGCTTCATGGCCAACAGCACAGATGGAAAGGTAAATACTTCCTTTGAAGATTATAGTGTTGAAGATTGGCAGGATGTGTATGCTGAATTGGTAGAAAGATACTCTGAAATGAAAAGAAAACAAACACATCAAAAAGAAAATTGAAAATCTTTACCATAACCAATCTTCAAACAATAGAACCTGTGAACTGGAATCTGAAGTAACAGAATTGCTTGAAGAAAAAGAAAATTTACTGAACAAATTGATGATTTAAAGCTTGCCTCTCAGAAGGCCTCCCAAGACTTCAGAAATTTAAATGAAAAGCTGGAAATTGAAAAACAAGAAAACAACAGAAAATTGAAGAAATTGAAATTCTTAAAAACCAGCTAAAGGAAAAGGAGGAGGTTATCCAAACCTTCACAAAAGGCCAAGATAACCTAGAGGCATTGCTAGGATCCAACAAGACACCACATCTCATGGATTGGGATTCAACAAAAAGAAATCAACAAAAGATAATCTGGTGAGAAAAAGGGAAAAGCACCATTAATCAACTTTGTTAAAGGTCCCAATCTGGAAAACACTGAAATCCAACAAACAGCAAACAAAACCCCAAACAAAACCCAAACAAAACTCAAAAAAATCAAAAATTCCAAAAACAAAAAGACTGTCAGGTCGACACAGTCCCCTGACAGGTCGACCTGTTCAACACCAAAAACCATAATCAACTCAACTAAAATTCAAATAAAAATCTGAAAATAAGAAAAGGGAAAAGAAATGATCCATGAAAAACCTTGGACCTCCAAGACAGCTCCTCAAGAAAATTGGATTAATCCTTGGAACCAATGGTATGAAAATCCCTGTTGGTATTATCCTCAATACCCTTATCCAAATTTCTGGATGTACCAACACAATCCATGGATTCCACCTCCTTCTATGAACTCAAATTTTCAAATGAAAAACTCCCCTCCTACCAAAACAAAGATCTTGGTGCTTTCATTCCTAAAAGAAGAACAAACAGAAAAATGCTGAAAACACCAAAGTAACAAAACAAAAATCTAAAACAAATCAAATTTGGGTGAGAAAGGATTTGATGTCTTTGTTAAATCATTCTGATGGTCCCAACTCTGTTTGGGTACCAAAATCTTCTCTCCACTGATCTTGTTGCAGGGAAGTCGTGCACCCAACACAAATGTATGGTTTCTTGACAGTGGGTGTTCACGACATATGACTGGAGATAGAGCCAAATTCTCATTCCTGCTTGAAAAGGAGGGAGGGTCAGTCACCTTTGGAGGTAAAAATAAAGGAAAGATCATTGGATCTGGTAAGGTTGGTCAAACTTCTTCAAACTCTGTAGATAATGTCTTGTTAGTTGATGGACTTGATTATAATTGCTCAGTATCAGCCAACTATGTGACAAAGGTCACAAAGTTGTGTTTGAATCTGATTTTTGCAATAATAGATTCATCATCAACTGATAAAATCAAATTCTTTGGAAAAGAGAAAACAATGTCTACATGATCAACCTTAATAAAAACTTTTCTGAAAATCTTTGTTTTGTTGCAAATAAAGATGAAATTGCATGGACTTGGCACAAAAGACTTGGCCATGCAAGCTTCAGAACAATGAATAAGTTGTTAAGATTGAATTTGGTTAAAGGTCTTCCTGAATCCTTTTCTAGTGTTGAAGGTCAAATTTGTGGGATCTGTGCTAAAGGAAAACAAACTAGAAAATCCTTTAAAGTCTTCAATGATGTACTCACATCTAAGCCACTAGAACTTCTTCACATGGACCTCTTTGGGCCAACAAGAGTTCTAAGCTTGAGTGGCAAAAGATATGGATTTGTAATCATTGATGACTTTACTAGATTTACCTGGGTTATTTTTCTATCTCACAAAAGTGATGCATGCCTTGAATTCAGGAACTTTTGTACCACTGTCTTAACCACTTATCCATATAAAATCAAAACATCTTAACTGATCATGGGGGTGAATTTGAAACACATCCTTTTCTGATTTTTGTGCTGAATTTCAGATATTCCACAAGTTTTCTTCACCAAGAACTCCAGAACAAAATGGAGTTGTGGAAAGAAAGAACAGAACTCTTGTGGAAATGGCTAGAACCATGCTTCTTGAGAGTAACTTGCCCAAATCCTTCTGGGCTGAAGCTGTGAACACAGCAAACCACATACTCAATAGAGCATTGGTCAGACCAAAAATCAAGAAAACCCCCTATGAATTATTGAAAAACAAAAAGCCAACTGTTTCCTATTTTAAAGTCTTTGGGTGCAAATGCTATGTACACAATAATAACAAAGAAAACCTTGACAAGTTTGATGCTAAGAGTCAGGAAGCTATCTTCCTTGGCTATTCTGAAGTGTCAAGGGCCTTCAAAGTGTACATAATGAAAACCAAATCTGTTGAAGAATCTCCACATGTTATTTTTGATGAAAATTCCTTTTCCACTAATGATTCTAAATCTTGCAGGGAAAAACAAGACAATGAAGAGGATGACCTCATTGTGGATTCTTCACCAACCGTTGAGGAGAGTAATAACATTGAAGAAAACCTGAACAACAACTCACAATCTCCAAATGGTTCAGGTAATACTGATTCAGAAGTGGGTACTTCTCAACAGGTAATTTCTGAACCTCGATTTCTAAGAGATCACCCATTAGACAGTGTAGTTGGCAATCTAAATGATAGAGTTAGGACCAGATCATCCTTTTTGCAAAACATTGAAGAAGACTCACTAGCTCTAATTTCCCAAATTGAACCCAAGTCAATTGATGAAGCCTTATCCAGTTCTGATTGGATTAATGCTATGCATGATGAACTTCATCAATTTGAAAGAAATCAAGTGTGGGAATTAGTGCCTAGACCTAGTGACCAAACAGTGATTGGCACTAGATGGGTTTTCAGAAATAAATTGAATGAAGCTGGTCAAGTAATAAGAACAAAGCTAGGCTAGTTGCAAAGGGGTATAACCAAGAATTTGGAATTGACTTTGAAGAATCTTATGCCCCTGTAGCTAGACTAGAAGCTGTGAGAATTTTCCTTGCTTTTGCATCCTCCATGAAATTCAAAGTCTTTCAAATGGATGTTAAAAGTGCATTTCTAAATGGATATATAAAGGAAAATGTGTTTGTTGAACAACCTCCTGGATTTGATAATGAAAAATATCCTAACCATGTTTTCAAGCTTAATAAGGCACTCTATGGTCTTAAACAAGCTCCAAGAGCTTGGTATGATCGTTTGAGTTCCTTTTTACTTGAAAAAGGATATTCTAGAGGTAATGTTGATCAAACATTGTTCACAAAAACAGTAAAAAATCAAATAATTGTGGTCCAAATTTATGTTGATGACATAATTTTTGGCTCCACCAATAAAGGCCTTTGCACTGAATTTTCAAATCAAATGCAGAATGAATTTGAAATGAGCTTAATGGGAGATTTAACATTCTTTTTGGGATTGCAGGTTAACCAAACAATGAAGGAATCTTCATCAGTCAAACCAAATATGTCAAGGAGCTACTGAAAAGGTTTGACTATCAGAACCTTAAACATTCAAGCACACCCATTGCAATAAATGCTAAGCTAGAAGAAGACCCATCTGGTAAGTCAGTAGATCCAAAAACCTACAGAGGTATGATTGGCTCTCTGCTCTACCTTACTACTTCTAGACCTGACATTCAGTTTTGTGTGTGCTTATGTGCTAGATTCCAATCAAATCCTAAAGAAAGTCATATGCTTGCTGTGAAAAGAATTTTTAAATATCTTGTTGGAACATGTGACTTAGGAATTTGGTATCCTGCTGGTTGCAAGTTAGAATTGTTTGCCTATTGTGATGCTGATTATGCTGGGTGTAAGTTAGATAGAAAAAGCACAAGTGGCTTGTGTGTATTTCTAGGTGGGTGCCTTATTTCTTGGGCTTCTAAGAAGCAACATTCAGTTGCTCTGTCAACAGCAGAGGCTGAGTATGTTGCTGCAGGTAGATGTGGAACTCAGATTCTCTGGGTGAAACATCAACTTCTTGATTACAACCAAGATTTAGGGTGTGTACCCATCCTATGTGATAACACAAGTGCAATCAACCTTTCTAAAAACCCATTCAGCACTCTAGAACAAAACACATTGAAATTAGGCATCATTTCTTGAGAGATGAGGTTGCAAAGAAATCTTTTGAACTCCATTTTATTGAAACTGAAAAACAAATTGCAGACATATTCACAAAACCCCTTCCTGAAAATAGATTCTCATCTTTAAGGAGAGAACTTGGTCTTTGTAAATGTCCACCTTCTTGATCTCTCTTAAGTTTGGGTTGAGTGCTATGCATTATCTAAGGGGAGTTCTTTGCATTTCATATTTCCTTGCTTCCTCAAGATACATTGTTCATATCTCTCTCATTTTCAATTCTATTTCCTTTTTACAATAAATTCTCCACTTCTGATTGTGTTGAAACTTCTTGGTATATCAAATAGTGATTTGGAGAAGGACAAGTTATGCTTGTCTGGACACTTTCACTATGCGTGAGAACATATCTCCGCCAAGTACTAAGAAGTTAATATGCAATAATTGAGGGGGAGCTTTTATTGTTCCAAGAGAAATTCTTTTCTGATTTCAAAACTTGCACAGTTTTAACTTCCACTTCTTTTTGCTAATGAATTCTTCAACTCTTATTGTATTGAAATCTCTTGGTATATCAAATGGTGACTTGGAGAAGGACAAGTTATGCTTGTCTGGACACTTTCACTATGCGAGAGTATGTGTCTCCGCCAAGTACCAAGAAATGGATATACAGTTGTTGAGGGGAGTCTTTGTTGACCAAGAAGAAATTCCTTCTGATTTCAAAACTGCATATCTTTATTATGATGACAAATGGTTGAAATCATCATCTCAGGGGGAGCTAGAAAATTCACAAGTCACCTTTTTGCAAATTTCAAAACCCTTCTTGCATTTCATCAATTCCTTGCATGATGTCCTCATTCTAAAGTCTAGAGTCTCAAAATGAACCTTGAGTGATCTATTATATTTTTACTAATCAACTTTCCACTATGTCTCTCAATCCACAGAAATTCAGATCTCTTCCTAAACTAAATAACAATTTGTGTTTGAACTTAAAACATTTCCTTGTTTGCAACTGATGACTGGATGTATTTGAATTCTATCTCACAAACTCTCCAAAATCTTATAAAATCCAACAGAGCAATGGCATTTGTGCTGAGAAACTGCACACCTTCACAATGAATGAAGTGCTATGTATGTCATGAGGCATTATTGCTAACTCTGTTCAAAGGGGATCCAAATTGAAAATAACCTCAAAATTCAAGCAATTATGTGCTATGCTTTTTGATGATGACTGAGTAACTGGAAATATTGGCGTCTAAAAAACGTATATTTTCATGTCAAAAGGTCATCATTTACCCCTTTGAGACTTGACAATGACTAAATCTTGAGTATCCAGGGACTATGGTGTGTAAAAAGCACTAGTACTTGAGTGAAAGAGATTTACATCATTTGATAGTTTGTTAAAAGAACAAAATATGAAAATTATTGGAGATTTGTTTAGAAAGAATCATCTTCCTCCTTCATCAAGTTGTTCTTTAAGTTTGTGTTTTACTTTCAACACAACTGTGTTTAGTCTAGATGATATCTTTAATTCTTGAAAATTGAGAAACATGGTAGATTTTGGTTGATTGTTAGATACATTATATCCCTCAATTTATCATTTTGTTGATTCAAGTCTTGGAATGCTAATATCCTGTTGGAAATTGTGTGAAATACTTGAACTGTAATGAATTTTTGCAAAATACAACAAATGAATTTTTAGGCCTCTTAAAAATCCTTGAAATGATAATTCCTCTCATTATTTATCATTATAAAGATGTCCCCAAATTTCTCAAAAATTTCCTCTCAAAAATTCAAATTTCTCTCAAAGGCTGTGTCGACACAATCCTCTCTCGTGTCGACACACAACCCAGTCAGGTCGACACACCCTTCCTCATGTGTCGACACTGCCTTCTTGCCAGAACCCTTTCAAACCTTTCGGGTTCACCTTAACCCCTTGTTGTTCCTGCGGGGCAGTGTACCACTGCATCCCTTTTGGGCATCAGGTCGACCCGACGGCCAAACTCTCACCTTTCCGGCAAGAAATTTTCCCCATCTCTAACTCTCATCCCCCTTCAATCACCTCTCCAATCTTCCATCTCCTCTCTGAAATTCCACTCCTTCCTTGCACCATGGTCCGCAAGTTGGGTCCCCGCCGTGGCGCAAGGTCTCAGGCTTCTTCAAGGCAGGTTCCGGCACAGGTTCCGTTGAACAGATTGAAAGAAGAACCAAGCGAAGAAATGATCCTGCAGAGCTTCCAGGATCCTCTTCTGCACCTCTCAGAGCTTCAAAGAGAGGTAGGACCTCCAATACTGGCAGAGGTAGACAAGTTTCAAACCCTAGATCAGATATTTCGGGCGATTCCTCTGACCATGCTGAGGAATCATCTTCATCTTCCTCTACTGAGTCTCAAGAGGATATACCCTCAGAATCCGTCAGTGCTGCCAAACTGATTTTGAAGCCTAGAATTCTTGACCTTTCTGACACCCAATTAGCAGACTCTCTCCCAGAAATTCAAACCTATTTCTCCTTTCAATCTTGGATACCTTTTATTTCTGAATTTCAAGTCTGCTATCCAAGGTTAGTTAGAGAGTTCTACAAAAACCTCACCTGCACAGAAGAAGGTTTTAAATCCAAAGTCAAGGGGATAGAGATAGACATGCCAACTGATGTAGCAGCCTCCATTTTCAAAGTGCCAGATGAAGGGGCTGACTACCATGAATTTGAATTTGACTTACATGAAGCCTACTCAATCTTGACAGGCCATCCTGCAGATCCATCAGATCCCAAACAAACCTATGTGACAAGGTTTAATGCCAACTCATTTCCACCTGTATTAAGGGTAATTCACCACATCTTGACAACCATAGTTACCCCTCAAGGTGGTGGGAGGGATAGATTGACAGATATCCAGAGATTCATACTCTATTGCATGGTCAAAGATATCAAGGTCAACCTTCATGTGATTCTTTATCAAATCATTTCTGAAACTACAAGAGCAGACCTCAAGAGATCTCTACCTTATGGAGCACATCTGACCTCAGTGTTCAAGCACTTTGGTGTGCCATTGGAAAATGAAAAATTCCAATCCATTCCCAAGTCAAATCAACATCTACACTTTCAAGAATATCCAGAAGTTTATGGGATTCAGATTGGAGGGAAATCAAATTAGAAGAGGACCAGCTGTGGTTGAGGCTCCTCCAGTTCAAGAGGAACAGCCTCAAGTTCAAGGGGAACAGCCCCAACCTCAGGAGGATCAGCCTCAGGCTCAAGGGGATCAGCCCCAAGTACAAGGAACAGCCTCCAGCTGAAGGGGACCAGCCCCTAAGTCAAGAGGATCAGCCTCCTATGCATGAGGATCAGCCTCAAGTTACAAATGGGTGATAGTCCTTTCCATGCTCCTCTCTCACCTCAGCTTCCTCATTTTTCTCCACAACCCTCATTCCAACCATCCACATCTTCTGGTGGGCCTCCTGTTCCACCAGAATTGATATCATTCCTCAATGACAAATTTGAATCCTTCAACTCCTCACTTCAATCCATGTCCACATCTTTTGAGCTACGGATTCAAAGACTGGAAAACACAGTTTCTGCCAAATTTATTGAACAGAAGGCAGCTTCAGATTATGCAGCTCAAAGGTTCAATAGGTTGATTGGCACATGGGAGATGCCTCTCTACAGCTAAAAGAGCATCAAGACAAGTTGGAGATAGTTATGAAGGGAATATTGGCAAATTCCCAAAAGATGTCTTCAACACCAACCAAACATTGCATGAGATTTCCAGCACCAGACTGTCATTTGCTCATTTTGTGGATGATTTGGAAAGTATGAGGAATTTCAATGAGCACATAGACAAGCAGCTTAAAGCATTGACCATGGAATTCAAGATAATGCAAAGACCTGGTTGGTCAGCTGCTCATCAAGTTCTCAACCTGTTTCAGATGAACTGAAAAGAACTCAGAGCACCTTGATAGAGCATTCTGATAAAATGGAGCATTATCTTCACACTCGGCTGACAACTATCCATGAACAGATAAAGTCAAGCATGAAGTCAATGGACAAAAGATTGTCAGACATTGAGATGCTTCTAGCTCCAATTCCTCCTCCTCCTCCATCTTCTACCTAATGTACATCTTTTTTGATAATGTCAAAGGGGGAGAAGAATGAATGAATTGAATGAATATTTTGATGTAATGATCTTTGAATGAAATGAAATGAAATGAAATGGTTGTTTGGCTTCAATTGGCTTCAATACAAACTTTTGTCTTTGTGTGTGAATACTTGTTCAATTGTTGACTTGTGTGCACAAAACTTCTAATTTCAAGTAACATTGTATCTCACAAAAATATCATCAATTGTTACTGAACAATATCAAAAGGACATTGACAAGTATGAACAAAAAGAAAAACAAAAACTTAAACAATAAAAATTGCTTAAAAAATCACACTTCATCAAAACCACATTCAAATATGGATTTAATGTTGCCATCATCAAAAAGGGGGAGATTGTTGGGTTGAATGCAAATTCATATCATTTCCCTCCTATTTTGATGATGACAAGGAGTGTTCTTAAAGCAATTTAATTGAAGCATGTCAAAAACATCATACCTGAAATTCATGTTCAAAAAGTATTTGCAAATCACATTTATCATTTATAGTCATGATAAATCATTTAACTAATGATATATGTGTTTATTTTTCAGGTACAAACATTTTTATGCAAAAGATGTGTCGACACACCCATCAATGGTGTCGACACATCAACACAGATTCAAAGAGAAAATTGTGTAAAAATGTCAAGAGTGTGTCGACACATGTCAAGAGTGTGTCGACACGAGTGGCAGTTTTCCAGAGATCAAGGGTACCCAGGTCGACACACTCCCAGGGCAGGTCGACACTAGACCCAGTTCCCAGAACAGCCAGTTTGAGGAATTGGGACACAGGTCGACACGGACCTCTCTCCCAGAACAGGTTTTTCTATCTTTGGGACAGTGTGTCGACACAACCACCAGGGCAGGTCGACACACTACGGAAACTTTTCATCCTAAGAGCTGATGGCTGCCACGTGTCCTTCTAGGGCGATCAGAATCTTTCTTGGAAAGCGTGCCCTTGTACCCCAAAAGGGTATCTTTGGAATCCTAAGGGTATAAAAGGTCCTTTTTGGCCTGCCTTCAAAAGAGACCCAACCAACCTCTTAGAGCCTCCTGAAAATTCCTGGCGGCCATAAGAGTTCGTGTCTCCCTCCTCTGCCTTCCTGGAGTTTCCTGAAGACCTCTTCTCACCAATTCAAGGTGTGAGAATTGTGGTTTGATCTTTAAGAAGCCTCTGAAGCATCTCAAGGAAGCAGATCAAGTAGAAGCCATCGTTGGAGAAGAATTCAAGGAAGGTCCAACCTCCCAGATTGCAGAGCATCGTCTTGGACTTCATGTTTACAAGCTTCTTCCCAATCCAAGCTTCTACAAGGGAGTACACTTGAAGAACGAAGCATTCAATACATTTACTTTACTTCTGTTCTTCTGAGATATCTCTTGAGATTATGCAAGTGCTTCTGCATAATTCTCATTAGTGTTCTCAAATTCGACTAGATCTGTTGCTAGGAGATCTTGTCTTAAGTTGGTGTCTAGCAAGTCTATGTGTGAGCCTTGTGCTCAGGTTGTTGTGAGCCGTTGTGCTCAGTGTTGAGTTGTCAAACTCAAGTGTGGGTTGAGCAGTCTTGCTCAGTTGTTCTAGAGTAGTCTTGCTCTAGAAGTGGTGTGAGTTGTAAGCTCTTCAGTGTTGGAGTTGTCAGGCTCCAGTGGGTGTGTTACCCAGTTGTGTTAGTGAATCCTCACGGGTTGTGAGGGGTGGATGTAGGAATCACATGGGTGATTTCCGAACCACCTAAAATCCTTGTGCATTTTTTTCTGTGGTTTGACTGATTCATCCGCTAGATGCTTGCATAGGATTCGTTTTTAATTCACTTAATCAACTTGATTCACATCTAAGTTTTTCAACTCACTCCAATCTAATCAGATCAGTAGCTTTTCACTGATAACATTGCCTCTGATTCTAAATAGTTTTAAAAATTATTTAAGCTTCCGCAAAAGTGGCTAAGATCTATTCATCCCCCCCTTCTAGATCTTTTCCACACATTTATTTCGATCCTTCAGTTTCAGCCTCCGCCAGTTTTTGCTCCAGCCTGATCCAGACATGCAGCACTGGGCATGGTAGATGACATGGAGCGTATTTTTCACTTCCATGTAGTGTGTTTCCCGAGGAGCGAGTGTTGCTAGCCTTTACCAGTTGCAGGCGCAGGCGGTGTCTTGGTGTCGCTGAGTGGGAGACTACTTTTTCAGGCTCGTCCACTAGCGATTCCTGTGGCAAGAGTTTGTCGTTTCTCTTAGAGAGCCTTCGTCCTACTTACGTCCGAACGGAGAGGTTGTACCAGTTCTGGACTTTCAGGCAGAGGGACTCTACTGTGGTCAGTACAGGGTCCAGATTTGTAGAGCTAGGGTGTATGCTCCCCAGATTAGAGATGGAGGTCTGAGGACTCAGCAGTTGTGAGTGTCTTGAGGCCAGAGCTCAGGCAGGCGCTGTAGTTGACACGGTTCATAGACTTGGATGGGGTCCTATCAGACAGCGGCACGTTGAGGCATAAACAGGGACACTTTGCGACTCGTGCTCGGAGCGCAGAGTTCAGACATAGGTAGTTCTTCTCAGCCCGACCGCAGCAAGGGTAGTGTGTCAGACGACCCCGAGGTCTGCGACTTCCTACCGTCCCACTTCTACTGGTACGACGGCGAAGTCAGGATCTCGGAGGAAGTTTCGGCGTGATAGGAGGCAGGCAGAGCAGAGGCAGCAGTCGGTTGGGAGTGTTCAGCATCCGACAGGTCGGTCATCCTTCGCACAGGTACAGCGTACTTTTGCTGGTCAGTGTTACCGTGTGACCAATGGGTCACATGGCGCGAGAGTGTCTTTGCTACCTCGTGTGCCGCAGCAGCAGACCAGTCACAGCCCCGAGTGCAGCAGCAGCAGCAGGCACCTGTGCAGCAGTGTCAGCAGACCGGAGTTCTGGTGGGTCGAGAGGTAGAGGTCGTGTTACCCACTTGACTCGTGCAGACGCGGAGAGGCAGCTCACCTGGTGGAAGGTACTGTTTCAGTTTTTGGTTGTACAGCTAGAGTTTTGTTTGATTCCGGTGCCTCTCACTCTTTTGTGTCTGAGGAGTTTTTAGACTCCCTTGGAGAGTTGAGTTCAGGAGAGTCTGTTGAGTTGGCAGTAAAGTTGCCGACAGGGGACTTTGTCCTTACGTCCTACTGTCTTGAGGAGGTACCTGTGCAGTTGCAGGATCAGTGGTTGTCAGCTCGTCTTTGCCTTGCAGTTACATGACTATGATGTGATTTTGGGTATGGACTGGTTAGAGCGGTATGGTGCAGTGATGGATTGCCAGAAGAAGAGGGTGCACTTGCGGATACCTGGGGAAGCGGCGTTCTACTTCCAGGGTATCGTACCTCTTACTTCTCGCTTTTAGTTTCTGCTTTGAGGGCAGGGAGGTTACTTGCTTCTGGTTGTCAGGTTTCCTAGTTTCTGCAGTGACTCTTGACCAGTTTGCCTCGGGAGTGGGGACATTCCTATAGTGAGTGAGTTTCCGGATGTCTTTCCGGAAGAGTTGCCTGGTCTACCGCCAGAGAGAGAGATTGAGTTTACTGTAGAGTTGGTTCCTGGCACTATACCTTTTGCTCAGGCACCGTATCGTATGGCACCAGCAAAGTTGAAGGAGTTGAAGAGGCAGCTTGAGGAGTTGTTGGAGAAGGGCTATATTCGTCCTAGCTTTTCTCCGTGGGGTCACCTGTTTTGTTTGTCTGGAAGAAGGATGTTAGCCTGAGGTTGTGTATTGATTATAGGAAGCTAAATCAAGTGACCATCAAGAATAGGTATCCTTGCCTAGGATTGATGATCTCTTTGATCAGCTTCAGTCTGCTCGTGTCTTCTCGAAGATTGACTTGAGGTCGGGCTACTATCAGTTGCGGATTAGAGATTCTGACATTGAGAGGACTGCTTTTCGGACCAGATATGGACACTTTGAGTTTTTGGTGATGCTGTTTGGGCTCACCAATGCTCCAGCGGCCTTCATGGATCTGATGCACCGGGTGTTCCACCAGTTCTTGGACCGGTTTGTCGTAGTGTTTGTTGACGACATTCTGGTGTACTTCGTTTCGGAGGAGGAGCACGCCGAGCACCTGAGGATCGTGTTGTGGACCCTACGAGAGCACCAGTTGTATGCCAAACTTAGTAAGTATGAGTTTTGGCTACAACAGGTTCACTTTTTGGGGCACGTGATCTCAGGTGAGGGAGTTTTAGTAGATCCAGCAAAGGTTGAGGCAGTTTTGCAGTGGGAGAGTCCCAGATCTGTGTCTGAGATTCGTAGCTTTCTGGGTTTGGCAGGTTACTACCGCAGGTTTGTTTGAGACTTTTCTCAGGTTGCTGCACCCTTGACTCGGTTGACGAGAAAGGGAGTTCCTTTTGAGTGGTCGGAGCAGTGTGAGCAGAGCTTCATGGAGTTGAAGCGACTGCTTACGTCGGTGCCAGTTCTTGCCTTACCTTCAGGTGAGGAGGGTTTTGAGGTTTGCACAGACGCTTCAAGTATTGGATTAGGTGCGGTTTTGATGCAGCAAGGCCGGTGGTGGCTTATGCGTCTCGCCAGCTTAAGCCCCACGAGGAGAGTTACCCGACCCACGACCTAGAGCTTGCAGCTGTGGTGGTTACTTTGCGATTTGGCGTCTTTACCTGTACGGAGTGAGTTTTGTAGTCTGTACCGACCACCAGAGCTTGAGATATGTGTTTTCTCAGAGGGATCTGAATATGAGGCAGCGTCGATGGATGGAATATCTGAAAGACTATGATTTCAGCATTGAGTATAAGCCTGGAAAGGCGAATGTAGTTGCAGATGCCTTGAGTAGGAAAGCACAGATGAGTCATCTGATGCTTAGAGAGTGGCAGTTGTGGCAGTCTGTGATAGAGGGATCTTTCAGAGTTTCGTCCAGTCGTCGTCAGTTTGTGTTGGGCAGTTTGTTAGCGGCTCCCGCCGTTGTGAGACAGGTTGCTGAGGCTCAGCAAGCAGATCCCGAGTTGCACAGTGTGTTGCTTCTTCCAGAGGTTGAGCTTTGTGAGGACGGGACTGTTAGGTTCCGAGATAGACTCTATGTTCCTGTTGAGGAGTCTATCAGGAGAGTTGTGTTACAGGAGGCACATGGTTCCAGGTACTCTATTCATCCAGGGGCGACCAAGATGTATCACCGGTTGAGACGTCAGTTTTGGTGGCCTGGGATGAAGAGAGACATAGCGGCTTTTGTTGCTAGGTGTTTGGTCTGTCAGCAGGTAAAGGCCGAACATCAGCGTCCGGGAGGACTTGTGCAGCCGTTAGAGATTCCGATGTGGAAGTGGGACCATGTGACGACTGACTTTGTTTGTGGTTTGCCGAGGACAGCTGGAGGTTTTGACAGCATTTGGGTTCTTGTGGACAGATTGACGAAGACTGCCAGATTCTTACCTGTCAGGACTAGTTGGGGTGTGAGTAGGTTGGCCGCATTGTACGTAGAGCGGATTGTTCCTTTGCATGGAATGCCGATCTCTATTGTGTCAGACAGGGATCCTCGCTTCACTTCTGGCGTAGTTTCCAGAGAGCTTTGGGGACAGAGTTGGCTTTTAGTTCCGCCTACCACCCTCAGTCAGACGGTCAGTCAGAGTGGACTATCCAGACTTTGGAAGACATGCTTAGAGCTTGCTGTCTGGAGTGGCAGGGGTCGTGGACAGCTCACTTGCTGTTGGTCGAGTTTGCATATAATAATAGCTATCACTCCAGTATCGGTTTGGCACCATATGAGGCTTTGTACGGACGACCGTGTCGCACTCCTCTTGACTGGTTCGAGGTTGGCGAACGGGTTGTCACGGGGCCAGAGTTGGTACAGCAGGAAGTTGAGGTAGTTCAGCTTGTGAGGCAGAGGCTTCAGTCAGCTCAGAGTCGGCAGAAGAGTTATGCAGATCAGCGCAGACGACCGCTCGAGTTTCAGGTAGGGGACCAGGTGTTTGTCCGTGTGTCTCCTATGAAGGGAGTAGTGAGGTTTGGTAGGTGTGGAAAGTTGAGTCCTCGCTTTATTGGACCTTTCACTATTTCTGAGCGTGTCGAAGGTTTGGCGTACAGACTTGAGCTTCCTTCAGAGTTGGCAGCAGTCCACGATGTGTTTCACGTGTCGATGCTTCGGAGGTACCTTTCTAACGAGTCTCACGTCTGCAGAGTGCAGAGTGGTCTGAGGTGACTCCAGTGTTGACTGTACCAGAGTTTCCGTTGCACATTGAGGATCACCGAGTTCATAGGTTGAGGAACAAGGCAATCCCTTTAGTTCGTGTTGCGTGGCAGCGGCACTCCGGTGGTGAGTCGACATGGGAGCGGGAGGACGAAATGCGCGAGCAGTTTCCGTACCTCTTTGGTGAGTCTTCTTTCTTTATGTTGCTTGAATTTTGAGGGCAAAATTCCTTAAGGGGGGAGGATTGTAGGTTCTCGGGTCTTTAGTGGATCCTTATTGGGTCTTGTAGTGGTTCTGTGTGGTTGACGGCCATGGCTAGCCGTTGAGTCAGAGTCAGCATCGAGCGATGTGGACGTTTGATGTTGAACTCAACGACAGGAGATCTGGACGTCAGTCTGCAGGCGGTTCAGTGGGCGACCAGTGATGTTGACGTCGACTGGTCGGACCTGCTGAAATAGGGCAGCCCGAGAGCAGAACCTATTCTTCTCTTTTCCTCTCCTTTCCTCCACCTTAGCTTTTCTCCATTTCCTTAGCTTCTGTTGGTTGATCTGAGCTCGTGGGAAGGCCCTGCATCGCGTGGCGGTGCTTGATCGAGCGTGAAACGCGAGGTTTTGGTGCGATTCGCGCGGAGTCTTCGGGGGGTTCCGGCATAATTAGTGGTTGTTTGGGGGTTATTGAAGCGTTCTGAGGTAGGGACTTAACCCCTGCAACTCTCCTTATCAAACCAGCATATTCAATTAAGTGAATTGTGTGCAAATCATGGTTTAGGGTTGGGTTGTATCATGCCGGAGTTTTGGGTGAATTAGACAATCTAGGCGTTAGACTGTTTAATTATGATGTTTTGGTAGTTCTGATTGATGAGATGAAGTGTTTCCCTCCATCAGTCGAGGTTCTGTTGGGTATTTCTACCCAATTGACTGATTCGGTTCAGTTCTGGGTTTAGGGGACTGAAGAGATCAACGTCCACATCTGTTGACGTTGGGATCTTCAGAAGTGATATAAACGACAAGGTCGATTGCTGTTTAATCAGGATAAACGACATGATGAGTGCCGTTTACCTCATATTGGCGGCAATCGATATGGCCGTTAATATCCTGTGTCCAAGCAAGCTTGAGTTGTGTGTTTAGAGGCGATTGACATGTGATGTCCGCCCTAATAGCACATGTGGGCCAGGCTTAGAGTGTGTCTCCGCCTGTGCATAGAAGTAGTTGATTGTGGCACGAGGTGTTTACTACTGTACGGGGTTTCAGACGTTGAGTGTGTTCCGTCTGTTGTACGCACGTTGCGTTACCGTGTACCCGTTTCTGTTGTGTTACCTAGGCGTGGGTGCGACTCCGTCTAGACAACTAGCGTGTAGTTATCCTCCGCTAGTGAGCCAGGACATCGAGTGCGACTCTGTCCTGTGCGTACTCCTTGTGGTGGTTTTGAGCCGGTCTCCGTGGAGCCCCTTCTCTACCGCTAGGGTCAAGCGTAGGGGAAAAATCGGTCGTGGACCATACGCGAGAGAGAGCGTCTGTAGTGTGCACACATGGCTGGGGTTGAGAGCCTCTGTGGTGACGGGACGCCGAGCCACAGACCCTAGCTGAGTCCTACTTACTGTGTGTGTGTGAGTGTGTGTTACTGAGCCACGAGGTTTACAGTTTTGTGTTGTGGTGCGACGTGTACTTACTTTCAGTCTTTACTTTCCGTACTTAGTTCTGTTGCCGGTGGGGTTACTTTTCCCTACTGGGTCTCTTTTCTTGAGACTCACTCCCCTCCCTTTCAGGTGGGTCTTCGTCGACTCCCGTTCCAGGAGAGTCTAGCCACTCCGGTGTTGGTGCTCCTTAGCTGCAATGAGTAGTACCTTTTTGTTGTACTTCTATACTCTGTACTTTGCTCAGACTCTGAGTTGTATATGATATGTTCATATAGTGGAATTTTACAGCTTTGCATGGTGTGTATCTTCTTACATATAGTCTCCTCGGACTTTCACTTCCTACCCTTCCGAGCTTGTCTCGTGGGTTAGCGGTCAGAATTCGGGTTACTGGTCGTTACTGGTAATGCGAATTCTGGGTCGTTACATCAACACTATGGTCAGCCTGAGGGGCTTCGCACAGGGTGGTTAGTCCCTGCGGCGGGCTGGGCTATCAAGTACTGATGTCACTACACACACCCGATCTTGGGCCAGCATGTAGTAATAGTGAATCCCTAAGGGAGTTGCTGAACACCATAATCCAACAAACTCCCCCCCAGTGACACCTGGGGGATTCGAACCCACAACCTCTCTCTGACTTGTTGGATCAAACCCCAACCGTTGCACCAAAAGCTCGAGCTGATAGTGAAGGTGGACCGTATTTCCTTTATGGCAGCACAAAACCCCACGACAACGCTGCGATCAGCTTGAGGGGCTTTGCATAGGGCTGTTAATTCCTGTGGCGGGTTGGGTTGTCAAGCATCGATGCCACTACACACACCCGATCCTAGGACAACATGTAGTAACAGCGAATCCCTAAGGGAGTTGCTGGACCCCATAATCCAACAGTTTTCTATTTGAATGGATCTATAATCTGGGGTAATTTATTTCATTGCTCAAGTTTCCACTACAATTAGTATCAGATCTATTCAACCCCCTCCCCTTCCAGATCTGTTCACCCTACATCTTCGATCCTACAAAAACATGATTTGGATATATAATATCATCAAAATCTGACAGTTGCTCAACATAAACTTCCTCTTTAATAAAATTATTCAGAAAAGTACTCTTCACATCCATTTGATATAAATTAATATAAAATGAACATGTATATGCTCGCGAAATTTTGATTGCCTCTTATCTATCAACTGAAGCATATGTTTCATCGAAATCAATGTCTTCCTCTTGGGAATATCCTTTTGCTACCAATCTAGCCTAGTTTATAGGAATTACCAATAATTCATCCATTTTGTTTATGAAAACCCATTTGGTTCCAATAATTAGATGGTCAGAAGGTCTAGGCATAGGGGACAAAACTTGGTTGCATTGGAATTGATTAAGTTCCTCTTGCATAGCTAGGATCCAAGATTCATTTGCTAGTGCATCCTTGACTATTCTAGGCTTAATATGAGAAAAAATGGAAGATAATCACAGGGAATTGTCATACCTCTTGTTCTTACCCTATCTTGAGGATCACCTATTCTGTTATCTTTTAGATGTTCTCTATATTACCTCAACTCCTTTGGTAGTTCATCATGTGTTTCTTCTTGTTGTTGTAATTCTTCTAGTGGATGATCTTCCTTTTTCTCTTCTTGTTTCAGAGAAGTTTGCTCTAAATCCCTACACAAATCATTAACAACATCTTCCTCTTTTTTCTTTTTATAGAGGGGTTAGTTTCATCAAATAAAATATGGACAGTTTGTTCAATTACTAATATTTTTCTATTAAATACTATATATCCTCTAGGTTTTGAAACATATCCTAACAAAAATCCATCATCACTTTTAGCATCCAATTTTTCGAGATTAACCATTCCATTATTTAAAATGAAACAATACTACCAAATGGTCATAGACGACTGATGTTTGGTTTTTTGTCATTCTAAAGTTCATATGATATCTTATTTAGTATTGGTCTCATCATGCACCTGTGGATGATGTAATAGGCTGTGTTGGTTGCTTCAGCCTAGAAGTATCTTGGTAGGTTGTACTCTGAAAGCATAGTTCTCGCCATGTCTAGGTGTAACGACATAAATTTTTGAACCATAAACAAATATGATTAATGGAGGTAAATAATTATATAAGGATTGCAGTTGAATTTTTTCTTTTATGGAGAAAGAGACAACAAGACAATGTTGAGTTATGGTTATTTAAATAACCATACTCATTGACTTGATCATTGCTTTGATCTATTTTGATGATGACACAATTATGGACAATCTTGTTAACCGCATAACTTAAAACATATTTATGTTTTGATGATGACATGTTTGTGTTGTTGATAAAAAAAAAACCTTTTGATCATGTTGAAAATCTCTGTGTCAACCTGACATGTTGATATTTTACATGAATACAGCTCATATGTCAAGTCACTGTCTAAGTGTGTCGACACATGATCATCTTGGTGTCGACACATATGCTGCAACCAGTTCACTGAAATGTGTTTTTCACATAAGTGTGTTGATACACTCCTGTCTTGGTGTCGACACATGATTGGTTTTCATTGAACCTTTATTAATGAAATGAATGTGTGTGTTGACACATACCATGAGTGTGTCAACATGAGTTTGAATTGCATTACTTAACTAATCATGAATAATAGCTTTGTTAACACTGATGATTTGTGTTTAAAGGGCCAATGGGTAAAATGACCAAGAGCATCTGTAAGGCCCCCGAATTTTTGTTCATTTTATATTGTGCGTATGGTATTTACTTGTTATGTATATAGTGTGTGTATTAGATTGTGCATATTATAAATATTTAATTACTCATATGTATATGTATGTATATATATTATTTTCTATGAATATAAGTGCTTAGCTAATTTTATAGATATAGTACTTATTTAAATCCTATGTATATTGCATTTAAGAAATGTTGTGCATATAATATATAGTTATTGCTATACATCTTATAGATATATGTAAGTTATTTCTGCGCATGTAGTGTCTAATTAAGGATGTGCATATTGTATTTATCTGTTTCTTGCATATTGTATGTAATTACATTGTGTACATATATATATATATATATATATGTATGTTATTTTGTGCATATTACCGTTAATTAAGATTAGTACAAATTATATTTAAATAAATAGTGTGAAATGCATGTAGTTTATATGGTGAATGTATGTTTAATTATTTTAGTACCCATTAAACTGTTTGTGATGTAATGGTACATCTGTTTTGATGAATTACTGTTTTCTGGCCGAAATGCCAAGTTGGCGGCAACATCCATGCCACTAACTGCATGGCCAGAGAGGTAGGCATCTAGATCGATGGATGCCTACTACCCTATTGGCGGCACCAGATGTGGACGCCTAGTTCCCAGTCTTCTGATGGTTTCAGATTTGGTAATGCTCGCATTTCTTTCGGTTCCAGTTTAGGAAACCTAGCTCTAATGGTAGGAGACCTACCCTAATGCGTACCCAACCGACCTAGTTCTATAAAATCACTCTATTTCGGCCGAGTCGTCTTTTTGGTCTTTGGAGAAGCTAGGGTTTTTCTGTGGGAAAACCCGATCTTTGAAAAGCTGGATCCAGCGACTGGAGGAGTTTTCTGGAGATCTACACCGACTCGAGGATAGTCCAATCATCAAGGAAGCATCTGCAATGCCGAGGATCAATCTACATCAATAGAAGAAATGGATTTGAAGCAATTTTCAGCACCTTCTTGGCTGAGCCGAGGAGGGCTTCTTCGGCAAGATTTGATCTCTGTGGATTTAATTTGAGGCAAGTAATCTATGGATGTCAACCCTACTTATGTCCCTTAGGTCCCAGTATTTTTATGGAATTTTCTCGTGTCCTAGAACCTCCAAATTTCCCCTTCATTGTGTTCTGCTTGCATGGCCTGAAGATAGAAAGTTGGCGGCCACATGTGTGCCGCGAAGTTCCTGTGTTGGCAGCACCATCCTGTGCCGTTAACACTGTTGGCGGCACACACTAGGCCGCCAAGTTCTTCAAAGTTGTAAAGGGTTTTTACTTGATCTTTATAATGCATTTATTTGACTTCTGGGTATGTGCACATGTTGTAAAAATTATATGTGGTCAGAGACAGTCATTAAGTCATATCATGAAGACAAGTTGAATTTCTGCAATTAGTTCTATTTATTAAAATTTCTATAACTGGACAATAAGCATGAATTGACCATGATATTTCCTAAATAATTAGATCCAGTGTATATTAGGGTTTTGTAAATTTCCCATGTTAGTATGATGACTGATTTCATGTTTTGAAACTGTTAGATACTACTGTTTTGCTAGGAAACGGGATTAGGTGAAATTTTAATAGAAACACCTAAAATCTATCTTAATTATTAAAATTAGTCTTACTGATCTGAAAAATCTGGAAAATTTGGTATGTGACATGTTAACTGTTTAAAGACTATGATAAAAGTTTCATATTGATGTGACAACAGTAGGTACTGTTTGTGTTATAGCAAGTGAAATTAATTATAATAAGCATGTTTAGTTTAATCATGTGAATGTCATTGTTAACAGCATGTTAATATTCCATTTTGAGTTATTTATCCTTGTTAAACAGTAAGAGTGAATTCTGTAAACTAAAATGTAAATATTATGCAAAGTCCATGTGAAAAGGGATTAAAATGTGTATATAAGTGTGAGTAAAATGTGATGAAATGTGATAATGTGACTAATGTAAAATTGAGCCGAGATTGACACTGCTACCATAGAGGTCTGAGAGCTGTACCATAGAAAAGTCCCTATGGAAGGCTCAACGTTATCAAATATCCTAATGGCATTAGGATGAAACCCTAGAGGTGGACAAGTACCACTGGATACGGTGGAGAGGTCTTCTTCCGGTCTGCGTAGTTACCAAGATTCGCCACTAGATTGCCCAGGTGGCGGTTGTGTGTCAAGTGAAGTGCTATGTGATATGTGCTATGTGATATGGGTGCATGCGTCCTCTAGATGGTAGTTATGACTGTGTGTCATGGCAACTTAAGTGATAAAATGTGAATAAATTAATGTGACGTGTGAATGTGGCACGTGGTAAGTGCAAATGATATGACATGTGATAAGTGAAAGTGCAAGAGAAAACTATGTGGAAAATGTGTGAATTGATGTGTAAGGGAGAGTAAATATTAATGAGATTATAAAGTACACGTGAAAACCAAAGTAAAAAAAGGAAAAATGTATATATTCATGTGTTAATATGTTTAATGTAATATCATGTTATATAGTTTAATAACATTCATGTAGTAGTGTAGGTGATTATGTGTATGTGAACATGTAAACTGTGCAATATGAAAGATGAGCATGTGGAATTGTTAAATGAATGAGAAAGCATGTGAATAAATGTAAATCCATGTGATTGTGTTGAATTCATGTCAAAACAGGAAGCAAAGTATGATTATAATTGTGATAACTACATGAAAGAATGTCTAGATTCCATGCTAGATATGCTATTTACTTAGTACATAGTTTCATGCTTCAATGGTATATGGTTGCCAACATACTTGAATATGTTTTAAACCATCAATTTTTGTTTAATAAACGTGATATCATGTATAATTGTGAATTATTTACATTAAAACAGCAAGTTAAATGTGTAATTAAATGTGAAGAGTGCAAGTGAAATTGATTAGATATCATGCTAGGAGTGTTCATTATCTTGTACATAACATCATGATCTAAGTTAGTAAAATTGTGCAATGATATGATTAATACGTGAATCATGAATCATAGGATATGTTATGTGTAGAAAACATGTATAGGTGTATGTTTATTATCCATGATTTAGAATGAGCATGTGTTAGTCAAAAACATGTTTAGGTAGTTTATGTATGTTGATAATTGTATAAAGCATGTGCCATGTAATTCATTATGGTGTAAAAGATAGTATGTGTCTCCGTATTGCTTAATAGTTAGTATGTGTGTGATATGTGTAAGGTTGTGTGTCCTTAGATTGCTTGCTGGGTCTTTTAGACCTATACTTGCTTCGGCGTACAGGTGAGATAGGTGTCCCTGTGCTTGAGGAGGGCACAACGAGGAGCGTCATAGAGCGCGAGAAGTAGCTAGATCGTGGAGTGCTTAGTAGTTGTACTTTTCCTTTCATAGAATGTAGTAGCGTTATTCATATGGACAATGTAATAGACAATGTTTTCTTTTGAAATTGTAATAATGTGGACTTGTCTTTTACTTTTGCTATATAGACTGTGGAATGATGTGATGATGATGGAATGAGATTGCATTATTTCTTTTATTCCTGTTGTAATCATTTGTTATTCATGTACATATCAACCTATCGTTTAGTGTTGGGTTATTATCCCACTGTGACGATGCTCTTTATACTGACGGGGATTGGTATAATCGTACCAGTATGAGGAGGGTCATTACAGAGATGGTATCAGAGTGTCCAAGGTTGAGATTGTACATGGATAAACCATTATCTTCACAATATTGAAAAGTCTTTATAGAAATATGTTCATATATGTAGAAAATATTTAATAATGAAAGGAAGATAGTTAAGAAGATAGTTAGGATTTCATAACTTAGATTCTAACTAGATTAATGTTTTGCAGGCTATGGCTGGATGTGGTAGACATAGTGCTCAGGCTAGGAGGTATGAGCAGAGTCACAAAGTAAAGAAGTTCGTGAAAGGGCTCAAACCATCATTGAGAGCTAGACTTTTAGAGTTTGATCCTCGCACTTTGGAAGAGGCATTAAGCGTAGTGAGCAGGTAGGAAAGTAGGATGGAATCGTACCAGGAAGAGAAGGAAGCTCAGAAGAAGAAAGTACCAGAACCATTCCAGCGGTAAAATAGGAAGATGAAGAAACTCATAGAAGCTCAGCAATCAGCTATGGTACCAAGCAGCGAGAGACCCGAGTGTGTACACTGCGGTAAGCGTCATGGCGCAATTGTGTGTTGGTTAAAGGAAGGAAGATGTCTCAAGTGTGGTAGCAAGGGCCAACAGATCAGAGAGTGTCCAAGACTGAAGAAGCTTGTTCTGCGAGGTGTTCCAGCAACTGTAGCAACGAAGCTAGCAACACCAGCCAAGGAGAATGTGTTAGCCAGAGATGGCATCAATGACGACACCAGAGGTACTCGATCCGATCTTCAAGTACGGAGATTTTTTTCAAGGGGGGAGAGTGTAAGGCCCCCGAATTTTTGTTCATTTTATATTGTGCGTATGGTATTTACTTGTTATGTATATAGCGTGTGTATTAGATTGTGCATATTATACATATTTATTTACTCATGTGTATATGTATGTATAAATATTATTTTCTGTGAATATAAGTGCTTAGCTAATTTTATACATATAGTACTTATTTAAATCCTATGTATATTGCTTTAAGAAATGTTGTGCATATAATATATAGTTATTGCTATACATCTTATAGATATATGTAAGTTGTTTTTGTGCATTCTAATTAAGGATGTGCATATTGTATTTATCTGTTTCTTGCATATTGTATGTAATTACGTTGTGTACATATATATATGTATGTTATTTTTTGCATATTATCCTTAATTAAGATTAGTACAAATTATATTTAAATAAATAGTGTGTAATGCATATAGTTTATATGGTGAATGTATGTTTAATTATTTCAGTACCCATTAAACTGTTTGTGACGTAATGGCACATATGTTTTGATGTATGACTGTTTTCTGGCCGAAATGCCAAGTTGGCGGCAACATGCATGCCGCTGACTGCATGGCCAGAGAGGTAGGCGTTCAGATCGATGGATGCCTACTCCCCTGTTGGCGGCACCAGATGTGGACGCCTAGTTCCTAGTCTTCTGACGGTTTTAGATTTGGTAACGCTCGCATTTCTTTCGGTTCCAGTTTAGGAAACCTAGCTCTAATGGTAGGAGACCTACCCTAATGCGTACCCAACCGACCTAGTTCTATAAAATCACTCTATTTCGGTCGAGTCAAGTCTTTTTGGTCTTTGGAGAAGCTAGGGTTTTTCTATGGGAAAACCAGATCTTTGGAGAGCTGGATCCAGCGACTGGTGGAGTTTTCTGGAGATCTACATCGATTGGAGGATAGTTCAATCATCAAGGAAGCGTTTCCAACTCCGAGGATCAATCTACATCAACAGAAGAACTGGATTTGAAGCAGTTTTGAGCACCTTCTTGGCTGAGCCGAGGAGGGCTTCTTCGGCAAGATTTGATCTCTATGGATTTAATTTGAGGCAAGTAACCTATGGATGTCAACCCTACTCATGTCCCTTAGGTCTCAGTATTTTTGTGGAATTTTCTCATGTCCTGGAACCTCAAAATTTCCCCTGCATTGTGTTCTGCTTGCATGGCCTGAAGACAGGAAGTTGGCGGCCACATGTGTGCCGCCAAGTTCCTGTGTTGGCGGCACCATCCTTTGCCGTTAACACTGTTGGCCGCACACACTAGGCCGCCAAGTTCTTCAAAGTTGTAAAGGGTTTCTGCTTGATCTTTATAATGCGTTTATTTGACTTCTGGGTTTGTGCACATGTTGTAAAAATTATATGTGGTCAGAGACAGTCATTAAGTCATATCATGAAGACAAGTTGAATTCCTGCAATTAGTTCTATTTATTAAAATTTATGTAACTAGACAATAAGCATGAATTGACCATGATATTTCCTAAATAATTAGATCCAGTGTATATTAGGGTTTTGTAAATTTCCCATGTTAGTATGATGACTGATTTCATGTTTTGAAACTGTTAGATACTACTGCTTTGCTAGGAAACGGGATTAGGTGAAATTTTAATAGAAATACCTAAAATCTGTCTTAATTATTAAAATTAGTCTCACTGATCCGAAAACTCTAGAAAATTTGGTATGTGACATGTTAACTGTTTAAAGACTATGATAAAAGTTTCATATAGATGTGACAACAGTAGGTACTGTTTGTGTTATAACAAGTGAAATTAATTATAATTTGCATGTTTAGTTTAATCATGTGAATGTCATTGTTAACAACATGTTAATATTCTGTTTTGAGTTGTTTATCATTGTTAAATTGTAAGAGTGAATTCTGTAAACTGAAATATAAATATTATGCAAAGTGCATGTGAAAAGGGATTAAAGTGTGAGTAAAATGTGATGAAATGTGATAATGTGACTAATGTAAAATTGAGCTGAGATTGACACTGCTACTATAGAGGTCTGAGAGCTCTACCATATAAAAGTCCCTATGGAAGGCTCAACGTTATGAAATATCCTAAGGACATTAGGATGAAACCCTAGAAGTGGACAAGTACCACTAGATACGGTGGAGAGGGCTTCTCTCGGTCTGCGTAGTTACCAAGATTCGCCACTAGATTGCCCAGGTGGCGGGTGTGTGTCAACTGATGTGCTATGTGCTATGGGACATGTGCTATGTGATATGGGTGCGTGTGTCCTCTAGATGGTAGTTAGGACTATGTGTCACGGCAACTTAAGTGATAAAATGTGAATAAATTAATGTGACGTGTGAATGTGGCACGTGGTAAGTGCAAATGATATGACATGTGATAAGTGAAAGTACAAGAGAAAATTATGGAAAATGTGTGAATTGATGTGTAAGGGAGAGTAAATATTAATGGGAGTATAAAGTGCATGTGAAAACCAAAGTAAAAAAAGAAAAATATATATATTCATGTGTTAATATGTTTAATGTAATATCATGTGTAGTATAATGTTATATAGTTTAATAACATTCATGTAGTAGTGTAGGTGATTATGTGTATGTGAACATGTAAACTGTGCAATATGAAAGATGAGCATGTGGAATTGTTAAATGAACGAGAAAGCTTGTGAGTAAATGTAAATCCATGTGATTGTGTTGAATTCATATCAAAACAGGAAGCAAAGTATGATTATAATTGTGATAACTACATGAAAGAATGTCTAGATTCCATGCTAGATATGCTATTTACTTAGTACATAGTTTCATGCTTCAATGGTATATGGTTGCCAACCGACTTGAATATGTTTTAAACCTTCAATTCATGTTTAATAAAATGTGATATCATGTATAATTGTGAATTATTTACATTAAAGTAGCAAGTTAAATGTGTAATTAAATGTGAAGAGTGCAAGTGAAATTGATTAGATATCATGCTAGGAGTGTTCATTATCTTGTACATAACATCATGTTCTAAGTTAGTAAAATTGTGCAATGATATGATTAATACGTGAATCATGAATCATAGGATATATTATGTGTAGAAAACATGTATAGGTGTATGTTTATTATCCATGATTTAGAATGAGCATGTGTTAGTCAAAAACATGTTTAGGTAGTTTATGTATGTTGATAATTGCATAAAGCATGTGTCATGTAATTCATTATGGTGTAAAAGATAGTATGTGTCTCCGTATTGCTTAATAGTTAGTATGTGTGTGATATGTGTAAGGTTGTGTGTCCTTAGATTGCTTTCGGGGTCTTTTAGACTCATACTTGCTTTGGCGTACAGGTGAGACAGGTGTCCCCATGCTTGAGGAGGGCACAACGAGGAGCGTCATCGAGCGCGAAAAGTAGCTATATCGTGGAGTGCTTAGTAGTTGTACTTTTCCTTCAATAGAATGTAGTAGCGTTATTCACATGGACAATGTAATAGACAATGTTTTATTTTGAAATTGTAATAATGTGGACTTGTCCTTTACTTTTGCTATATAGACTGTGGAATGATGTGATGATGATGGAATGAGAATGCATTATTCCTTTTATTCCCGCTGTAATCATTTTTTATTGATATACATATCAACCTATCGTTTAGTGTTGGGTTATTATCCCACTGTGACGACGCTCTTTATACTGACGGGGATTGGTATAATCGTACCGGTATGAGGAGGGTCGTTACAGCATCTCTAGATTGATGTATGTTGAACTCAAAGAGTTTATAAAGCCAAGTCAAAATCAAATGATAGACATATGCGGAAAGTTTTTGATGATATTGCTTCTGGATGGACAAGTTCTAGCAATAGTTGTCGACAACTAGAAATCGATTGTCGACAACCTAGACAAGTTCTCAACACTTAGCTTCTGGAAGAACCAAGTTGAGCAGTAGTTGTCGACAACCAGAAATCATTTTTCGACAACTCAGACAAGTCTTCAAGATCTTGGTTCTAGATAGAAGATCTGCAGTAGTGGCTGTCGATAGCTATTGTGCATCTATCGACAACCGCAGGTCTAGCACCAACACGTATGCAACATGTGCACTCACTTAGGGCATCCTTTTCTCGTACACACAGATTCCCACGTTGTGTAATGATTAGGACACACCTATAAAAAGGTGCCCCTTGCCCCTTTTCGAAGCAAGAGCCTACACAATTCCAAAAAAGGCTGAGGCAGTAAGAAGGGACTTCTCCAGTACTCTGCTCAAGCTTCAGAGGTTGCAAATCAGAAGATTCAATCTGAGAAGATCGATTGGACTCCAAATTCACCATCAAGGCTCTGAAAGAAGAAGGTGAAGAAGAGGAAGAGCAATCCAAGCAACAAAAGAAGCAAAGGGAAACTAGGGGAGAGTCCAGAGTAGATTGCACCTGCTTGAAGCATCTAAAACTCGAATTGCTTAAGGACTTCATCGAAATCCAACTCCAGTTCAAGCAGTAGTAGTATCAAGGAAGAAACAGTGTGGATCTATGATCATGGTGATCAGATCAATAGTTGAAGAGACCTCTCTTCATTCACTCACACCTTTTCTCAATTCATTTCATATATTTGTGTGTGTGTACTGACTTGAGATCAGTACGAGGATTATGTGTGAGTGTGTTGTGATCTGTACAAATGCTCTGTACAATCATAGTGTGTGTGATGTGATCTGTGCTGGTTTGTGCCCAGATCTGAATTATGTGTGGTGGGTTGATCAGATTAAGGCTAGAGGATCTGATCTTTTGTGGACTTGATCTAGCGTGTGTGTGTGTTTGAGTTGTTATACTCAAGTGTGTGTGTTGTACTCGACTTTGAGTAGTGTGCCCTCACTATGTGAGGGGTGGACGTAGGAGTCACTAGATGTGATCTCCGAACCACCTAAAAATCCCTTGTGTACTGTGGTTTGTATTGTGATTTAATCTTGTGTTGTACTAGGTACATGCATAGGGATTTCACCTACATTCTTCTTATTAATTTGTTCACACACATCAATCACATGTTTGATGCTTAAACTAATTGATAAAATGTTTCACACATTTTAATCACACACACTGCATCAGTTCATTGGGGTTTTAATTGAATAGATCTCTTAATCCGAAGTAATTTTTAAATCGCTTAAGTTCTTGGTGCAAATCTATTCAACCCCCCTTCTAGCTTTGCCATCACCGAATATCCGATCCTAACAATTGGTATCAGAATGGGTTAACCACTCTATTTATTAGATCTAACTCTCGGTTGCACTGATTCATTGTGTTTATATCTAATAGTCTTTTGAGTTTTGGTATAATGGCAAATTACTTTAACTTGCATGAATTTCTTGCTATAATCTCAAAGAAACCTCCAAGTTCATCACTATCTTCTAAACTGCAAGAATCTTTAAGGAACTTGAAGAGAAGAGAAGGAAGAAAAATGGACAATTACTTCATGGCTCATGGAAGCTTAAAAGGTTCTCCTAGTTCAGACAAATTTGAAGGCTCACATCTGTCAGAGAAGTCAAGAAACTCTCAAAGGTTAGGTAAATCCAATTCAAACCCATTTGATAGATCAATGTCTAACTCTGATTCAGAGAATGATATATCATATGATGAACTGATAGAATGCTATGAGCACTTGTGCAATCAATTTAAGAAGGTTAAATCTCAAAACAAGAAGCTAAAAGAAAAAATGGAGAAAAATGAAATGAAAATTGATAATGTTCAAGCATTCTAAGTAGAAAATGAAAAACTGAAAAATAGAGAATGAAGAATTGAAGAATGAAGTAAAAAACTGTGGAAACAAGTTGTCTAAATTGAAAAAAAATCATGATCAGGTGGAATATGGAAATCTTGACTTGAAAAATGAAAAATTGATTGATCTTAATAAGAACTTCAAATTTGACAATTATCAATTGAGCAAACAGATTTCCAACATGGCTTATGATCATCAGATAAAAGAAAAATGCATACAATTGGTTGAGGAAAATAGTCATATGAAAAAGAAGATTGAATGCATGGATCATGACAAACCATTAACTGATAAATGCAATGATTCTAAGAAGAAGATTGCTAACTTGGAAAATCAAATTGTTCAATTTGAAAATGAAAAAAACAAGTTGAAAAAATGGTCTGGGTATCATGCAAAACAAACTTCAAACTTCGGAAAAGGAAACTGTTGCATTGAAAGCTGAAAAAGGAAAATTGACAAATGAACTTGAAGTGGCTGTTAAACAAAATCAAAATTCTGAAAAGAAGATTTCTGAATTGAACAAAAATGTTGATAGTTTAAAATCTGCTTTGTCTAAGTTTGTTCAAGGAACTCAGAATTTGGATAATCTTCTTGGTATGAAAGTCAATTTTTAAAAGGAAAGTTTATGATTTAACCCCTTGAACAAAAAGTGTAACGACCCTCTTCATACCGGTACGATTATACCAATCCCCATCGGTACAAAGGACGTCATTACAGTGGGATAATAACCTAACACTAAATGATAGGTTGATATGTACATGAATAACAATGAGTACAACGGGAATAAAAGGAAAGACTTATCTTCTTTCCATCATCATCACAGATTCCACAGTCTATATAGCAATGAAAGAAATGACAATGTCCAATTATTACAATTTCAAAAGAACTACATTGTCCATATGAATAACATTATTCGAAGTATGAAAGAGAAAGTACAACTATATAGTGAACTCCACAAAATGCTACTCCTCGCGCTCGATGATGCTCTTCGCTAAGCCCTCCTCCAATATGAGAACACCTGTCTCACCTGTACGCTGAAGCAAGTATGAGTCTAAAAGACTCAGCAAGCAATCTAAAGGCTCAACCTTACACATATCACACACATGTTAAACTACCAAACAATAAAGAAACACATGCTATCATTTAAACCATAACGATTTACATGGCACATGCTTTACATAATTAACTACACATTAATCATCCAAACACGTTCGTAACTAACACATGCTCATATTAAATCATGGATAACAAACATACACCTATACATGCTTTCTACACCTAACATGTAACATATTTTTAACAATCCAAACATTATCCATGTTATGGTACAACTCTACCAACTAGAGCATGGAGTTAAGCACAAAGTAAGGAGCAACCTAGCATGATATCTATTCATATTTCACGTGCACTTTTCATATTTAATTACACATTTCATTTTCTGTTTTAATATAAAATTTTCACAATTACACATGATATCACATTTTATTAAACATGAATTGAAGGTTTAAAACATATTCAAATTGGTTGGCAACCATATACAATTTAAGCATGGAACTATGTACTAGGTGAATAGCATGTCTATCTTGGAACTTAGACATTCTTTCATGTATTTATCACAATTATAATCACACTTTGCTTGCTGATTTGACATGAATTAAATACAATTACAAGGTTTTACATTTGTTCACATGCTATCCTATTCATTTAACAATTTCACATGCTCATCTTTCGCATTGCCCCAATTCACATGTTTACATACACATATTCACATACACTACTACATGGATGTTATTGAACTATATATAACATGATATTAAACATAATATGACATCTAACATATTAACATATGAATGATATGGGTATATGCCTTATTATCTTGGTTTTCACATGCAATCATGCTCTCATTAACATTTACTCTCTTACACATCATTTCACACATTCTTCACATCGTTTACTCTTGCACTCTTACTTATCACATATCACATCACTTGCACTTACCACGTGCCACATTCACATATCACTTTACACTTTTTTCACATCTTATCACTTAAGTTGTCGTGACACATAGTCCTAACTACCATCTAGAGGACGCACACACCCATATCACATAGCACATAACACATATCACATAGCACATCACATCACTTGACACATATCCGCCACCTAGGCAATCTAGTGGCAAATCTTGGTAACTGCGCAGACCAGGAGAAGCCCTCTCCACCGTATCCAGTGGTACTTGTACACCTCTAGGGTTTTATCCTAATGCCCTTAGGATATATTTCACAAATGTTGAGCCTTCCATAGGGACCTTTCTATGGTACAGCTCTCAGACCTCTATGGTAGCAGTGTCAATCTCGGCCCAATTTTACACGTTCACTTTATCACATTTTATCACATTGTTTACATATTTCACATGTACTATTTAATCATTTTACATGCATTATTTAACAATTGCACATGCTTCAATTGACCTAACATGATACTACTGTTCACAGTAATAAAATAACTCATATCACAGTCCTAGACATGCTGTTAATTACCGAATCACACAAGATTAAATTTAACATGCTCAATATGACTATTTTCCATGGTTAACTAATAATTACACTTGCTGTCATCAAAATGGATCCAAATTTTTATCAAAGGATATACATAGGAAACATGTCACATGTTCAATTTTTCAAATTTTTTGGGTTTGTAAAATAATTATAACAATTAAAATAGATTACAGGTACATTCATCACTAATTTCCCTTAAGTAGAAATTATAGTATAATAGTCAGACATAATAGTGCCAATACTTAAAGACAATCATTACATTATTACAGAAAATATTATGAATCCCTAACTCACAATAGATCTATTTACACAGATTAAACAGGGTCATATTATGCTCATAGCTCAATTATTAGAATTTTAATAATCAACACAAATCACAAAAAATTGGTACAACTTCATGATATGACCTAATGACTGTTCCTAACCACTTACAATTTTTACAGTATGCACACATGCCCATAAGTCAGTTAAACATCTTAAAGAGATCATACAACAATTCTTTAAAACTCTAAAGAACTTGGCGGCACAGTGTGTGTCGCCAATTGTGTAAACTACACACTCTGTGCCACCAACACAGGAACTTGGCGGCACAGTATGTGGCCACCAACTTCCTGTCTGCAGACCATGTAGACAACACACAATTGCAAGGGAAATTTAGAGGTTCCAGGACACGAGAAAAAATCCGGGAAAATGCTAGGACCTAAGGGGACATGAGTAAGGTTGACATCCATAGTTACTTGCCTCCAAATAAATCCACAGAGATTAAATCTTGCTGACGAAGCCCTCCTCGGCCCAGCCAAGAAGGTGCTCAAAACCTCTCCAGATCTAGTCCTTTTGTTGATGTAGATTGATCCTCAAAGTTGGAAATGCTTCCTCTATGTATGGGCTATTCTCCAGTCGGTGCAGATCTCCAGAGAACCCTTCCAGTCGCCGGATTGAAGCTTGCAAAGATCAGCTCCTCTTCACAGAAAACCCTAGCTTCTCCAAAGGCCAAAAAGACTTGACTCAGCCGAAACAAGATGTTTTTATAGAGCTGGGTAGGTTGGGTACACACTAGGGTAGGTCTCCTACGATTATAGGTGGGTTTCCTAAACTAGAACCGGGAGAAACGCGGGCGTTACCAAATCTGAAACCGTCACAACACTGGGAACTTGGCGTCCACCTCTGGTGCCGCCAACAGGGGGTTGGCGTCCATCGATCTAGACGCCAACTCCTCTGGCCCAGGCAGTCAGCGGCCAAGCATGTTGCCGCCAGCTGGGCATCTTGGCCAAAATAGAGTCATACATCAAAATAAATGTACAATTACATCACAACAATTTAATGTATACATAAATAATTAAACATACATTCACCATATAAACTACATGCATTTCATACTATTTATTTAAACATAATTTGTACTAATCTTAATTAAGGATAATATGCACAAAACAACATACATATATGTATGTACACAACGTAATTACCTACAACATGCATGGGTTTAAATAAATATAACATGTACATCGATAGTTAGATAATACACACACATTTAAATATATTACATGCACAAATAACCTTACGTGTACTTACAAGATATATAGCAGTACTTACCTATCATATGCTCGACCTTACTAAAATACAACATGCACAATATTATTTAAGTACAATATACACTATAAACAATTTGATGAGTACAGAATTAGATAGATATCACATGCAGAAGATAAACGTACATATATACATATGTACAAAGCATAATTACCTGCAATATCCATGGAATAAGTAGTATAATATGCACATCAATAGTTAGACAGTATATGCACATTATTATTAAGATGCAATATGCATAACGTTAAATAAGAACAAACTATACAACAATAATTAATTTGCATACGCACACTTAAATTGACATATATATATATATACACACATGTACACAACATAGTTACATACATTATGCATGAAATAGATAAACACAATATGTACATCAATAATTAGATTCAACATGCACATTTATACACATTACATGCATAGAAAATTAACTCATATATACCTACAAGATGTATAGCAATATTCACATATTGTATGCACAACATTACTTAAATATACAATACATGGTTTTTAATTAAGTACAACATGTGCAATATTAGTTAATTATCTATATTTATGAAAAAAAACATATATATACATGCATTGCACATGAACAATTTAATAATTAGAATATACATAAATTTAATACACACGTTGTATACATAACAAGTAACTACCACATGCATAATATAAAATGAACAAAAATTTGGGGGCCTTACAAAAAGAATTTTGAAAACAAAACAAAGACCTCATTTGCCAAAGTAGCTATGAACAAGAATTCTGTTTCACCAAAAGAAAGATATGTTAAAAGTCTTGTTCAGAAAGATGTTAAAAAACAAAATGATAAATTGAATAAAAATGCTACAAATAAAAAGAACCCTGTTTCAATTGAAAATCGGAAAAAGAAAACGGAAATGAAAATAGGATTCTACAAGGCTTCCCCACCTCCTCCATTAGCTTAGAAAGCTCTAAGGCAATCTCCAACTCCACATCATGCCCAGAGGTACCAAAGGGTACCACCTCCTCCCTTTCAACCCAAGGATAATCAAAGGTACTCTAGAGGATTTCAGAGATTCCAGCAAATGCACTCATGCTATGGTAAGCTCCAGGTAAATATTCAACCCATTTGCTTTAATTGCAATAGACCTTCTCAGGTTGCTAAATTTTGCTAGAATAAAGATCAACATTTTCATAAATGTGCCAAACCAGTTCAGTGCTTTACATGTCATCAACATGGACATTTGTCTAAGGACTGTTGGCATAGAAATCATGATTTTGTGCATGCTCCAAAGTTCCATTATAATGCATGTGTTCATACACATAGGAATAAACATCATGTTCATATTGAGAGAATTTAGAAATCTCATGTGTCTATGAACAAAAAAATTGCACAAAATAATTCTACTGCTGCTTATAATAAAAATCCAAAAAATAGAAAATCTCATGAAGACATAGATGTATTGAACAAGACTAAAGAAAAATCTGGAAGTAATGTTGCTCATAGTTCCATTAATGAAAGAAATGCATATATTCCAAAAATAAAATCATTTTGGATTCAAAATCATTGTTGCATTCTAACATTGATTTCAATGTAAGACCCAAGCAAGTGTGGGTCCCAAGACCAGCTTGAGCAACAAGCTGAGGAGTCTTGCAGCCATACATTGTAAATGTATTCAAGACATTGACTGTGCAAGTCAAGAAATGATTGGAGAACACAAGTAAAATCTTTGAAAAGCAATTGAAGACTGTTCAGGTAAAACCTCTTTATCACTTTAGATTTGAATTGGTTGAATTGGAATGAATTTTTAATTTTTATATGAACAATAAAAAATGTGTTTTAATGCTACCCCCAAATGACAATGTCTCTTAGAAATTGGAATCATGTTGTGTCATCTTGCTTGCATAATTGTACCCATGATTTTTTATGCATATCATTTGCTTTGACTTCTTGGTATAGGAAATGATGACATGTGGAAAAGCAAGTTATGCTTGTTTGGAAACTATCATTATGCATGAGTAAAATACTTCGCCAAATACCAAAAGTCATCTTATGCATAAAGCTAATTGTGTGCATAATAATGTGTGACTTGCCTGCTAACTTTTTCATTCCAGACACATGTTAAGGAGGAGTAAATTTGAAAAACTATAAATATGTTCTTGAAAATGCTGCTAATAATTGTTAAAATTTGTTGGAACTAGAATATCTCTGAATATTGTCTTTGATCTTCATCAGGTTGGCACACTAAGAATCATGTGTCGACACATCATCTTCTAATTGTTGAAACTCGAAAATTCAATGTCAAACAATTCTTATGTCTGCCCTGTCAACAACTTCCATGTGGTTTGTCGATAGACAATCTTGTTCTGACAACATCGAGTCTGCTACCTCAGTAACTATTGACACATGAGATCCAGTTGTCGATAGATCCTTTGAAAATCTTTGAACATTGCTACAATCTAGAATGAAGGTTTTCATTACATCCTTGAGGGGGAGTTATCTGTGGGAGAGACCTATGTCCTTTTCAGTCTACATTTTTTATCACTCTCTTACCTTTAAATTTCATTGAATGTCAGTCTATCAATGATTTGGTTGTGTTTCTAACAACTGCTCCTTGATAACAAGGCAAGTATCATGTGTACTAAATCATGAAGTATTAAACATGCATGACCAACTTTAGCAAGTGACTATATGTTTTAGCAAGTTCGATAACAAGGCAAGATATGAATAATCAACAGGTAGAGAGCATGATCATGAACTTAAGATCAATTAAAAATCATGTGAACATGTTTTAACTTTCATATGGGTTGATATATGCATGATAACATGTTATAGAACCTTCCTAGAATAGATCAAACTCACACATGCAAAGAACGACACAAAACGACGGAAACCAAGATGTATGCCCCTTAGAAGGCAAGTGCAGTCCCATCCCTTTAATTCCTCAGGTCATAACTTATTGATTTCTTATTTAAATCTCACACATGAATATACCATCTTGAATCCCTTTGAATGAAAAAACCAGCAAAGAAAACGGCTCATCAATCCGAGGTCTATATAAAACATTATGGCCAGTTAAGTAGACATAGGCAGAAGGCGACACATTTCATGTCGCCTTCAGAACATGAAGGCGACCATCATCTTGTCGCCTTCTGAAGAAGACCACGAAACTGTTTGATTTTTGGTATGGGTCGCAATCATGATGTTGTCACGTTATGGTAGCGACGTGGCGACCTGTCACCACCTGAATATGACGTTTGGGTTGCTTTTTCTACCTATTTCCAACTCCGACTTGGATTGGGTTTGACACCTGTGGGTTTGAAAAATCAAAACAAATTCTAGGGTGATTCAAATCAGGTGAAACCACCTTTTTTAGTTAGAGTACTTCCAATACTTTGTATAGTAATGACTAATCGAGAAACAAATGTCGTTTGGCTATGTAATAAGATGTATTGTGACTATCTTTATGAATCTGACACAGTGCTCATGTTCGAGAGAATACTCTAAGTACGGTCAACTAAAATTAGAGAAACCAGTGCCACATGAAAATAGACTCATAGGGTAACAAGTTCTATGTTGAACACTCAGTCTAACTAACTCCACAGAGAGATATGAAACTCGTACGACAAGTCAAGGGTAAATCAGAATGGTACAGTGTTAAGATCATGCAAGATTTAATTCGTGAAACTCTCAAGATAAGAATTGGGAAAAACAGTCAGAACATGATCTATACATATGAATGCAAGCATGAACGAGTTTAATTAGAGTTTGGCATGGAGATGACCTACCTTTTAGGTGAATGAAAGTTGTGCTCCCCGAAAACCCAAATTTTGGCAGTAGTGCAAAGATCTTCTTAATACGTCCAGCACACTGCGTTCAAATTGGGAAAAATAGTTTAATCTAAAAGTAGACTTGAAGGGCTTTCTATGGGTATATTATTTGCTTGATTTGATTGAGATTTCATTGACCTTTGGTGATGATCAATCTGACTCTTATGTGCAGGTTGCTGTAGATCCGAGTTGGGAAGAGCATAAGGTTCTCCTTGCTCTAGCCTTCTCCTCGAGATCTACAGCCACCATAGCCTCCTAGCACGCCTCCAATAACCCTAGGGATCGTCCCATGGGAGAGAGAGAGGCTTTATTTATAGAGAGAGAAGTTTTTAGTTGCCTAATTAGATTAGGAAAGTCTTAGGGACGAATTTGGGTGTATCCTTCCTCAAATTGGAGATTTCTCTCCCCAATTCATGATGGAATTGATATAGAAACTTATTTTAGGTTGTAACCATGAATGGGGCTCAATTTGAAGTCCAATAAGTATGTATTGGATGTGTATTTAACCTTTTAATCTTGATTAGTTAAGATTTTCAAATTTCTGAGTTATTTTTCTACTTGAATTTATTTGTGGTCTAAAATATATATTATAGCCTAATTCTTTCATTGGGTTGTCAATACCCAATGTTTGAAGTCCATCCATAATTTTTATTTTAATTTATGACCCCTTTATGTATATGTGATAATAGTTTTTCGACTTATTCCTTAATTAAGATAATAAGTCACAATAATTCTTAAACTCAATCCAAAAGATTTTTATTGACCTAAATTTCTTTATGTGTCCCTAGAGAATAATATTTAAATTCTAACTATGATTTTTACAAAATTTTAGATGTGTTTTTACATCTAGGATAATGGTGCGTACGTATTTAACTAGTTTTAAATTATTAAGTGGTCATATTTTCTATTTATCTCAAATTTTCAATTACTGAAATTCTCAGGGTGCTACATCATCCCCCACTTAAAAGAATTTGGTCCCAAAATTCATAGGACAATTTCTTCTTTCTAAACTGCGTCGAATCTCCCCCACTTAAGATTACGCATGTAGAGGAAAATTTTCAAGTAGATTACTTCGAGGTTATTGTATTGGTATAAATATATTAATTCTTCTCAATTATGACTTGATCAATAGAAGAAGACGATACTAACGATGAGATTTAGAAGAGGCACCAAGATTACATGATGCTTGTGATGTCAATGTGAGTAGATCTACCTCATGCCGCTCCGCCCCTTCTATTCTTCCTAGAGCATTCCTTTCCTGTTGTTGCTTGAAGCCGACCTTGATGTTGAGATGCCTTCTTCTTCAATTGAGAGCAACCACTGATCTGGTGGCCCATACTTCCGCATCGCAGACAAGCCCCCATCTTTCTCCAACACTCCTCAGCCTTATGTCCCGTTCGACTACAGTGCCAACAATTCTCCTCGAATGGTAGGATTGCGTCATGTGGTTGGTCTCCTCTCTTAGGCTTCTTATTCTTTAAGTGACCCTTGTCTTTATTTAATCTCTTCTTAGGGCTTTTGGGTTGATAACCCTTGGAGTAAATGTTTTGCCCTTTCATTAGGGTGGACTTCCCATTATCTCCTCTGGTCATCTCTATGGCATCTTCTACTAATTGAGCTCATTTAACCATCTCGTTGTAAACTTGAATGTCCATTGATGCCAATAGGGGAATAAATGCTGGATTTAATCCATTTAGGAATCTTTTTGCCTTCATCTTCTTTGTCTTGACTAGGTGTGGTGCATAGAGGGACAACCTAGCAAATTGGGCTTCATACTCCACCACTGATGATCCTTTGTGTTTAAGAGCAGTGAATTCCACAGCTTTCTTCTCACGAACCCTTTTAGAGAAATATTTATTATTGAAGTGTTCTATGAATTCAGCCCAAGTAGTAGGAGTATCAGGCAATGTAGCTTTGGTGGCCTCCCACCAGGCCCTTGCATCGCGTTCTAATTGAAAAGTGGCCAATAAGACCCTCTCTTGGTTCGTGCACTGCATTACATTGAACATCCATTCCATCTCTTGCATCCAATTTTCAGCCTCCTCGGGGTCTGGAGATCCATCAAACTTAGGGGGATCCATTCCTTGAAAATTCTTATATAACTCTCTTGCCCTGACACAAGCTCCACCCTGTGCGACTTGTTTCAAGGCCTGCGCCAACTCATGTATTGTGTTATGCATATCGCGTCATTGGCCACGCCTGGCTGCCATCTCCAAGAATGTTTAGGATCTTGAGAAAAGATTAATAGTTAGTTATAGTCTAAGTTATTCTATGTGAATATGAATTTATTAACTTTTGAACTATTCTAACCACGGGCTCTACCCATCTCACTAGGTTCTAACAAGAGACCTAGCTTAGTGCTCGACACAAATAGCGTAGGAACCTAGATCATCACAACATGATCCTTTAACGTAGTTTCATAACTTAGCCTCTAATGTATCCTAGGAGTTTAGAAAGCCTAGGCTCTGATACCACTCTGTCACACCCCCAATTTTATTGTAGCAGTAGAATAAATTGGGAGACGCAACGAATAGGCAAGCATTCAGAAGCTATAGACCAATAGCTTTTACAAATAGGGCCCACAATGCAATAATCAAATTTTCTTCCTTTATTTATCAAAAAGAATATTACAACCTCCAATGTCAAATGAAACACTCCTTGCTCACCAATCTATCTATCTCTCAAAGAAAAGGGAAATTACATTCATGACCAATCTAAATAAAAATAAGAATGGACTCTCTATGTGTACTCCACGCTCGACGCACAAGTCCCATCATTTAGCTTTACCTTCACTAATTGAAATGTTAACGAGAGCAGGTATGAAGGCACTCACCTAGTAGGATTTACATCTTCCAGCAATGATATAAGTATTTAACAGTTTAAAAGCTAGAAGGTATGAACATGCTATGTACAATGCAATTAAAACGGCGGTAGTAACACGTGTGCAGTGTATCCTACAAGATTGTGAGATGAAGAGAGGTAAAGATCAATCTAGCAATAAGGTTGTATTCAAGAGTTCAAGATATTGTGAGCAATGATCTAGCAAGATGGTAACTTCATGAATTAGAGCAAGATAGCATGTAACAAGATGGCCATTTCACTAGCAAGCATTTTGAGCAACCCACTCGGAGCACTCCACAAGAATATCACGCAGGATCTACTAGTACCTCATGCAAGTACATCCTTCAGCCACTCGGGTTAAGGACCAGCACACATTAGTAGGTAACAAGCAAGTAAGTTTATCAAGTGTAACAAGTACGTGCCATGCGAAGCACCAATCATGATTCCACACCACGCCAGGCACACGACTTTGTTAGGGGATCAACCTAACCATCAACTCCTGGGGTAATGAACATCTTTGGGAAAATTGGGCAATCAACACCTTGGGGTAAACAAGACTTTGTCGGGGGCGAATCCGACAATCACACCCATAGGTAACAGGACTTTGCCAGAATCTCCAGGACCAGATACGTGCCCTCAGTCAAGTTCGTATTGCACAACATTGGCATCTGTCCCAATGAGCCCATCGACTCATGGGTGATAAAACGAGTTTTGAGTCCATGACTCTAATATCACTGATGTACATCAAGAATGTATAACAAGAAGGCAATGTGTGTCAATAAGGATAGATTGGTCGAGAAAGTTCAGGACTATCATTTCAATAATAATGATTATCGAGAGTGTCATGGAAACAATGATATAGAGTTCAAGGGTACGTTGGGAATATCAAGTCAAGAGTTCAATTCGGAAGCATAATGACACATTTACATAGATTCTATCTTTAATAACTTGGTTTTATGTATTGTACTCGATCACTCCAAGAAAGTCAAGATGAGAAGAGAAAGATCTCGTCAAGAATGCGAAAAGAGAAGAGATACGTACACACTAACTTCCGGGTACTTCATTGGCACAACCTGCTCGGCGGCCATGTGGGAATCCATGGCCAGAGAAGACTTATGGAGGCCTTGGTCAAGGGGTCACTAGTCTGGTAGAAGGAATATCCGACGGAGAGTTCACCACAAGCAAAGAAAGGGCTTTCCTATCGTGCTAGAGTGTATGCGCATGCCGCGCGTGAGAATCGTTCAAGTGTGTGTGTGAATCCGATTATGGAAACTCCAATTATAGAAACTCCATTTATGGAAACTCCATTTATGACAATTATCATGAGTGCTAAATCATGATGAGTGCTAAATCATGAAGTACTAAACATGCATGACCAATTTTAGCAAGTAACTATATGTTTTAGCAAGTTCGATAACAAGGCAAGATATGAATAATCAACAGGTAGAGAGCATGATCATAAACTTAAGATCAATTAAATCATCTGAACATGTTTTAACTTTCATATGGGTTGATATATGCATGATAAGATGTTATAGAACCTTCCTAGAATAGATCAAACTCACATATGCAAAGAACGACACAAAATGACAGAAACCAAGATGTATGCCCCTTAGAAGGCAAGTGCAGTCCCATCCCTTTAATTCCTCAGGTCATAACTTATTGATTTCTTATTTAAATCTCACACATGTATACACCATCTTGAATCCCTTTGAATGAAGAAACAAGAAAAGAAAACGGCTCATCAATCCGAGGTCTATATAAAATGTTATGGTCAGTTAAGTTGACATAGGCAGAAGGCGACACATTTCCAGTCGCCTTCAGAACATGAAGGCGACCATCATCTTGTCGCCTTCTAAAGAAGACCATGAAACTGTCTAATTTTTGGTATGGGTCGTGACCATGATGTTGTCACATTATGGTAGCGACGTGTCGACCTGTCGCCTCCTGAATATGACGTTTGGGTTGCTTTTCCTACCTATTTCCAACTCCAACTTCGATTGGGTTTGACACCTATGCGTTTGAAAAATCAAAAAAAATGCTAGGGTGATTCAAATCTGGTGAAACCACCTTTTTTAGTTAGAGTACTTCCAATACTTTGTACATTAATGACTAATTGAGAAACAAAGGTCGTTTGACTATGTAATAAGACGTATTGTGACTGTCTATATGAATCTGACAAAGTGCTCATGTTTGGGTGAATACTCTAAGTACGATCAACTAAAATTATAGAAACCAGTACCAAATGAAAGTAGATTTATAGGGTAACAAGTTCTATGTTGAACACTCAGTCTAAAACGGATTCCACAGAGAGATATGAAACTCGTAAGGCAAGTCAAGGGTAAATCAGAATGGTACAGTGTTAAGATCATGCAAGATTTAATTCGTGAAACTCTCAAGATAAGAATTGGGAAAAACAGTAAGAACATGATCTATACATATGAATGCAAGCATAAATGAGTTTAATTAGAGTTTGGCATGGAGATGACCTACCTTTTAGGTGAATGAAAGTTGTGCTCCCCGAAAACCCTAGTTTTGGCAGTAGTGCAAAGATCTTCTTAATATGTCCAGCACACTGCGTTCAAATTGGGAAAAATAGTTTCATCTAAAAGTAGACTTGAAGGGCTTTCTATGGGTATATTATTTGCTTGATTTGATTGAGATTTCACTAACCTTTGGTGATGATCAATCTGATTCTTATGTGCAGGTCGCTGTAGATCCGAGTTGGGAAGAGCATGAGGTTCTCCTTGCTCCAGCCTTCTCCTCGAGATCTCCAGCCACCATAGCCTCCTAGAACACCTCCAATAACCCTAGAGGTCGTCCCATGGGAGAGAGAGGCTTTATTTATAGAGAGAGAAGTCTTTAGTTGCCTAATTAGATTAGGAAAGTTTTAGGGACGAATTTGGGTGTATCCTTCCTCAAATTGGAGATTTCTCTCCCCAATTCATGATGGAATTGATATAGAAACTTATTTTAGGTTGTAACCACGAATTGGGCTCAATTTGAAGTTCAATAAGTATGTATTGGATGTGTATTTAACATTTTAATCTTGATTAGTTAAGATTTTTAAATTTCGGGGTTATTTTTCAACTTGAATTTATTTGTGGTCCAAATTATATATTATAGCCTGATTCTTTCATTGGGTTGTCAATACCCAATGTTTGAAGTCCATCCATAATTTTTATTTTAATTTATGACCCCTTTATGTATATGTGATAATGGTTTTTCGACTTATTCCTTAATTAAGATAATAAGTCACAATAATTCTTAAACTCAATCCAAAAGATTTTTATTGGCCCAAATTTCTTTATGGGTCACTAGAGAATAATATTTAAATTCTAACTATGATTTTTACAAAAATTTAGATGTGTTTTTACATCTAGGATAATGGTGTGTATGTATTTAACTAGTTTTAAATTATTAAGTTGTCATATTTTCTATTTATGTCAAAATTTCAATTACTGAAATTCTCGAGGTGCTACAATTGCAAGGGAAACTTGGAGGTTCCAGGACACGAGGATAATTCTGAAAAAATGCTAGGACCTAAGGGGACATGAGTAAGGTTGACATCCATAGGTTACTTGCCTCCAAATAAATCCACAGAGATCAAATCTTGCTGACGAAACCCTCCTTGGCCTAGCCAAGAAGGTGCTCAAAACCTCTCTAGATCCAGTCCTTCTATTGATGTAGATTGATCCTCGAAGTTGGGAATGCTTCCTCTATGTATGGGCTATTCTCCAGTCGGTGTAGATCTCCAGAGAACCCTTCCAATCGCCGGATTTTAGCTTGTAAAGATCAGCTCCTCTTCATAGAAAACCCTAGCTTCTCCAAAGGCCAAAAAGACTTTACTCGGCCGAAACAAGGTGTTTTTATAGAGCTGGGTAGGTTGGGTACGCACTAGGGTAGGTCTCCTACATAGGTGGGTTTCCTAAACTGGAACCGGGAAAAACTTGGGCGTTACCAAATCTGAAACCGTCACAACACTGGGAACTTGGCGTCCACCTCTGGTGTCGCCAACAGGGGGTTGGCGTCCATCGATCTGGACGCCAACTACTCTGGCCTAGGCAGTCAGCGGCCAGGTATGTTGCCGCCAACTGGGCATCTTGGCCAGAACAGAATCATACATCAAAATAAATGTACAATTACATCACAACAATTTAATGTATATAGAAATAATTAAACATACATTCACCATATAAACTACATGCATTTCATACTATTTATTTAAACATAATTTGTACTAAGCTTAATTAAGGATAATATGCAAAAAACAGCATACATATATGTATGTACAAAACATAATTACATACAACATGCATGGGTTTAAATAAATATAACATGTACATCGATAGTTAGATAATACACGCACATTTAAATATATTACATGCACAAATAACCTTACGTGTACTTACAAGTTATATAGTAGTACTTACCTATCATATGCTCGACCTTACTAAAATACAACATGCACAATATTATTTAAGTGCAATATACATTATAAACAATTTGATGAGTACAGAATTAGATAGATATCATATGCACAAGATAAACGTACATATATACATATGTACAAAGCACAATTACCTACAATATCTACGAAATAAGTAGTATAATATGCACATCAATAGTTAGACAGTATATGCACATTATTATTAAGATGCAATATGCATAAAGTTAAATAAGAACAATCTATACAACAATAATTAATTTGCATACGCACACTTAAATTGACACACACACACACACACACACACACATATATATATATATATATATATACACACACAAATGTACACAACATAGTTACATACATTATGAATGAAATAGATAAATACAATATGTACAACAATAATTAGATTCAACATGCACATTTATACACATTACATGCATAGAAAGTTAACTCATATATACCTACAAGATGTATAGCAATATTCGCATATTGTATGCACAACATTACTTAAATATAAAATGCATGGTTTTTAATTAAGTACAACATGTACAATATTAGTTAATTATCTATATTTAATAAAAATAATATATATATACATGCATATGCTCTTGAACAATTTAATAATTAGAATATACATAAATTTAATACACACACTATATACATAACAAGTAACTACCACATGCACAATATAAAATGAACAAAATTTCGGGGGCCTTATAAAAAGAATTTTGAAAACAAAACGAAGACCTCATTTGTCAAAGTAGCTATGAACAAGAATTCTATTTCACCTAAAGAAAGACCTGTTAAAAGTCTTGTTCAGAAAGATGTTAAAAAACAAAATGATAAATTGAATAAAAATGTTGTAAATAAAAAGAACCCTGTTTCAATTGAAAATCAGAAAAAGAAAACGGAAATGAAAATAGGATTATACAAGGCTTCCCCACCTCCTCCATTAGCCTAGAAAGCTCTAAGGCAATCTCCAACTCCACATCATGCCAAGAGGTACCAAAGGGTACCACCTCCTCCCTTTCAACCCAAGGATAATCAAAGGTACTCTTGAGGATTTCAGAGATTCCAGCAAATGCACTCATGCTATGGTAAGCTCCAGGTAAATATTCAACCCATTTGCTTTAATTGCAATAGACCTGCTCATGTTGCTAAATTTTGCTAGAATAAAGATCAACATTTTCATAAATGTGCCAAACCAATTCAGTGCTTTACATGTCATCAACATGGACATTTGTCTAAGGACTGTTGGCATAGAAATCATGATTTTGTGCATGCTCCAAAGATCCATTATAATGCATGTGTCCATACGCATAGGAATAAACATCATGTTCATATTGAGAGAATTTAGAAATCTCATGTGTCTATGAACAGAAAAATTACACAAAATAATTCTACTGCTTCTTATAATAAAAATCCAAAAAATAGAAAATCTCATGAAGACATAGATGTATTGAACTAAGACTAAAGAAAAATCTGGAACTAATGCTGCTCTTAGTTTCATTAATGAAAGAAATGCATATATTCCAAAAATAAAATCATTTTGGATTCAAAATCATTGTTGCATTCTAACATTGATTTCATTGCAAGACCCAAGCAAGTGTGAGTCCCAAGACCAGCTTGATCAACAAGCTGAGGAGTCTTGCAGCCATACATTGTAAATGTATTCAAGACATTGGTTGTGCAAGTCATGAAATGATTGGAGAATATAGGTAAAATCTTTGAAAAGCAATTGAAGACTGTTCAGGTAAAACCTCTTTATCACTTCAAATTTGAATTGCTTGAATTGGAATGAATTTTTAATTTTTATTTGAACAATGAAAAATGTGTTTTGATGCAACCCCCAAATGACAATATCTCTTAGCAATTGGAATCATGTTATGTCATCTTGCTTGCATAATTGTACCCATGATTTTTTATACATATCATTTGCTTTGACTTTTTGGTATATCAAATGATGACATGTGGAAAAACATGTTATGCTTGTTTGGAAACTATCATTATGCGCGAGTAAAATACTTCGCCAAATACCAAAAGTCATGTTATGCATAAAGCTAATTGTGTGCATAATAATGTGTGAATTGCCTGCTAACTTTTTCATTTCATACACATGTTAAGGAGGAGTAAATTTGAAAAACTGTAAATATGTTCTTGAAAATGCTGCTAATAATTGTTAAAATTTGTTGGAACTGGAATATCTCTGAATATTGTCTTTGATCTTCATCAGGTCGGCACACTAAGAGTCATGTGTCGACACATCATCTTCAAATTGTTGAAACTCGAAAATCCAATGTCAAACAATTCTTATGTCTGCCCTATCAACAACTTCCATGTGGTTTGTTGACAGACAATCTTGTTCTGACAACATCGAGTTTGCTACTTCAATAACTGTTGACACATGAGTTCCAGTTGTTGATAGATCCTTTGAAAATCCTTGAACATTTCTACAATCTAGAATGAAGGCTTTCATTACATCTTTGAGGGGGAGTTATCTGTGGGAGAGACCTATGTCCTTTTCAGTCTACATTTTTTATCACTCTTTTACCTTTAAATTTCATTGAATATCAATCTATCAATGATTTGGTTGTGTTTCTAACAACTGCTCCTTCATATAAATCCTAGCAATCATGCACAATACTTCTTTATTCATGCTGGATATGAATTCATGTACTATGTCTTAATAGTTTAATGGTTTATCTATAATAAGACTAATGCATTATGTGGTTATAGAGTATTTTTAAACACCTAATGGCAGGCTAGATATTTTTCTTTACAACTAAAATAAAAAAAAGTATCTAGTAGTCCTATATATACTTGATGGAAGTGTTCTAGAATTTAAGCTAATTTAGCCTAATTCAAAGAAATTGTATATGTCACGCCCCGAAATTTAGCAACAGAATAAATATCGGGATGCGTGAACGATACGAATATAAGTATCATAGTCGAGTAACTCAGAGCAACAACTAATTATAACCACATACTTGAGACAATAATATTGCCAGCAAAAATACTTTTTCTTTCATTTCCATTCAATTAATTAAAAACCTTACATCATCCGAGCCAACCATAGGGCCCATTATTCAAATATAAACTCCATGAAGATGTTTCACTATTACATAAACTACTCAAATATCTATTCCTAATCTTTCAACTCCTCGTATGACGGGTGCTCTTCACTCAAGCCCTACCCCATCGAAGTCCACTGGATCCTCATCACTACCTGAAAAGGACAGGATGATAGGGTGAGCGAACTAGCTCAGTACGATTTACATGTCAATGTGTGGGCACTAATATATATGATTAACATTTTAAATAGGCAAGATCTGAATATAAACATGATGACAATGCATGCAATTCTAACAAGTCGAATGGCTGAATAGAATGAATATCATATCAAATCAAATACTGAATTTCATATGAATGGACAGATAATTCATGAATAGAATCATATCAAAAGACATTGGCCATATTCACACAGATATCACATATTCAAGTGATCAGACGTATCATATCAAACTTATCATATCATATCAAATGAAGGCACATTCACACAAATCTTGCACACATGTCAGTGCCATGCCAGGCACCACAAGTCCATACTCCCGTGGTTATAAGTACGTTGGGGCGCTCCTCCCCAGGACCAGACAGGGCTCCTATTGCACAGACATTAGTTAAATGGACCGAAGTCTCACGTTGTGCCAATCAAACATATACATATTATGGCCACAGAATTTCAATAACAAGCTCATTGTAATAAGGACATGATCATTCGTAGAGTCAAGGTAAGACAATAGCTCAAGTGATTAATTGGACAGCATAACGACGTATCTTATGTTTCATAATTCATTAATGTCTTGACAAGAGGATGACTAATGACAGATCGTACACGGTACAAGTTCTCTCTATCTCCAGAGTACTTCATGGTACAACCAGCTCTGTCTCTAAGAGGGAATCTATAGAGTACGGAGACTTACAGAGGTCTTAAGGAAAAGATCGCTAGTCTGCCAATACGGAATGACCGACAGAGAGCTCCCAATTCCCCAAGAAGGGTGTGCCTAATCGTGCAAATGTGTAAGTGACATGTCACGGATCTTTCCTAATCATGGATGCATTTGATGAACAATAATGTAATATCAGAAAGCACATAAAGAAAAACCCACATGCAAATCATGATAGAAAACTTAACTAAACAAGTCCATTCTAATCATGTATTCATCACATATTCATATCACATACTTATTATGACAATTCCATTATCAAGCTAGACTACAAGAAGAAAATCAAATGAACATAAGATCAATCACATAATACACATTAGAATCATATTCATGTCATTACCATTTCCAAGTGGGTTGATTACTTTTAGGCCAATGCGCAGTAAGTGACATGCTTACAGACTAAGAGATTAAACATGCTTACTGACTAGCCAAAAAATAAAGTCTTGGGTCTATCTTTGAATCACATCCTACACAGTAGACGCTTTTCATAACACGGTGTACAGTCAAACAGGGCCAACTGTGAAGAATAGAAATCACGACGGCTTACCTGGATGCCTTTAACCTTGAATCACGACGGGATACCCCACAACGTTCATTAAAAGCATTTAAATACTAATATAAAAATTGGCAAAAATATTTTAGCGGGAAAACATGCAGAATCACGACGGACCTATGTGGTCGCGAATCAGATTGGCACTAAAAACCATGTAGCGCACAGTCCCATACAGGCGGTTGACCGGTCAAACAATGATTCACGTCGGACTTCACGATTGTGTTTTACCGAATCATGACGGCCAAGGCCGACGCGATACCAGGCGATGGAATCGCGTCGCTTCAATCAGTCGCGATTCAAACCTCAAAATCGAAAACGAAGGAACAGGCTGCGATCCACTTACAACGCTTATATCTCTCTATCTACTAACATTTAGACAAAACCTTCAACATGAAACATGATGAGGACAACTAGTAGAAGGAGTTTCATGTTGTGGATTGGATCTAACTCGGTCTCGAATCACATGCAACACATTAAGAATGCGAAAAGCCCTAAACATGTGCGACTTAAGGAAAACACCTATAACTCGACAGATACATTGTGACGGAACGCCTCGGCCAAGCCCGTTAAACCGATAACGTACTTGATCCGAGTCCGCCTCCCGCGAACGGGCCGAAGCCTCGCAAGGGATACCAAACCACAGTCCGTGTAAACACAAAGGAACACACCATTTTATATATATAATTCACAAGTTACATAGCCAAATTTCCACAAAACTGAAAAGAAGTACAAGAGCCTGGGGCATACCTCGAGGTACAACTGAAGAAAGTAAACAACTAACTAAACTACACTGCTGGAGAACTACACCGCTGGAGGTACTGACCCTGCACCGCTACGGCGCGGCCCTGAGCTGGACGACGGTCGTGAGACGTCCTCCTCGCCCTCACCTGTGGGGGTAGGGGTGAGCCTCTCTAGTCACTGGCTCAGTAGGGAACTCCCCCAAAACCGAGCAAACCAAAACCACAGGTACGAAAGCAGTAAACAATACCAACAATTTATAGAACAGCTAAACAGAATATTAAAGCTGTAAAAGTACTCACCGTCTGCCGACTACGTAAAACAACTTTAATAATTAAACGGCAAACCAGTACAGGTGTACAAGCTAAAGTAGAGACAGCCAACACGAGCCACGTGAACTGGTTTGCGACACCAGAAACTGACTCGGACAAACTAACACAGTCTACCTCTCAGTCTTGCAGCCACAGACGAAAGGTCCAGCTGCCGCTCCACGAGAAAAGGTCAAGCAACTGTAGAGACCAACTAAAACACCACCACCTGCGGACCACACGGTCGCAGGCCCATGCCTGGCACCTCCAGAGACACTGGCCTGGGCTCGCTAGAGTGAGGCACTGGAAAAGGACTAGCTGGGGACCAGTGTCGACTACTGGTGTCCGTACCGCCAACTACGAGCGCGCTACAAGTGACTAAAGACAAACACAAGTGTCACTGTCCCACTGTCGTCTTTCCCTCAGCCGGACGTACAACTCAACACAGGAGTGAGGGTGTCCAGGTCAGATGACACAGACCTCGACGGTACAACACAAGTACTGGGACAAAGCCCCGAGCTAACAGCCTGGCTCACAAAGAACCTGGGGCACCCAACTGGAGAGGTAACCACGGTAGGCGTCGTACTACTCGCCACGTACACAAAACCACGTGCACGTCACACACAAACCACGTGAAACCTCACGTAAACCACAAGTAACCATGGTCCACTACACGTGAACCCAACTGACTCGTGTAAACAACACACAGTCACTGAAGTAAGCAACTAACTGCATACCTTGTATGCTAAACACGAGAACCAAGTGCACTCAGTGCACCTCATGTGTCAACACACATGCATTATCAATAAATGTTGTAATTAGTCATTTCTATTCATAATCAGTAGGCGACAACATCGACTGCCGCTTACAACAAGTCAACGGCAAGGGACCTGGCCGTTAACATCTTGGCTGAGGAGCTTGGCGACAAACGATGTTGACGCCAAGGTCTCCGGCCTTATACCCTGCAGAAACCCTAATTCGGCTCTGCGGGTTTTCTAACCGTTCTAACTACAAAAAAACATACAAATGCAGTTCCTTTAGCATGCCAGAACCCAATACAAACCACTACAACATGCTTCGTACATTAAATTACTCAAACCACCCATTATCCCCGCATGGTGCAACTTGATCCGAAAACGCATTATCATGCTGATTCAAGTGGGTTTGTTATGTTTTAATGTTTCTACGGAGCTACCAGGGTTCGTCCCCTACCTCAGAACACGCTAGAACCTCCCACAATCTCCCGGTTCACGCCGAGCCCTCCACGAGCTCCCACGGGAATTGCACCACGATATGGCGTTTCCTCGCGCAATTCGGCGACGCCACGCGTTCTACGATCGTCCAACCACTCTTCGGAACCTGTTAAAAGCTTCAGGGACACCGGGGCGCGAAGCTGGGGCAAGAGGGGAAGAGAGTGAGCTGAGAGAACTGCTCTCGGGTGAGCCTATAACCTGCAGAATTCTCAGGTTGGCGTCAACCCCTATGCCGCCAACAGCAACCGCCACCCTTAGCGTCCACATCTATTGCCGCCAAGTTCAAGCAGTCAACGTCCACTAACCTGGACGCCAACCAGTCAACGGCCACCCCTGGCCGCCAACTCCAACTGAACAGCAGCAGGTCCTGTTTCATTTCAGGACCAACCCTGCTCTTCACCTGCTCAAGCCACACATTCACATCACACATTCCACACAACTAGCTCACATTGGCCTCACAACGGCCTACACAACCAACACACACATGATCCACATGGATCCGAAAGGCACGCGACGTTACATTACTATCATCTAAAAAGAAAATTTCGACCTCGAAATTCATAACACAATTCAAAGTTAAACAACTCATACATACACACCTTTACAAGTACTATCATCTAAAAAGAAAATACACAAGCTTACTCAAACAGATAGGGATACCCTTTAGCCATTTCCGCAGCCAACTCCCAGGTATCCTCACCACCTAATCTATTTTCCCATCTCACTTTAACTAGCTCAATTTCTTTATTCCTCAGCTTCATCATCTTTCGATCTGTGATCTGCACCGGATACTCTGGCATAGTCATGTCCGGCCTCAGGTCACCACCTTGATATCTAATTATTTGAGCTGGATCTTCAATACACTTCCTCAACATGGAGACATGGAAAATATTATGCACATCTGCAAAATCAGCTGGCAAATCCAGCCTATAAGCTGCTTCCCCAATTCTTTCAATCACCTGGAAAGGTCCCACATACCTTGGACTCAACTTCCCAGACTTACCAAATCTCATAATACCTTTACTCGGGGAAACTCTCAGAAAAACAAAATCTCCCACTTCAAACTGAAGTGGTCTCCTCCGCACATCTGCATAAATTTTTTGCCTGCTTTGAGCTGCCTGCAATTTTTCTTTAATAAGCTTCACCACTTCCGTGGTTTGCTGAATCAATTCAGGACCCACCAATTGCCTTTCTCCCACTTCATGCCAGTTCAATGGGGTTCTACATGGCCTTCCATATAAAGCTTCATACGGTGCCATCCCAAGACTGGTATGATAGCTATTATTGTAGGCAAATTCAACCATTCCCAAATGATGCTCCCAACTACCTCCCCAAACTAAACAACAAGCCCGCAACATATCTTCAATTGTCTGAATAGTCCTCTCTGTCTGACCATCTGTCTGGGGATGATAAGCGGAGCTATACCTTAATTCAGAACCAATCACTTTCTGCAAACTTCTCCAAAAACCAGAAGTAAATCTTGGATCTCCATCAGATACAATAGTCTTCAGAATACCATGCAGTGGAACAATTCTTTCAACATAAATATTTGCCAATCTGTCCACTGTCCAAGACATACTTACTGCCACTAATCTGCATACCTTAGTCAATCTGTCAACAAACACCCATATTCCATTATGCCCGGAACTGGACCTTGGTAAACCTGCCACAAAGTCCATTGCAATATCATCCCATTTCCACTGTGGAATAGGCAACGGTTGCAATAGACCTCCAGGCTTCTGATGCTCTGCTTTAATCTGCTGACAGATAGCACACCTTGCTACAAATTCTGCTATTTCTTTCTTCATATGAGGCCACCAAAAATGCTTTCTTAAATCATGGTACATTTTAGTACTACCCGGATGAATAGTGTACCTAGATTTATGAGCCTCTTCCAGAACTCGCTGCTTCACCTCTCTCTCTGCAGGAACAAACAACCTGCCTCGAAGCCTGACCACACAATTATCATCAATAGATACTCCTTCCATTTTCACAATTTCAGGTAGACCTGCATCTGCTCTCTGAGCTTCAATGATCTGCCAATATAAAGATGGCTCTACTGCACTAGCAGCTAGAATTGCCCTTCGCTGACTACTGGGCACATACAAGGAATTCTCTGCTACTTCTTCATATAACTTCCATTCTTTAATCATCATCAAATTCATATATGCTTTTCTGCTCAAGGCATCTGCTACAACATTGGCCTTACCCGGATGGTAAGCCAAACTAAAATCATAATCCTTCAGATATTCAACCCATCTGCGTTGGCGAAGATTTAAATCTTTCTGCGAGAAGATATACTTCAAGCTTTTATGATCTATAAAAATCTCAAATCTCTCGCCATACAGATAATGCCTCCACATTTTTAAAGCAAACACAACTGCTGCCAATTCTAAATCATGAGTGGGGTAATTTTCTTCTGCTGGCTTCAATTGTCTGGACGCATACGCTATCACTTTACCATGCTGCATAAGTACTGCTCCAAGACCTCTCCTTGAAGCATCAGTATACAACACAAAACCACCACTCCCAGCCGGTAATGTCAATATAGGTGCTGAAGTAAGTCTCTTCTTTAATTCCATGAAACTTCTCTGACATTCACCGGACCACACAAAAGACACTCCTTTCCTGGTCAATCTAGTCATAGGTGCTGCAATCTTAGAAAAATCTTGAATAAAGCGCCTATAATAACCTGCCAACCCCAGAAAACTTCTAATCTCGGTTATTGACTTAGGCACTCCCCACCTAGACACAGCTTCCACTTTACTCGGGTCTACTGCTATTCCTTTAGCCGAGATAACATGACCCAAAAACTGAATTTCTTTTAACCAGAATTCACACTTACTGAATTTAGCAAACAACTGGTTATCCCTTAACAACTGCAGGGTAAACCTCAAATGAGCTGCATGCTCCTCTTCAGATGCTGAATAAATTAGAATATCATCAATAAAGACCACAATGAATTGATCTAAATATGGATGAAAAATTCTATTCATCAGATCTATAAAACCTGCAGGAGCATTAGTCAACCCAAAAGGCATTACCACAAACTCATAGTGACCATATCTGGTTCTGAACGCTGTCTTATCTATATCCACCTCTTTGATTCTCAACTGATGGTACCCGGACCTCAAATCAATCTTAGAAAACACCTTTGCTGATTGCAACTGATCAAATAAATCATCTATCCTCGGCAACGGGTACTTATTTTGATGGTCACATCATTCAATTTTCTATAATCAATACACATCCGAAAACATCCATCTTTCTTTTTCACAAATAAAATCGGCACTCCCCACGGGGAATGACTCGGTCTAATAAAACCTTTTGCAACAACTCTTCTAATTGCTTTTTCAATTCTTTAAGTTCTGCTGGTGCCATCCGATATGGAGCTTTAGAAATCGGCATGGTACCTGGCAGCAACTCAATAGTAAAGTCCACCTCTCTATGTGGAGCTAAACCAGGCAAATCTTCCGGAAAAACATCAGCAAATTCCCTAACCACGGGAACTGCTTCTACTGGCTGACTGGTCTCTACCAAACTTACCGAGGCTAAATAAGCCACACACCCATCATTAATCAACTTTCTAGCTTTAATTGCAGTAATTAGAAACTTGGAGGTATAAAAAGGCATACCTTGATATTCAAACACTGCACCATTAGGATGACAAAATCTGATCCTTTTCTTTCTGCAATCTAACATTGCTCCATACATTTCAAGCCAATCCATACCCAGAATGATATCATAATCTGACAACTGCAGGGCATACAACCGACCCGGCATCTGGTTCCCTTCAATCATAACAGGAGCTTCATCTATATAGCTCGAAGTGAGCAAGAACTCACCTGAAGGAACCTCCACCACTAACTCACAAGACTTCTCCTCTAAAGGATGAGCTATACAATCCAGAAATTCTTCGGAAATAAAAGAATGAGAGGCACCCGAATCAAATAAGACTCTTGCTGAATATTCATAAAGAGGTAAAGTACCTTCTATCATATTTGACGCCTCTGTCTGGGCTCGGGTGATAGCCATAACCCGGCCTCTCCCTCGTTGCTGCGGTGCTCCTCTGCCACGACCTGCCTGTGGCTGCTGGAACTGCTGAGGCTGCTGCTGCTGCACACCTCTGCCATACCCATATTCTCTTGCATAGGGACAATTGCGGATCAAATGTCCCGGCTGATTACAATTATAACATCTATACCCTGGAGGAACATTAGGCTGCCTGGCAGTGCTCTGCTGCGACTCCTCCACCTCAGGTCTACCACGGCCTTGCTGGAACTGCGGACGACCTCCCCATCCTCTTCCTTTTCCTTTAAGTGCTTGCTTTAATTTCTGGCCCCATTTACCAAAATCTGATGTAGAAGGTCCCGTTGGTGCTTTACCCTTGCTTGCACCTACTGTCTACTGCGGTAGCCGGAAACTACCTGAACCTGATTCACCTACCTGGCGAGTCCGGATAGACCTCTCCAAAGTAGCTGCCCTCTGCGCTGCCTCTTCCACTGTTTTGCACATGAGAGGTACTATCGCATCCTGCAATTCCACTCTCAATCCTCTGATAAAATACTCAACCATCATGTTATTATCTGAAACCACATATGGCGCATAACGGCTAAGTGCCATAAATCTCATCTGGTACTCTAAGACTGAAGAGTTACCTTGCTGGAGAGTTCGGAATTGCTCTCTTTTTACTTGCTGCACTTGGATCGGAAAGAATGTATCGTTAAATACATCAAGAAACTCTGGCCAAGTGACAACTTCCTTCGTCCTGCCTGCAAAAGTGGTTTGCATCTTCAATCGCCACCATTCCAGTGCAAAACTGTAACACCCCGGCCCCCTTGGGCCCTTGGCCCCGTCCTCTGGGTCGCGGCAGGGCGACTGTCGCGACGTGGTTCCGACCGCGTTGGTGTCTGGTTCTGTTTGGGATTGCGACATGGGGTATGTCGCCTTCTTGAAGGCGACATGGCCTATGTCGCCTTCCCATCGCGTCGCCCCAGACGCAGTCTGACAGACGTGACAGGCGTCCTTTGTGTCAGTACGGCTCTGGCGGTGTCGGGTGAACGCGACAAGATGGCTGTCGCCTTCACTTTTTCGAATTCCGAGATTTGACCGTTGTCAGTGGAATTGCGACAGGGGGTATGTCGCCTTCTTGAAGGTGACACACCCACTGTCGCCTTCTCGTTCCTGTGGCGACAGGGTGGTATGTCGCCTTCAGAGGATCGGGCTTAAAGCCCGGGCGCCCGAGCCCTTCCCCCTCTCTCGCGCCTCTCCTTTCCCCCTCTCCCTCTCTCACCCTCTCGGAGTTCCGGCGTTTTTGGGGTGCCTCCCCCGTGTTGAGGCGGCCGTGCTGAGGAGGTTGTCGCTCCGTTCGTGCAGGGGGCGTGTTCGTGCCGTGCGGTGCGAGGAGGAGACGTTTCTACCTACGAGAAGGCCCCAACGGGTGCGTTCTTCGCGTGGAGGTAGGGACGCCCGATCTTCTCGCCCTAGGCATGCTCCCCTTCCCCTTCGTGACGTAGTTTTCTTGTGGTTCGGGGTTGGGAGTGTGAGAACTCCATGCTCGTGTGAGTGAGGTTTCCTCCGAGCGTAGAATCCATGTTCTTGGGGTATTCGAGGGTGGTTTGTATGTTTAATGGCTTTCTAGCATGATAAGCATGCTCCCCTCCCCCGTGTGTAGTGTTTTCCCCGTTTCGGGGAGGTTCCCGGAAGAAGAATGCCCGGAACCCCCGACTGGCTTGAAGGCGACACACCCTGTGTCGCCACCTGTCTGGTAAGGCGACGCACCCTGTGTCGCCTTCTGACTGGTAAAGCGACAGGGCATATGTCGCCTTCTTGAAGGCGACAGGGCCTATGTCGCCTTCTCAGTCCAGAGGCAGGTTGGGCTTCCACCGCTTCCGTTTTCGCTTTACTGTACCCGTGGCACCTGTGCTAGTTCCCTAGTACGGTCTCACACTAGTCGTTCGCCCGGTGCGCGGCACTTGAGGGCTTGTCCCGTGCGAGAGGTTGTTACCGTTACCTGGGACCCCCGTCCTCGGAGCCTGTTGAGGGAGTACTCCGGGCTACGAGTGTGCTCGAGTTGGCAGCCACCTGGGCGGACTCTGGAGCTGAGGGGAAAACGGTGGTTAGGACAGTGGCGTGTGAGTCGCTTGCAGAGCTCTCGTGGTTGGTCTGGGACGCCGAGGACAGTTTTGAGTTCTACCCGGCGCAGGCCAGCCAGTCCTTCTTCTCACTGCCTCGCTCCTCACGGCCCCGGAACCGTTTGGAGAGGTCAGGCGTGGGACCGTAGTCCGGCCAGACTACGGCGGTTACTGTTGTGTTGCTTGTGTCCTACCTCGCTCTGACGAGATGCGAGGGCTAGGACCTAGGTCGAGGATAAGACGTCTGTGGACGCGCCTGACCGTTTGACTAGTGGTGGTGCTTTCCGTAGCTAGTGTTCTCTGTCTAGGCGGAGTCCCCTCCGTCTGTGTTTACTAGCCGTGTGGTGGTCACGACAAGCAGTCGTACGGAGTTTCCGACCGAGAGTACTTTCCGTACCGAGTTAGCTTTAGCTTCGCTTCCGCACTTCCTTTTGTAGGTAGAAATATATAACTGCCGTCTATCTCTTATTAATAGTTGTATATGTTCCTCTGCCTGTTTAGAGCCAGTAGGAGATTGGTAGTCCCTACTGAGCTTCTGTTGTGAAGCTCATCCCTCTGTTTTCCAGGTGAGTCTTCTCAGCAGCGGCAGGGCGTGCGTCGGGCAGAGGAGACGGGGCGGTAGTCGAGGTCCCCGTAGCTAGCAGTGGTTCCCCCTCTCAGTGTACGTCACCCTTGGGGTATGCCCCTAAGGGACTTGTCTCTCCCCTTTCCTTACTTGTACTAGTGTGCGTGCGTTGGGACTGTACTTAGAGCGGTACGCAGCGGTCTCGCTCTACTTTCCTGTTTCCTCTTGTACGCTTCTAGCTCAGCCAGTTGACGTTTATTTACTCGGGTTATAGTATCAGAGCTGGTCTGACAGGACTTGTAGTGATCTAAACTGCAACAGTAAGTCCCAACAATAGTACAAGTACACTGCTAGCCGCCCGAGAGGTATTTATAACCTTTGTCAGTTGTGTTGCCGTGTAGGCCATGGCTCTGCGTAGGCGCAGTCAGGCTAGGCAGCTGGTTGAGCAGCAGGATGAGTCCGACATGCCCGCTCAGGGGCAGGTTCAGGAGGAGGTGTCCGTGGAGGAGTCAGTGGCGCAGCCTCAGGGTGCACAGGCAGCAGCAGCAGAGGCAGCGGCAGCAGGTGGGCAGCAGCAGCAGGAGTACCACCCTCAGCCTCAGCAGTATGCAGACTGGTTTCCCATGGCCGAGCAGTTCTTCAGAGCTATGTACCAGGGAGCGTGGCAGCCCGGGCAGGCAGCAGCAGGTGGTCAGTTTCCAGTACCTCCCCCAGCCGTACCAGAGCAGCAGGAGGTGGAGCCAGAGGTGGAACAGCCAGTCCGCCAGCAGCGGTCGAGTACTGGGAGTACCCGGTCCGGTCAGCGGAGGGCAGCGGTGTCGGAGGCGAGGACCGCTCTCCTTGAGAGGTTCCTGCATCTTCGCCCACCGATGTTCCACGGTGAGTATGATCCAGATAAGGCAGAGAGCTGGACCCATGAGTTGGAGCGCATCTTCGAGACTATGGATTGCGCTGAGGAGGATCAGGTTCGTTTGGCAGTATACCAGCTCAAGGGAGCAGCCCATGAGTGGTGGAGAGTTCAGAGGCAGACTCACTTCCAGGGGCAGCGGTTGGACCAGATCTCTTGGCAGCGGTTTTTGGAGGTCTTCCACGGCGAGTACTTCCCCGACTACGCTCGACGTGAGAGGCGAGACCAGTTCCACGAGTTGGTGCAGGGCGACCTCACAGTTTCTCAGTACCACCAGAGGTTTGTCCGGTTGTTGAGGCATGTGCCTCATGTAGCAGGCAGTGACCAGGCTTGTGCAGAGAGGTTTATAGCAGGGTTGAGACCAGACCTGAGGTGGGGTGTGACGGCACACATGTGTACCACCTTGGGAGAGGCCGTGGCGAAGGCCACCGCCTTAGATAGGGAGGCTTGGCAGCCTCAGCAGCAGCAGCAGCAGCAGGAGGAGCCTCTTCCAGGTCCTCGCCGTACCAGCGTCCAGCAGGCAGCCGCGGTAGTGCGACTTCCTCTTCCTCAGGCTCGGGCAGTTCCGGTAGCTCTGGAATTCACTCGCAGTTCAGGAAGTTGTCTACTCGCGGGGGTGGACGGAGCCGTCAGCAGAGACGTCAGTCCAGGTTTGCAGAGCAATCAGTACAGCAGGGTGCTGAGCAGGGCAGTCAGGAGCCAGTGTGCTACACTTGTGGCTTGCCAGGCCACTTTAGGAGGGATTGCCCTAGGGGGCAAGCTCCGCAGCAGCAGCAGCCAGTACAGTACGCGCAGCAGCCACCTCAGTACCAGTACCCTCCCCAGCAGCAGGCACCGCGTCAGCAGCAGAGAGGGCAGTACCAGCAGCAGGTCCAGCAGTTCCCGCAGCCGCAGCAGTACCAGCCGTACCAGCAGCAGCAGCAGTTTCCTCAGCAGCAGTCGCCGCAGCAGCAGCCCCAGCAGGCGCCGCAGCGTGGACGTGGTCGTGGTCGCGTGATGGCGCTCACCCGGGAGCAGGCAGAGGCATCGAACCTGGTGATAGGTACTCTACCTATCCTTGGCAGAGCTGCTCGTGTTTTGGTTGATCCCGGTGCTTCCTTGTGTTTTGCTTCCGAGGAGTTTTACGAGTCCCTTGCTTGTCACACACCCGAGAGGCAGTGTGACGTATTGGTCGATCTCCCGTCCGGTGACTACATGTGTTCCTTTGGTTACCTGGAGGGTGTGACAGTCGAGGTTGAGGGTCACCAGTTGCCGGCCAGGTTGTACGCGTTGCAGCTTAGCGACTTCGACGTCATCCTGGGCATGGACTGGTTGGAGGCTCACTCAGCCGTGGTTGATTGTCAGAGGAAGACCGTTCGGTTCGAGATACCTGGAGCACCTGTTCTCTGCTTTCGAGGTATCCGGTCTACCCGTCGGCCGTTCATTTTTTCTGTAAGGCTCGTCGTTTGATCCGTGATGGCTGCGTTGCTTACCTTGCTTCGGTTTGTTCCTTGGAGCCTAGCGGGCCTTCAGTTTTTGATGTGCCAGTTGTTTCTGAGTTTTCTGATGTGTTTCCGGAGGATCTACCTGGGTTGCCGCCTGAGCGAGAGGTAGAGTTCTCCATCGAGCTTTTGCCTGGTACGATGCCCTTGTCCAAGGCACCTTACCGGATGGCCCCGGCGGAGCTGCGTGAGTTGAAGCGCCAGCTGCAAGGAGTTGCTTGAGTTGGGCTTCATTCGTCCGAGCCGTTCGCCGTGGGGCGCCTGTTTTGTTCGTAGGAAGAAGGATGGTAGTCTTCGTTTGTGCATCGATTATCGGCAGTTGAACCAGGTCACTGTGAAGAACAGGTACCCGTTGCCGAGAATTGATGATTTGTTTGATCAGTTGCAATCGGCCCGAGTTTTCTCGAAGATCGACTTGAGATCCGGCTACTACCAGCTGCGGATCAGAGAGTCAGATGTTGGTTTGACGGCTTTCCGTTCCAGGTACGGTCACTTTGAGTTCGTCGTGATGCCGTTTGGGCTGACGAACGCACCTGCAGCATTCATGGATCTGATGCATAGGGTGTTCAGTGAGTACCTAGACCGCTTTGTTGTTGTTTTTGTTGATGATATTCTGGTTACTCGTCTTCTGAAGAGGAGCACGAGGAGCACCTGAGGATCGTGCTGGAGACCCTGCGGAGTCAACGTCTTTACGCCAAGTTCGACAAGTGCGAATTTTGGCTGAGCGAGGTGCACTTCCTCGGGCACGTGATCTAGGGTTCTGGTGTGGCAGTGGATCCGGCCAAGGTTGAGGCAGTGTTGTCGTGGGAGCAGCCCACATCAGTTGCAGAGGTCCGTAGTTTTCTGGGTCTGGCAGGTTACTACCGGAGGTTCATTCAGGATTTCGCCAAGATTGCAGCACCGTTGACTCGGTTGACGAGGCAGGACACCAGGTTTGTTTGGACAGAGGACTGTGAGCAGAGTTTCCTGGAGCTGAAGACGAGGTTGACTTCGGCGCCAGTGTTGGTCTTGCCGTCGGGCACCGGTGGGTTCGTGGTTTACACCGATGCGTCGAGGACAGGTTTGGGTGCGTGCTGATGCAGCATGGTGGGGTTGTTGCCTATGCTTCTCGGCAGCTCAAGAAGCATGAGGAGAACTATCCCACCCACGACTTGGAGCTGGCAGCAGTGGTGCACGCTCTCAAGTTGTGGAGGCACTACCTGTATGGCGAGGCTTTTCAGATCTTCACCATCACCAGAGTTTGCAGTACATCTTCACCCAGAGGGATTTGAACTTGAGGCAGCGCCGATGGATGGAGTATTTGAAGGACTATGACCTAACCCTTTCCTATCATCCAGGAAAGGCTAACGTTGTAGCCGATGCTTTGAGTAGGCGTGTGCGCTTGAGTTCGCTGATGGTCAGAGAGTGGAGGCTGTTCGAGGAGCTGTCCCAGGGAGTGTTTGTTCCGTCGAGGACCAGAGACCGTGCAGTGGCTTCCAGTTTGTCAGTTCGGCCATCACTGTTCAGGCAGGTGTTGCAGGCGCAACGAGCAGATGCAGAGTTAGCAGACATTTTGCGGATGCCAGACGTTGAGCTCAGCGAAGACAGCAAGGTCAGATTCAGAGGCCGCTTGTACGTTCCAGAGGAGGTTCGTGAGGCAGTGTTGTCAGAGGCTCACAGGTCGAGGTACGTCGTTCATCCCGGCTCCACCAAGATGTACCATTGTTTGAGGAGGTCATTCTGGTGGCCAGGGATGAAGAGGGGCGTGGCAGAGTTTGTTGCTCGATGCCTTACCTGTCAACAGGTGAAGGCTGAGCACCAGCGTCCTGGTGGTGAGTTGCAGCCATTGCCTATTCCTGTGTGGAAGTGGGACGACATCACCATGGACTTTGTGGTTGGTTTGCCCCGTACCCCGCAGAGGCATGATGGTATTTGGGTGATTGTGGATCGTTTGACCAAGGCAACGCACTTCCTTCCGATCAAGATGTCGTGGTCAGTGGACAGGTTAGCCAGGCTGTACGTGGACAGAGTTGTTTCTTTGCACGGGATCCCAGTTTCAGTCGTTTCAGACAGAGATCCGAGGTTCACGTCAGGGTTTTGGCGCAGTCTTCAGAGAGCACTGGGTACAGAGTTGAGGTTCAGCACAGCGTACCACCCTCAGACAGACGGTCAGTCAGAGCGGACCATTCGGACACTGGAGGACATGCTGAGAGCGTGCTGTTTAGATGGAGCGGCACTTGGGAGTCTCACCTTCCGATGGTAGAGTTCGCATATAACAACAGTTATCACTCGAGCTTCGGAATGGCGCCATATGAGGCTTTGTATGGTCGCCCGTGCAGGACTCCGCTTCACTGGTTCGAGGTTGGTGAGAGGCAGCTTTTGGGGCCAGAGTTAGTGCAACAGTGTGTAGAGACAGTCAGTTTGGTCAGGCAGAGGCTTCGGGCAGCGCAGAGTCGGCAGAAGAGTTATGCGGATGTCCGCAGGAGATCGCTAGAGTTCAGCGTCGGTGACCTGGTCTTCCTGCGGGTCTCACCGACCAAAGGGGTCATGAGGTTTGGTAAGAAAGGAAAGCTCAGTCCGAGGTACATCGGGCCTTTCCCTATTACCGAGAGGGTCGGCGAGGTAGCTTACAGGCTGAGTCTTCCGGCAGAGCTAGCAGGTGTGCACAGCGTTTTCCACGTTTCCAGCTCAGGAGGTACGTCGCAGATCCTTCGCACGTGTTGGACTACTCGCAGCTAGAGGTAGCGCCAGACTTGTCAGTGCCAGAGTACCCAGTTAGAGTGATCGACCGCAGAGTTCAGCAGTTGCGCAGGAAGCAGATTCCGCTGGTTAAGGTCGTTTGGCAGAACCGCGTCGGTGGCGAGGCCACCTGGGAGCGCGAGGATGAGATGCTGGAGCAGTTTCCTTATTTGTTTGATTGATCGGTATGTGGTGATCTCCCATTTTGTCGTCTTCCGGGCTGAGACCGAGTTGTTTTCATTTCGAGGACGAAATGTCTTAAGGAGGGAGGGTTGTAACACCCCGGCCCCCTTGGGCCCTTGGCCCCGTCCTCTGGGTCGCGGCAGGGCGACTGTCGCGACGTGGTTCCGACCGCGTCGGTGTCTGGTTCTGTTTGGGATTGCGACATGGGGTATGTCGCCTTCTTGAAGGCGACATGGCCTATGTCGCCTTCCCATCGCGTCGCCCCAGACGCAGTCTGACAGACGTGACAGGCGTCCTTTGTGTCAGTACGGCTCTGGCGGTGTCGGGTGAACGCGACAAGATGGTGTCGCCTTCACTTTTTCGAATTCCGAGATTTGACCGTTGTCAGTGGAATTGCGACAGGGGGTATGTCGCCTTCTTGAAGGCGACACACCCACTGTTGCCTTCTCGTTCCTGTGGCGACAGGGTGGTATGTCGCCTTCACAGGATCCGGGCTTAAAGCCGGGCGCCCGAGCCCTTCCCCCTCTCTCGCGCCTCTCCTTTCCCCCTCTCCCTCTCTCGCCCTCTCGGAGTTCCGGTGTTTTTTGGGTGCCTCCCCGTGTTGAGGCGGCCGTGCTGAGGAGGTTGTCGCTCCGTTCGTGCAGGGGTCGTGTTCGTGCCGTGCGGTGCGAGGAGGAGACGTTTCAACCTACGAGAAGGCCCCAACGGGTGCGTTCTTCGCGTGGAGGTAGGGACGCCCGATCTTCTCGCCCTAGCATGCTCCCCTTCCCCTTCGTGACGTAGTTTTCTTGTGGTTCGGGGTTGGGAGTGTGAGAACTCCATGCTCGTGTGAGTGAGGTTTCCTCCGAGCGTAGAATCCATGTTCTTGGGGTATTCGAGGGTGGTTTGTATGTTTAATGGCTTTCTAGCATGATAAGTATGCTCCCCTCCCCCGTGTGTAGTGTTTTCCCCGTTTCGGGGAGGTTCCCGGAAGAAGAATGCCCGGAACCCCCGACTGGCTTGAAGGCGACACACCCTGTGTCGCCACCTGTCTGGTAAGGCGACGCACCCTGTGTCGCCTTCTGACTGGTAAAGCGACAGGGCATATGTCGCCTTCTTGAAGGCGACAGGGCCTATGTCGCCTTCTCAGTCCAGAGGCAGGTTGTGCTTCCGCCGCTTCCGTTTTCGCTTTACTGTACCCGTGGCACCTGTGCTAGTTCCCTAGTACGGTCTCACACTAGTCGTTCGCCCGGTGCACGGCACTTGAGGGCTTGTCCCGTGCGAGAGGTTGTTACCGTTACCTGGGACCCCCGTCCTCGGGAGCCTGTTGAGGGAGTACTCCGGGCTACGAGTGTGCTCGAGTTGGCAGCCACCTGGGCGGACTCTAGAGCTGAGGGGAAAACGGTGGTTAGGACAGTGGCGTGTGAGTCGCTTGCAGAGCTCTCGTGGTTGGTCTGGGACGCCGAGGACAGTTTGGAGTTCTACCCGGCGCAGGCCAGCCAGTCCTTCTTCTCACTGCCTCACTCCTCACGGCCCCGGAACCGTTTGGAGAGGTCAGGCGTGGGACCGTAGTCCGGCCAGACTACGGCGGTTACTGTTGTGTTGCTTGTGTCCTACCTCGCTCTGACGAGACGCGAGGGCCAGGACCTAGGTCGAGGATAAGACGTCTGTGGACGCGCCTGACCGTTTGACTAGTGGTGGTGCTTTCCGTAGCTAGTGTTCTCTGTCCAGGCGGAGTCCCCTCCGTCTGTGTTTACTAGCCGTGTGGTGGTCACGACAAGCAGTCATACGGAGTTTCCGACCGAGAGTGCTTTCCGTACCGAGTTAGCTTTAGCTTCGCTTCCGCACTTCCTTTTGTAGGTAGAAAGATATAACTACCGTCTTTCTCTTATTAATAGTTGTATATGTTCCTCTGCCTGTTTAGAGCCAGTAGGAGATTGGTAGTCCCTACTGAGCTTCTTTTGTGAAGCTCATCCCTCTGTTTTCCAGGTGAGTCTTCTCAGCAGTGGCAGGGCGTGCGTCGGGCAGAGGAGAAGGGGCGGTAGTCGAGGTCCCCGTAGCTAGCAGTGGTTCCCCCTCTCAGTGTACGTCACCCTCGGGGTATGCCCCTAAGGGACTTGTCTCTCCCCTTTCCTTACTTGTACTAGTGTGCGTGCGTTGGGACTGTACTTAGAGCGGTACGCAGCGGTCTCGCTCTACTTTCCTGTTTCCGCTTGTACGCTTCTAGCTCAGCAGTTGACGTTTACTTCCGTTACATATCCTGTCAGACGCGTGTTATAGCCCTTCCGGGTCCCCCGGATCCGTGGGCGGCGATCGCGAAAATCGGGTCCTCGGCATGGGCCGAGGGTCGGGTTCTCGGGTCGTTACAAAAACCCCTCAACTGATAAGCAGCTAACACCACTCTATCCGCTGTCAGACACCTCATAGTCGCAAAGACCCTCTCAATTTCATGAACCCAATGCTCAGTTGTATCTGGATTCGACCCTCCTGAATAAGTAGGTGGCTGCAATCTCAGAAACTTCTCCACCTGCATCACTGGTTCTTCTGCTATCAACAGTGGTGGTAGTGGTGGCACAGGTGCTACAAAAGGCACCTCCACTCTCGGCGGAACCGGAGCAACAGGTACCGCCTCTCCATCCCCAGGTGTCACTGCAACCGGTGGTACTGGCGCCTGCTGATCCATTCTCGCCCGAATATCCGTGAGGCTCTCCCAAATTCTTTCTATCATTCGCTGGGTGCTTTCCTCTGGATCATCTCCTCCACCACCCCAATCTCTCCTATCAGCCATTTCAGAAATTTCTACATACACAAAACACCAGGCAAAAATCAAAACCACAAATTATCAAAAACCAGGGTCCCTACCAGCAGTGTATAAAGACCGAAATAAGGCTATGTATCCTTCTAATTCCCTTATATTAACAGGGACCTTGCTCTGATACCAACTGTGACGGAACGCCTCGGCCAAGCCCATTAAACCGATAACGTACTTGATCCGAGTCCGCCTCCCGCGAACGGGCCGAAGCCTCGCAAGGGATACCAAACCACAGTCCGTGTAAACACAAAGGAACACACCATTTTATATATATAATTCACAAGTTACATAGCCAAATTTCCACAAAACTGAAAAAGAAGTACAAGAGCCTGGGGCATACCCCGAGGTACAACTGAAGAAAGTAAACAACTAACTAAACTACACTGCTGGAGAACTACACCGCTGGAGGTACTGACCCTGCACCGCTACGGTGCGGCCCTGAGCTGGACGACGCTCGTGAGACGTCCTCCTCGCCCTCACCTGTGGGGGTAGGGGTGAGCCTCTCTAGTCAATGGCTCAGTAGGGAACTCCCCCAAAACCGAGCAAACCAAACCCACAGGTACGAAAGCAGTAAATAATACCAACAATTTATAGAACAGCTAAACATAATATTAAAGCTGTAAAAGTACTCACCATCTGCCGACTACGTAAAACAACTTTAATAATTAAACGGAAAACCAGTACAGGTGTACAAGCTAAAGTAGAGACAGCCAACACGAGCCATGTGAACTGGTTCGCGACACCAGAAACTGACTCGGACAAACTAACACAGGTCTACCTCTCAGTCTCGTAGCCACGGACGAAAGGTCCAACTGCCACTCCACGTGAAAAGGTCAAGCAACTGTGGAGACCAACTAAAACACCACCACCTGCGGACCACACGGTCGCAGGCCCATGCTTGGCACCTCCAGAGACCCTGGCCTGGGCACCCTAGAGTGAGGCACTGGAAAAGGACTAGCTGGGGACCAGTGTCGACTACTGGTGTCCGTACCACCAACTACGAGCGCGCTACAAGTGACTAAAGACAAACACAAGTGTCACTGTCCCACTGTCATCTTTCCCTCAGCCGGACGTACAACTCAACACAGGAGTGAGGGTGTCCAGGTCAGACGACACAGACCTCGACGGTACAACACAAGTACCGGGACAAAGCCCCGAGCTAACAGCCTGGCTCACAAAGAACCTGGGGCACCCAACTGGAGAGGTAACCACGGTAGGCGTCGTACTACTCGCCACGTACACAAAACCACGTGCACGTCACACACAAACCACGTGAAGCCTCACGTAAACCACAAGTAACCATGGTCCACTACACGTGAACCCAACTGACTCGTGTAAACAACACGCAGTCACTGAAGTAAGCAACTAACTGCATACTTGTATGCTAAACACGAGAACCAAGTGCACTCAGTGCACCTCATGTGTCAACACACATGCATTATCGATAAATGCTGTAATTAGTCATTTTTGTTCATAATCAGTAGGCGGCAACATCGACTACCGCTTACAACAAGTCAACGGCAAGGGACCTGGCCGTTAACATCTTGGCTGAGGAGCTTGGCGACAAACGATGTTGACGCCAAGTCTCCGGCCTTATACCCTGCAGAAACCCTAATCCGGCTCTGCAGGTTTTCTAACCATTCTAACTACAAAAAAACATACAAATGCAGTTCCTTTAGCATGCCAGAACCCAATACAACCACTACAACATGCTTCGTACATTAAACTACTCAAACCACCCATTATCCCCGCATGGTGCAACTTGATCCGAAAACGCATTATCATGCTGATTCAAGTGGGTTTGTTATGTTTTAATGTTTCTACGGAGCTATCAGGGTTCGTCCCCTACCTCAGAACACGCTAGAACCTCCCACAATCTCCCGGTTCACGTCGAGCCCTCCACGAGCTCCCACGGGAATTGCACCACGATATGGCATTTCCTCGCGCAATTCGGCGACGCCACGTGTTCTACGATCGTCCAACCACTCTTTGGAACCTATTAAAAGCTTCAGGGACACCGGGGCGCGAAGCTGGGGCAAGAGGGGAAGAGAGTGAGCTGAGAGAACTGCTCTCGGGTGAGCCTATAACCTGCAGAATTCTCAGGTTGGCGTCAACCCCTATGCCGCCAACATCAACCGCCACCCTTAGCGTCCACATCTACTGCCGCCAAGTTCAAGCAGTCAACGTCCACTAACCTGGACGCCAACCAGTCAACGGCCACCCCTGGCCGCCAACTCCAACTGAACAGCAGCAAGTCCTGTTTCATTTCAGGACCAACCCTGCTCTTCACCTGCTCAAGCCACACATTCACATCACACATTCCACACAACTATCTCACATTGGCCTCACAACGGCCTACACAACCAACACACACATGATCCGCATGGATCCGAAAGGCACGCGACGTTACATACATAATTGGGAAAATCAAGTGCATATGAAACTAGACATGCAGCACTACAAGATGGTATAGGTTTTGTTTAGTCTTGGCCCGAGATCACCAACCTTTTGGGTTGAAGATGTCTCGTTCTCTAGTCAGTCCTTGTTCAGACCACCTGTTGGAGAATGCTTAATACTCTCGATCTACTGGATGAAAAATAGGCAAACCAGTGGGATTAGGAACTAGACTTGACCCTCTTTCCAAGGGTATAAGCCTTGCATGGTTTGGTTGTGGTTTGACTCACCTTAGGTAGACTCCAAGAAGAGCTTTCTGCACAGATTGATGCAGAACGCAGCAGAGAAGAAGCTCCGAGTTGGGGTGGTTTCCTCCTCTGTTAGGTGCTCAAGAACAGCCTCCCACGACCCCAACAATGTGTATTTTCATCCCCTAGGGTTTCATGGCATGTATATATGCATCTAGTGTGTTTTGGAAGTCCCATTGGGTGAAGTAAAGGCAAGGTGCGGTTTTGGCCTTCCACCTTCCATATTTTGATGATTTCTCACCCCAATAGAGTGGGTGAGGCTTTAGGAAACCTTCCACCATGGTTAGTCATGAAATTGGGTTGCCAAGAAAGCCTAATTGCCTTGGGTTTTGCCCTAATTACCTCCTCCTATTTTCAGCTCAATTAAGGTTACGAATTTCTGGGTATTTTTCTTGCTCTATTTGGTTCTTTGGCCAAAAGTGATCCATTGGACCAATTCCTATAATGGGTCATCAATACATGATGTTGGAAGTCTCTCCAACATGTTTATTTAATTTATGATCTAGTTATATTTCCATGTTAACGATTTTCCGACTTAGTTTCCTAATTTAGATAATCAGTCAGAATGTGACGTACACTTGTTCAATCGGATTTTTCATTGCATTAATTTCTTCGTGGAACATTTAAGGATGATGTTTGGGGTTGATTTATAATTTTTACGGAATTTCCCGATGTGTTCTCGCACATACGATAGTGGTGCGTATGTTCTACTATTTTGATAATACGAAAATTATTTATTTCTATTCATTTACTATTTACATACTTGAATTTGTTCATGGGTCATAGGCTGTCCATTGGTCCAATTTCTTTTATGGACTATCCCCACATATTTTTTGGAGTTCACCCATAAATTTTATTATAATTTTGGACTCTGTTAACTCCATGTGATAATGATTTCCCGACTTATTCCTTAATTACGATAATCGATCTCAAACACCTTAACCTTGGGCAATCGGATTTTCCTTTGGACAAATTTCTCCATGGGTCATTAGGGACTATTATTTAGAGTTGAACTAAGGTTTTTATGGGATTTTCCAATGGGTTTTTGTATGTACGATAATAACACGTATGTTTTTGCTATTTCACTAATATTGAATTTATCGTTTTCAATTTATTTCTAATTTTCCAATTACTGAATTTCTGGGGTGTTACATTCCCCTCCACTTAAAAGAATTTGGCCCCCAAATTCACATGTGTTTATGAGCTGGACTTACAGAGAATCTAATTGTGAATTGCTCATAATATAATGATTGATTGGTGATGTAACTTCATAGTCCAATAAAGTGAGTTTGAAATAATACCTCTCTCATACCTCCTTCTTTAGTTTGTTCTGCCATTTATTCCCTGAGCTTCATTTCTCATTAGGGCAATCCTTAACCTTGTGGTCTTGGCTACCACAACGGAAACATTTATCCTGAAACTTCCAGCACTCTTCTGACTGATGATTTATTTTGTTGCAATGCTGGCATCTTTCTTCAAGAGTGGGAACTAGTTTCTTATTGCACTTCTTGGACTTCTTGCTCTTGTGCGATTTGTTACTGTTGTTGGGCCGTTTCTCTCTAGTTGTAGGTTTGGAGTTTCCTGTGGTTGAAATTGGTTCTTTCTTATTAGTTTCGCCAACTCCTTTGTCATCCATAGACCTTTCCTTTCCATTTGTATCTCCCTTCGCCATTATTAAGGCATCCTCTAATAGTTGAGCAGCTTGTCGTAGTGCTTTAGTTAATCTTTGGACTGATCTCTGTCCGTCCATAGATGGTGTAGGTATATCCTCCATTGCTGTTTATTTAAATTCCTTCAAAATAAATTATCACACGGTCGGTCTTCTTTACTCCTTGTTAATGCCTTGTTACTTACAATATTTAGTTACTAATAAAATTTTGGACTTAGCCCATGTTTCTACCCAATCTCACCAGATAGGTACAAAGTTCTTGACACAAGCTGAGGGTTCTAATGACACTTATCCTATCATTCCCGATTGCCTAGGACTTAGGGAAAGCCCAGGCTCTGATACCAACTATCACGCCCCAAAATTTAACAGCAGAATAAATATCGGGATGCGTGAATGATATGAATATAAGTATCACAGTCGAGTAACTCAGAGTAACAACTAATTATAACCACATACATGAGACAATAATATTGCCAGCTAAAATACTCCTTCTTTCATTTCCATTCAACTAATAAAAAACCTTACGTCATCCGAGCCAACCATAGGGCCCATTATTCAAATATAAACTCCATGAAGATGTTTCACTATTACATAAACTACTCAAATATCTATTCCTGATCTTTCAACTCCTCATATGATGGGTTCTCTTCACTCATGCCCTACCCCATCAGAGTCCACTAGATCCTCATCACTATATGAAAAGGACAGGATGATAGGATGAGCGAACTAGCTCAGTAGGATTTACATCTCAATGTGCGGGCACTAATATACATGATTAACATATTAAAAAGGTAGGATCTGAATATGAACATGATGACAATGCATGCATTTCTAACAAGTCGAATGGCTGAATAAAACGAATATCATATCAAATCAAGTACTGAATTTCATATGAAATGGACAGATAATTCAAGAATAGAATCATATCAAAAGAAATTGGCCATATTCACACAGATACCGAATATTCACGTGATCAGACGTATCATATGAAACTTATCATATCATATCAAACGAAGGCACATTCACACAAATCTTGCACACATGTCAGAGCCATGCCAAGCACCACAACTCCATACTCCTGCGGTTATAAGTACGTTGGGGCGTTCCTCCCCAGCACCAAACAGGGCCCCCATTGCACAGACATTAGTTAAATGGACCAAAGTCCCACGTTGTGCCGATCAAACATTTACATATTATGGCCATAAAATTTCAATAACAAGCTCATTGTAATAAGGACATGATCATTCGTAGAGTCAAGGTAAGACAATAGCTTAAGAGATCAATTGGACAGCATAACGACATATCTTATGTTTCATAATTCATTAATGTCTTAACAAGAGGATGACTAATGACAGATCGTACACGGTACAAGTGCTCTCTATCTCCAGAGTACTTCATGGTACAACCAGCTCTGTCTCTAAGAGGGAATCCATAGAGTACGAAGACTTACAGAGGTCTTAAGGAAAAGATCGCTAGTCTGCCAATACGGAATGACCGACAGAGAGCTCCCAATTCCCCAAGAAGGGTGTGCCTAATCGTGCAAATGTGTAAGTGACATGTCACGGATCTTTCCTAATCATGGATGCATTTGATGAACAATAATGTAATATCAGAAAGCACATAAAGAAAAACCCACATGCAAATCATGATAGAAAACTTAACTAAACAAGTCCATTCTAATCATGTATTCATCACATATTCATATCACATACTTATTATGACAATTCCATTATCAAGCTAGATTACGAGAAGAAAATCAAATGAACATAAGATCAATCACATAATACACATTAGAATCATATTCATGTCATTACCATTTCCAAGTGGGTTGATTACTTTTAGGCCAATGCACAGTAAGTGACATGCTTACAGACTAAGAGATTAAACATGCTGACTGACTAACCAAAAAAAAGTCTCGGGTCAGTCTTTGAATTGCGTCCTACTCAGTAGACGCTTTTCATAACACGGTGTACAGTCAAACAGGACCAACTGTGAAGAATAGAAATCGCGACGGCTTACCTGGATGCCTTTAACCTTGAATCGCAACGGGATACCCCTCCGCGTTCATTAAAAGCATTTAAATACTAATATAAAAATTGGCGAAAATGTTTGAGTGGGAAAACATGCAGAATTGAGTCTGCCTATGTGGTCATGAATCAGATCGGCGCTGAAAACCATGCAGTGCACAGTCCCACGTGGGCGGTTGACCGATCAAACAATGATTCCCGTCGGACTTCACGGTTGCATTTTATTGAATCATGACGGCCAAGGCCGACGTGATACCAGGCGATGGAATCGCGTCGCTTGGATCGGTCGCGATTCAAACCTCAAAATCGAAAACACAGGAACAGGCAGCGATCCTCTTACAACGCTTATATCTCTCTATCTTCTGACATTTAGACAAAACCTTCAACATGACAAGGACAACTAGTAGAAAGACTTTCATGCTGTGGGCTATACTAATTCGGTCTTCAATCACGTGCAACACATTAAGAATGTGAACAGGCAGAGACCCTCTTACAACGCTTATATCTCTCTATCTACTGACATTTAGACAAAAGCTTCAACATGACGAGGACAACTAGTAGAAAGACTTTCATGCTGTGGGCTGGATCTAATTCGGTCTTCAATCACGTGCAACACATTAAGAATGTGAAAAGCCCTTAACATGCATGACTTAGGGAAAACACCTATAACTCGGCGGATACATAGTGAAAATTGGGCAAATCATGTGCATATGAAACTAGACATGCAGCACAACAAGATGGTATAGGTTTCATTTAGTCTTGGCTTGAGATCACCTACCTTTTGGGTTGAAGAAGTCTCGTTCTCCAGACAGTCCTTGTTCAGACCACTTGTTGGAGAACGCTTAATACTCTCAATCTACTGTATGAAAAATAGGCAAACCAGTGGGATTAGGAACTGGACTCGACCCTCTTTCCAGTGGTATAAGCCTTGCCTGGTTTGGTTGTGGTTTGACTCACCTTAGGTCGACTCCAAGAAGAGCTTTCTGCACAGGTTGATGCAGAATGTAGCAAAGAAGAAGCTCTGAGCTGGGGTGGTTTCCTCCTCCATTGGGTGCTCAAGAACAGCCTCCCATGACCCCAACAATGTGTATTTTCATCCCCTAGGGTTTCATGGCATGTATATATGTATCTAGTGTGTTTTGTAAGTCCCATTGGGTGAAGGAAAGGCAAGGTGCGGTTTTGGCCTTCCACCTTCCATATTTTGATGATTTCTCACCCCAATAGAGTGGGTGAGGCTTTAGGAAACCTCCCACCATGGTTACCCATGAAATTGGGTTGCCAAGAAAGCCTAATTGCCTTGGGTTTTGCCCTAATTACCTCCTTCTATTTTCAGCTCAATTAAGGTTACGAATTTCTGGGTATTTTTCTTGCTCTATTTGGTTTTTGGGCCAAAAGTAATCCATTGGCCCAATTCCGATAATGGGTCATCAATACATGATGTTGGAAGTCTCTCCAACATGTTTATTTAATTCATGATCTAGTTATATTTCCATGTTAACGATTTTCCGACTTAGTTTCATAATTTGGATAATCAGTCACAATGTGATGTACACTTGGTCAATCAGATTATTTGTTACACGAATTTCTTCGTGGGACATTTAAGAATGATGTTTGGGGTTGATTTATAATTTTTACGGAATTTTCCGATGTGTTCTCGCACGTACGATAGTGGTGCGTATGTTCTACTATTTCGATAATACGAAAATTATTTATTTCTATTCATTTACTATTTTCATACTTGAATTTGTTAATGGGTCATAAGTTATCCATTGGTCCAATTTCTTTTATGGACTATCCCCACATATTGTTTGGAGTTCACCCATAATTTTTATTATAATTTTGGACTCCGTTAACTCCATGTGATAATGATTTCCCGACTTATTCCTTAATTACGATAATCGATCGCAAACACCTTAACCTTGAGCAATCGGATTTTCCTTTGCACAAATTTCTCCATGGGTCATTAGGGAGTATTATTTAGAGTTGAACTATGGTTTTTATGGGATTTTCTAATGGGTTTTTGTATGTACGAAAATGACACATACGTTTTTGCTATTTCACTAATATTGAATTTATCGTTTTCAATTTATTTCTAATTTTTCAATTACTGAATTTCTGGGGTGTTACAGTATAAGTGTGTTTAAAAATGTCATCTATGATAACAGGAAGTGTAATGAGTTCATGTAATGCAAAATTCAGCAAAAAAAAATTGAAATCAATGACAATTCAATTCAATGGACTGACTGCAGATAGAGCAATGCTCAGTCACATTGAGTAACCGAGTTATTTCGCCTAACCAATGATTTAACTCATGCAAAAAGATGTGGAATTGAGTATCTCTGTAATAAAAATGATGAGGGTTAACTACTGAGTAATTAGGGAGTCTTGCATGTGGTAAATGTGACTCTTTGCACTGAAAGGTGTGAATTTAACCAAATTGTTCATGTAGTCATCCAAATAAATTGTTCAAAAAGAAAAGGAAATTTTGATTATGAACTCTTCCCGAAAACTCATTAAGTTGACATTTTTTAGGATCATTTTATACATGTTACTTAAGTTGGTCTAACTTATCTTCCTTTCTAGTCACCAACTCAAGGATATTCAATGACAACTAAGATGCTTTTTCTCTCTTTTGGTTGTACAGTCATTATATTTCCTGACTTTAGTCATCTAAAAATCACTCTATCCTTGAAGTATAGTCTTTATTATTGTTAAACCATTGAATTTTTTTTTTCTAGACACAGAGTGAATGATATTCATCTCATATTCATGTCAGCATACAAGGGTACATGATTATCAGCTTTTAAATCAAGGAAGCACTTTTTATTAAGCATAACCAAGTCTTTGCTATCTCAAATCAATGTCCTTTCACGTTACTCCTTGAGATTCCATCCATGTGATCAAGAATGGTCAACAACTTTCTTCATAAAATTCTCTGTCTTCAGTGGTTGTCGACAACCGGAACCCAGTTTCGAACCAGAATTTGAACTGATTCACATTCTGTCCGATTTTCCTGTGTCGGTTTATTTCCCAAGGTTTTTAAATAACCCTAGCTGTCGACACACACCCTTTCAACTCTTCAAATTCCAGAAACTGTCGCCCTCTCTTTTATAACCTCCATCATCTCCACTTTAAGGCGAAATCAAGTTCTCATCTCTCTGTAGCATATCTCTCTCAATCTCATCCTTCTGCAACATCCTACTATCATCATCGTCCAGAGGCATCTTCTCTAGGGTAAAACTCTCTGCTTCTTGTGCCTCTATCCAATCTCATCATCATGAGCTCTAGGGGAAAATGCACAACTACTGGACCCAAGATATTCAAGCCCCATGATCAAGTACAAAGTCAGAGCTCAAGAGCACCCACTAAAGGAAGATCCAAGTTCAGAGATGATATGCTTCTAGAGTTGAATGTTCCATCAAATATAAATCTACGCAAGGTCAACAGAGTCTTCAAGAAGATCATATAACCTCAGTATGTGGATTTCCCCTCTATGGAAGATATGTTTCCCGGATTGACAGCCCTATTTGAAGAACAAGGGTGGATTTCTTTTATGCGGTCACAGAAGTCATACTCTCCAACAACAGTTTTGGAGTTGTACAACAACTTGGGAATGTCCGAAGAACAAGAGTTCTACACAAATGTCAGGGGTATCTTCTTTAAGATTACACCCAACCTCTTCAGTAGAGCCCTACAAATTCCAAATGATGGGGTAGATATTCTCACCCTTGAGATGGATCCTGAAGTTACCTACACATTGATGACCAATCAACCATTTGCTAAATTCAAAAGGGTTGCTAGACTGAATGCAAACACTTTTCCACCTTTGAACAGAATGATCCATCATATGTTCACGACTATCATTTTTCTAAAGGATGGAAGCAGAGAGCTAGTCAATGAAACTCACAAGACACTATTCTACCACATTCTTCAGAAAGAACAGATCAATCTTCCAGTTTTAATGGTCAATTTCATTGGACAGTGCTACTGTGATTAAAAAAGGTCCATTCCATATGCTTGCCCTATCACATCAGTGCTTAAATATGTGGGAGTGTCACTTACTCCTAATGAGCTAATCACCCTCAAGAGTAGAAGTGCATATGATCTTACCACTACACACATAATGAGTTATAGAATGATCAATGGAAGAGTCAGTAAAACTTTAAAAGGTCAAGCAAATGAAGAGCAGGATCTAGCAGAACAAGAAGACACAGAAGAATCAACTGATCAAAATGATGAGGATAATGGTGAAGATGAAGCCCACATTGAGATTCCTCAAGATTCTCATCCAGATATTCCTAGTGCATCTCAAGTTTCAATGTCTGGAGATCTGAAAGAATTCTTTGCCGATCAATTGCTTCAACTTCAGTCAACTCTCACACAGCACATCAACACCCAATTTGATCAGTTGAAGCAACAAATGAACACTAGAATGGATGCAATTGAAGAAAATCAAGCTCACATTCAGAGGCAACTACAAGGCGTGGATTATGGAATGATGAAACTTCATGATGATTATCAAAATCTCCAAAATTTCTACAATCCTCTAGATCCTCAAGCTGACAATTTTTCCAATCTGTCATCCTATGGTGCACAGGGTCCCCGTCGTCCCACTCCTCCAGGGGTCAACAATCCTTAAAATGTCAAGGGAGAGATGTAACGACCCTCTTTATACCGGTACGATTATACCAATCCCCATCTGTACAAAGGGCGTCATTACAGTGGGATAATAACCCAACACTAAACGATAGGTTGATATGTACATTAATACATATGAGTACAGCGGAATTAAAAGAAATAACTCATTCTCATTCAATCATCATCACACCATTCCATAGTCTATATAGCAAATAAAAAAAATGACAATGTCCACATTATTACAATTTCAAAAGAAAACATTGTCTATTACATTGTCCATATGAATAACGCTACTACATTCTATGAAAGGAAAAGTACAACTACTAAGCACTCCACGACATAGCTACTTCTCACGCTCGATGACGATTCTCGCTGTGCCCTCCTCAAGCACGGGGACACATGTCTCACCTATACGCCGAAGCAAGTATGAGTCTAAAAGACCCAGCAAGCAATCTAAGGACACACAACCTTACACATATCACACACATACTAACTATTAAGCAATATGGAAACACATACTATCTTTTACACCATAATGAATTACATGACTCATGCTTTATACAATTATCAACATACATAAACTACCTAAACATGTTTTTGACTAACACGTGCTGATTCTAAATCATGGATAATAAACATACACCTATACATGTTTTCTACACATAACATATCTATGATTCATGATTCACGTATTAATCATATCATTGCACAATTCTACTAACTTAGAACATGAAGTTATGTACAAGATAATGAACACTCCTAGCATGTTATATATCTAATCAATTTCACTTGCACTCTTCACATTTAATTACACATTTACCTTGATGTTTTAATGCAAATAATTCACAATTATACATGATATCACATTTTATTAAACATGAATTGAAGGTTTAAAACATATTCAAGTCGGTTGGCAACTATATACCATTGAAGCATGAAACTATGTACTAAGTAAATAACATATCTAGCATGGAATCTAGACATTCTTTCATGTATTTATCACAATTATAATCATACTTTGCTTGCTGTTTTGACATGAATTCAACACAATCATATGGATTTACATTTTTTCACATGCTTTCTCATTCATTTAACAATTCCACATGCTCATCTTTCATATTGCACAGTTTACATGTTCACATACACATAATCACCTACACTACTACATGAATGTTATTAAACTATATAACATGATACTACACATGATAATACATTAAACATATTAACACATGAATATATACATTTTTCTTTTTACTTTGGTTTTCACATGCACTTTATACTCTCATTAATATTTACTCTCCCTTATACATCAATTCACACATTTTTCACATAGTTTTCTCTTGCACTTTCACTTATCACATGTCATATCATTTGCACTTACCACGTGCCACATTCACATGTCACTTTACACTTTATTCACAATTTTGTACTGAAGTTTCCGTGACACAGTTCTAACTACCAACTAGAGGGCGCACGCACCCATATCACATAGCACATAGCACTTCACTTGACACATACCCGCCACCTGGGCAAGCTAGTGGTGAATCTTAGTAACTGTGCAGACCGGGAGAAGCCCTCTCCACCGTATCTAGTGGTACTTGTCCACCTCTAGGGTTTCATCCTAATGCCCTTAAGATATTACACGACGTTGAGCCTTCCATAGGGACTTTTCTATGGTGCAGCTCTCAGGCGTCTATTATAGCAGTGTTAATCTCGGCACAATTTTACATTAAACACATTATCACATTTTACTCACACCTATATACACACTTTAGTCCCTATTCACATGCACTTTGCATAATAATTACATTTCAGTTTACAGAATTCACTCTTATTGTCTAACAATGATAAACAACTTAAAACAGAATATTAACATGCTGCTAACAATGAAATTCACATGATTAAACTAAACATGCTTATTATAATTAATTTCACTTGTTATAACACAAACAGTACCTACTGTTGTCACATCAGTATGAAACATTCATCATAGTCTTTAAACAATTAACATGTCACATACCAAATTTTCCAGATTTTTTGGATTAGAAAGACTAATTTTAATAATTAAGACAGATTTCAGGCATTTCTATCAAAATTTCGCCTAATCCCGTTTCCTAGCAAAATAGTAGTATCTAACAGTTTCAAAACATTAAATCAGTCATCATACTAACATGGGAAATTTACAAAACCCTAATATACACTGGATCTAATTATTTAGGAAATATCATGGTCAATTCATGCTTATTGTCTAGTTACAAAAATTTTAATAAATAGAACTAATTGCAGAAATTCAACTTGTCCTCATGATATGACCTAATGACTATCTCTGACCACATATAATTCTTACAACATGCGCACATACCCAGAAGTCCAATAAATGCATTATAAAGATCAAGCAGAAACCCTTTACAACTTTAAAGAACTTGGCGGCACAGTGTTTGCCGCCAACAGTGTTAACGGCACAGGATGGTGCCGCCAACATAGGAACTTGGTGGCGCACATGTGGCTGCCAACTTCCTGTCTTCAGGCCATGCAAGCAGAACACAATGCAGGGAGAATTTGGAGGTTCCATGACGCGAGAAAAATTTCACAAAAATACTGGGACCTAGGGAACATGAGTAGGGATGATATCCCTAGATCACTTGCCTTAAAATAAATCCACAGAGATCAAATGTCATCCAAGAAGCCCTCCTCGGCTCAGCCAAGAAGGTGCTAAAAAATGCTTCAAATCCGGTTCTTCTATTGATGTAGATTGATCCTTGGAGTTGGAAATGCTTCCTTGATGTTTGGGCTATCCTCTAGTTGGCGTAGATCTCCAGAAAACTCCTCCAGTCACCGGATCCAGCTCTCCAAAGATCGGGTTTTCCCATAGAAAAACCCCAGTTTCTACAAAGACCAAAAAGACTTGGCTCGACCGAAATAGGGTGATTTTATAGAGCTGGGTAGGTTGGGTACGCGTTAGGGTAAGTCTTCTATCATTAGAGCTAGGTTTCCTAAACTGGATCCGGAAGAAATGCGGGTGTTACCAAATCTCAAACCGTTAGAAGATTGGGAACTAGGTGTCCACATCTGTTGTTGCCAATAGGGGGTTGTCGTCCATCGATCTGGACGCCAACTTCCCATGGCCATGCAGTCAGCGGCATGCATGTTGCCGCCAACTGGGCATCCCGGCCAGAATACAATTATAATTATACATGCTTACACTATTTAGATACATACACTATGCACAGTATTATTTAAGTACCATATACACTATAAACAAGTTAACATGCACAGAAATAAATAGATATCATCTGCACAAGATGAACATATGTATATATACATATACGCATCATAGTTACATACATTATGTATGGAATAACTAAATACAATATGCATATCAATAATTAAATAATACATGCACATTTAAATATATTACATGCACAGAAATAAACTCATATATGCTTACAAGATGCATGGTAATAACTTCATATTATATGCACAACATTACTTAAATACAGTATGCCTAGTATTTAAATAAGTACATCATGTACAAAATTAGTTAATTACTTATATTTACAGAAAATAACATATATACATGCATATGCACATGAACAATTCAATAATTTAATATGCACCATTTTAATACACATACTATATACATAACAAGTAAATACCATACGCACAATATAAAATGAACAAAATTTCGGGGGCCTTGCACTCTCCCCCCCTTGAAAAAGATCTTCATCCTCGAAGATCAGATCGAGTACCTTTGGTGACGTCGTCAATGCCATCTCTGGCTAACACATTCTCCTTGGCTGGTGCTACTAGCTTCGTTGCTGCAGTTGCTGGAACACTTCGCGAAATGAGCTTCTTCAATCTTGGACACTCTATGATCCGATGGTCCTCGTTACCACACTTGAGACATCTTCCCTCCTTTAACCAACACACAATTCTGCCATGACGTTTACTGCAGTGTACACACTCGGGTCTCTCGCTGCCTGGTACCATAGCTGATTGCTGAGCTTCTATGAGTTTCTTCATCTTCCTATTTTGCCGCTGGAATGGTTCTGGTACTTTCTTCTTCTGAGCTTCCTTCTCTTCCTGGTACGAGTCCATCCTACTCTCCTACCTACTCGCTACGTTGAGAGCCTTGTCCAAGGTGTGGGGGTCGAACTCTAAAAGTCTAGCTCTCAATAATGGTTTAAGCCCCTTCACGAACTTCTTTATTTTGCGACTCTACTCATACCTCCTAACCTGAGCACCACGTCTACCACAGCCAGCCATATCCTGCAAAATAATTAATCTAGTTAGAATTCTAAGTTACTAAATCCTAACCATTTTCTTAACTATCTTCCTTTCATTATTAAATATTTTCTACATATATGGACAAATTTCTATAAAGACTTTGCAATATTGTGAAGATGATGGTTTATCCATGTACAATCTCAACCTTGGGCTCTGATAACATCTCTGTAACGACCCTCTTTATACCAGTACGATTATATCAATCCTCATTGATACAAAAGGCGTCGTTACAGTGGGATAATAACCCAACACTAAACGATAGATTGATAAGTACATGAATACATATGAGTACAGTGGAATTAAAAGAAATAACTCATTCTCATTCCATTATCATCACACCATTTCACAGTCTATATAGAAAATAAAAAAAATGACAATGTCCACATTATTACAATTTCAAAAGAAAACATTGTCTATTACATTGTCCATATGAATAACGCTACTACATTCTATGTAAGGAAAAGTACAACTACTAAGCACTCCACGATATAGCTACTTCTCGGGCTCGATGACGCTCCTCGCTGTGCCCTCCTCAAGCATGGGGACACCTGTCTCACCTGTACGCCGAAGCAAGTGTGAGTATAAAAGACCCAGCAAGCAATCTAAGAACACACAACCTTACACATATCACACACATACTAACTAGTAAGCAATACGGAAACACATACTATCTTTTACACCATAATGAATTACATGGCACATGCTTTATACAATTATCAACATACATAAACTACCTAAACATGTTTTTGACTAACACATGCTCATTCTAAATCATGGATAATAAACATACACCTATACATGTTTCCTACACATAACATATCCTATGATTCATGATTCACGTATTAATCATATCATTGCACAATTTTACTAACTTAGAACATGAAGTTATGTACAAGATAATGAACACTGCTAGCATGATATATATCTAATCAACTTCACTTGCACTCTTCACATTTAATTACACATTTAACTTGCTGTTTGAATGCAAATAATTCACAAATATACATGATATCACATTTTATTAAACATGAATTGAAGGTTTAAAACATATTCAAGTTGGTTGGCAACTATATATCATTGAAGCATGAAACTATGTACTAAATAAATAGCATATCTAGCATGGAATCTAGACATTCTTTCATGTATTTATCACAATTATAATCATACTTTGCTTGCTGTTTTGACATGAATTCAACACAATCACATGGATTTACATTTATTCACATGCTTTCTCATTCATTTAACAATTCCACATGCTCATGATTCATATTGCACAGTTTACATGTTCACATACACATAATCACCTACACTACTACATGAATGTTATTAAACTATATAGCATGATACTATACATGATATTACATTAAACATATTAACACATGAATATATACATTTTTATTTTTACTTTGGTTTTCACATGCACTTTATACTCTCATTAATATTTACTCTCCCTTACACATCGATTCACATATTTTCCACATAATAGTTTTCTCTTGCAATTTCACTTATCACATGTGATATCATTTGCACTTACCACGTGCCACATTCACATGTCACTTTACACTTTATTCACACTTTTGTACTTAAGTTGCCGTGACACATAGTCCTAACTATCAACTAGAGGATGCATGCACCCATTTCACATAGCACATTTCACATATCACATAGCACTTCGCTTGACACATACCCGCCACCTGGGGAATCTAGTGACGAATCTTGGTAACGGCGTAGACCGGGAGAAGCCCTCTCCACCATATCCAGTGGTACTTGTCCACCTTTAGGGTTTCATCCTAATGCCCTTAGGATATTACACAACGTTGAGCTTTCTATAGGGACTTTTCTATGGTACAACTCTCAGACCTCTATGGTAGCAGTGTCAATCTTGGCCCAATTATACATTAAACACATTATCGCATTTCATCACATTTTACTCACACCTATATACACACTTTAATCCCTTTTCACATGCACTTTACATATGTGAAAATCTCATATAGGCACTATTATAGAATTTCTTGAATTCTTGACAGGTTTCACTTTTGTGGGATAGAAAGATAACCCAAGTGTATCTAGTAAAATCATTGATGATGACAAATCCATAATGTTTGCCACTGAGACTGAGAATTCTTGTTGGCCCAAAAAGATCTATGTGAAGTAATCCTAATGGCTTAGTAGAGAGTACATTATTGAAGATTTTAAAAGACTTCCTGATTTGTTTTCCTTGAGCACATATCCCACAAATATGATTTTCAACATTAGGAAAGGATTCAGGAAGTCCTTTAACCAGATTGAGCCTTATGAGATTATTCATTGTGTTGAAACTTGCATGACCAAGTCTCTTGTGCCATGTTCATGCAATTTTATTTTTATTAGCAACCAAACAGATGTTTTCATTAAAATTCTTGTCAAGATTTATCAAGTAAACATTGTTCTCTCTTTTTCCAAAGAAAATTATTTTTTTAGATGAAGAATCAATTATTTTGAAAGAGTTTGACTCAAAAACAATTTTGTGACCTTTGTCACACAATTCACCAATACCCAACAAATTGTAATCCAAACCATCAACTAACAAAATATTTTCAATTGAGTTTGAAGAGGATTTACCAACCTTTCCAAATCCAATTATTTTTCCTTTATTTTTATCTCCAAATGTGATTGATCCTCCTTCTTTCTCAATTAGACATGTAAACTTTGTCATGTCTCCAGTCATGTGCCGTGAGCACACACTATCAAGAAACCATACATTTGAGCTGGGTGCATGGCCTTCCTGCACATATCAAATCAGAGGAGAAAAGATTTTGGTACCTAAACATTGTTGGGACCATCAGTTTGCTTGAGCAGCGATAGCAAATCTTTTCTAATCCATATTTGAGTCATTTTTGGTTTGGATTTCACTTCCAAAGTGACTTCCCTTTTTGGTATTTTACCATTTTTATTTGGAATGAAGACACTAGTATTTTTCTTTCAAACACAAGGAAAGTATGCATTTTGGTATGTTAGTTCATTTGTGGAGATCCAGACCAAAAGTTCTGTTGATATCTTGGAAAACTTGGGTAGAAAGAATGTGAGTTGTACCAATGAGGACTGTGGTACCATTGATTCCAATAATTGATCCAATTGGATTGATATGATGCTTTGAACTTCCAATCAACTTTATGAAAATGTGTTTTTACATTTTTATAATTTTTCAATTTTTTGTTTGAATTTATGTTTAACATCCTTTTGCTTTTCAGAAATGGATAGGTTGACCTATGTTGAATGTGTGTCGACACAGTGGCCACAGATTTTAGCTTATGGTTAACCTGTGTCAACCTATCTACAGCATGTATCGACCTGATCGGTTTTTTCTAATTGGACACATTATTTTTATTCTGGTTTTTGACTATTTTAGATGTTTTCTTTGACAATTGTTTACTATTGTTTTCTGAACTATTGCTTTTAACAAACTTTATCAAAGGAATTTTGGAAGGTTTTTCTTTCTTCTCAGATGCATTATTTCTTGTTGGTTCTTCTGTGGTAAATCTCAATCCATGCTTTTTAGCATTCATTTTAAGACCCAACAAGGCATCAATATTTTCTTTCCCATTTGTGAAATTTTTTATCACTTGATCCTTTTCATTCAGCAATTTATTAAGTTTTTCAACTTCATCAATTGCTTGTTGTTTTTCATTTTGTTGCATTTCAATTTTCTCTGTCAATTTTTCAATTTCATTATTAGTCTTCTAAGACATTTTGAATTTATCCAATTCATAGCATTACTTCTCTTTCATCATTAAATTCAGAAATTTTCTTTTCAAGTTCAGACATTCTACTTACTAGAGAAGTATCATGCATAACATTTTTAATTTTTTTTCAGATATTTATTTTCTTTTCTTATTTCAGAATATTTTTCAACCAACGTGGCATAAGCATCTTGTCAATCATCAATAGTGTATTCTTCAAAAGAGGAGCTTACCTTGTTGTCACGGTTGTTGGCCATAAAGCATACTTCCTCATCTTTAGAACTTGAGGAATTGTCTTCTTCTTCTTCACTCTGGTCTTCATCTGACCAGGTTGCTAACATTGCTTTTGGCTTCTTTGTCTTGATACCTTTCCTATACTTGTTGCTCATGTCTCTTTTAAATTCAGGACACTCACCTTTCATGTGTCCTGGCTTTTTGCACCTGTAACATAAAATCAGATTATCACTTTTCTTGTCATTTCTGTTCAGATGCGAAGATGAAGATGGAAATTATTTCTTTCCAATAGATTTGTTGTGTTTTCCATGGTGTTTGCCAATTCTTGATGTCAAAAAATTTATGAACAGTCTGGTGATGAGGGTAATTTCATCCTCATCAGATTCAGATGATTCAGAAACATTAATTTCTTTCTCTTTGTCTTTTTCACTTGTTGAGGCTTTGAGTGAGGTTGGTTTAGCCTTTAGCATATGTTCCTCAATTCTTTTCAAATTTATTTCATAAGTCATCAATGATCCTATGAGCTCATCCAGAGAGATTTTGGATAAGTCCTTAGAATCCTCGATGACAGTTTCCTTAGTATGCCATGCATAAGATAAGGATCCAAGGATTTTTCTTACCAGCTCAGCATTAGTGTAATCCTTTCATAATCCTTTCAGTCTATTAACAATTACCATGAACCTAGCCAACATTTCAGATATAGATTCATTAGACTTCATGGTAAACATTTCATAATCAGAAATCAACAAATTTGCCTTAGTTTCTTTAACTTGTGATGTTCCCTCATACATCAACTGAACTTTATCCCACATTTCCTTTGCAGAGGAGCACATGGACACTTTAGCATATTCTTTGGGATGAATTGCACATTGAAGCATGCTCATAGCACCAAAATTTAATGTAGCCCTTCTTATTTGCTCTCTGGTTCATGTATTCTCATCGCTAGTGATTTCATAAGGACCCTTTTCAACAATCTTCCAAATTTCATAATTCTGGGCTCTAAGAAACACTTGCATTCAGTTCTTCCAGTAAGCATAGTCAGACGCATCGAAGTAGGGTGGTCTATTTATAGAGTGACCCTCAGCAACAAAACCTCGAGAATCCATGAATCAAATTTTATAGTGGTTGAACAATCAAGCACACAGATCAAATCAGATATATCAAACAAATGCGATCAAATCAGATCAAAATCAGAAAAAGAGATTCTGATACCAACTGTAGGATCGAATGAGGAAGGTGAATAGATCTAGAAGGGGGATTGAATAGATCTATTACCAACACAATGGAAGCTTAAGCAATTTAAAGAAATTACTTCAGATTATAACTCAATTCAGTGAAAAACTATACTGATATGATGTGGGTGTGTGTAGTTGATGTGTGAGACAATCAGACAAACAGTGTGTGATAGAAATCCCTATGCATACATCTAACGAAGAGACAATCACCAAACCACTGCACAAAAGATTTTTAGGTGGTTCGGAAATCACAAGGTGATTCCTACATCCACCCCTCATACAGTAAGGCACACACTACTCAATGAAATTGAGTAAAACACACATAAGAGCTCGAAGGCTCAAAAACCACTCACACTTAGAGCATGATGGCTCAGTCCACACACTTGAACAAAAACTCTCAAAGAACACACACACACACTAAGACACACTCTTTGATAGAGATTAATCTGCACAAAACACTTGTGCAAATCAATCAACACTCAAAAAACACACACATAAACCAAAAACCTTTGTCAGTACTCTCCTCTATTAGAGAACAACTAGACTTCGATGAAGGTTGGTGAACTTGATGTCTTTCCTCTGAGGGTGAATCTACATATCAAGAAGAAGATCGACGAATTGCTTCCATCTATTAGCTTTGCTCTTCTTCCTCTACTTCCTCTCTTCCTAGCGGCGCAATACTGCTCCTCTCTCTGAGCTCTCCCTTTTTCCCACTTCTTTCTGTGCTTTACTTTTTGACTGCCGCTCCTATTTTTAGCCGCTCTCCTTTCACAAAGGACAAGGGCCTATTTATAGCCAAATGCCCAAATCCTAGTACCTAGGGTTACGTGTACCCCAAGCCTTTAAGTGAGACATGTGCCAGTCACATGATATCCTGCACAGATAACATCGTAAGGCATTCAGAATAAGAGGAAATCATATACATTAATTTTCAACAGCAATCAATGTTATATCATGAAGCAATCGATGTCTAACAAAGCAATCATTATTTAGATTGGTCAGAAGTCGATATTTAAGTTATTTTGCAATCCCTGTTATGACAATCAATGTTTAAGTTGATCAACAATCGTTGCTTAGACAATCGATGTTTGAACAGGAAGCAATCAATGTCTAACATAAGGCAATCGATGTCTAGGTTGATCAACAATCGATGTTTAGACAATCAATATTTGATCAACTGTCAAAGAGTCAACTGTTAGAATATAACATGAATATACAAAGTCTCGACACTTCGACTGACAAGGTTTAAACATGAACATCTGAAGTCACAAAGCTTCGAATCATAGCAACCAAGATAGAAATATGCGAAGTTCATGGCTTAGACTGAACAAGTGTAAAAGTGAACATCCAAAATCACACAAGCAAAATGGTCTTCATTGATCGAAGTGACTTCGTCATATCTAAAGCTTAGCTTCGTATATGATGAAGTTCCACTTCGTCATATCTGACGTCCAACTTCATATATGACGAAGTTACACTTCGTCTGACAAAGAGCAATTGAGTCATCCGAAGTCAGTGAAGAATTTAGTCTTAATCAGTCAAAGTGACTTCGTCATATCTGAAGCTTAGCTTCGTATATGATGAAGTTCCACTTCGTCATATCCGAAGTCTAGCTTCATATATGACGAAGTTCTGCTTCGACTGAATGCGACCAAAACTGTACATCCGATGTTCATTTAAGCATGATTTCAAAGTAGCCAGTCAATTTATGAACTAAAACATGAATCAAATAAATTGCAACATGAAAGCACTTAAGTTTATAAACAAACCAGTGATATTATGATGACAACAAGATGAGTCATGATTATGTCAGCATCAAAACATATCAAATTAATCATCATCAAATCAAATCAATCATTATCAAAACAATAATTATGGCTATTCACATAACCATAACTCAACAGATGGGTCATTAGAAGGATACATCAAAGGGAAAAAGGTCAAAGTTTTAGAAGACATTCTTGCAGAAATTTTGGAGTGTCCAAAAAATGGTCACAGACTCAATGAGGTTGTGACACTAGAAAGATAACGGTTGGGTATTATTGGAGCCAAGGGCGATATTCACAAGAAAGCCCTACTGATCACCAACTATCAGTAAATAAAAGGTTATTGCATGCCATTATCACCACTATCATCATGCCAAGGGGAGGTACTCACTCATCCATCTCCTCCAGGGAGGGAAATCTGCTATTTTGGGCAATTTAGAGACATCCAATCAATCTAGCTTCAGTAATAATGGACAGAATGGTCGGGTCTATGAATTTAAATGAGTCTTTTCTATATGGACCTCTGTTGACAGTCTTATTCAAGATGAACAATGTTAACTTGGAGATTGAGATTGCTACTCAAATAAAGGAGAGCATTGGGCTATCCACACTAAGAAGAAGTCATTAAATCTTAGTGGATAAAGCTTAGAGTTTCTGGACCAAAGATTTGGTACCTGAATTCTCTCATGATGTATTTGCTGATGTAGTGATGGGTACTTCTTCACTTGCTCCATCAATCCCAACAATTAAAACTAAATCTAAAAGAGTAGAAGTTGCCTCCACTGTGGTAGATGAGCAAGAAGCACCTCCAAAAGACACCATTGCTCAAGTTATCCATGATATTATGGACAAGCACATCTTGGAAGAAGATACTGCTCCTAAACAGCCAAGTTTGAACATTGAAGAAGATCTACCTCAACATCATCTTTCTTCTCCACCTGTTGAGACCACCACTCTGTCTCATTACCCATGGTCTCAAGGGGAGTCTAGTAGAAGCAAAGTTTGGATGATGTCTTTGATTTGGTTCTTAAATGGACTAAATTAGTAGACTGTCAATAACTCACACTGGTCATTTTCAGAGCTCAAGTAGGAAAAGAACTCTGAAGTTAAGCATGCTCAGTTGGGAGTAGTCCCAGGATGGGTGACCTTTCTGGAAAGTCTACCAACTAGCATGGTTGTGGGTCAGTTAACTGGTTGGATCGTCACAAATGGTATTAGAGTCATATCCCAATTGGAAGTGCAGGAACTAAGGGCCACACAAGGAAAAGTGCTACGCTATGGGAGCCACCTCTTGAGGCCATAATGGCGCAAAGTGCTACATAGTGGGAGCCACCTCTTGAGCCTGTGGGAGCCACCTCTAGAATCCTGTCTGCCTAAGATTTGACTATGTGCTATATGCCTAGCGACAAGGACGTCACTTATATAAGAGGGGTAGATTGTAACACCCCATATAAGAATATAGATGTTAAATGGACTAATCAGTAGACTACAAATAACTCGAGCTAGTTATTTTAGAGCTCGAGTAGGAAAAAAACTCTAAAGTTAAGCGTGCTCATTTGGGAGTAGTCACAGGATGGGTAATCTTTCTAGGAAGTCTACCAACTAGCACGGTTGTTGGGTCAGTTTGTTGGTTGGGTTGTCACAAGAATAATGGTCAAATATGGATCCTAGGTTTCCCCACTCTCAAACCAAATCTTCCTTTGCTCCTAACCAATCCAATACACCTACACCTCTACTACCTCAAGTCGAAGCTTCTCAAGCTCAGCCTGCTACATCTCCACCTCCTTTGCGACCAAGACCAACTAACGAACCCACTTCCTCCAGACCTATAGGTAAACATCTTGTAGAGTCTTAATCCTCTACTGATGACAGAGATACTAAAAACTATACCCAGAGACTCAATCTCACATCCTATTCTGTCCACCTACATTCTTCTCCTATCTTCCAATAATTCATAAACCACCTCAAGACCAAACTGAACCATTTATTGCAAAGATTATACCTAAATAAGAAATCCTTAGTCAGCTTAAGTAGAGAAGAAAATAAGTAGTCAGTGAAAAAGAATTTTCTCCTTTTTGGTATGCCTTCATCCATCGCTCAAATAATATTTTGACTTGTTTAAAGAATTTCTGGAGACAAAGATATTTCTAGAAATTTATAAAATGATTGGACATAAATTTAAATATTGTCTCTCAATCTTACTGAGGATTAAGGAAATACCAACAACTATAATGACCGCTATCATTAATGCGAGTCTGAGCCTGACAACTGAAGACTTCTGAAGAGCCTATCCAAGTGAGGCAGCCAAGTTCAAAGCAGCAAAGAAAGGCAAACCAGTGCCTCTAACTGTAAAGAGCCATGTAGATCTTCGATTTTATGATCTATTTGGAAAGACTTTAAAGAAATATCAAGAGTCCTTCATCAAGATGAAAACATTCAATGAAGAAAGATACAAATTGGATTTGCTAGAACTCAGTATGGGGCAATGGTTTATGCTACTGGGTGGACAGCGAGAGATAAATCTATGATGGTTGGATTGTGATCTAATCTATATCCTAGTCTAATAGGGGCAGTGGCATTGAGACCTGAATTTGCTAGAGTTGCTTTCCACAGACACATTAGACTAGCAGTCAGGCATAAGATGAAGCATAAGATAGATCTATCTTTTCATAGATTTGCCTTGCTCTAGTCTACAAAGTCTGAATAGCTACTCAAAAACTTTCAAGATTTCTATGCAGAGACTGAAAGACTAACACCTCAGCAATGGGTGCACAGATATCCTGAGGAAGCTAAATAATGTAAGAAGGGAAAGCTTCATCCTTACCAATACATGCGCAGAATATATGATGGCCTATGTAGATCTCTTGAGGCGAAATGGATTAAAAGGTATTATGTCTGCTACAAGGCCAAGGAAGAGGCACACTCCAAAGGATTGCACTAGAATATTACTATCCATGATTTTCTGAAGTAGGCAGCTCACAGAAAATTCACCCCTCTTAGGCAGGCTATGATCAGTGGAGACTATCATGAGAAGATCAGCTAGTATCATCGTCGGCACATAGCTTCCTACAGAAAGCTTCCCTCCATGGGATCATCCTACAATATAGATATCTCTCTTTTCAAACACAACTTTCCTGACAATGAGAAGAAGTTGTGGGAACTACTCTAATCTTTCCTTGATCAAATCCCACCTTCTCTCTATCTTCCTCACTCATCTTGAACACTTCCTGTAATTGTCACTTATACAATGCTTTATGTGACAGTCCTCATCGTTCAAACCCGTTAACCCAATAACGAGCTTGACCCGACTCCGTCTCCCGCGAACCGGACGAAGCCTCGCAAGGGATATCAACACACACATGTCTGTGAAAATATAAAAGAACACGTTGAACATACATGAGATTTCATATCTTACACATATTCACATGAAATGTACATAACCAGTTCTGAACTAAAGTCAAAATACAAAGTACAACTGTCTGGGACAAAACCCCCAAGGCACAACAAGAAGGAAATTACTCTTCTAGTGGCGTAGGCCCGACTCTATTATGGTGCAGTCCCGAACTAGAAGAGGGACGAGACCATCCTGCTCTCCTTCACCTAGAAGAAAAAGGGGTGAGCCTCACAAGTCACTGGCTCAGTAGGGAAGCTCCCTCAAAAGCCTCAAGAATAATAAACAAAGCTTGCATTCAAATAACAAGTATCACTACCTACGCATGGTGCTACAATAGTAAATAAATTAAATGTTCTAAATATGTACATGGTACAATCTTTAATAAATAAACGGCAAATCACGTACACGTGTACAAGCTAAAGAAGGGCACGCCGCACATGAGCCACGAGAACTGGTTCGCGACACCAACCACTAACCTAGACAAACCACACAAAACTACCTCTCAGTCTCATAGCCATGGACGAAAGGTCCAGCTGCCGCTCCACCTCAACAAGGTCAAGAATTGTGGAGACCAACCAACACCACTCCTGCAAACCACATGACTGCAGGCCCATGCCTGGCACCTTTAGGGACTCCAGCCTGAGCTTCCTAAAGTGAGGCAATGGAAAACCGGACTAGCTAGGGACCAATACATCTACTGGTGTCCGTCCCCCAACCACAAGCGTGCTACAAGTGACCGCAAACCCACAAACACAAGTCACTGCCCATTGTCGTCTTTTTCTCAACCGGATATACAACTCAAACTTAGGAGTGAGGGTGTCTAGGAAGATGACATAAACCTTGATGGTACACACCATATTGGGACAAACCCTGTGCACTACGTGCTTGGTTCACAATGAACCTGGGGTATCCAACTTGAGAGGTAACCACAAAAGGCGTTAGATAACCCAACATGCTATGCACACATATCCAAGCAAACTCGATAATTCTAACCACGATATGAGCCCAACACACCATTTACATGCTCAACATAAACTTAACGATACTACACAAGCAATGTGCAACAGAAAACAAACAGACTGGCGAAGGAACCCAACAGCTTGGGTGGCCACATTCTAAACGCAACCAATACAGTAGACGCCATTCAAAGCATGAATCGCGACGGACCAAACCGTCGCCTTAAAACTTGAATCGCGACCGGACAAGTCGTCGCATTCAAAACGCGACGTCTAGGCCTGGGTCCGTCACCTTTCAGACTAGAGAACCCTACCCTATTCTCTCATTCCGAAAATCACACAACTCATCCATTCATGATGTAAAAGCTGCAACAAAACATCCACACATGCTTACTACCAAATATAAGAAATTCTTCAATTGAAACACCTCTAACCTAATCCACACAAGCCACACAACCAAAACAAGGAGAAAGTTTCCCTACCAATACGAAGAACGTAATAACGACACCGTCTCGACGTTTCCCGCACTCCGAAGCACCTCCTCGCGCCGGAAGCACGCCGAAAAGCACTGCAACACCTCTAAATCATCGGTAAAACCTCCCCAGAACTCCCTACATCCGAACAGTGCAACCTGCACTGTTTGGCCAGGGCTGGGTGCCCAAACAAAACGCAGGCTAAATCGCAACGTATCGTATTGTCGTGTTCAAAAAATGATGTACATGGTCGTCGCAATTAAGCTCCGACGTCCCTGCATGCTCCACAAGGCGCGCATGCAGCCGCGCCCACGTAAAGCGACAATTGAATCACGACGTAGCAGGTGGTCGCGTTCATGGAGAATCACGACACCTATGTTGTTCGCTTTCATAATGAACGCGCCAGAGGTCTATTGGGCTGGGATTTTCCAACCCTCTAGCCTCACACCCTGCTACACACAGCAACGAACACCCATGCACACACACAAACTCAACTAATTGACCACACATTGGCCCCCAAAATCGATAAACTACTATCCGGAAGATCAGGATATTACATTACTATCACCTAAAAGAAATTTCATCCTTGAAATTTAGGAAGTAACCTCAATCAACAGTTTATCACATGTAAGACTATCATCTAAAAGAATTAAAAGCTTACGCAAACAAATATGGATACGTTTTGTACATATCATCTTCCAATTCCCAAGTATCTTCTCTACCCTGCCTGTTTTCCCATCTAATTTTCACCGGCTCAATATTTTTATTTCTCAGCCTTTGTGTTCTCCGCCCTGTAACTAACATTGGATACTCTAGCATGGACATATCTAGTTTCAAATCATCCCGAGTATAGCTAACAATCTGTGAAGGGTCTCGGATGTATCTTCTCAACATGGAAACATGGAACACATCATAAGCATCTGTAAAATCTACTGGAAGCTCCAATCTATATGTTGTCTCACCAATTCTTTCTAGAATCTGGAATGGACCTACATATCTTGGACTCAATTTACCTTTCCTGCTGAACCTCAATACGCCCTTTGTTGGAGAAACTCTCAAGAACACATGATCACCAACTTCAAACTGTAGTGGCCTGCGCCGTGTATCTGCATAACACTTTTGTCTACTTTGGGCTGTTTGAAACTTCTCTTTGATAAACTTGATCATCTCTGCACATTGATGCACCAATTCTGATCCCATTACTTGCCTCTCTCCTACTTCATGTCAATTCAAGTGTGTTCTACAAGGTCTTCCATATAGAACTTCATTTGGTTGCCATTTCGATACTTCAGTGATAACTATTATTGTAAGAAAATTCCACCATGCCTAACTGTGCTCCCAACCACCTCCCCAAACTAAACAACAAGCTCGTAGCATATCTTCAATGGTCTAGAGGATTATTCTTTCTGTACGTCCATCTGTCTGGGGATGGTATGCTGAACTGTACCTCAATTCTATACCAGCAACTCTTTGCAAACTTCTCCAGAAACCTGAAGTAAACCTGGGATCCCTATCTGAAACAATAGTTACTGGAATTTCATGCAACGACACAATTCTATTCACATATAACCTTGCTAATTTGTCCACTGTCCATGACATACTCACGGCTAATAATCTGCACACCTTTGTCAACCTGTCAACAAAAACCCATATTCCATTGTGACGAGACGCTGTCTTGGACAAACCTGCTACAAAATCCATAGCTATGTCATCTAGGGCTGCAAACGGAGCGGATACGGAGCGGATCTGACAAATCCGCGTCGTCCGTTTATACTATCCGGATAATCCGTATCCGCTCCGAATATAAGTCGGATACGGAGCGGATCTTTTTAAGCGGATATCTACGAATACGGAGCGGATACGGATAGTATCCGGTAAATCGAGGACAATAATAAACAAATCAGACACTATTGTAATACAATACAGGACAAAAAAAATTAGAAAAATTAGGAAAAAAACAAATCTATCAAAGCATGCACATGTCAAGGCATTAAAAAACATAAAAAAATCTAAAAAGAAGTGGCCATAAATTAACATATGAGAGCAATAAAATCTTAAACCACAAATTTAAATATGCCACATCTGTAATGCAAAATCAATTGCATTTACTCAATAGTTTAAGCTAATTGAAAACCAAATAGTCAAAACGACTAGTCATAGTTGTCATATATTACATTGAACATTCACTACATTCAAATCTCATGATAAGTTTCTAAAAAAAAATTAGTTCTTGCTCATCATGCCATCTCCAAATCTGCCATCAAGTCATCAACATCAAATCTGCCAAAAAATTTAACTTGTAAGTTATATTAAGTAATGTTTGTTATTAAGAAAACACACAAAGATAATATGCATTTGTACCTATCAATACCAAGGCAAATTTCATCTCCATCATTTTTTCTTGTTGGAATAGAAAGCACCACTACATTACAAGAAGAAAAGAAATTAGAAGTATATATTATGCCATAGGAAAATCTGCCAAAGTAATATTTGTACCTATCCATCCCAAGGCAAATTTGATCTCCATCACTTGTTCATATTGGAATAGAAGAAGCACCATCTACATTATTAAGAAGAAAATAAATTAGAAGTATCATGTCATAAGAAAAAAATAATATTGAATGCTAATATCATAAAAGGCTCACCTTCCTTCTTAGGTGATGGCAACCAATCTTTTGCACAAATCAATGCTTGCAATGTTTCAGGTAGCAATGATGTGCGATATCATCAATCACTCTTGAACCGTACTGAATGCTGATTCCTGAAGCAACACTTGTAACAGGAATTGCAAAGATATCTCTAGCTATCTTTGACAGTATGGGAAACTTTTTGCCATAACATTTCCACCACAACAAAACATTGAATCTACTCTCATCAGGGAGTGTGTCTCCTCCAAATACACATCTAACTCAGTTCTTGAATTGTCAATGTGTTCGCTCACTTAGAAACTTTTTAAAACCTCTTTCAATCTTCCTTTGTGTCATTTTCTCCTAACTGACTTGAAGTACATGCACCCATCATTCTTTGGGGGTGAGACATAAGGGGTGATGTGTTTGTGTTCATTGCATATCAGCATAAATCTCATAGAGGAACAAGAGAACTTTTTCTATATGAATTTCAGCATTATCACATACATCTTTTGATACATGTAAACCACATAATCAAATTTCCATCGAGGATCAAGAATGCAAGCCAAAGTACAAACTAGACTACAATCTTCCAATATTTCAGAAATTTCAGCAACATTACATTGGCCATTTTGCGGATGAAATCATATTCACTATTCAACCCTCACGTAACTTCATATGCACAGAACAAACATCCTCAAAATATAAATTGGCAGTCACATACTGGTCCTGATAAACTTAATGTGCATTATAAAAATTTTCAAGCATTGGCAGACATGTGCAGCAATCTCCCAATCAACATTAGAAGGACAATCAACATAATCATGATCTATATCTTGAAGACGAAAAAATCCTCTCTTCAGCTGTAAGGTAGTTTCAAGCATTAAATAGGTGGAGTTCCACTAGTTGGGACATCCAAACACAAACCTTTGCTGTTGTCAAATGCTCATGAAGCAATGCAGTTGAAATGTTTTTCTTCTTTGGAGTCTTTCTAACATATGCAATACTCTTTCGAACTTTTTCAATAAACTTAGAACATGACATTTCAATCATCTTGCACAATCAAGTTTAAAATATGAGCACTGCATTGAATATGAAAATTCGTCCACGACATATCAACAAATTCTTCTCACAAAGCCCATTCTTCAACTCTCTAACCATTGCATTATTGCTAGAAGCATTGTCAATAGTTAATGCACACAACTTTTTATCCACATTTCAATTCAATATTGAGCTTTTATAACTTGAAATAAAACTTCAGCAGTGTGTGTGGACATTTAACATGTTCAAATGCAAGAATTTTCTTGTGCAACTGCCATTCATCATCAATAAAATGTGCTGTCAAACAAGCATATCCCATAGTCTGCCCCGAAGTCCATAAATCTGTGGTGAGACCAATTCTAGAATCCAACTTATCCAACAACTTGTATACTTTATCCTTTTCTTCCTCATAAATTTTCAGAATCTGACTTTTAATGGTGGGTCTTGAACATGGCTTGAATTGAGGTTGAGGTTAGCACAAAATGTGGTAAAATACTCATATTCAACAAATGAAAAAGCAATTCATGCTTAATCACTAACTTTGCAAGATCTTGACGACTTCGTTCCCGATCAAATTTAAAATTTGCAATCTTTGCATTAGCTTCATTTACAGCTTGAGCTGTTGTCAACATTTTTGCCTAATATCTGGATGCACTTTTTGTGGACATCTTTTGCATGATTTTTGAGATGAGTTGTGCCTTTGCAACTAGCCCCATCAAATTCCCTCTTGCAATGAAGACATGTTGCAATTCTTGCCATTACTTGATGTAGATTTTTCAAAGTCATTCCACACTGAAGAACTCAATTTTCTCTTTCTACGCAATGGTTCTTCACATCTACATCAATGGGTGTTCACCGTCTGTGGATTGGTTAGTCTCATTTGATAGAATGACGACATTCGCAGTTGAAGATGCAACATTGCTTTCAATAGAGAGAGGTGCAAGAGACATTGCCTCATCCATGCTGTAAATCATCACCATCGACATTCCACATTCCATGACATAAACAAAAAATAAAAAACAACATATAAACAAAACAAAAACACACAAGAAAACACTTCGGATGAATAAGACCAAATTAGATACATAGAAATATAAGTGAGAAAGAAGGCAAACCGCTGCTAGCCTGTTGTGGGGAGTGGACGGGTAGGGACTAGCTAGGGTGTCTCTCTGGCTTCCTATGCTCCTTGCCTGCAACACAAATAGAGAAATCACGGTAACCATTAATCACAGAAAAGTACAGACATAAGAGCCAAAGAGGGACAGGGGAAGAGGGGTTCGCTCTCTTATGACACCAGAAAGATGCCCAGAGCAGGCTGCGCCCGGGAAGAGGAAGAAGGGGCTGCTGTAGGCTTCTTACTCACCTCGACGGAGATCCGCGGGCTGCTGCCTGCTCGTCTCGCGGAGATCCACAGGCACAGCCGCACAGGCCCGCACGAGGAGCTGCGCCCTGGGAAGAGGAAGAAGGCGTGCGGTGCTACTGCTGCCTGCTTGCCTCGCCGGAGATCCACAGGCCACCGGAGAGCTCGCCGAAGAAGGGGTTGCCGACTGCGCCTGGGAAGAGGAAGAAGGCATGCGCTGCTCTCCTCACGCGGCCGGAGATCCACAACAAGTCCGCACCAGAGATCGGCCAGATGATGGGGCTGTCGGGCCGCCGGCTGTGCTTGGCCCGCCTGGGAAGAAGAAGAAGGACGCCTGAGGTCCGTGCGGCGAGCAGAAGCAGCAGATGCGACCGTGCGTGCAGTGCAGCGTGAGGACCCTACTTGATCGGGCTTTGCTGCTTTGGAAGAGGAAAAACCCTTTAATCTCTACCTTTAGATCTAGGTATAGTAAGATCGAACAGTTGTAAACGAACGGATATTAAACGGAGCGGATCTGATGTTTCGGAACCGCTCGTTAATAAACGGTAATATCCGATTATCGTTTACAATCCGTCGGATATCATAATCGGAATAAAATCGAAAATTCGGATACGAATCCGAAGCGGATCCGGATATTATCCAGATCCGTTGCAGCCCTAATGTCATCCCACTTCCACTGCAGAATGGGTAATGGCTGCAATAAACCCTCTAGCCTTTGATGCTCTGCTTTAACCTGTTGGCATACTAAACACCTTGCTATGAATTCTGCTATTTCTTTCTTCATGTTCGGCCACCAGAAATGCTTCTTCAAGTCTTGATACATCTTTATACTTCCCGGGTGAATGGTATACCTGGATCGGTGTGCTTCTTCCAACACTTTTTGTTTCACTCCTGCTTCAATTGGGACATACTGTAGCAACCCAAAAAAAATCCAGTATTTAAAATTTTGAAATAATAAATTTCTATAAAAACGGAATAATAAAAACAAACATACTATTATCGTATGTGCAAGAACACATCTAAAAATTTCATAAAAATTATAATTCAACCCCCAATATTATTCCTAAGTGTTCCACGAAGAAATTCGTGCAACAAAAAATCCGATTGGCCAAGCATACATCACAACGTCACTAATTATCCAAATTAGGAAACTAAGTCGGAAAACCGTTAACACGGAAAGATAACGCGCCCATAAATTAAACGAACCTGTCAGAGAGACTTCCAACGTCATGTAATGATGAACCATTAAGAAAATTAGGCTTAGAAAAATAATTCGGAACAAGTTTAGAAATTGAGGTGACTTATTATTGTAATTAAGTAATAATTGAAAAAACCCATTATCATGAGGCAAGTAATTAAAATAAAATGATGGGTAAACTCCAAACAATATGTAATAATAATCCATCATGAGAAATTAAATCAATGGACCTCCCATAGCCCATGAAAAAAAAAATTCGAAACTCTAATATTCTCTAATTTAAAAAAGGGAATTTTATAAGTTAAAACACATTAAACAAAAAGAAGTGGTGGACTTTGTTGAATGGATCATATAAAAGTGTTATTGGGCCAAATAGGGATTTTTAAAAGAGAAATAATAGGAAAATATCCTAAATTCGTAACTAAATTATTACTTAAATAGAAAAGGGGTATTTAATGCATTAAATAGCTAATTTGAGTTGTAATTGGATTCCCTCACCTATCCTAATGGGTTGGCCACGGATTTAGCTCCCATCCTAACCCAAATAGGAAGTGGAAAGCATAGAAGGTGGAATTAAATAAAGAAATCTCTGAATTAAATAGGAGTTAGAGTCCTATTAGGAAATAACAACCCAACAAGCATAAATACTCTCCAATCTCTTCATGGCCGGCCCTAACACGTTGCTGGGAGTTGCTGGACCTAGAGGAGAGGCCAAGGAGGGGGAGAATTCATGGGAAGGAGGCTTCATCAAAACTTCAACCCGAGTTCTTCAAGTTCTAGCCCTAGAAGAAGAAAATGACTAAAGGTAGGCATTCTCACGATCATAAACCATGAAAAATTATCTGTAGGATGTTTCGTCCATCAAGAACAAAAGCCCTTTGGTTTCATAATTTTCCATCAAGTATATCTTTTGTTCTTGATTTTTCATGTTCTGCAACTTACATGACCCCGAACCCTTTTCAAAAATCTAGATCTCCATGTACCCTCAATCCCATGCCACGAAAATTTTACTGGAGAAGCTGATGGATATTAGAGATCTTTTGCCCCTGAAAGCCCTAATTTTCATGCATCCTATCTTACGAATTAATTCTTGCATCTCAAATGTTCTTAGTATTCTATTCTTCATGTTTGATTTGATTAAAGCCTATCGAAACCATGCTTGTTTTCCAATTCCTAATTAATGTAAGTACCCATGTGAGTCTAGATCAATTTCCAACTGGTTTCATGATTTTCCATGCTGTACAATTAGTTATGAGTTTTTTAACGTCCATGTGTCAAAACATGGTAAGTTTGACCAAGAACCAAGAACATGTCAGATCTTGTCAGACTCAGCAATAGGCCGCATTCTCAGGCAGATCACGACAAGCATCATCGTCGCGATCTGATCGTGACAGGAGCCTCGTCAGGACCTGACCTTCTGGTTTGACAGACCTGTCACCTTCTTCATATGAACCTATCGCGACCTGCCTGCCCGAACCGACAAGCCCGTCACGACCTATACAAGACCCCATCGTGATCTCAGTTGACCCTGTCGTGACCCTCATTAGGGTGTGTCGCGATCTAACTTTTTTGCAGGAAAACCCATCTTTTTGCAAGTCTTGTTGTTCTTCAACTATTCCCATATCTTGTTAACTGTTTTAAACACTGAAAAATGAAGTTGTAAATATAGAATATATTTTAATTAATTTAAGTCAATCACATGATCTATCTTTGCCATGATTTTCTTATTCACATGCATACACACTTTGAACCATCCAAATATGGCTTAATTGGCATGAACATGTTACATAATTTATCTGGTAATTTATGTCATTAAATTGCCTCATTCTTAAATATACTTGTGTATGTTTCTCGCGATGTTTTGGAACACCGATATCGACGCTCCACTGTTTAAGAATTCCTCTAGAACGTCGAGCACTTGTTTCTATATACACACTCTCTCTTGACTTGGACGAACTCTCCGTCGGATACTCCTTCTGCCGGACTAGTGAGTCTTTGTTCAAGGCCTCCGTAAGTCTCCTCTGTCCATGGATTCCCACATGGTCGACGAGCCGGTTGTACCCTAACACCTATTACACCCTTTAGGGATCAATATGGTCCAAATGGCTAATAGATGATCGCTCTTATCTTGAATCACGCCAGACCTCTGGACCTATGCTTAACATGGCCAGTGGTAGGGTCGTAAGTTCCACCTGACTGCCAACACCATGTGCGCGTGTTGTGCAACTATTACTATCACCTATTTACTCGACGTTTATGTGCAATGACCACTAGCTCTCATCTATACTTTACTCGCTCATCTATTCACATCCACTCTACTATCTCGTCTATTCATCTAGTGCTCTTATCTATTTCTTGGTACTCTCTATTGGCCATTAATTTATTGTCTAAAGATAAACAACATAACCAATGCCAGCGCAATAGGGCCCGATCTAGTCCTGGGGGGGAGCGCCCGAAAGTGCCATTTGCCCACGGGAGTTAAATGATCAGGATGTCGGCATTACATCCAAGTGCCATACTATCAAGATTAATCTAAGACAATCAACACAAAGTGCTATATTCTCTCGATGTCTTTGACAACACAAAGTGCTATATTCTCTCATTGTCTATTGACAACAAAATTGCTATATTCTCTCTCGGCTATCTACGGATAACCAAAGTGCCATTACTATTTCGATTGACAAAAGTTAATCAAAAGTGCTATACTATTTCGATTGATAAGAAATCAATCAAAGTGCAATTTACTCTCTATATGGCCAACTACTTTCTCTCTCCTTGCTATACAGGTTACTTGCTATTGCTTGACGTTGGCATTATTTGCCATCGTGTTGTTATCATTTCTAGCGTGACTTGACTTTAATCATCGTGCTATATTTGATTCATCTGCTATCTGAACCATGTTACTTGTGCTATTACTTTCTCGACTTTACATGACTCGCTCTATCATTAATTACTCTGCCTTTTCAAGCACTAATTATTTAAAGCCTGCTTGATTCACGAGATTTAAGTCCTACTGGGCGTTATCGCTCACCCTTCGTTATTTATTATTGTGTCTCAGGTAAGACAGAGGATGACGTTGTACACACCAATGGGACAGGACCCGAGTGATGAGCGACCCGGAGTCAAATGACGAAGTTACCCTAGCCTAATTGGAGTCTAGTAGTTATTACCTTAAATTTTCTCTTCGTATGTAATGGTGTCATTGAGCCCTATGTATTGGCTCCAAGTTAGTGGTTGTAATAGTCTTAGAAATTGTATAATGAAATGAAGAGTTTATTCCAATTATCGTTCATTAGATGCTCTGAATCATTCAATTGTTGTACATTTTACTCTACTATGTACTTTGCTCACGTCTCCCCGATTTATTCTGCTGCTAAAATGGCGAGGTGTGACACATATAATCTGTTTCTAAATCTGACCACATAATCATCATCAATAGTAACATCTTCCATCTTCACAATTTCAGCCAAGTTTTCATCTACTTTCTGAGCTTCTATTATCTGCCAATACAAGGATGGTTCCACTGTACTGCTGGCTAACACCGCTCGCCACTGACTGCTTGGAACAAATAAAGAATTCTCTACTACATCTTCATACAACTTCCATTCCCTTATCATCATGTGACTCATCACGGCCTTTCTACTCAAAGCATCTGCAACAACATTGGCCTTGCCCAGATGATATGCTAAACTAAAATCGTAGTCCTTTAAATACTCCATCTATTTGCGCTGCCTCAAATTCAAATCCTTCTGTGAGAATATATACTTTAAACTTTTGTGATCTGTGAAAATTTTAAATCTCTCACCATACAAGTAGTGCCTCCACAGCTTCAATGCAAATACTACTGCTGCCAGCTCTAAATCATGTGATGGATAATTTTCTTCATGCCGTTTCAATTGCCTGGATGCATAAGCCACCACTTTTCCATGCTGCATTAATACTGCCCCAAGTCCTCTCCTGGAAGTATATGTGTACAACACAAAACCACCTCGGCTTGGCAGTATCTCTAATATAGGTGCTGAAGTGAGCCTCTTCTTCAATTCCATAAAACTACGGCTGCAATCAGATGACCACACAAAAGGCACTCCCTTCCTGGTAAGTCTCGTCATAGGTGCTGCAATCTTCGAGAAATCTTGAATAAACCGCCTATAATAACCTGCCAAACCAAGGAAACTTCTGATTTCTGGCACCGTCTTTGGTTCCTCCCACTTCATAACTACTTCTACCTTAGCTGAGTCCACTGCAACACACTCACCTGAAATCACATGTCCCAAAAACTGAATTTCCCTTAGCCAAAACTCACATTTACTGAGTTTAGCATATAACTAGTGATCTCTCAATGTCTGCAAAGTAATTCTCAAATGAGCTGCATGTTCTTCTGAAGCTGAATACACCAATATATCATCTATGAATACCATAATAAATCGGTCCAAGTATGGGTGAAATAATCTATTCATCAAATTCATAAATGTTGCAGGTGCATTGGTTAGCCCAAATGGCATAACCACAAACTCATAGTGCACATACCTTATTCTAAAAGCTGTCTTATCAATATCTTATTCCTGAATTCTCAACTAGTGGTAACCCGATCTCAAATCAATTTAATTTGGAAAACACCTTTGCCGACTATAGTTGATCAAACAAATCATCAATTCTAGGAAGTGGATACTTGTTCTTAATGGTGACCTGATTCAACTAACGGTAGTCAATGCACATTCTAAGGCTGTCATCTTTCTTTCTAACAAACAAAAATGGTGCTCCCCATGGCGAGTGACTGGGCCGAATAAAACTTTTCTAGCAACTCTTGTAACTGTTTCTTCAATTCCTTTAACTCTGCAGATGTCATCCTGTATGGTGCTTTTGAAATTGGCATACTGCCCGGCTACAATTCCACTGTAAAATCTACCTCTCTATGTGAAGCCAACCCTAGAAACTCTTCCGGGAATACATCTACAAACTCTTTAACCACTGGTACCATTTCTACTATCTTACCTGCCTCAAACAAACTGACTGATGCTAAATACGCTACACACCCTACATTAATCAATCTCCTAGCCTTAAGTGCAGAAATGATAAACTTAGGAGTGTAGAATGGCATACCTTGGAATTCAAACATAACCCCTCCGAGATGATTGAATCTAACTCACTTCTTCCTGCAACTAACCACTGCCGCATATGCCTCTAACCAGTCCTGCGACGACCCTCATTATACCGGTACGGTTATACCAACCCCGTCGGTATAGCGAGCGTCATCACAGTGGGTCATTTACCCAACAGTAACATTCAGCTGAGATACACTTGAATATAATAACAGAGTAGCGGAAGTAAAAGAACCACTGTCTTCATTTCATTCATCATCCACATTTAACATACATGATTCGATAACATTTAGAGAATTAAAAGTCCACATAATTAAATTACTGAAAATCAAATATATGATTGTCCACACTAAACATTTCTTTCCATGATAGTGATAGTGCTAATACAATATTTCAATTACATACATCAAAATGCCAAAATGTCACAACTATGCTCCACCAACTAGCTACTCCCCGCGCTCGGAGTCGCTTTCCACGGTCTCCTCCAAAGGTGTGTCAACTACTACACCTGTACGCCGAAGCAAGTAATGAGTCTAAAAGACTCAGCAAATAACTCTACGCATACCATACATGTACATGTCATACCAAGTTTTATATACACGTTCACAAGACACAACATGTAGCATGCTTATCCTTGAAATTAACAACCTATCATGGTAATTCTATTAATGAAACACATAGCTCATGCTTTCAGATTTCCTAAATCAAAACCTCCTATCACATGTTCTCTAATCATTCCTACACATGGAAATTCTACTTTCAATTAAACTAAAACATGAAAGCAATTTAGCAAGACTAGCTTACATACATGAAAGAAACACTTCTAACATGGTTACTACTTATTCTTATACATGCACATGACCATTTCACATGCTTTAAGCTTGCTGTTTTGATTTGGTTTAGCGCTTCACAATATAACACATTAAAGCTATGTTCTCATTCAAACCACAACGTGAGGGCATGCACACATGGAATGGTTCACACATAAATAAGGATTGTCCCTAGCATGGGCTCTACGCATTGTACACATATAGCACAAAATCGACTATCGACAACTCAATCAGCTTACCATCAAGAACAAATATCCATTGCCTAGGGTCGACGAACTATTCGACCAAATTTCTGGAGCGCAATATTTCTCCAAGATCGATCTTCGATCTGGCTATCACCAAATGAGGATCAAGGAGGACGATATCTTCAAAACGGCCTTCAGGAGCAGGTATGGACATTACGAATTTGTTGTGATGCCTTTTGGTCTAACCAATGCTCCTGCAGCCTTTATGCAACTCATGAACAGCATATATCGGCCATACCTTGACAAATTTGTGGTCGTCTTCATCGACGATATCCTCATATATTCAAAGACCAAGGAAGATCATGAAGAACACTTGAGGACCGCACTACAAGTCTTACGAGACAATAAACTATATGCAAATTAAGCAAGTGTGAATTCTGGCTCGAAGAAGTATCTTTCTTGGGCCATGTCATATCAAAGGACGGCATCTCTGTTGATCCCTCCAAAGTCGAAGTTGTACTCAACTGGGAGAGACCAACCAATGTCACAGAAATCAGAAGCTTCTTAGGACTGGCTGGATACTACAGGCGGTTCATCAAGGACTTCTCTAAGATCGCCATACCACTCGCGCGTCTGACACGAAAGGAGAATCCCTACTCCTGGAGTAAAGAGTGTGAGAAGAGTTTTCAAACTCTCAAAGACTGCCTTACCTCAGCACCCGTTCTCGCTCTACCAGTAGAGGGAGAAGTTTCTCTGTCTACACTGATGCCTCAGGAATTGGGCTAGGCTGTGTACTAATGCAAAAGGAGAAGGTCATTGCGTATTCCTCAAGGCAATTGAAGACGCATGAAGTCAACTACCCTGTGCATGACTTGGAGTTGGCTGCCGTGGTCTTCGCATTAAAGATTTGGAGACACTATCTCTATGGCGAGCAATTCACTGTCTACTCAGACCATAAAAGTCTGAAGTATTTATTCTCTCAGAAAGAACTCAACATGAGGCAGAGAAGATGGTTGGAATACCTAAAGGACTTCGATTTCAACATCCAGTACCATCCAGGTAAGGGAAACGCCGTGGCTGATGCTCTTAGTAGGAAGCCAATGGCATCTATCTCAAGTCTAGTCCTTGGCGAGATGCAATTACTCGAACAATTCGCGAGGCTAGACTTAAATATTAACATAGGGATGATCATGTTTTGATTGCCAATCTCAAGATCCAATCCAATCTGCTGGAGGAAATCAAGATGCAGCAGGACAATGATCCATTCTTAGTCCGTGTCAAGGAAACCTTAGCGGACAGACCGGATTTTGCCATGACTGAAGATGGAAGGTTAGTATTCCAAAGAAGAACTTGTGTCCCAGACAACGAAGCCCTAAAAAAGGAAATTAATGGATGAAGCTCATCAAACTAAGTACACTATTCATCCAGGAGGTACCAAAATGTATCAAGACATGAAAAGAACATTTTGGTGGCCGAATATGAAGAGGGAAGTAGTCGAGCATGTAGCTCATTGCCTCACATGTCAGCAAGTAAAAGCGGAACACCTGCGCCCTGCCGGAGTACTCAGACCACTAGATATTCCAGAGTGGAAATGGGAAAGCATTGGCATGGACTTCATCATGGGTTTACCCAAGACTCGTGGTGGACTCGACGCCATATGGGTCATCGTTGACCATTGACCAAATCGGCGCACTTCTTACCCATAAAGAGTACATGGTCTGTGGAGGTGCTAGCTGCATTATATGTCAAGGAGATCGTGCGGTTGCACGGTATTCCGTCATCTATTATCTCAGATCGAGATCCAAGGTTCACCTCTCATTTTTGGAAAGGTCTGCAAACTGCCCTTGGTACAAAGCTTAATTTTAGCACTGCCTTTCACCCGCAGACTGATGGGCAAACTGAGAGGACAAATCAAATTGTAGAAGACATGCTAAGAGCTTGCATTATAGATTTCAAGGGTTATTGGAATGAACACCTACCCTTGATTGAGTTTGCTTATAACAACAGTTACCAGGCGAGTATTAAAATGGCACCATTCGAAGCACTTTATGGCAGGAATTGTAGATCTCCTGTGTGCTGGAATGAAGTGGGAGAACAACAATGGTTAGGACCTGACATGGTACAAAGTACAACCCGGGATATACAGATGATACGAGATCGACTCAAGATTGCTCAGTCTAGACAGAAGAGCTATGCTGATAAGAGAAGACGGGATCTGGAATTTCAAATAGGAGATCATGTGCTATTGAAGGTATCTCCTACCCGTGGTATTCAAAGATTCGGAGTGAAAGGAAAACTTAGTCCAAGATTCATTGGTCCTTTCGAAGTACTTGAAAGGATTGGTGAAGTTGCTTACAGACTGGCCTTGCCGCCAAATTTGGCAAGTGTGCACAATGTCTTCCATGTCTCCATGCTTAGAAAGTATGTGTATGATCCTACGCACATCATTCGCTATGATGATCTGGTGTTAAACAAGGACATGACGTATGAAGAGAAACCGATCAAGATATTGGACCGGAAGGTGCAACAACTCAGGAATCGTCCCATTCACGTGGTGAAGGTCTTATGGAATAACCGCGGAGTGGAAGAAGCTACGTGGGAACCGGAAGGAATTATCAGACGAAACTACCCTAACCTATTCGGTAAGTCATTCTCTCCTGTAAGGTCATATGAATTTGGGGACCAAATTCTTTTAAGAGGGGGAGGATGTAGCAACATGAATTTTTACGAAAAATAAAAATTTAAATAAAGAATTTAAAACCTAGCTAAATGGATATTTAAATAGAGCATTAAATAAAACTCATTAGATGGAAAAGAGTAATGGGATTTGCTTAATGGATCTTCTAGAATTTATTGGGTCAAAAATATGAATTTACAAAGGGAGAATAATAGGAAAATATCCTAAATTCGTAACTAAATTATTACCTAAATAGAAAAGGGGTATTTAATGCATTAAATAGCTAGTTTGAGTTATAATAGGATTCCTAAACCTACCCCATATGGGTTAGCACGAATTTGGATCTCTTCCTAGTCTAAATAGAGATTGGAAAGCAAGGAAGGAAGGAGGAAGTAAGGAAATTTCGGAATTAAAGAGAATTAGAGTCCTATTAGGAAATAGAAAGAGGAGAAGCTTAAATACTCTCCTAAAACCCTCATGGCCGACCCAAGCTCGTGCCAAAGGATTCTGGACCAGAAGGAGAGGCCAAGGAGGAGGAGATTTCGTGGGGAGAAGAACATTTCAAGCTCTCAACCCCGTTCTTCAAGTTCTAGCCCTAGAAGAGGAAATCGAGTCAAGGTAGGCATTCTCACAAGCATAAACCGTGAAACTTTTTCTGTAGGATCTTTCTACCCTCTGGAACAAAACCCTCAAATTTCATAATTTTCCAGCGATCAAATCTTTTCTTATGAATTTTCAAAGTTTTGCAGTTCTTATGACCCCGAACCTTCATGCTTAATTCATATCTCCTGAATACTCTATCTCATGCCTCCAAATTTTAATGGGAGATACTGATGCATGATAGGCATCTTTTGCCCCTAAAAGCCCTAATTTCTATTGAGCATGTTACTCGAATTAAATCGATCTTGCTCCCTGTATCATGTTCTATGTTACTTGTTCTTGTTCGTTCTCAAACCATGTTCAAACCATGCTCTCTCTCTAATTCCGATTTATTGGAAGTACCCTTACATGTCTAGTTTAATTTGCAACTATTTTCATGATTTTTCGTTGACTATATAATTAGTTATGATTTCCTGAACGACCCTATATCGAAATTTCAATGTTCTGGCCCGCAATCCAATGCCTGGTCTGACTCCTGTCGGAGTCAGGCGCAGACAACCAGAAGGCGACACCTCTATATGTCGTTTTCTGGGGCCTGATTGCGACAGCCACCCTGTCGCGACCAAGAAGGCGACAGGTGAGCCGTCGCGTTCTCAGTACCCGATTTGCATGCCCTGTCGCGACCCTTTTTAGGCCCTGTCGCGTTCTGTCCTGACCCTGTCGCGACCAGTACAGGGGTATGTCGCCTTCACAAGTTTTTGATGAAAAACCCATAAAAAAATAAAATAAAATATTTTGTCACTTTATAAATAATCCTTACGCCTTCTTACCGTTATACCCCTAGTAAAAACCCTACTTAAAAAGGATGCTATATTGAATGATTTAAAATACATGTTCACGACTTATTTCTATCTATGATTTCTCTTGCACTTGCACACACTTGAACCATCCATTTATGGCTGAAATCTTACAGAAAATATCTCATAATGTATTACAATAAAGCATATTAACTGCCCTATTTTAAAGGACTTGCATTCGTTTTCTTGCGTTGTTTATATACCGATATTGACGCTCCACTGTCCTAGAATTCCTCTAGAACGTCGAGCACCTGTTTTATATACACACTTTTCTTGGCTTGTGGTGAACTCTCCGTCGGATATTCCTTTCGCCGGACTAGTGAACCCTTGCACAAGGCCTCCTTAAGTCTCCTCTGATCATGGATTCCCACATGGTCGACGAGCCGGTTGTACCCTAATACCTATGATACCCTTTAGGGATCTATATGATCCAAACGGCTATTAGAAGATTCACTCTCATCTTAAATCACGCCGGACCTCTGGACCTGTGCATAACAAGGCCAGTGGTAGGGTCGTGAGTTCCACCTGACTGCCAATACGACGTGCGCGTGTTGTGCAACCGTTACTATCGCATGTTTACTCGACGTGTTACGTGCAATGTCCACTAGCTCTCATCTATACTCTACTCGCTCACCTATTCACGTTCACTCTACTAGCTCATCTATTCATCTAGTGCTCTTATCTACTTCTTGGTACTCTATATTGGCCATTGACTGATTGTCTAAAGATAAACAATATAACCAATGCCTGGCAATATATAAAGGGCCCGATCTGGTCCTGGGATGTGCGCCCGAAAGTGCTAGTGCCCATGGGAGTTAAATGATCAGAGTGTTTGGCATTACACTCAAGTGCTATCTATCTCGACTATCTATATGACAATCAAAAACACAAAACGTGCTATACTCTCTCGATGTCTAGAATGACAAACAAGTGCTATACTCGTTGTGCTATTACTATACTTGTGCTAGTTGTGCTATGGCCATCCTGCTATTCGTGCTATACTCGATACTTGTGCTCTTTTTGGAAACTATACTCGCTCTCGTGCTATTGTTCTATCTCTTGCTATATTTTGACTCTCTTGTACCTGCTATCTTTAGATACTCTGCCATTAAATGCATTAATTATTTAAAGCCTGCTTGAGCCTGAGATTTAAGTCCTACTGGGCGTTATCGCTCACCCTACGTTATTTAATGTTGTGTTCTCAGGTGAGACCGAGGATGACACATACACTCACGAGGAAGGGAATGACCAAGAGTGAAGCCAGGAGTACCCTCGAGTCGTTATGTTATCTTAGAGTTGTAGTTAGTTATTTCCTTCTAATGCAATGTAATTGGGCCCTATAGAATGGCTCTGATATTAGTGGTTGTAACTAGACATTTGGAAAATTAATAATGAGAAAGATTTGCTTTAGTATTATTCAGTGTGCAATGGTTTGATGTCTAGTATACGCTCTATACCTTTTCTTGCAACTGCCTTCGCGCTCCGATATTCCGCGTTGGGGCGTGACACTAAAACATGCAGAACCATGTACACCTTATACCTATATATGTCATATGTATATCATTACGCACACACACAACCATCATATCCTTCGTACATTATTTACATCTAATTCATACACATGCATGCAATAGTATACTAACTAGTACTTACGTAGATATTTACATACGTACATACACAACATGAATTATTTACATGCAATACAATAATGCAACAAAAATTCGAGGGCCTTACATCCTCTCCCCCTTAAAAGAAACTTCGTCCTCGAAGTTAGAACGACGCTACTCAAACAAAGGGGATACTTCTTCTTCATCGCATCCTCAAGCTCCCAAGTGGCCTCCTCTCGTGAGAAGTTCCGCCAGAGAACTTTCACCGACGCAATACTCTTGTTCCGGAGATGGTGAACCTTCCGGTCAAGAATAGCTACTGGTTGCTCGACATACGACAGATCTGGCTGAATCTCCACTGGCTCATGACTAATCACATGAGACGGATCTCGGACATACTTCCTGAGCATCGAAACGTGGAAAACGGGATGAACACTAGCCAAAGATGGGGGTAATGCTAGCTCATACGCCACGCTGCCCAAACGTCTGAGAATCTCATATGGGCCAATGAACCTAGGGCTCAACTTACTATGCCTGCCAAATCTGACGACTCCTCGAGTAGGCGATATCTTCAAGAAGACATGATCACCCACCTCGAACTCAAGATCCTTTCTCCTGTTGTCGGCATAACTCTTCTGCCTATCCTGTGCCGCAACAAGCCTCTTTCTGATCAGCTGGATCTTATCCGAAGTTTCCTGAACTAACTCCGGTCCGATCAACTGCCTATCACCAGTCTCCTCCCAACATAAAGGAGATCTGCAGGACCTACCATACAACGCCTCGAATGGAGTCATACCAATACTCGCATGAAAGTTGTTGTTGTATGCGAACTCCACAAGAGGTAGATGACGCTCCCAATCATCCTTCCAATCCAGCACACACGCTCTCAACATATCCTCGAGCGTCTGGATAGTCCTTTCGGACTGTCCATTAGTCTGGGGATGAAACACCAAACTGAGCTTCAGCTCCGAACCTAAAGCATCCTGAAGACCCTTCCACAACCTCGAAGTGAATCTCGGATCTCGATCCGAAATGATCGACTTCGGCACACCATGCAATCTAATGATACCACTAACATACAATCTAGCTAAACTCTCTACTGACTGCTTCTTCTTCATAGGTAAGAAATGAGCAGTCTTCGAGAATCTATCTACAACTACCCAAATTGAGTCATTGCCCCTTCTAGATCGAGGCAAACCCGAAACAAAGTCCATAGTGATAGCTTCCCACTTCCATACTGGGATGTCCATCCTTTGCATAAGGCCGGATGGTCGCTGTCGCTCGGCCTTCACTTGCTGGCATACTAAACACCGGGATACATAATCCGCTACATCCCTCTTCATACCGGACCACCAAAATGATCTCTTCAGATCCTGATACATCTTAGTGTTACCTGGATGAATAGAGAATCACGATCTATGAGCCTCCGCTAACACATGCTCACGGACATCTACTAAATCAGGGACACAAACACGGTGCTGAAATCTAATCACACCGTCCTCATCACGAGCAATGCCTGCCTTGCCCACTAACTCTAAGAGTCTAGGGTCGGCTCCCTGTTGCTCGATCACCTCATCCAAAACCGAGGACCTAAGAGATAACCGAGCTACAAAAGCCTGGCATAGCGATGGCTCTAACTCAGTCAACGCGCCAACATCTTCCAATCCTGCTGGAGAGATGGCCTCTTTCTACTCAGAGCATCCGCTACGACATTCGCCTTCCCAGGATGATACTGAAGGTCGAAGTCATAGTCCTTCAAGAACTCAATCCATCTTCTCTGCCTCAGGTTTAGTTCCTTTTGGGAGAAAAGATACTTCAAGCTCTTGTGGTCGGTAAACACCTCAAATCTGACACCATAAAGATAGTGCCTCCAGATCTTTAGTGCATGAACCACTGCTGCGAGCTCCAAGTCATGAGTCGGATAGTTCTTCTCATGCTCCTTCAACTGCGAGAAGCATAAGCCACTACCCTTTCTTGCTATTAGCACACAGCCTAACCCAATCCGAGACGCATCCGTGTAGATAGCAAAACCCTCTACACCGCTCGGTAAGACTAACACCGGGGCTGTCGTGAGCTTAGTCTTCAACAATTGAAAACTACTCTCACACTTCTCGGACCAAACAAACTTCACCCCCTTTCTGGTAAGCTGAGTCAAAGGGGCGGCGATGGATGAAAATCCCTCAATAAATCGCCGATAGTAACCAGCTAAACCAATAAAACTACGAATCTCTGAAGGGGTCTTGGGAACCTCCCAATCCATAACTGCCTGGACCTTTGCTGGATCCACTGCAACACCAGCACCGGAGATAACATGCCCGAGGAAATGAACCTCGCGCAACCAAAAATCGCACTTGCTGAACTTAGCATACAGCTTGTGCTCACGAAGAACCTCTAACACTATCCTCAAATGCTGACGGTGTGTGGCCTCGTCCGGAGAGTAAACCAGCACATCATCAATAAACACTACGACAAAGCTATCTAGATAAGGCCTAAACACCCTGTTCATGAGATCCATGAACGCTGCAGGGGCATTGGTCAATCCGAAAGGAAGGACCAAAAACTCATAATGTCCATAACGGGTTCTAAACGCCGTCTTGGACACATCCTCACTCTGAATCCTCAACTGATGATAACCAGATCGCAAATCAATCTTAGAAAAGACTGATGCATCTCGCAACTGGTCAAACAAATCATCAATACGAGGTAAGGGATACCTGTTCTTCACAGTCACTTGGTTCAGCTTCCTGTAGTCGATGCATAACCTAAGTGACCCGTCTTTCTTCTTGACGAACAATACAGGTGCGCCCCAAGGGGAAACACTAGGGCGAATAAATCCCTTATCAAGCAACTCTTGCAACTGCCTCCACAACTCGGCTAACTCCGTAGGTGCCATCCGATATGGAGCCTTCCAGATAGGAGAGGTGCCCGGAAGCAACTCTATGGTAAACTCTATTTCTCTATCCGGTGGCAATCCAGACAAATCATCAGGAAAGACGTCTGGAAAATCCTGCACTACCTCAATTTCCGCAAGAGTAGGTGACTTATCAGCCTCTGGCACTAGTACCACGCTGGCAAGAAAAGTGTCACAACCCTTGTTTACCATGCGCATCGCCTTCATGGCAGAGATGACCATCTTTCCCGCCAAGTTCCTTGGCAAGGGATGAGAGAACTCATCCTCACCAGGAATGCGGAAAACAATCCAGACCAAGAATAGCATCATAGTCCTTCATCTTTAGCAAGAAGAAACACCCATCTAGGATTCTATCCTCATGCACACAGGTAACGACGGGATGCACTTCCTAGTCGATACCGTACCCGCAGGGGTGTGCACAGACAAAGGGACCTCTAAATCCTCAGACTCTACACCTGACTCTAGGGCTAACTGCCTAGCGAACCGCTCGAAAATGAACGAGTGAGTAGCACCCGTATCAAACAAAACCCGAGCGTGCACACCTAAAAGTAAAACCGTACCTTCGGTGACATGCTCCGCCTGCTCGGCATCCTCGCGTGCTAAAGCAAACACTAGAGCTGGGGCTCGAGTCCTTCCTGGTCTTCCCGTAGCTGGCGCCGCTGCCGCTACTGCTGCTGGGGCTGGCGCTCCGCGCTGGACTCCCTGCTGAAGTCTTGGGCAATCCTTGATCTTGTGGTCGCTACTTCCGCACTTCAAGCACTTACCCGTAATCATCCAACATTCGGTACCACCATGTGTCTTCCCACAGTGGGGACACTCTTTCTTCACACCATGGGAACGTACAGAGGGTACCTGAGAACTGCCGACTGCCACTGATCGTTGTTGGGTCGGGTACACCGCTTTCTTCTTGTCTTGCCATTGGAATGTCGCTGCTGGCCTCTTCTGCGAAGCTTTCTTTTCTTCAAGGTATTGCTCCATCTCTCCCTCATGCCTACAAGTAGCACTAAGGGCCTCGTCCAACGTGCGGTGGTCAAATGCCACGAGTCTCGTCCGCAGTGATGGCTTGAGTCCCATCACAAACTTCTTTGTCTTCCTGCGCTCGTCTGCCACGATATGAGGTGCATATTTAGAGAGTTCAGAAAATCTTGCCTCATATTCTAGCACGGTCATGGAGCCTTGAGCCAAAGATAGGAATTCCTGCTCCATCCGATCTTGCACATGCTCGGGGACGAACTTGGCCCGAAAGAGCCTCACGAACTCGTCCCAAGCAACATCGATAGCTCCGTCCTCAAACCGGGTACGCAGCAATGAAGCCCACCATACATCAGCTCTTTCCTGCAGTACACCGCTCATAAGCACCATCTAAACAAATCTAACTTAATAAAACATACAAGCATATAACTAAGGCATACCTGTAGCATGTAGGTGGCTAATGTAACCTTATCCTCATCTTCACACCTGATGGCTCGGAAGATCTTTTCTATCTCCCTCATCCAGCTTTCTGCCAATAATGGATCGCTCTCCCCCTTAAAAGAGGGTGGCAGCATCCTCTTGAATCTTTCCATGGTAGAAGGTCCGCCATGGTCCTGAGCTGGTACCTGAGCCTGCTACAGTACAAAGCAAGCAATACACAATCAACATAATATCGCATAATTAAATAAAACAGACTATTAATTCACTTATTAGTCTAACCTGAGCCTCCAACTGAGCCTGGAGTGCTGCCTGGGTATAAGCCTGCGTCTGCATGGCTTGCACCAGACCTTGCATGAATACACCATAATCTACAGGTGGCGGTGGGGGAAGTACAGGACCTTGTGGTGCCGGGGCCTGCTGCTCCGCCCGCTCGTCACGTCTCGGCTCGTCCTCACGGGCCGGCGCTCCGCCACGCCTACCTCTCGAAGCCATGGCGGTAATAAATTCCAACCACCATTAGCTAGGTTACTATGTTTTCCAACCATTTTCTTATCTATTTTTCATTCGTTATTAATCAATTCTACACATGTGGACATACCTATGTAGACTTAGCATGTAATGGGGATGATGACTTAGGTATATTCATGTGCAATCTCAACCGGTTTCTCTGATACCAATCTCTGCGACGACCCTCATTATACCAGTACGGTTATACCAACCCACGTCGGTATAGCGAGCGTCATCACAGTGGGACATTTACCCAACAATAACATTCAGCTGAGATACACGTGAATATAAGAACAGAGTAGCAGAAGTAAAAGAACCACTGTCTTCATTTCATTCATCATCCACATTTAACATACATAATTCGATAACATTTAGAGAATTAAAAGTCCACATAATTAAATTGCTGAAAATCAAATACATGATTGTCCACACTTAACATTTCTTTCCATGATAGTGCTAATACAATGTTTCAATTACATACATCAAAATGCCAAAATGTCACAACTATGCTCCACCAACTAGATACTCCCCGCGCTCGGAGTCGCTTTCCACGGTCTCCTCCAAAGGTGTGTCACCTACTACACCTGTACGCCGAAGCAAGTAATGAGTCTAAAAGACTCAGCAAATAACTCTACGCATACCATACATGTACATGTCATAGCAGGTTTTATATACACATTCACAAGACACAACATGTAGCATGCTTATCCTTGAAATTAACAACCTATCATGGTAATTCTATTAATGAAACACATAGCTCATGCTTTCAGATTTCCTAAATCAAAACCTCCTATCACATGTTCTCTAATCATTCCTACACATGGAAATTCTACTTTCAATTAAACTAAAACATGAAAGCAATTTAGCAAGACTAGCTTACATACATGAAAGAAAACACTTCTAACATGGTTACTACTTATTCTTATACATGCACATGACCATTTCACATGCTTTAAGCTTGCTGTTTTGATGTGGTTTAGCGCTTCACAATCTAACACATTAAAGCTATGTTCTCATTCAAACCACAATGTGAGGGCATGCACACATGGAATGGTTCACACATAAATAAGGATTGTCCCTAGCATGGGCTCTACGCATTGTACACATATAGCACAAAATCATGACCACGTTTATGTTGCTATTCTAACATGATTTCAGATCATCATATCATGGATTTCAATTTCACATCCTCATATTTTGATTTCACATTTTTACACAATTTCTCATTCACATATTTCAAACTTTACACATTACACATTTACACATTGTTCACACTACACAATTTGCATATGATCACAATCACATTCACATTTTACACTTTAGTGCAGTGACACATAGTCCAAACCACCATAAGAAGGACACATCACATCACATACACATAGACGTCACCTAGGCAATACAGTGACGACTCTTGGACTGCGCAGACCGGGAGAACAAGTCTCCACCCTAACCAGTGGTACTTGTCCACTTCCAGGATTTCATCCTAATGCCCTTAGGATCACAACACATTGAACCTTCTCAGGGGGACTTTTCCCTGATACGGTTCCACTGCCCTCTATGGAAGCAGTGTCACACTTGGCACACTTTACACATTTACCGATTTTTAACACATATCTTTACACATGATACTTGCCTCTCATTCATTTTCTCACTCACACAAGGGCTCTGTTTTCCTAACATGATTCTACAGTTAACAGGGATTTCCTGTTCAGAATTTTGCACAATCAGATCATACACACATGTCACATTTTTTCCCATATTAGCATGCCTTATGGTTCACATTTCTTGCATGGAAAAATTCACATTTCACTATATAGTTGTCCAAACGACTTGAAAATTTAACCACATGCTGATATCAGGTTTATGATTCCACATACAAAATTTCACATTTTCTGACTCATATCACATTTACAGAAATTAAAACATTCAGTTGCATGTCATTCATAATTCAACTTGTCATGGGACATAACCTAAATTATCAAATTGGCAATTTATAGATCTGAATTTATCACATATGTTGTCATAGAAATTTTTTCCGAATTTATTTCATGACATACCATTTACTATGAATTTTTAGAAATCCTACACATACTTTCTATTTCCATTGCAGTAATTACAATAAATCATATGAACATGGATAATTTCTCAAATTCACAGGGTATAAACTGACACATGTACACATGGGGTAGAAAAATCCAGGGCAATTAATTCCTCCGAAATCATATAGACAGTAAGTAATCATGCGTAACCCTTTTTCCCAACATGCATTTCGATAAATCCAACAATTCATGCCATCCACAGAAAATCACAGAAATTTCCACACACATCACATTAGTTATTTTACATAACATATAAAATTTACACTATATCCTCATGCGTCAAAGTCTGGAAAATAATTATTTAAGGCAGAACAGTTCACTGTTCTGCACTGAAGAACTTGGCGGCAGTGTCTGGCCGTTCAAGAGATGGACGGCAAGATCGCCGGACGTTCACTGGAGATCTTGGCGTCAATGCATTGACGCCAAGTTCCTGTCTGTGCAGAAACACAGATCGAACTCCAAACAACAAGGAGAATGGGGGATCTAGGACACGAGGTAAAATGTGTAAAAATGAGAAAAACCTACTAGACAACTACAGGGACGATATGTATAGGTTACTTGCCTCTAAACAATTCTTCAAAGGGATTAAAAATGGCGGTGAAGCCCTCCTTGGGCAGTCCCAAGAAGCCTCCACAAAAACTCTCCTCCGGTCTAGGTCGATGTAGAAGCTAAACCAGTGGCGGGGAAGCCTTCTCCTTGGTCCCCTCTAGCCTCCAGTTGCAATAGAATGTCGGTTGAGGCTCCAAATCGTCGAATTGAAGCCTCCAAAGTCCAATCTTCCTCACAGCTTGCTAGGGTTTTCTCTCCTTTTTGCAAAGAGCCAAAGAGAGCTCTTCTCGTGCAGAAGGAGTTTTGTTTATAGGAGAAGGGGTTTGGGATATCCCGGAGGGGTGATGGGATGGCCTGATAGCCGTTGGGGACATCTCCCCAATGGCTGGGCTTGCTTGCCCCTGGAATTTCGGGGTCTGCAACGCATGCAGGTCAGAGAAGTTGGCATCCACATCGCTGGATGCTGGGGTTAGTGTTGGCATCCATATGGTTGACGTCGACACCACATCGACGTCTGTTGATATTGACGCCAATCTGGCCTTCGGCCAGAACTCTAAAACATGCAGAACCATGTACACCTTATACCTATATATGTCATATGTATACCATTACGCACACACACAACCATCATATCCTTCGTACATTATTTACATCTAATTCATACACATGCATGCAATAGTATACTAACTAGTACTTACGTAGATATTTACATACGTACATACACAACATGAATTATTTACATGCAATACAATAATGCAACAAAAATTCGAGGGCCTTACAAGTCCATACCCAAAATCACATCATATTCCTTTAGTTGTAGTGCATATAACCTTGTTGGCAACTGATTTCCTTGTATCATTATTGGGGCCTCTTCTAAGTAACAAGAAGTAAGCATAAAATCACCTGAAGGGACCTCTACCACAAGCTCACACTGCCTCTCCTCAAAGGGATGAACCACACTATCCATGAAATCTTCAGAAATGAAAGAATGCGATGCACTTGGATCAATTAATGTTCTAACAGAAAATTCAAGAAGTGGTATTATACCTTTAATCAAGTTTGATGCCTCCACTTGTGCTCTCGTGATAGCCATGACTCATCCTCGTCCCCTCTGAAAAGGCGGACCTCTAACTCGCTCGGCTAGTGGCTGTTGGAATGGTTATTGCTGCTGTGGTGGCCCTCTGCCATAATTGCTCCTTCTAGGGTATGGACAATTCCATATCAAGTGCCCCGACTGATCACAATTGTAACATCTATACTCTGGAGGAACTGTGGGCTGCCTAGCTGTACTTTGCTGTGACCCCTCCAACTCTGGCCTAATACCTCAGCCCTGCTGAAAACCCTGCTGCCTGCCACCTCCTCAGCCCCTCAATATCTTCTTCAACTTGGAACCCCACTTACCAAATCCTGACGTAGATGCTCCTCTTGAAGGTGCCTTGCCCTTGCTTATACCTGGAGATTGTTGTGGAAGCCAAAAACTACCTACTCCACCTGATTGCCTAGCTTGTATAGTCCTCTCAAGAATAGCTGCCCTCTGAGCTGCCTCCTCCACCGTCCCACACATGAGAGGAATGACTGCATCCTGCAACTCTGGTTGCATTCCACGAATAAAGTATTCCACCATCATAGCATTATTAGTCACTACATAAGGTGCATACCTGCTCAAAGCCATGAATCTCATTTGATATTCCAACACTGACAAATTCCTCTGTTGTAGTATCCTGAACTGTTCCCTCTTAGCTTGCTGAATTTGCACCGAAAAGAATGTATTATTAAACACTTCTAGGAATTCTGGCCAAGTAATTGTATCCTCCGCCCGACCTGTAAACACAGTCTGCATCTTGAGCCTCCACCATTCCTGTGCAAATCCCCACAACTGGTAGGTAGCCAATATCACCCTATCGGCCTGTGGACATCTCATAGTGACAAAAACTCTTTCAATTTCATGCACTCAATGCTTTGCCGTATCTGGATTAGGACCTCCCGAATATGTAGGTGGCTGCAACCGTAGGAACCTCCCCACTAATACTGTAGACTCCTCCACGCTAGCTGGTCGTACTGGCACAACTGGGGTAAAGGTACAACAAGTGATACCTGATAATTACTTAATTTTTAGCGTTAAATTTCGTACATATAGTTGATTTTAAACAACCATTGTCTATAAATGATGTTCATTTTATTTTAATTGTCATTTCATCCATAAATAAAATTTTGAGCATTTCAGTTAAGATTTTGGGTAGATCACATAGTTAGATCTTCATTTAATAAAGTCAAATACTTTTTAAATAGTTTGACTAATAAAAATATTTTCTCATTTACATTGTATATAAATAAATCATTTTCTTAAGTCCTCTTTTGTAAATATTAGTTCATAGATAAATCAAATTTTAAATCTTAGTTAAATAAATAAAAAGCATTTACTTAAATACCATACCCCTTCATCACCATTGATCCATTACACCAATCTCTCATCCAACCTTGCCACATACCCCAACCCATTAAATAAATAAAAAAACTTTTAACACTTTTTTTTTAATCACATAATGCCACAACCCCCATACCCATTTAACCATTTTTTAACCATTTTTCTCATTTTATCCACAGAAGGGGAGAAGCTTCTTGAAGCAGCAGAGCTGCTGGGTGCGGGGTGGAGGCGGCTGGTGCTTGGCGGTGCTGTGCATGTTTGGCGGATGGGGTTTGCAGGCGATGGTGCGGCTGGTTGGGCGCCTGGAGCCATGGAAGCGCGGCCAGATCTGGGCCAGGCGCCGTGCAGTGTGGAGCGGTTGGTGTGTGCGCGGCTGTGCTGGCCGGATCTGCGGCCAGGGCATGTTAAGCCCAGGTGGAGCTCGGATGGACAGAGGCCCACTGGAAGTGGAGTGTGTCCTGCTGAGCTGGAGGCGAGGCGGCTGAGCTGGGAGGCGGATTCGGTGCAGAGCACCAACTGTGCATGCTGAGATGAAGCATGGCGGATCTCGGATGTGCATCAGCTGGAGGAGCCCCCGTGCGCGGCTAGGCTGAGGTGATGTGTACAAGGGGCGGTTTGCAGATGTGCAGAGCTGGGCTAGATCGGCTGGGTCAAATGTGTGTGCTGCGTGAAGGGCTTGTGTTGGAAGCGGATAGAGGCCATGTGCAGCAGATGCAGAGGCGGCTGGGTCAAATGGGTGCGATGTGTGTGAAGCAGAGAGGAGCTCTGCTGTGTGCACTGGAGGTTGAAGCTCAGGTGCTGTGCTGGCCCTGGTGTGCCGATGGCGTGATGGAAGAGGCAGATGCTGAGTTGGAGGCCGTGCGATGCTGGCGATCCGGGCTTGCAGAGCTGGCGATCCTGGTGCTGCTACAAAAATTGGTGATCCAGGAGGCAGGAAGCAGATGCCCGGGTGTCTATATAAGGACCTCAGGTCCTCTTCTCCGGGGTTGGTGGGTGAGAATTGGGTAGGAATTTTTTTTGTTTTATTTCCTGTATTTTTCTTTTGAGCATCTGTAGGAGAGTTCAGCAGAGCAAGGAGGGAGTTGTCTGGTTCGAAATTTCGGAGGATTCTTAGTCTCCATTTTCCTGTATTTTCCTGTTCTTCCAGTTCTTCTTGTATTTTTGGTTTTAGCAGAGCAGGGAAGGGAGTTCAGATCAGAGTTCGGTTTTTTTCATGTTCCTTCTTTCTTCTGTTCAGCAATTGGGATTCGACTGTTAGAGTTTATGTTTTCTTCTTCCCTTCTGTAAGGAATTTGTGCAATTTGTGAGGGTGATCCAGGGGGCACTTGTTTTGCCCATTTCGATTAATTTGCTTTGTCATTTCTTCTGTCTTACTGCAATTGTTCTTTTGTTTCTGTAAGCTTTTAAGCATTTGCCTGTTTTGCTGTTGGCTGGTAGGTTGATCCGGAGTTCTTTCATTATTCTTGTTGTGTTCATCTTGAGATTGGTGGTCAGGTACGTCTAAAGAATTCCAGAGGTGTGTGCTGCAGAGACAACACAGGGCAACCAAGAAGAACTGATTTCTTGGGTTGATCTGTGGTAGTCCAGTGTCCAGGGAACTTCCGGAGAGTTCAGCTCAAGAGTAGAATTTATGAAGTTTATATTCTTGCTGATGTGAGAATTAGAGTTTGGGGATTCCAGAGCTTACCAGTTGAGATGTTCAGGGGTTTCTTCTGATGTTGATTCGAGTTGGGGAGTTCAGTTTGTTTGTTTTTTTTTTAGTATCTCTTTTAGTCCAGATTGTTTAGGGGATCCGACTGTGGAGTTGGGGAAGTTCTTTCCTCTGTTCTTCGGAAGCTTATGAATTGTTGTTACCATTTCTTCAGTAGCATCTAGTGAGAAGTTAATCCAGTGGTTTCTTTCATTTTATTTGTGTTGAATTGTCCATTTATTCTGTGATTGTTCTCTCATCTGTAAGTTGTTGGATTGAAAGGAGTTTTAGCATCTGAGTTTTGTTCTTCTGTTCTTATGGAGGCCTACTGAATCTAGATCCCCAGGTAAGTTTGTGAAGCCCATGTTCTTGTTTTAGCTGAGATTGGAGTTGATAATGTGAAGATGTCTGAATTTTTCTGGTTTGTTTTCGAGTTATTAATGTTGTTTGATTCCTGTTCTTCAATAATAATATGAGGATTCTGATATAGTAGCAATTAATTTCTGTTTTTATTTTCTGTCCGATCTGTGAGCTATGAAGGTATTGGTCTGGTGTTTGTGGAGAATTACAATTGTTGATTGTTCATCCCCTGTGCTCTAGGGGTACATTGATTTGAAAGTCTTCTTTTAAAGATTTCTGTCTATTGTTTGATCCCTCAATTGAGAGGGTACAGTGATTCACGTTTAATACATTATCGATAGAGATTTCAAATCGAAGTAGTTTTAATTCAAACTTTATTCTGCCTCTCCGTGGATATGACCTGTACTCACTATTGTATGAGTTCATCTTTGTGATTTTAATTTTGTGAGACAGTTTAGAGAAAGTGTGCATTTTGACTTGTGCGAGGAACTCGGGACAACGAAATGCACAGTCAACAATGTCGCACGTATCAATACCTCAACTACAGGTGGTGGTGGGGGTGGTACTAACGGTACTAGTACTGCCTCCTTCTCAACTGGTGGTGTTGTAACCTCTGGCTGCTGATCTAACCGTGTCTGAATCTCCGTGATACTTTCCCATAATCTTTCTATCAGCTGATGTGTGGACTCCTTAGGCTCATCTCCACCACCTCCCCAATCTCTCCTATCAGCCATTTCTAATCCTGCACAGACATCATTCCAACCACATACACACAAACATAGTAGACTATAGTAGAGACCAGGCTATGTACATTTCTTATTCCTTCATATTTACATGAACCTTGCTCTGATACCAACTGTGACGGTTCTCATTGTTCAAACCCGTTAACCCAATAACGAGCTTAACCCGACTCCGTCTCCCGCGAACCGGTCGAAGCCTCGCAAGGGATATCAACACACACATGTCTGTGGAAATATAAAAGAACACGTTGAACATACATGAGATTTCATATCTTACACATATTCACATGAAATGTACATATCCAGTTCTGAACTAAAGTCAAAGTACAGAGTACAACTACCTAGGACAAAACCCCTAAGGCACAACAAGAAGAAAATTACTCTACTGGTGGCGTAGGCTCAACTCTGCTATGGTGCGGTCTCGAACTAGAAGAGGGACAAGAACCCTCCTGCTCTCCTGTACAAGCTAAAGACGGGGTGAGCCTCACAAGTCACTAGCTCAGTAGAGAAACTCCCTCAAAAGCCGCAAGAACGATAAACAAAGTTTGCATTCAAATAACAAATATCACTACCTACGCATGACGCTACAACAGTAAATAAATTAACTGTTCTAAATATGTACATGGTACAATATTTAATAAATAAACGATAAATCACGTACATGTGTACAAGCTAAAGAAGGGCATGCCACACACGAGCCACGAGAACTGGTTTGTGACACCAGCCACTGACCTGGACAAACCACACAAGACTACCTCTCAGCCTCGCAGCCACGAACGAAAGGTCCAGCTACCGCTCCACATCAACAAGGTCAAGAACTATGGAGACCAACCAACACCACTCCTGCAAACCACACGACTGCAGGCCGATGCCTGGCACCTTTAGGGACTCCGGCCTGAGCTTCCTAAAGTGAGGCACTGGAAAATCGGACTAGCTGGAGACCAATACGTCTACTGGTGTCCGTCCCCCAACCACGAGCGCACTATAAGCGACCGTACACCCACAAACACAAGTCACTCCCCATTGACGTCTTTCCCTCAGCCAGACATACAACTCAAACTCAAGAGTGAGGGTGTTCAAGAAGACGACACAAACTTTGACGCTACACACCGTACTGGGACAAACCCTGAGCACCACATGCTTGGCTCACAATGAACCTAGGGTATCCAACTTGAGAGGTAACCACGGAAGGCATTAGATAACCCAACTTACTATGCACACATATCCAAGCAAACTCGACATTTCCAACCACGATATGAGCCAACACACCATTTACATGTTCAACATAACTTAAACAATACTGCACAAGAAATGTGCAATAGAAAATAGACAAACTGGCTATAGAACCCAACAGCTCGGGTGGCCACATTCTAAACCGCGACCAATACAGTAGATGCCATTAAAAGCATGAATCGCGATGGACCAACCCGTCGCCTTAAAACCTGAATCGCGACCGGACAAGTCGTTGCATTCAAAATGCGACGTCTGGGTCCATCACCTTTCAGACTGAAGAACCCTACCCTATTCTCTCATTCCAAAAATCACACAACTCATCCATTCAGGATGTAAAAGGTGTAATAAAACATCCACACAATAACCTAAGCATGCTTACTACTAAATATAAGCAATTCTTCAATTGAAACACCTCTAACCTAATCTACAAAAGCCACACAACCAAAACAAGGAGAAAGTTTCCCTACCGATACGAAGAATGCAATAATGACATTGTCTCTGCGTTTCCCGTGCTCCGAAGCACCTCCTCGCGTCGGAAGCATGCTGAAAAGCACTCCAACACCTCTAAATCACTGGCAAAACCTCCCCAGAACTCCTTGCAACTGAACAGTGCAACCTGCACTGTTTGGCCAGGGCTAGGAGCCCAAACAAAATGTAGGCTAAATCGCGACGTATCGGGTCGTCGTGTTCAAAATGCGACGTACCTGGTCGTCGCAATTAAGCCATGATGTCCCTGCATGCGTCACACGGCGTGCATGCAACCATGCCCACGTAAAGTGGCGATTGAATCACGACGTAGAAGGTGGTCGCGTTCATGGAGAATCCTGATGCTTGTGTTGGTCACATTCATAACGAGCTCGCCAGATGTCTGTTGGGCTGGGATTTTCCAACCCTCTAGCCTCACACCCTGCTACACATGGCAACAAACACCCATGCACACACACAAAGTCAACTAATGGACCACACATTGGCCCCCAAACTCGATAAACTATGGTTCGGAAGATCAGGATATTACACTTTATGTTCAGTATAATTACTAATTTCCCTCATTTCTGTGCATTTCTTACTCCTTCTCGAATCTCTCTTCTATATCCTTTCTATTGATGACACATAGGGGGAGAAGTATATATAGCCTACTATAGCACATTAAGGGTGATGAGATTAAGGGGAGCTTAGAAGAAATCGATTAATTTATTTCCCTATTCATCTATAATGAATTTGTTTGCATGAAAGATTACTTATTGCTAAAATTATTTCTAAATATATGTATGATTTTGTCATCAACAAAAAGGGAGAAAATTGTTGTGCATTTGTTTATTTAAAAGAATTATTTATTGTTTTGAATATGACAAATTATTTTTTCAACATTAATCAACTACCAAATTCATCTGATTAAGCATTAAATGAATTGCATGTAATCAAACAAATTCATATTTGTATCAAAGGCGTATTACTTCTATGTATATGTGTTGACTTGCAACTCTATCTAAATATTCTCTAAGAAGATATTTGTTAACACATGATGTCCACATGTCGACACTTCATGCATAAATGTTGTCTTCTTTTTGAAGGTGTGTCGACCTGTGACAACCCTGTGTCAACACATATATTCTATCTATCGACACATTTTTTTTATCTGTCGACACATGATTTATTTCAAGAAGGTAATTTTTCTCTATGTCTTCATCGACTATAGTATATGTATCATGGGCAGTCGAAGTGCGACATCAGTTGGTGAATAAGTCACAACAATCGAAGTCCAACTCCAACTTGTGGACAATCGAAGTGTGACAATGACTGGTCACCAAGTCACAATAGTCAAAGTCCAACTTTGACTCTAGACAGTCGAAGTGTGACATCGACTGGTGACCAAGTCATGACAGTCGAAGTCCAACTCTGACTCCTAGCTAGTAGAAGTGAGACCGATTGATGACCAAGTCCCACCAGTCGAAGTCCAACTCCGACTCATGGCCAGTCGAAGTATGATATAAATTACTTAACTCCATATCAATTACTTTGAACTTCAAATTGATTGTTGTAGTTTGTGTTCCAATTGATGAACGAAGTATTGATTGTTGTTATGTCTTGTTCCAATTAATGAACAACTTGTTGATTTCTGATATGATTAATCTAATTAGTAAACATAGATTAAGTTTACACTTCGATTACAAAACAAATGACTTATAGTATTTTGATTAGCTTTATTATTCCTCTTCGACTTTGATTCAATCAAATAGCACCATATATGCAGTCAAAATTTTCAATATGAGCTGAAGTTTAAATATTTTCAATCTATATTCATGCTCTCTATAATCTTAAATTTATTATATTCTAAAGGGAACATATTATGTTTTGCTATGTTTAAAATAATCTTTATCAGTCAGAATCCTACCTCTTTGATTTGAACAAAACCTGTAAAATGTCTTGTTTACTCTGATATCATTTTTTAGTTGTCTGTAGCCTTTTTACGCACCAAGAAGTTTTGTACGTCAACTTAAATACATATCTCCTTTTTGCATGATTTAAGGAAGAGTGCTTTCTCTGAAACAGAAAGAGTACATCAAGTCTTACTTTTTATTCCTTCTGTCCACTGTGCTATTTACCTTACTCTAACCTCGGACAAGAGAAAGTCCTTTGTACAAGTTTGTTATGTGCATGCATTCAATGTTGTAGGCTTTGATGCATGCAGACTATCCAAAATGGTCTAACATCTTCTTACTCATAGTAGGTACCATAAAAAGCAAAATAGTCATATGTGCGTTGACATAACTTCATCAGAAGGTTGAAGCACTAGTCCTTCTAGTAAGCTTATGATGAATCAACACTAAGTCGCGTCAACGCATGTTCCTCAGGAGGTCGACTCACCTAGTCCTTCCAATAAGCCTAATGCAAAACAAAACTCAATTGCATTGACATAACTTCATCAGAAGGTCGACGCACCTGGTCCATCCAGTAAACTATTTTCGAAGGATATAGCCAATCCATCGACACAGTGCATAAGGTTCGTCGACACACTTTTTACTTACCATGTACAGAACCTATGGAGGACTTCGTACGTCCCTCTTTTGTATGTCGACATACCTTTCTACTAGAGATAATGACTAAGTTCCAGTGAACCAAATCTGGGCACATGGTCTAAGGACCAATGATTGAAGATTCCTTGATATAATGCTGAAGGTTCTAGAAAGAACCTTTTTGCAGCAAGGATTCCCACCTTTTCTAACTAACTGGGAATCTCGTTGGGGCCCACTTGAATATTCCAAAAAGCTGCGATCGTGAGAGGCTACCATTGCGCAATTCCAAGAGATTTGGCGAGAGAGCGAGAAGCAGGCAAGTGAAGGAGCAAGAGAGTGAGTCTTCTGAGGAGTGCTCTTCTTGGAGAAGCAACCAGTTGGATCACTGTTGTGCCTGATTGAAGAATTCTACGCCAAAGCCATTTCTGTAGATGCTAAAGCACAGTATCGAATTTGTAGTCTGATTCAAGGCAATTCACATCTAGCTGCTCAAGGTATTCAATGAATTGATAGACTCAAGTCTGAAGAACAGAAGCACAGATCCAAGGTTCAAGAACTGGAGCTTCGAAGTCTCAGTCGAGCAGATCAAGGGGAATCGAACTAGTTTGCAACAATTGTGTTTCATCAAATGCCTCTCACATCTCAGTTTATCTTGTGTCTTTGATTTAACATTTCAAACTTGATTAATTCCATTTGTCAATCCGATTGGTTGTTAGGAGGGCTAATCCAACACTGGGTTAGTGTGTGGATCTTGAGATCTTTGTGATCTGCAAGCTGTAAGGCAACGAATTTCAAGTTGTGAGTCAGCAGTTGTTCTTAGCTATGGATCAGTGGTTGTGTGATAGTTTCTCATAGTTGGATTCTTGTTGAATAAGCCTCACTTGGTTTAAGTGAGGGGTGGATGTAGATCTCTGTTTGGGATCTGAACCACATAAAAATCTATGTGTCTTCTATGGTTTTGCTCATATTCCCTTTATCTCTTTGGAATTTCGTTTCTACTTAAATTTTTAAAGGGGTCAGTCTATTCACCCCCCCCCCCCTCTAGATTGCCAATTCCACAACCAACACACTTATTTTTGTGATTTTTGCTTTGTGTTTTTGCCTTCTTGGTTGAAGGTTGGTTTGAGTTCACATACCCAATCTTGTGTGTTTTTGGTGAGTTAGGCACCGCATCAATCAGGGGGTTTGTTTGGTGAGCTGGGCACCACATCAACTAGTGGGTGTAATGTTCACTCTTTGTGAAGGTAAATTTCACCGTGTTAATAAGGACTAGACGTAGGTAGATCAAAAGGAGTCTTACCAAACTAGGATAAAATATGTACCTTTTGGTGTGATTGTCTCCTTCTTCCCTCTCACCTCTCTCTATTTTTGCACCGTGTTTCATTTCTACATTAGTTCCTACTAGCCACTCTTGACGTTATTTTATAGCCCTATTCACCCCCTATAAAGCCAGTCATAGTCTTGATCATTTCACAACGTATAAAGATTTTTACATTTATGCCCATGTTAAAAGTAGAATTAGCCATATTCAATTTCCTTTTTACACTTGCACCAAAAATTTTGTTAGATAAATATTTTTGCACCAAAAACATCCCTACTGTCACCTATGGTGATGGAACTATTAGAAATCATCAATAGAAGTACATAATGTGATCATACCTACTATTTAACTTTTCAAGAGTAAAAATATCCAAATAATATCTAATAGCCACTAAAATTGCCTGTAAAAAAAATATTCTAAGTATATTCTACAATTTTGTCATAGTAGCTGACGATAGAGTTTTTGGTGCAAAAAAAATTGTTTAACGAGATTTTTGGTGCTACTGCAAAAGTAAGATGGGTGATGGCCCAACTATGCTTTAAAAGGAGTATATATGTAAAAAAATATATATATATGCTTCTTAATATAAATTGATTTATAAGAAAAAATTATTTATATTTATTATATGAATTCTTTTCCGCCAAAAATTTCTAACAAGTTCTTTAGTTATGTTTAAACTGAAGAAGTTTAAGTCCTTCCTAATAACATAACATCATCTCATTTAGGCCTTCCTCTAACTCTTTTACTAACATCCACTACGATTTGCTCACAGCTTTTAACCGGCACCGAGTTAGGGAGACGATACACGTGTTCAAACCGTCTAAGTCTATTTTCTCTCATTTTACTATCAGTCGGGGCTATCCCTAAATCCTCACGAAAATACTCATTTCTAATCTTATCTTTCTTAGTCTTATCACACATCCATCTCAACATCCTCATCTCTACTACATATAGTTTGTTATTGTGTTCTTTTCACACTACCTAACACTCGGTACCATATAATAAAGCAGGTCTTACTGTTGTTCTATAAAAACATTCCTTTAAGTTTCACTGGTATACGACAGATCGCAAAAGATTCCTGATGCACTTCGCCATTTTAACCAACCTATATTCACTTGGATGACAGACCTTCAGTATCGAAAGCTACTACTTTTAGGAATGTTTTATCCATCAATTTGAACTATATCTTTTTGTAACACCCCTTGATTACTATAATTACAATGCATAAACTCTGACTTACTCCTATTGATTTTAAAATCTTTAGACTCCAAAACATACTTCCTACTTTGTAACTTAACATTTAAACTAGTAATACTCTCATCAATTAAGACAATATCATCTGCAAATAATATACACCAAGAGATATCATCATGCTATTATTTTATTACCTCATTTATAACCACAACAAAGAGATACAGACTTAAAGTAGAAAAATTATATACACCACCATTAAGAGAAAAATGTTTCCATTGCTTGGCCTCCAATCTAATTGGTCAGGAGGTCAAATCCCACACGCCAACAAGACATGAGGCCCGACTCTTGACCAATCAGATCAAGGCCGAGCAATACTTGTTACCGATGATTTCTCCACTATTAATTGATTACTTTTGTTCATCAGTGAGAGAAAACTTCTATTATTGAAGAAACACCTCAAATCTTCTGAAAAGAAACTCCTACATCAGTAAGAAAACTATTCCTATACCCTTAAATATTTGTACTTTCCATGCTCTTGTTGTTGAGGGCCGTCCACCAGAGAAGAATAATCCCACAAAAACTTGAAGTATATAGAAGTTAAAATTTCGCCATCTACATCCAGAATTGATTCCTGTTTCTAAAATCATGTTTCTGATATGGAACAGTCACCAAAGAAACGCGGAGGATTTGCATATCATGTTACAAGTGGACAAGTAGCTCGAATGGACTTGATCAGGCTTTTTAGATACCCAGAAAATGTGGATCAAGTTTCTATTGGGATCATCTAGACAAATATTTACATAAGAGTTTGATCCTTTTCCTAAGAATAGGCACTGCGTTTTCGATCCTCGTGTATCCAAAATGTCAAGCTGTTTGAACTAAGGCATCTGCACTTCATGTTTGCAGACGAGAAGGAAATCACATAATGGTGCAGGGCAGCCCCGGAATGGTAAAGTTTCTGTCATATAGAGACATGAGACATCTATAGCTTACATTTGGAAAGAATCATATGGAGTACCCATAATCCACCAAGGTGGCTGAGGAACAAAAGAATCCACATGCCATCAAAAATCTGTGGTTACCACAATCTGGTATGTGACAACATCTGCTTTCTGTCCAATGAATCGAAGCTGCATACTTCATCCACATCCTCATCGTCACTTTCTTCAACCTTATCATCGTCGTCATCACTTGCTAACTCGGAAAAATCTTCAACATTCGCTTCCACTAAGTCACCACTTGCTTGTCTTGTGTCAAAAGAAAGAGAACTGTCATCAGCATCACCATTCTCATCATCATCCTCCAATGCCATGATCTCTGATGTCTTTTCTCCGGGGAGATCACCCACTTGATTCCCTACAAGTTCATTAGCTTCCCTCTGTTCTTCTGGAGTTTTGGCCAAGGACAGCAGGACGTTCTTCGCTTTCTGGTCGGGAAGGGACCCACGAGAACCCATCTCCTTAAACCACACAACAGCACTTCCAAAATCTTCCTGTCCATAGGCATCCATGATTGTAGTGAAAATCGTGTGGTTGCCCTCGATCCCTTGCATGTGCATTCTCTCAAAAGTCTCCATCATTTTCTCCAGATCATTCGCTTTTGCATACCCTTTTATCAATGTCCCATATATCACAACACTTGGTTCTAACCCATCCTGTTTCAACCGCTGGAAGAATCTCTCAGCTCCTTCCATGTCGGATGCATTGACATAAGCAGATAGCATGGTTGCATAGGAACAGAGATCTGGCATGCACCTGCAGAAAGGAGAACAAAGTTGATACCAGTGGGATGAGGCAAACAAATTCTAACCATCCAGATAGGATGGAGAACAAAAGACCAACCTGTCTCTCCTCATGCTCTTGAAAACCGTCCGAGCTTCCTCCACCATTCCAGAAATTGCAAATGCATCAAGCAAAATGTTATAGGCTTTTCGTGTTGGTCTGCAAAGTAGAAAGAAAATGGTCAAGTCTCACTTGACATTTCATCCTTAAAAAGGGCCACAGAAGTAAGTTGGTCAGTCTGGCCGTTTTATTTTTCTGATGAAGTGACAAAAATAGATATACGAATTTCCACTGCTCCGATCTAAAACAAGAGGATTAGCAGGACTTTCCATTGTATTAGCACTACCTGTCAAACAGCTAGTCTAGGATTAGCATGTAGTTAATTGTCCTCATGATTTTGCTCGGTTCAGTTCCAACTTAAGCATCCTCTAGTGAAACACAATAACAAGACTATCCCTCTAACAAGGCTATTCTGCCTCTAGACATGATATGCTTAAATCATGTCCATAACCATGCAGACAATTGATATAATTATGTTATGTGAAGCGGGTTCTCCAACTTTGCTCTTGCATCCCGTCCATTATCACAAGCTGATAATTTAGTAGGCATCCATTAGGATTGAAAAAGGAGCATACCGCTTCAGGTAATGATGAGACTCATCCTTTCACAGTTTATACACAAAATCAACTCTTCAGAGTAAGCCCCCAATGACGTTCTTTGTTAAGCAATCGAAATGATTCCAGATGCAAAGAAAAATGTAGGTTGTGAAAGATAACGGAGCATAGCCAGTTAAATCAGTAAACAGTTTAAAATCCTTCAACGAAGTTAACCAGATGCCATCTTCCCTTCGCATACATGGTATGCCTATAAGAAACAAGTTAAACAACCCAAACAAAATAACAATCCAGCCACAAACACCTGACACCAGCATCCAGCATCTCCTCAAACACTGCCAACGCTTCATCTTCTCTTCTGGCCTTCCCATATGCACTGATGAGCAATGCATAGCTCACCACGTCAGGTTGAATACCAGCTCTTTGCATCTAAAGAATAGACACAATAGCTCATTAGAAGTGAAGGACTTTTCACCCACTTAATAGCAATGTTTCATTGTCCTAGCAAGTGGAACGTCAATGCTGTGAAGTACTTTAAAATCCATTATCAATGAGAAAGCAACAAATTCTACACAAGTATGAGAGGCATAATTTACTAAAGGCCAAATGTGATGAGAAAAAAAGACAAGAAAACCAAATCAAGGAAAGTACATGATATATCTTGCATTTCTTGGTATCTATTATTAAATAGCTACACAAACATGCTGTAGCTCCAAAGACTAGCAATTCCATTCTCTCTAATGTACATAAAACAACCTTCATGACATGTTCCAACCACTGATTTCAACATGAGAACATCTTAATCAAGTCTAAAAAACAACTAGCCATGGTCCTTTAATATGTTGGGCACTCAAATTATGTTATCGTTTATACTGGAGGTACATTCTTAATAAAATTAAACCACAAATCTAACAACCTCAATGACCTCTTCAATGAGAAGTTTACCAATTTGCCTATGTGTTTGACATACTTGGATACCGGTTCCACGAGATTATCTGAATGATTATACCCACAGTTGTCAAGGCATCCACCTAAGCGGTGCCTAGGCACTGCCAAGATGGAAAGGCACTCAGCCAATAGCTGAGGGCCCACCTTATGGGGCCCAAAAAGGCACCCCAAGGCAGCGCCTAGGCAGGCTAGGCAAGCATGTTGGCCTGCCTAGACACCTTGGGGCAGCATGGACACAACGAGTTCTGTCACTTTGCTTTGCAAATTAAATTTCTTTCTGGTGGCTTTGCCCCCATGAACCCCCATAAGGGGCGCTGCCCCCTTGAACCCCAAAGCCAACCACTCAAGTCGATCCGGACCACTTGACCACTTAGGTTGATGTGCACGACCAGACAGCATAGGTCGATCCACGTGTGTGTACCTACACATTGGAGAATATTTTAGGGCTCCACATTCTAATAATGATTGTGAACTTCATCACAATCACAATGAAGAGTCCTCAACCATTAAATGTTAAAAAAATCTAATTGTTCCATCTAAATTTTTTATGTTATTAATATTTTTGTAGTGAATACTATGTTATAATTTTTATTATAATATCATATTAACATTTTATTGCATTATGATTATTGATTCATTACATACCTTTAGATACATAAATTTCATATAGGATGGAGACACAAACTGGGCACCTCCTTGGCACCTAGGCGTCGCCAAAGCAGGCGGCTAAGTGCTTAGGTGCTCAAGGATTCTAAGCACGCCTTGGATAATGCGGGAGGATGTCGGGCCACCTTTGGGTACTTGGACCCATATCATTTTTGGGTTGTTAATATCTTTTGGGCTAGAGTTATACATGTTTTATAAGGGCCCAATAGCATGTGCTTAGTGTACTGAGAGTTTTTTATATCTTTATTTGAGTCTTATAATTTTTCTCTTTCTTATGTATTTTTCTTTTCTTGAGTCGGACTAAAATTAGTCTAATTATCCCTAGAGTCCTACGTCAGTATACTCTTATGTTCACCCTTGGACAGTTCATGTAAGGGTAAAATGGTCTCGTAAAAGTTGACATCTTTCTATAACTAGGGGGCCAAGGGGTCTGTTTTAAACTAATGAGAAGTTGCCTTCACTTTTAAGAAACCACTTGTGATGAGTGAATGGTGACAAGCCTTGAGTAGGTGAGAAGTCTTGGGTAGGTGTGAAGCCCCCACAATCCCCTCTCTCTAAAACAATCCTTTCCCTCTCTATCCCGAGTCCTCCACCTCATCTCATGACCCTTCATATCCCCCATGCAGTCTTTCATTACTCCCGTTAACCTACGCACCCATACATCTCCCCACCACTACCATTAACCCTGAAACCTAGCCCTAACACACCCTGTTAGATCCCTATATTGACCAGTCACCCTCCCTAGAGACCCCTTCACTCCCTAAGAGAAGAGTCATTAAGTGTAGAGAGTAGTTAATTCACATCTATCTTATCACCCCTTTAATCCCCTAGGACCCCAAGAGTCAGCCCCTTCCTATTTCCGCAATTTAGATAATTGTGGAAATGGGTATTCGATCCATCCGCTATTTTTTTACTTATTTATTTATGGTTTGGAAGTGTGAGCATACATGAATTGCAAATTCAAGTCTCGTCAAATGCTAATCAAGCAGTGTGGACAAGAAATGAACTTACAATCACAAAACACAAGCTTGTCAGTCACACAAGTGACAATATGTTCTGTCTCTGAGAGTCGGAGGACTTTAAGTTTATGTGCGTACCATTTGACTTCATCAAAGGAGAATGGGTGTCGAGCTAGGACCAAAGACCCGCCATCGCCTAAACACAACGACATTAATTATATCTCTTTGAGAGAGAAAACCTTTGATTAATCGCTAGGAACAGAAGGCCTTATGACCTGAAAATAGGTAAAGAAGAGTGCTTCAAATTTTGAAATGAAATGCAATTCGAGAAGATGTTTATTTGATAGGAATCAATTTGATATGATTAGCATTGCTTTATTCATCTTATGTTTTATCATTATCTTATCCATATGCTTTCTTCTTCTTTTTATGTATTATTTATCATATTTATCCATGAGTATTATGTCTTTTGAGACTGTCAGATTTGTTTGTATGGAGGGCAGCACATCTCATCTTTTTATAGCAGTGCACACATCATTCCACAACAAGTATCAAACATGCTGCCTAACATTAGATCAATACATGGCAAGTGTACAAGAAAGAAACTTGGGTAATATGGTGCCAAAATGAGTGAGAAAGCATTTAAATCATTTGACTAACATCTCCCCTGCCCGCCAGATGTCGGGATGGTGTTCACAGGTATCCATCTATGGGGCCGAGATGGTATCAGTGGGTCAATATATGCACCGATGGCGATATAAATGTTTGTTCATAGCACTAGGTCATCAGGGCAAGTTTACCCGGTGATCAGGTTGGCCGAGACATAGCTAGGAAAACACATATGAAGGCTGAAAAGCCACCGGTTCACTAAGTACACAAGCTCACCGAGTCACTATCCTAAAGATATTTCATATCATTATGATGGAGAACTTCACTAGGTCATTGCTTCATTAGACTAAGGTGTGGAGACCTCATTGGATTGAAAAGTCACCAGTTTGGAAACCTCACCGATTCAAAAATGTCATCGGCTTAGACGTGCCACTGGGCTGATTGAGTCACCATATCAGACACTCTACAGGTTCAGAAATCTCATTGGGTCGACTCGCCTGGGTCATCAATATTATAAGTTCAAAGATTGTACTGACTTAGTAGTGTTGACAGGTCAATAGAGTCACCAGGTCAAGTATGGGGGAAAAACTCGATAGCATCTCACCTTATTTTGCGAATTTGGGGGGAGTACACGATATCTATCTACCATGATGGAGACGGTATCAACATCGAGGTGCATGTCAGGAACATCACTATTATGGTACACTGCACCGATTCCCGAGGCATGCCTACAAGGGAACCAGAAAATGTCGAGACCAAACATTAGGACGAGAAAACATACACATTTTCTGTTATTTAGAAATATTGTTTATTGTTTCCCCCTTTGTTGCACATACCCATGGATTGGTGGCTGCAGAGACCATAAGGTCAAACACACTCCAATGAAGGGGACTCTTCAAGCACAACAGAAAAGGCCCAAGTTCTAAGAGGGAGCCCATCGGCCCATTTTTGGCAATGACCTCTTAATGGAAACAAACTCAAATTAAGAGTTATCTTCCACCCAAGGTACTTAAAAATAATAAGACAAGGGGAAACAATCTTAAAGGTGGAACACCGATGTATTGATTAGGCAAAAAAAAAAATGAGAAAAGAGGTTACTGATTTAACATCTGGCGCATCTCAACATTGCCAAGAATGAGAGACCAGCAACCATAATATTAATTCAAAAAGAGGGGGCTGTTGTGTGGGGCAAAAGTGGGTTCACATATTAAATGAAATAGCAAAAGGCATATTCACCAAGACCCATCCATATTGATCTAGAAGCATGCCCCAATAAATGCCATTATGGGAACTCTTTATAGCCTGGATTGGAAACTTGAGACCTCCAATCTGACAATAAAAGGGAGGTCCCTGTTGTCCACTGTTTGAACAAATGAGGAAAAAACAAAACAAGAAAAGAACGCAAAAAAACAAAAGGGGGAAAATCGGAAACGACCAAAGGCTGATGGACCCCCCTTCTGGCGGTGCTTGGGCCTGCTAAGGTCTTTTGGGCTTGATGTTGGGTTGCAGGCTACCTTACGTAGCATGACCCAAACCCAAGAAAGATTTATGTAAACAATAATCGATTATTCCGACTGTTAATCGATTATCAAGGGTGGTAATTGATTATCGAGCACCCCATGAGAGCCCCTTCCTCTTCAAACAGTTACGGGTCATCAATTACGTACCTAGTACTAATCGAGTGTGGTAATCAATTATCAAGTACGGGTAAGGGTCATCGGTTACGTACCTAGTGCTAATCGATTATCGAGCATGGTAATCGATTATCGAGGGTAGTAATCAATTATCGAGCACCCCAAGAGATCCTCTTCCTCTTCTAGTGGCTAAGGGTCATCGGTTACGTATCTAGTGCTAAATGATTATCGAGTATGGTAATCGATCATCGAGGGTGGTAATTGATTATCAAGCTCCCCAAGAGAGCTCCTTCCTCTTCTAGTGAATAAGGGTCTTCGGTTATGTACCTAGTGTTAATCGACTATCGAGCGTGGTAATCAATTATCGAGCACGCCAAGAGAGCCCCTTCAGCAACTATGGGTAATCAATTATGTATCCTGTGGTAATCAATTATCAAGAGGGCAGCAGCAACAGCAAGAGTGGGCTGTCACCTTTCCCATCCTTCGTCAATGGCAATAGCCGGCTACACCAGCAGCAACAGTAGCCTAGTGCTCTTCTTCTTTCTTCACTGCATCACCCACAAGAAAGGGGAAAGCCAAGGTTGTTTCAGGAGGACCAATCATCTTAGACCAAGCCTCGCTCATACTAGCAGTTGGAGCTGAAAGTTCCAGCACCAACAGACAAGCCAAAGTTGAAAACCACACAACAGTTCAGCCCACTTGGACTAACCTCTCGTCGACCGAAATTCAAGCCAGCACTGGGTCGGCATTGTTTGCTGGTCAGTCCAGCCTGATCCAAGACTGGGTTGGCCATTCTTGCAGTGGTCAGCACAGGCCAGCCGTGATGCGGGACAAACCCGCGGGAAAAGGAGAGAGACCGGGAGAGAAGGGAGCTGGGGGGTTTTAGCAGGGTTTTGGGAGTGGAGGAGGGGCAGACAGAAAGGGAAAGGTTCGCGCAGCGGTGTGAGAAGAGGAGAGGGGAGCTGGGAACCGGAAGAAAGGGAACGGGGATTCGGGGAGAGACGAGTGGGGAGGAAGAAGAGACAGACGAATGGGGTTTAGAGGAGGAAGAAGAGACGGGGGGGGGGGATTCGGGGAAGAAGACAACACTGGTTCACACAGTCCGAGGCAGCGCCTCCATCAAAGCATTCTTGCGATTCTTCTATTCCATCATCATCCCCAACAGAGTCCATACAAGAGTATATATATAGGACAAGTCCAAAGAAACCCTACTGTGCACTTTTCCCATAGGACCAAAATGTCCTCAGAACAAAACATAAAAAGACAACCATGTCCCACATCTGCAAATAAGCTCCACTTACCAGAAATTAGACATTTAAATCTACCTAACTAAATCAAACTCCACTAAAATGAAAAATACATAATAAAATAAAATTGATGTCAATATGTCGCTGACGTCTGCAGTCTCGAGTGGGAGAGAGACCGGGAGAGAAAGGAGCTGGGAAGGGGTTTTAGCAGGGTTTTGGGGAGGGAGAGTTTAGCAGGGTTCTGGGAACGGGAAATGGGGTTCGGGGAAGAAGAAGAAGAGATGAAATGGGGAGGGTGAGAACAGCAGCTAGAAGAGGAGGGGAAGAAGACAGACGAAACCGGAGGGGGAGGAGGGGATCTCGGGGAGAAGAAGACACTTGGGCACACAGTTCAAGGCGGCCAGAAAATTTTCCATTCTATTCTTCTATTCCATCATCATCCCCAACAGAGTCCATACAAGAGTATATATATAGGACAAGTCCAAAGAAACCCTACTGTGCACTTTTCCCATGGGACCAAAATGTCCTCAGAACAAAACATAAAAAGACAACCATGTCCCACATCTGCAAATAAGCTCCACTTACCAAAAATTAGACATTTAAATCTACCTAACTAAATCAAACTCCACTAAAATGAAAAATACATAATAAAATAAAATTGATGTCAATATGTCGCTGACGTCTGCAGTCTCGAGTCTTGTTCCGCGTCCGTCACGAGTCACGGTCCCCGTCAATCTCCCCCACTTCGAAAAAATTCGGCCTCGAATTTTAAAGTGTCGAAGTAGGAGGAAGGTGAACATAAGAGTGCACATATAGAAGTCCATGTAAACACTCATATCAAGGTCCTCGAATTGGTGCACTATAAACGAATCACAGAATATCAGCCACATCAGATCAACAAAAGGTTGCTTCCACTCAATCTCATCAATGGTCTGATAAATTGGTAGCACATCAACTAGAGCAGGCTCATCAACTGGAGTAAGTGTGGATAGAGGAGCTGCTAATATATCAGAAGATATACGACCCAACCCGGATCGCATAAATAATGCATGATCCCGCACATCAACTGCGAGTAGTAGATCCTCCTCGAACAATGTATCCTCAAACAAATCAAATCCAGCTTCTGCAATCAATCTCTGATCCCATCTAAGAGCTAATGAAGCTTCTGTCATAACTGAAGATACTGGGCATGTCTTTATAAGCTTTTGCAGTGCAATATAATATGCATCGTACACTCGAAAAGGCTTGTTGTAACCCTCTGGATGTATTAGACAAAATTTTGCTTGGTGATCAATCACAACTCGACGCTCATCCATCCAGACTCGACCCAAAGATATTCCTGATCCATTGGGTATAATTGTACACCAAGCATCATCATAATATTTGTACGATTTCGATGTCTTGGTGTATTTGAAACGATGAAAGAATGGTATGCATACTTGATCCCCAGAGAATTGGATATATTCCGAATTAGATAGAGAATCAACAATAGACTGAGAAATAGAATTACCCCAAGAGCTTCTTGTAAATGTCACCGTGGTCTGTAAATGTTCTGGCAACTCGACCTCAAATTTGACACTCATGACGAAAATGAGGGTGTCCGGACAACGTGGACACTAGCGTGGAGGAGGTAGAGAGAGCCAAAACAGATTCATCAAGTTGCACCGTAGCAGTGCGCACTGTAGCACGAACACTGTAGCGCGTGTACTGTGGTAGGGGCACTGGGACCGGTCGCTTGCGTGTGGGGGGGGTGAACTGGGAGGACCGGTCACTTGTTTGACTGGCGCCGAGACCAAGGCGGCCCACTCTTCTCTTCCTAAGGCAGCCTCGGTCGCTCCTCCAACATGAAGACAGAGCAGGGAGGAGGGCGAAAGCGACGAAGGCGCAGGCTGGTCGCGGAGCTGGGGGGTGATGGTGGCGCACGATGTCGGCGGCGCTGCGAAGGCCCGAACGCGGCGCGGCGAAGGCGTGGGAGGCGGGCAAGGGTGCCCGGGGCGTCGGCGACCGCAGAGAACGGCCGCAACGGGGTGGCGAGGTGCCGACCTCCCCTGGGCGAAGGGCGTCTGCGCGCTGGCGAGGAAGAGGGCGCGGCGATGGCGATGGCCCGGCCGCTGTGCTGGGCCGCGACGGCGGCTGCGATGGCTGGCCGCGAATCTGCGAAGACCCAGCCGATGAGCAGGGCCACTCCGGCAGAGACGGACCTTGATCTGCACGGGGAAGCTGGCCGCGGTGCGTGGTGCGGGGGTCGAGCAGACGTGCTCGCAGGGCGGCGGGGTGCTAGGATCTAGCAGGGGTGCAGCGCTGGCGCAGCTGAGGACCGGCTGCTGTCGGGTGTTGCGCGATGACGAGGCCAGGAAGAGGAAGATGAAGCCAGGAAGTGGAAGACAAGGTGACGGGGTGTGACGGAGAGAGAGAGAAGGCTGCAGAGAGAGGGGAGGAGGGCGACAGGGGGGGTGCGGTGGAAGGGGGTTCTCAGCAGGGGGTAGCAGGGAAGGCGAAGCCAGGGGGGGGAGGAAATCGCGGCAGGCTTCCGGGGAAGGGGACGCACGGGATGAGGATCTCGGCTTGTAAGAACAAGCCGATTCCCAGAGCTCTGATACCAGTTGATGCGGGACAAACCCGCGGGAAAGGGAGAGAGACCGGGAGAGAAGGGAGCTGGGGGGTTTTAGCAAGGTTTTGGGAGTGGAGGAGGGGCAGACAGAAAGGGAAAGGTTCGCGCAGGGGTGTGAGAAGAGGAGAGGGGAGCTGGGAACCGGAAGAAAGGGAACGGGGGTTCGGGGAGAGACGAGTGGGGAGGAAGAAGAGACAGACGAATGGGGTTTAGAGGAGGGGAAGAAGACAGACGAAACCGGAGGGGGAGGAGGGGATCTCGGGGAGAAGAAGACACTTGGGCACACAGTTCAAGGCGGCCAGAAAATTTTCCATTCTATTCTTCTATTCCATCATCATCCCCAACAGAGTCCATACAAGAGTATATATATAGGACAAGTCCAAAGAAACCCTACTGTGCACTTTTCCCATGGGACCAAAATGTCCTCGGAACAAAACATAAAAAGACAACCATGTCCCACATCTGCAAATAAGCTCCACTTACCAGAAATTAGACATTTAAATCTACCTAACTAAATCAAACTCCACTAAAATGAAAAATACATAATAAAATAAAATTGATGTCAATATGTCGCTGACGTCTGCAGTCTCGAGTCTTGTTCCGCGTCCGTCACGAGTCACGGTCCCCGTCAAGCCGCCATCGTCCAACAGACCCACCTTGTCCCGCATCACTGGGGCTCCTTGGCACCTTGACAACTATGATTATACCACATCGAATAAAAAAGAACATTTCACTCATACCATACATAAGACAAGAGTGGAGTAAAAGAAGGATTTTACACTGCATATGTAAGCATTTGAGCATTTCCTCTTTTTTCCTACTAGAAAAGATTGTCCTTAGTCAGTTATTTGTTCTAAATTATTCTCCTTTTTTTGTCTGCTTATTTGCCTTCAGTTCAGTTCCACAGTCACTGACTTGGGAACAAAATATTCACTTCCTATTGAGGGTTGAGCATTCTGCCAAAACAAGCTATGAGATGTGGGCAACAAAGAAAGAACCAATGGTGTAGCAAAAATGCAACATATGTCAGCACAGAACACTTTCCAGGAAGCAACAAAGAAACATATATGACTTTCAAAAGTGTATTGATCACTACACACCTGGTCATAGATATTTGACACCTCCTTATAGTTGCTTTCGAATGACATTAGGCTATTAAATGTAACTGTAGACATTGGAATTCCTCTATCAGCCATCTGTGCAAATACTTTACGAGCTTGATCATAGTTTCCAGCTTTCTTGTACATGAAGATGATCATATGGAACATTTTCTGGTCAGGCTTGAAAGGAGATCTTTCATCACTTAAAAGTGTCTGAAACACAGTTTCTGCTTCGTTAAACTTGTCTCCCTGTGAAAGCACCACTCCCATAAGGCAAACCTTTCCAGGCACAGTTATGTGTAGATCAAAATTCAAATAAACTGCATCAATATAACGACTCGATTATTAATAGATCTCTCTTAATATAAGTAGCCTGTTTCTATTGCTCCCAATCAATGAAAGAAAGATTAACAGGAATTGATGGGACACGTTTATAAGATGCTTTCTAAAGATTATAAGGAACTGAATAAGCACCGACTATTTTATAGCATTGATATATTGGATATTTTGTCCACTTTCAGCTAGCTAGTGAAATAGAGACCAATTTCTTCTAAGAACTATCAATGGATTGATGTTTCTTGCCAAACTTATTTCAGAAAAAAATTCAAAACCTGCATCACACTGGGTACAATGGTATAGAACCTGCCAATCTAGTAAATACAGAACTTTCACTGTACAACTAAAGAACTCATCAAGAACAGACGTGCAGCTAAAATGAATTAATAAAGTTTTGGCCAGGCCTTTTGGTTTTTCTTGTCATTTCTGGAGGTCCATGTCCTAATCTTCATGCATATAAATGCTAATCACATCAGTCTTGCAGCTTTGGAGATTGCAACATATCTAATGAGTAAATGACATGTGAAAAGAAGTCTGATAGCATAAAGTGATGATGTTTAGACGATCATATAAATATCATAAAAGCAATTCTACATAAGCATCCTATATTTCTTCAAAAATAATAATTAATAAGAGAATGGACAAAAGTCCTTCTGGAAGAGAATAAAAGCTACCTGAACAAAAGTCTTCAGAATTATCTGATACGTAACTGGTGATGGTTCAGGGCCTGATGACTGCATTCTTCGGAATATTGCTTCAGCCTTGTTGTATTGCCCAGCTCTACCATATGCTTCCATGAGGGCAGTATGTGATATGACACTGGGGGGGTACCCTTTCTTGTTCATGTATCTCATAACTCTCTCAGCCCTATTAAAATCGCCAAGCTTTCCATAAGCAGTAATCAGCATTAAGAAGTCTAGCTCACTGAAATTCCACCAATGCTGAGTCCTCAGCCACTCCAAAATCTAAGGGGCATAAGAATGAGTAGCATTAAGCATAAACATGTCTTCCAACAGATTAAAATAAGAGAATGAAAAGAGAGAACAGCAAGAAACAACATTTTTTTACTTATAGTGGACATCATCATTGGCCCAGTTCTTGTAATTATTTGAAGAAGGCATAAATCTAGCATTTCATAGTATTTTATCAATATCAGTGGAGTATTTAGAGAAAATATACCTCACTAACAAGATTCCATTTCTTAAGCTGCTTGAACCTCGTGAGGGTACCAAGAACAATATCTCTTCTGAGAGGACTGCCTCTGCTCCTTCTATTTCGAAGAACAGAGACAGCGGAACCTTCATTTTCAATCTCCCTCATCAACCTCCTCCAGTTCATCTGATCTGCTTCATCAGCAGCATCCTTAAAGACCTCCGTCTTCCTCCTCCTCCTCTCCATAAACTTCCTTGGAGCAAGCATACCAAGGCAAACTACTTCAAGTCTCCCACTAACTTTAAGTTTGGGAAGAGAAGGGTTCCTAAATATCTTTTGTTTACTGAAAACCAGAGAAAGAAACAATGCACTAGTTAACAAATAATTTGAACCATTGTTCAGGGGTGCAACAACAAAATTCTCGTAAATAAGTCGAGGGACCATTAAAACAAAAGCTTTTCATAATTCATCATTGCAAAAGCAATCCTATCCGCAGATAGTTCCTATGTTTATCCTTCATAATTGTCTTGACCAAGAACAGAAAGTGATTCTTCGTTGGGCGAAGTTATCCGACAGTCATCAATCCATAAGAGAAGAAGATTAAGAAGAATAAATAAAACCAGCAAACCACAGTATCAATGTGAACTACAGCACTTGTACTTAGCTGTAGCCAAGAGTTGCAAGGTTAAAAATTCCATGTTCTGCTATCAAGCGGCCAAAACGGCAGGAAATATGAACTATCCTCAGCACATCGAAGCACTTAGAGGAGAGAGAATTAAAACCCAGTACCAAAATCCTTCGAAAACTGGCAGCTTTTCTATTACACTCATCCACCAAATTCTGAGCAGAGGCCAGAACACCCAGGCTCAGCAGTGTACAAGAAAGAAGGTTATACATAAACCCAGACATCAACCGGGCAGTGAAGTCATGCAAAGATTGAGTATTTGAGCGTGATAGAGAAAGAGGGGAAGGAGGATAGTTCCGGCTGTCGGCTTACCCGATGTTGGAAGAGAAGGAGAGAAGAGACTGCGTCTGATGGACGTGAATCGTCTCCATTTTCGCACGCCAACGACCAGCTCAGCCACTGCAACAGCAGCCCAGAGAGCACCAGACAACACACGAGAGAGAGCGCAGAGGGGAGGGGGAGCAACTCTTATCAGCTTCGGATGGAGGAGTGAAAGGTGCTCTAAACAAACACCCCCCCCCCCCCCCACTTCCCACTTCTCTCCCTCTCTATCCGATATCGAGTACCGGATTCGGGAAGCAGGTGTCCTTTCGGTTCGAATAAAGGATACCCGACTACCATTTTATCTGTTCATTTCTAAGTTTTCAAAAAAAAAAAAAAAGAAATATGTGTCGTTTAGAAGATCTTAACAGTTAGAGATGTAATTTAAATTGCCAAGCAAGCATGGCAGGTGTGGGCTCCACGTGGGGAGCCAATCACCACTGTGGTTGGGTAAATTTTTTATCCAGTCGACAGATCTTTAAGCATTCCCATATCAGTTAAGACCAAGACGAGAATAACATTTGTGTACAAATTGTTTCGGATAAGAATTAGCAATGATAAGGGGCCGAGGAAAAACATGGGCTAGGGTCATGTTGTCAGAACCAACAACGGCCCGGCCCGGGAAGGTCCAGCCAACCCGTGTTAAGAAAAAAAACTATTTCAAGTTTGAAGGATACTCCGATATTAGTGCTTATACTATATATCTTTGCTACTCTCCCCTCAATGATCAAGTCACGAGCTTAAATTATCTAAAAATAATTTAATAATGAGTGTAGGAATGTCAAATTTTAAGTTGTTTATTTTTCATTTTGCCATCTACTTTGAATGAATGGTGAAAAAAAAGAGCGACACAAAAATATGATAGCATTTGTACTCAAATTTCGGCGACGAATGGCCTAGTATTCTGGCATCGAATAACATCAAATATCAGGTTTCATAATCGGTTAAACTTTTACTGATAGCTTAAAAAGACTTATCCGGCCTAATAAGATTGTTGTGTACAAGTGGGCACCTTGGGATGGACTTGCTTAACCAGCCAAAATGGGCTACCAGAACAAGCTATATTCCCAAACCAAAAGAACAGACTAATAAGTCGGCTATCAAATTGGGCCACCAGCCTTTTACTACTTTGCTTTTCACCATACTTGCTAATCATCTGATAAGCTGCTTCATACTATGGATGTCAATTGTTGAGAAAATGCGCCGAAATCCTCTTTCAATAGTCATGTACCTACGCATGGTTGGCGTGAATGCCCGTTGTTTTTGCATTAAGAAAGGAATGGGGTTGTGACATTGTGTGGATTACAGCACACCAGGAGACGTGAGGCTGAAGAGATGGACGGAAGGAAGAGCCATGAATGAAGCATGGGGATTATAAAAGGAGGTCAGAAGCCGTGCTCTGTACGGATCTCCATCATTAAACCTAATTTTGAAGATTCCGTCGTTAGGGCTTTTTGTTGTATTATTGTTCATGGAGGTTGACAAGACGCTCCATTTAGTAATGCTGATGGAGAAAAATTTAGTGTATTTTTGTATTGCACTGCAATATAATTAAGTAAGAATTTATGTGACACCACTCATATGAGGAATGATAAAATGACAACCTAATCGTGAGATGTCACATAAACTATTACCTAGTCATACTGCACTTAAAATACAATACAAAAATGCACTAAGTCTTTCTCATGTTGATGGGCCCAACTTAAGTGCGGTCAAAAGAAAATTTTGATTGCATTTCAAAAGGGGAAAAAGAGAGAGAGAGAGAGAGTAAAAAAGCATGCTTGCTAGTCATAACTGCGGTGACCTATGTTGATCAACGACTCCCAACTGATTTTTTTGACTCTTGAAGACTTTTAGAGATTTACATTTTTAAGTTCACATTGTTTCATACACTGATTAGCCCATTAGAAAACCTACAGTTCATACTGTAGGGTTTTATATGAGGAAAAGTTTACAAAGTTATGATTGCAAAATAAGAAACAAGCTACAGAAAACTCATTCTCTTTCTTTTGTCATCTGAAAACTCGACGGACTTGTTTGTACATTATTTTAGATTTTAGAGATCAATCCTTGAGAAAGGCCTGACAAGTGCAGGATGTGCATGATAAACGCGGTGCTTAAACCTCTCAACTGGAGCAACTGTAGCACTAGCTTGCACAAGGTAACCAAGTCTCCACATTACTTTTCAAACGGTCCATAGTACACACAGCTTTACGTAAACACTCGATATTGAAGTCTATTCCCCATGGCAAGAAGCTACATAAATATTTACTCCAGTCTTTAAGCCTCAAGCAGGTTGGCAATACTGATGCCCACTGCTAGAGAAATGCAGCAGTAGAAGAACAAACCCACGACAGCTTCTCTGGCAACAAAGGAACGGCCGAGAAACTGTCACTATACACAATCTTACGCGGACGAGAGATGGATCACATACGAGAGATTAGCAGTGGGACTGAGACAGAAGCCATCTCCTCTGCCATTACAGGGTATAGCTCCAAGTCATCATGCCTCTCTGCAACACGCATCTTGCATTCCTCGGCAGCCATCAGTCCGGTGGCAAAGGCACCGTGAACAGTTCCAGGATAGGGCATGCTTGTGGCTTCCCCTGCAAAAAAGAGGTTGTCCACAGGAATGCGTAGCTTCTCATATAGAGCATGGGACTTGCCCACACCATCATAGCTGTAGGATCCAAGAGAATTCTCATCTGTGCCCCAATGAGAAACCAAGTAGTCGATCTGCATTAAGATGAGAAGATAATATAACCTTGAGTTATGGACCTCAATGCACAAACTCGATTATACAGAAATCATAAAGTCATGTGATGGATGAAAGTCTTGCTCAATGAACAGAAATGTAAACTGAATGACATATAGGCATGGCTGATGCTCATAAAATAAGCTGATCATAGTCTAAATGATTGCTGACACCATAGCATGGAGTCTGGCAAATGAATAATAGCAATGGTTCCAAATGGCAAATGAATAATAGCAATGGTTCCAAAAACTTTTAGTGCCCAGCTTGGTACAGCAAGATCAACATGGTCACAGGTAAAGGAAACTAAATAACAGATATGAGACTTACAGGCTCAGAGGCGTCAGGGAGAATTTTCCTAAGTTGCAGAAAGGTAAATTTAGCAGCAGCCTCATCTGTCATCTTCTCAATGTCACGGGCAAGCTTTCCTGCAGGCATATAAACAAGGACAGGGTGGCCTGTGGCTTTGTGGAGATTAAGGAAGTAGCTGCATTGGTAAGTACTGGACGAGACTACACCCAGGAACTCCACATTTGGCCAAAAGACTTTGTCAAAATGCAAAGCGATCTTGTTTTCAATTCCAATTTCAAGGTCAGCAATAGCTGCTTGTTTCCACTCCGGAAGCTCTGGCTCAAACTTTATGGCCTTGGATTTAAGAACTCCCAGGGGAACAGCAATGACTGCCACGTCAGCAATGAATGTCTTACCATTGCTGACGGATACTTTTGCTCCATTCCTGCCCCATGCTACTTTAGTCACTCTGAAAAAAGGAAAAAGAACAAGCAAAACATGGACAGAATTTACAACATGTACAAACTTTTCAAGGATTTACTCTGAAGTCTAACAGAGAATGATTTACCCCCAGTTGAATGAAAGACTCACTTGTGACCAAGCCGTATATCCAAGCCTCTAGCAAGCTTTTTTATGACAGGGAGATACCCCCGAACCATGAGACCATGACCACCAGAGAGCAGCTCCTCCTGTATCCCATGAAAAGAGGTCTCACTTTAACTGACAGATTGTAGAATTATAAATCATTTATTCACTAATGAACCATTAAATTTTTTAAAAGTTATGAAGCATGCTCGCATTTCATACTTCTTCCAATGCACAAAATACAAATACACAAAACATGTCCAGTCCTCAGGCAATCCCTCTGAAAAGATAGCTTAGAAGTAATTTCACCACTAATGTGCTGGATTACTTGCCTTGTCCCAGCTTTTAAGTGATATCTTATCTGCATCAGTAGAAAACCATCCCTCCATCCGGCATAAGTACCATTGTAGGACTTTGTGTGCAAGTCCTTCTTGCCTGGAAATAATGAATTGCGTCATATTAGAAATCTTGTCTATGCATGGAAGGAAAACAATCATTTCCAGAAATATGAATAATAAACCTGAGGTTCGGGTATCTCTCAAGTACAACTGAGATGGCTTCTTTCATGGACATGTCTTCACTAACATCTTGTCTCAGTTTCTCTGTCTGCACTTACAGAAATATAGTTTAGCAATTGGATACACTGACAAAAAATTGAACATTCAGCAAATCATGGGGCATACGATAGAAAGATTACCTCTTTTAGTATGGTTTCAAATACCATACCAACTTTTTTGACTAGTTGATGAGGAACTTGATGCCCATCGGTGTCAAAAAGTGCATAGCTGCAATTGAAAAAATTTGATGAATGCCAAAGTTAGAATATGAATTTGATCTAGCTTTACTTCCATCCAACAATTTAGATATGAATTTCACTCAAATTGGCAATATCATCCAACAATGCATGCACTTGGATGTACAGAGCGGAACACACATCAAAAGAATGATTGGACAGTATTGCTTTTTTCAATTCCCTTCATGGCATGCTTCATGAAACATGAAACTCTAGCAGGTAGATAAATACCAGAAATGAATAATTGGCACCATGAAGCATGACAGGCTACCTTTCTAAGTCATGGTCAAAGAGTACAGAGTTGTCACCACTGGTACGGTAAAGAGGCAATCCCAGTCTTGCAATTACAGGACCCAGAGGATTTTCCTCACTGACGCCATGCAACCTGCATAATGATTCTCATCAAAAATATCTGGTTTAAATAAACTGAGTAAGATCACAAGTTTAGTTTTAATTAAGGACAAAAGATATTGACAAGAAAATACACACCATGATGCACCCATGTCAACAGGGAAACTAAATGAGTAGTCAGTGTATACTCGGCCTCCAATTCTGTCCCGCGATTCCAACAGAACAACCTGAAAACAGCACAATTTGGCATTTGAATAATGAAATTTATATAAACAGAAATGAACCAAAGGATTCATAAATAAATCAAGAAAAAAGACTAGAGAAGAAGCAATTGCAGATCTCCAACTACCTGAAAGGATGCATCCTTAAGAGCTCGGGCAGCAGAAATGCCTGCAAAACCACCACCTATGACAATGGCAGAAGGGGAAAGAGTTTGTTTTCTCTTCTCAACATGTGAAACATAAGAAGCTGCCAATAAGAAACACTGCATCAGTTTGTCTGTTCAGATAGCTGGATAAATCAATGAAAAAAAACAGCAAATTTTAAGGCTGTTACAGATTCATACACACGTCAGATACACTCCTCCCTCTGAGCCCATTTTCCACTCTCCCATGACACTCTACAGATTCTATTGCTGTTTAAGGATTCCTACTTCCTCCAAATCATCTTCTTCCTTGCTTTCCTATCAGGCTCCAGCTCTTTTAATGGCCATTCAGCTTGTTTGACCAAACATGCTGATGAACCTCTCCTATCTGTCCCACCACAAAATACCCTCCATGATACAAATTTCAAAAGGGAATTGTGCAAGAAAGCCAGTCATCATCAATTATCAACACTTCAGATCACCAGATACACAGCATAGCCAAGGATGCTCAATCAAGCAACTGACCACGCCTTCGCCAAGAGGCAGATCTCACCACCACCACCATCTCCAAGAGGCATCATTTCAAACATACAGTCATCAGTTGCTATCCATACTCCAGAAGAAAAACCACAGCAGAGTTAAGCTTCCACCATATGTTCACACTTCACATGCATGAATTGCATACCATGGGGGACATGTATGGTCCTATCCAACTAAAAGGCCAAGGTAACAAATCGAGCCTGCTGACCAAGGGAATTCACTAATTTTTCCTCTCCTGCCTAACAACTATGAATATCTACACCTCAGACTATCTGATGACATCAAAAGTTCATACAGAACATGTTAAAAAGCATGAACAAAAAAGGTAAGAACATTTAAACTAGCCTAACGGTAAGAACATTGAAACTAAGCCTAACTAAGCTTAACAACCAAAATATAGTGTCTAAAGTTCAGATCAAACGAGTATCTAGATTCCGTAACACAACCAGAATATAGTATCTAAAGTTCAGATCATAGAGTAACTAGACTCCGTAAATTGGTAGTTGCCAACTCTTGTATCATTGGAAGTGAGAAAGAGAAAGTTAGATGTATCACCCCTCTAACAACAGGCCTGCACTCCCCCCACCCCCAAGAAAAAGAAAGGATTAAAAAAGGTCCTCGAATGATTCCAACAGGCATGAAATGAATTACATGTATGGTCCAGAGCCCTGCATCCCTCTAAAAAAAAAGGATTAAAAAATATCAAAGGAAAAGGCCCTACATCTGCATATGAGAAGAATCATCTCCTTTCTCATTATGGTGTGATCACACACGTCTAGACCATTTTACTAACTCCTGTGACCTACCTAACCAGTAAAAGCCTCATAAAGATGTTTTGGGTGAGATAGGCTTCATATGGATGTGTTTCAAAGTGTGTATTTAGTGATTAAACGATGTACATGCGACCAAAGGCAATCTTGAACATCAACTGCCTGCAAAATGTGAGACACATGCAGATCACCAAGCATGTACGGACAATAAGCTGCTCTCTTCAACCCGAAACAGAGAAGGATTCTCACATCCATGTAAGTACTCTGGAGTCCTAATACTATATATAGGTATGGTCTGGCATAGAACTTCCCAATGGAAACTGCAAATAAGCAGCAAAGTCACCTCCATTTTCTAGTGGCTTTTGAGCATATAAAAGCATGTATGGACCAAAATGCAAATACTTGTTCTACTTTGATAACTTCTCACATCATACATGCAAGGAACCATGTAACACATGCCGATGCATGTAAAGACAAGCAACACATGCACGTATGTATGACACATAGAAGACCCTCCACGTCGAAACATACATGCTGCTTGCTCATTAAGCATTTTAAAACTAAGAGAAAGTAGGCGACAGATTCAGGTGTTGTCGCTACCCCGAGAACGACGACAGAAGCTTTTCATGGTTGGCTCCCACAAGGGCGTGTTGCCGAGACATGTAAGATGGCATCAGCATCTCTACATGAACAAAAGCCCAGATGGATGTGAGTACATAACATGACTGATGTGCATGCAGATACATCATCCAGCAAGATTGCTTAAAAATAAACATCGTCATCGATCACAGATGGCGTAAATACATCAAACCATTTCAGCTATTCAAATCGGTAAATAGAAAAATAAAATGGAAAAAGAAAAGAAAGCAACATCTGAGGCAAGAAAAAGTGACAAAATTTGTAAGAGAAAAATATAAACTTTGAGGGGAACAATTAGAGCAAGCGAACATAACAAACAGAAAAAATTGCTCGCAGAGCATAAAGTTCCAATGAAAGCATAATAGTGCAAAACCCAGTTGCATCAAACCAGTCCCCCATAAGCGAAGGTAAAAACACCAATAGAGGGAGAAGTCCAGAGAAGGGACAAAATGGGATCACCTGTCTTACAATTTCCTGAGGACGATTCCATGGCGGCCTACTACTCGTCGTCTCTCTCTCACCGGATCTCTCGTAGTCTCCGGACCAGCAGCCCCGGGAATTCAGGATGCACGGAGGCAGCTGCGGCGAGTGGTGGGGGAGGAAGATGAGGAGGCAGGTGATGAAGTGGTTGGAGTTGGACGTGGTGAACCCCAGCTTCACCGACCTTCTCATGCGGCAGCGCTCACCGGAGGAAGATCCCACCTTCCCACGATGATCCAATCGCCGGGAACTCCTCCCAAACCACGCCCAAGCAAAATCCGATCCAAAAAACGAAAAAAAAACCCCAAAATCCGGAGAAAACCAAAAATAATCCACAGCAGAACCCCGCTCGATGGCCGAAAGATTGACAGAGAAAACTACTAAAAGAGATCGGACTGGCTCAGAATCTAGAATCCAAGGAGGGAAGGGGAAAGAGGAGAACAGAGTAAGAAGGAAGAAGACGAAAGACGACAGCTTTGCGAAATGGCCCCCTCCCATCTTTCGCAGGCTCCATTTATAGTTTTTTTAGGCATGCCATTTTTACCCTTGGTGCTTATTGGTTGCCGCCTAGGGGTACTACGGTAATTGGGTCCCGTGTGCCACCCACCACCACGAGCTATGACGTAGCTGACACTTCCACTAGCGTCACCCGTCCAATGGGCGTGCCCTCACGATCGGAGGGCTATGATGTAGCCCCGCGTGATCCTGGGGCCAGGAGATCAAACGGTGGATGCGGAGCGGTGCGTGCCTGCCCCTTCCTTTGTGGTCTCCCACGAGGAAGAAAAGGAGACGCACGGATCTCGTGGAGAAAGATATATCGAGGTGATTTGCCGTCGGATCGGTGGACTCACACTCGTGGGTGAAACATAACCGTTCGATGCGGTGGACACTTCTGGGGTGGGGTCCGCAGGCGTTTTCTTGCGCGTGCTTCCAGTTCCAACGCAGTATCCAGAAAGGTCGGTGAACTATTTTGTAGAAAATTTTGTTTATTTGGTGGTCTGATTAAATAAATTCGCGTGTATAGGGATCTGAGTCAAAATTATATTTAAGTCGCATTAGGTAACTTTGTTGAAAACTTGCCTTATTATTAAGAGAAAGACTTTGTGTATTTTTTAAAGTGCACAAAGTACAATCCACCTAGGTAAATTATCCATGTGACACTATATACATGGGCAATTTACTCACGTGACACTAAAAAAGTGGTGCCACATGGGTATTTTACCTAGGTGGATTGCACTTTGTGCACTTTTGAAAGTGCACAAAGTCTTTCTCTATTATTAAAGGTACATGGGAATATATTCTTTAACGAGTAACGACGTAGTTACCTCTAAAAGTCAATTTTATTTTATTAAAGATGTGTCATTCTATTTCTCACCCAGGGTTTGTTGTGCCGTTATCGCACTAGCACGGTCATATCGTATCGTGTTTAGGTATTTGTGAGTGCCAACATGGTCAGTATAGTATGATAAAATCGGTCAATCGATCTTTTTTTATTAATCGATTGATTCTTTTAGTGAACACTTTTAGATACTTAACAAATCAAAATTTAAAATTGGTCGATCGATTTTTTTTTATCAGTCAACCGACTTCTATCAAGATAACGTCCAGATCTTATGACCTATTTAGTCTTCAAAAAAAGATGAAGATCGATCGATTGATTTGACATTTTTGATCGACCGATCAATAAAGTACAGATCGTTTCGTATTATATCATGAAAAATGCAACAGCATCGATCTACGCGGTATGATCAACCTTATTCTCACCACAATTGGCACAAATTTTTTTGGCTTTACTTATAAGTTCTTCGTTCATAGACAACATTGATAGGGCATTATCTTCTATTCCAAATTAGTATCCACTCATTACGGATAACAAAAATATTTAGTGTCAATAAAAATAATATAAATTATTTTTAAAATAATTTATTATTTAAAAATTTGATAAAAAAATTTTCTCTATTTTTTCATCTGATGAAGTTATTTAGAGAGTAATTTACGTCATTTTTATTACCTTTCTTAAAGAACATTAAATCTTTCTCTTTGGATAAATAGGAAGTTCATTTCCAATAATAAATTCATCTCTATTTATCATGTAGAAAAAAGAAAATAAATCATAAAATGGGAGAGACAAATAGAACTTGGCAAGTTAATGTTGGGTTCAATTAGACACTTTAGATTGAGTCAAAAACAAGTGTTGGTTAGGCAAGTGTCCTGCGAGCATTAATTATGAAATTGTCATGGATTTTCGACATGAGATTAAACCACAACATCCATCTTCACGCTGAATTCAAATCAACCACCCCAATGCTATGTTCAAGGCATGAATTTAACCTAAAATCTAGGCTTTAAATCAAAGAAATATTCTACAAATATAGAGATAAATCTTGATATCAATGAATTTTCAATATAGGAGTAAACCACAACATTTAAATTTCATTGCTCCTAAATTGGCAAGCTTCGATTTATAGTTTGGACCAACTTCATGCTAGTGTGCCCTAGTTGCAATTATTTTACAACAGAGGAAGAATGTGTTTAACATATACTATTATACAATCTTCACACCTCATCCTTTCTAGGTCCCTTACCTAATTAAAGGATGACCAATGGTCCACACTCAAGCACTTGCAAAGATAGGTCACCTTTCTGAGGGTATACATCAGTGGAATCTTATGAGTGGCCAAATAGACAAACTTGTCTACATTAGTCTCCCTAGGTCATCTTATGAGATTTGTTTAAGAAAGTGTGATTACAAAATAACTTATCCTAGGAATCAGAGGGGCAGTATCAGTTGATGCAGCCAAATCACCTGCATCCACATCAACTACATGCTATTATGAAATTCTAAAAAACTTGTAACCATGTGTCATATAATCTTCTAGCTGTCAACTAGCGCCAAACTCAAATATGACTAGTCCAGATGTCTTTTGAGTGCTAAAGAACCTGGACTTTGTCATGCTCAATTTGGTTTTCCCTATACAAGAATAATCTTTTAACAATATGTCACAATCAATTAGTTGTTGTTGCCCATTTGCTACTCACCTCTTCTTTGGTGTCACGGCTTGGTGTCCGCAGTTTGCTCCTCTTCTCATCCCTAAACGTCATAGGGCTCACATCGTTGTGACCCTGACCCTTGGTTGTGTTAGCTTAAAAATCCATGCTTTGGGAATTACTTTGATACCACAAATTTTTGCTTCTTTTCTTTTTTGGCATCCACAAATTTGGATGGCGTCCTCTAGAAATATTTTCGTTACTTTTTTATAAGAACAAAGAAGATGGCCATTTTCATGGATGTGAAAAATTGTAAACGGCATTAATACTTTTTCTTTTGTATTTATATTTTTTGTGGGAGAAATATATAAATTAATATATTATGTGAGTGGCATTTTCAAAATTATGTATTTGAAATGTATCTTTATATAAATTTATCCTTAGCTCCCGATGGAAAAGGCTACCTCTTAACATCAAGGAGTGATGTTTAAAGATAACAACAACAAACAACCCCTCAAGCACGACAATGCTTTTGGTTGCACTAAGAAGTTGGCTCATGCAACCATCTTGTGTTATATCACTAATAATGATTGTGAAGAAGTAGAGTTGTCCTGGGTTATTAAGATCTGCTCACCAGTTCATCAAGGTTATAGAACGGGGGCAGCACTCAATAGCCACCCTGCTATTTGGAAATGGCCCATGAAGATTGAGGAACATGGGCTCGACTCACCAAAGTCCACTCCCCTCAGTCCATCTGATCATTGGCATCTAGTCCAAAAGTAGGAACAAGTGGCTCTAAGTAGTAGTCCTCAAATGATCTCATTTCCATTAAGACCGTGTTCTCAACCCCTTGCGTCATAGTAAGGCTCCCTACTCTCGCGTCAACAACACAACCGTAGTTGTCGCCAAGCACGCCCTTGTGGTAATAGGGCAAGGCCTTGCCTACCACCCGGCATACCCTTGCCCCACCAAAAGACTACCTCTCCATGTGCCTGGCATACTCTCGCTCCCTTCTAGAGACCAACACTGGTATCATGGCACCAACCATGCCTTATAAGAAGAGTGACATGGCACTCTATCCCTTGCATGAAGTCATACTGATCTAGCATGCACCCCTATCTACCCCATATGGTCAGACTACACAACCTGGGGAGGAGGAACAGGCACAGAGGGCTCTTGACACATGCTTAAAAGAGTATTAATGATAGACAAGGAAAAGTAGGACCCAAGAAAGGACAAGACTCTCGACTTGTACCCCCACACATAGGAGCACTCAATCTCATTCCCCCCACCTTCCTCTTTTCATGTTCCAACTAGTTCCCTAACTTGAGTATAGGAGGGTTCTCCCCCAAGATCACACCTAGGTCCCCCCTGACATGTAGCAACTCTGAATTTTAATATATCGATATATGATATAAAATTAAATAAAATGAGAAATTATTAAATAAATATGATAAATAGATTTAAATTAGAATAAAGAGGGAATAAATTGAAATAAAGGGAATTAAATTAAAACTCATTAAGCTAAAATAGGAAATTGGTTGTTCAAGTGGTCCAAGCATGAATAGATGGGCCCAATTGTGAAGAGCCCAATTTGGATGGGAGATCTTTTTACCTAATTTCGGAGTTAATTAATTAATAAATTAAATAAGGGGTAAGATAAAGACTAAATAGGTTGTAATTATCCTAAAAAGGAGTCATCATCCCATCCTAACCCATTACCCATGAAATTAGACCTCTCATTTATCCTATTAGGTGGATAAAGGCAAGAAATAGAGGAGATAAATGGGGAATTTCATAGCTAAGAGGAGAAGGAAGAGTTTTAACCAAATAGGCCTCTTAAACTAGCTAATACACCCCCCAATTCGTCCCCACCAACCCATAGTACATTGATGGAGCTTTGGAGAATGAGGAGAGAAGGTTGAGGACGAGGAGAGCAAGGAGGAAGGAGCTTGGAGCAAAGGATTTCATCATCTTCTTCGTCTATTAACCCTAGGATCTTAAAAGTGTGAAAGGTAGGCAATCTCTCAAGCCAAATCTAATTAAACTCGACCCTAGGTAGACCTTGATCCCCTTTATCAAAGCCCCATGTTTGCCCTAATTTTCGTTGCTCCATGAAAGAGTATTTAATGCTCTAATCTCTGCCATCATCATGTACCTGAACCAACTTGTTTGCTTCCAATCCATGTGTATACTTGATCCCATGCCTTGCAAATATTATCATAATTACTGCATGATGTTAGGCTTCGAATGATTCTATTTCCCCCAATTTTCATCATGCATCGTTTGCTAGTTAAATCTCAATCCATAACTGTGCATGTTTTAGGTCACCGAAAAGTAACCTAATTAAAGCATGCACATTACTTGTCTATTTTCTAATTACTCATGCCTATTGATACATTTACATGTCTATTTTCGTTTAAAACTAGTTTCATGATTTTTGGACTTGTATACGATTTAATATGGATTTTTAAAGGGACCTGTACCAAGCCATAGAGGGATGGACTAAACCCAAAAAGGGGGTTGTTTCCCCTTTCTGGGCTCGGGCCGCCTTCTGAAATCGCGACGGCCCGACCCATCGCGATCTCAAAAGGGTCACGACAGGGTGTACTGCCGCATCTTGAACATGACGGCCTGATCCGTCGCGGTTTCTCCCGGCTCACACCAGCCCATCCGGTTCAGCAGAACGCGACCGGACTGTTTGTCGCGACTTGAAACGTGACAGGTACCCCCGTCGCGATTTCAGTATTCGGCCAGAACCTATAATTTCTCATATACCCCTGCTATTTATGCCATTTAAACATTGTTTAGCCTTAATTATGCACTGTTATGACAGTAATTATCTATTAATTAACAATGGGCAATATTTATATGAATTTCATTAATTAAAAGCATGTGCACGATTAATCATACTCTCATGATTTCTTTACACTTGCACACACTAAATAATAATATTTGCCATGAGAGCCTATTAAATTACTCAATAATCTATCTGGTAATTAAGTGTAATTATTTCACTTAAATTCTCTATTATTTTTAATAACACTTGTCTTCGTTTTATTCGCGTGCTTTGTACACCATTATCGCATCCCTCTGCCTTCGAGCACTCGAGGCAAGATGGACACTTATTTTTACACACTTCTTTCTTGACATGGACCACCTCTCTGTTGGGAATACTCCTAACAGGATCAGGGACTCATTGTCAAGGCCTCCGTAAGTCTCCTTGGCTTTGGCGGACGTCCATTGCCGACGAGCTGGTTGTACCCTTAAAACCTTTTACACCTTAGGGATCAACATGATCCAATGGCCTTAGTGTGTTTCCTTCTTACCTTGGGATCACGTCGGACCTCTGGTCTGTGTTATGGCACGGCTAGTGTGCAGATGTGACTTATACTGGACTACCGGTACATGACCTAGTGCTGTGCAACTGTTATTATCGCCGTTTATCATTGTTTTTATGAATATGTCCCTATCTCATCTACTATCTCCGTACTCTCATCTGTTCACATTCTCTCTACACTCTCGTCTATTCGTCAATACTCTCATCTATTCTTGGTACTCTATTTGGCCATACAATTGATTGTCTAAGATAAGAAACATGACTAATGCCAGGCAATAGGGCCCGATCTGGTCCTGGGAGGAGTGCCCGAAAAGTACTATTTACCCATGGGAGTTAAAATGATCAGGATGTCGGCATACATCCAGTGCCATTATACTATCAAGATTTAATCTATGACAATCAAATCAAGTGCTATCAGTTCAAGTGCAATCGTTACAAGTGCTATCGTTACTAGTGCACCATTGTGCAACTTTACGTGCTATATTGTTACATGGCCAATCCATTATCATACTTGTTGTGCTATTTTCCATGTACAAGTGCTATCATTCTCTTACCATCGTTACTTTACTCTGCATGACTATTCTCTCTAGTTATCCTGCCTTATAAGACATTAACCACTTAAAGCATGCCTGTTTATATGTTTTACTGGGCGTTTATCGCTCATCCTGCGCTATTTATTTCATGCGTTTCAGGTGAGTCTGATGGAGACTACCACCCTCATGAGGAAGGGAACGAGGAAGAGCAAGAGTGGCCCTACATTTTGTCAACCCGTACTTTTAGTAGTTAGTTAGTCACTAGTTAGTCAATATGTATTAGTTTGGATTTGAATACAGTACTTTGGGCCCTAGTTTTGACTCTTATTAGTGAATGTAATAGTTAGTTGATGAATTATTAATGAAGTTGGATTGCATTTGACTTTATTCTAATGGTGCAATGGTTTGATGTTTATTTATCGCTCTATACTATTTAAATAACTATAATTCCGCTCCAATATTCCGCGTTGGGGCATTACAGTTTTGTGGTATCAGAGCCTAGGTTGCTCTTAAGTATAGGATGATCTAGGTTTGACCTGCCTCAACTTAGAGTCTAATTCCATACCTATGTGAGAGATGGTTAGAGTCATGGGTAATAAGTTAAAATAAACTCACACACGCACAAACTTAGTGCAACCTCAATATCTTACATTAAATTCTCTTTTGAAGGAACCTAAGACACTAGCAATGGCAGCGGAGCATGCACAACTCCGTGATATGCAACAAACTATTCAGGAGCTCACTCGAGCCCTACTTCAAGCTGTTGGAGGTGGTGGCAACCGTGGAGCTGGAGATTTACACAGAAATTTTTACAACTTGAACCCGCCTCGTTTTAGTGGGACCACTGATCCCAAAGAGGCAGAAAATTGGCTAAAGGAAACGAAACGTATTTTCCACGTCATGCAATGCGCGGATGGGGATAAACTGTTGCTAGCAACATTTCAGCTTGAAAGGGACGCCCGTGCGTGGTGGGAGTCCGTAAAGGCCACTAGGGCCAATGCTCAATTCACATGGGACGAATTCAAAGAACACTTCAATTCCAAATACTTTTCTGAAAGAGTTCAAGAAAGGAAGGCCTCCGAATTTACTGCCTTAAAGCAAAGAAACCTCTCTGTAGCTGAGTATGAAGCCCAATTCTCACGATTGGCACAATATGCCAATCATCTTGTCGGCACTGAGAGAATGAAGGTGAAGCACTTTCTCAATGGGCTCAGGCCCGCATATATCACCCAACTGGCACCACTGGACATCCAGACCTATGCAGAAATGGTCAAGAAAGCTCAGTTACTGGAGGATGCGACCGACCTCACCGATCGCATCAAGGATAGAATGGTCAAGAAAGAACAGACATCAGGGTCCATAAGCAAGCCCACCAACGGCAAGAAGAGGCCGTTTAGCATTACTGACGAGCCAAGCCAAGAGCGAAAGCCCAAAGTCTTTACCCCCTCTGCCCCCAACAAGCCTAGATGCAAGCATTGTGACAAGCTGTGTCATGCCCTGACATTTAGCAGCGGAATAAATATCGAGATGCGTGAACGATACGAATATAAGAATCACAGTTGAGTAATGTAGAGTCACAATTTAATTATAACAACATACTTGAGACAATAGTAATGCCAGCTAAAATACTCTTCATTTCATTCCATTCAACTAATTAAAAACCTTACATCAAAGGAACCAACTAAAGGGTCAATTATTAAAATAAAAACTTCATGAAATGTTTCACTATTACATAAAGTACTTAAATATCTATTCCTAATCTTTCAACTCCTCGTATGACAAGTGCTCTTCACTCATGCCCTGCCCCGTCAGAGTCCACTGGATCCTCATCACTACCTGAAAAGGACAGGATGATAGGGTGAGCGAACTAGCTCAGTAGGATTTGCATCTCAATGTGCGGGTGCTAATATACATGATTAACATTTTTAATAAGCAGGAGCTAAATATGAACATGATGACTATGCATGATTCTATCAAGTCGAATGGCAGAATAAAACAGATATCATAACGAAACAAATACTAAACTTCATATACAAGGACAGGTAGTTCATGAATAATATCATATCACAAGGATTGGCCATATTCACACAGATATCACATATTCACGTGATCAAACGTATCATATCAAACTTATCATATCATATCAAACGAAGGTACATTCCCACAAATCTTGCACACAGACTAGTGCCATGCCAAACACCACAAGTCCATACTCCTGCGGTTATAAGTACGTTAGGGCGCTCCTCCCCAGGACCAGACAGGGCCCCTATTACACAGGCATTAGTCAAATGGACCGAAGTCCCGCATTGTGCCGATCAAACATATACATATTATGGCCACATATTTTCAATAACAAGCTCATTGTAATAAGGACATGATCATTCATAGAGTCAAGGTATGACAATAGCTCAAGAGATTATTTGGGCAGCATAACAGCGTATCTTATATTTCATAGTTCTTTAATATCTTGACAAGAGGATGACTAATGACAGATCGTATGCGGTACAAGTGCTCTCTATCTCCAGGGTACTTCGTAGTACAACCAACTCGGTCTCTATGAGGGAATCCATAGAGTACGGAGACTTACGGAGGTCTTAGGGAAAAGATCACTAGTATGCCAATACGGAATGACCAGCAGAGAGCTCCAAATTCCTCAAGAGGGATGTGCCTAATCGTGCAAATATGTAGTGTTGTGTCACGGAACTTTCCTAGTCATGTATGCAATGGATGATCAAATTATGGAAACATCGGAAAGCATATAAATAAGGATAGTCCATACACCATAACAAGTAACAATAATAGAAAACTCTTAATCTAAACAAGTCTACTCTAACATGTAATCTCCTCAAATTCATATCATACTCTTATCATGGCAATTTCACATCAAGGTAGATCATAAGATAATAATCAAATGAACATAATATCTTACACATTAGAATCATATTCATGTCATTATTGCTTTCAAATGGGTTGATTACTTTTAGGTCATTAGTCAGACTACACAATGCATCTTAAAAACATATCATGTAAGACTAACATTATGCACAATGAAAAAGGCCTCAGGTAGGCCTTGGAATACGCGTCGGACACAGTTGACGCATTTAATAACATTGTGTATGGTCGAAACAAGCCTAACCTGTGAAAATCCAAATCACGACGGCCTATGTGGTCGCCTTTATCATTGAATTGCGACGGAATACCCCATCGCATTCATGAAATTTGTTTAAAATAAGAATATAAAAATTGCTGAGATCCTTGGGCAAGAAAACCTATTGAATCGCGACGGGGGTACACATCGCGAATCAGATAGGCACTGAAAACCATGCAGCGCACAGTTCCATGCAGACGGTTGACTGGTCAGATAGGAAATCGTGGCGAAATGCCTGGTCGCCTTTTAGTGAATTGCGACGGTCAAGACCGACACGATACCAGGCGATGGAATCGCATCGCCTGGACCGGTTGCGATTCAAGCCTCAACCCGAAAACGCAGAAAACCGGCAGTGATCCTCTTGCAATGCTTATATCTCTCTATCTAGGGCACATGGGTCAAAACGGTAAACATGAAATTTGTAGGGGATATCAAGAAGAAGAGATCTATGCCTTTGGACCGGATCAATTTGGTCTCGTTAGACGTGCAAACTAGCATGAACAAGAATCAGGACAGACTTGCGCGACTTAGGAAAAACACTTATAACTCGATGGATGCACCATGAAAATTGGGCAAATCACTTGCATATGAAATTGGACATGCAGCACTACAAGATGGTATATGTTTCGTTTAGTTTCGGCCCAAGATCACCTACCTTTGGATGAATCTAAGAGATGTGAATGCCCAGGTCGATGCAGAGCAAGGTTGAGGAAGAAGCTCGGTTTTCCCCAGCCATTCTCCCTTCCTCCTGCGCCCTAGCTTGCTCCTCACGACCCCAACTCAATGCCAAACTTCCCCTAAAATGTTTGTGATGATCTCTTATAGTTTTAGGGTTTAATTCCATGTCCTAATGGTGCTAGGAAAGGTGGCTGCGAAATCTGCTTGGCACCTTCCAAAATTTGGGATTTCTCCTCCCAATTGAAGTAGCTACACCATAGGAAGGTTCTTAGCATGGTTGGCCACGATTTGGCTTACTATGCTTGGCTAATAGCTTTAGTTTAAGCCCTAATTTGCCCTTCCCAATTTCTACATAATTACAGGTATGAATTTCTGGGTATTTTCTTGCTCCATTTTATTCTTGGGCCAAAAGTGATCCATTGGCCCAATTTTGATAATGGGTCCTCAATACATGATGTTAGAAATCTCTCCAACATGTTTATTTAATTTATGATCGTGTTGTATTTCCGCGTTAACGGTTTTCCGACTTAGTTTCCTAATTAGGATAATTAGTCACATTATGACGTACACTTGGCTAATCAGATTTTTTCTTGCACGAATTTCTTCGTGGAACACTTAGGAATAATGTTTGGGGTTGATTTATAATTTTTACATAATTTTCTGATGTGATCTCTCACATACGATAGTGGTACATAAGAGTTTTATCCCTTTCGATAATACGAAAATTATTTATTTCAATTTATTTCTAATTTTTAAATTACTAAATTTTCGGGGTGTTACATCCTCCCCCATTGAAGAAAATTTAGTCCCCAAATTTACACATAATGGTATAGTTTCGTACCTGAGAATAATTCTGGGTGGTTTTTCTTCATTCTTTCCTCCGTTTCCCAGGTAGCATTTGTAACTCCGTCTCGACTCCATTGGACCTTCACCATAGGTTTGGTACGATTCTTGAGTCGTTGAAACTTCTGATCCAGTAGCTTGATCGGCTTCTCTTCATAGGTCAGGTCCTCCCGAATCTCCAAGTCCTCATGGTTAATCACGTGGTCGGCATTGAATAAATACTTCCTCAGCATGGATATGTGGAATACATTATGAACGTTTGTGAGTTGTGGAGGTAGTGCAAGTCTATACGCCACCTGACCAGCCCTCTCCAGGATTTCAAAAGGTCTGATAAATCTGGGACTCAACTTTCCCTTGATCCCAAATCTTTGGATTCTCCTTGATGGTGAGACCTTTAAGAAAACATGGTCACCCACTTGGAATTCTAGCTCTCTCCTTCTTTTGTCTGCATAACTTTTCTGCCTTGATTGTGCTATCTTCAAACGTTCCTTGACGATTCTGAACCTTTCTGACAGTCGCTTCAATTAAGTCGGGTCCAACCCGTTGGTTCTCTCCAACCTCCTCCCAACAAAGGGGTGATTTGCAACTCCTGCCATATAAGGCCTCAAACAGTGCCATTTTGATACTTGCCTGGTAGCTGTTGTTATATGCAAACTCCATTAGGTACAATTAGTCATCCCAACGTCCTTTAAAATCAAGCACAAGAGCACGAAGCATGTTCTCCATGATTTGATTGGTCCTTTCGGTTTGTCCATCAGTCTGAGGATGAAAGGTAGTGCTAAAATTTAATTTGGTACCCATTGCTGCTTGTAAACCCTTCTAGAAGTGTGAAGTGAATCTAGGGTCTCGATCAGATATTATGTTAAATGGAACCCCATGCAATCTAACTATCTCTTTAACATAAAGTGCAGCCAACACATGTACTGACCAGGTGCTCTTAATTGGCAAGAAATGAGCCGACTTAGTCAATCGATCAACTATTACCCATATTGCATCCATACCACCTCTAGTCTTGGGTAATCCCATGATAAAGTCCATCCCGATGCTATCCCACTTCCATTCCAAAATTTCTAGTGGTAGCAATCCACCGGCCGTTCGGAAATGCTCAACCTTGACTTTCATGCATGTTAAACAATACGACACATGGTCTGCCACATCCCTCTTCATATTCGGCCACCAGTAAGACCTTTTCAAGTCTTGGTACATCTTTGTTGATCCAGGATGGATCGTGTACTTTGACTGGTGAGCTTCATTTAACAGCTTCTTCTTGATTTCCCCATGATCAGGAACACATGTTCTACCTCGGAATAATAACCTCCCATCAGCTGATAGAGAAAAATCTGGTCTTTGTTCTAGCATCTCCTTGATCTCAACTAAGAATGGATCCTCTCCTTATTTCTCCTTGATTTCGGCCAGTAGGTCAGACTGTATTTGGATATTGGAAATCATTTGTTTCTCCTTCTTTCCCATGTCTAAATTCAAACTTGTAAATTGTTCCAGTAACTTCCACTCGCCCAGCATCATACAAGCTAGCATAGCTCCTGGTTGTCTACTTAGAGCGTCTGCCACTACATTGACTTTTCCCGGGTGATATTGAATGGAGAAGTCAAAGTCTTTGAGATATTCTAACCACCTCCTTTGCCTCATATTTAGTTCCTTCTGTGAGAATAGTATTTCAGACTCTTATGGTGAGAAAAGACTTTGAATTGCTCACCATAAATGTAGTGCCTCCATATTTTTAGGGCAAACACTACGGCTGCTAATTCCAGGTCATGTACTGGGTAGTTTACTTCGTGGATCTTCAATTATCTTGAGGCATATGCTATTACTTTCCCTTGTTGCATTAAGACACATCCCAGACCTGTTCCAGAGGCATCTAAATAAATCTCAAATCCTCCCTCTTCAGTGGGTAAGGCGAGGACAGGAGCAGTAGTCAGACACTTCTTCAAGCTGTTAAAGCTCTCTTCACATTCATCGGTCCACACAAATAGATTTTCCTTCCGGGTCAGCTTGGTTAATGGTACTGCAATCTTTGAGAAATCCTTTATAAACCTTCGATAATATCCTGCTAATCCCAGAAAGCTCCTGATTTCCGTGACACTTGTCGGTCTTTCCCATTTCAACACGGCCTCTACTTTTGATGGATCAACAGTGATTCCATCCTTGGCTACTACGTGCCCCAAAAAGGATACCTCCTCAAGCCAAAATTCACATTTACTTAGCTTGGCATACAATTTATTCTCCCTCAGAATTTGCAATGCAATCCTCAAATGTTCCTTATGCTCTTCTTTTGTCTTGGAATAGATCAGTATATCATCGATGAATACCAGCACAAATTTATCAAGATATGGGCGATAAATGCTATTCATCAACTGCATGAAAACTGCAGGGGCATTTGTTAGTCCAAAATGCATAACAATGAATTCATAATGCCCATATCTGCTTCAAAAGGCTGTCTTGTGTATATCTTCTCCATTGATCCTTAATTGGTGATAGCTGGATCTGAGATCTATCTTAGAGAAATATTTAGCTCCAGACAGTTGATCAAATAACTCATCAATCCTTGGTAGGGGATATTTGTTCTTGATGGTTAACTGGTTTAATTGCCTGTAATCTATACACAGCCTCATCGACCCATCTTTCTTCTTGTCAAAGAGGACAGGTGCACCCCATGGTGATGTGTTTGATCGGATAAATCCTTTCTCCAGTAGTTCCATCAGTTGCTCTTTTAATTCCTTCAATTATGCGGGGGACATTCTATATGGTGCCCTAGATACAGGTGCTGCTCCAGGGATCAACTTGATGGTAAAATCGACCGCTCGCTCTAGAGGAATTCCTGGAAAGTCTTCGGGAAAGACATCAACGTACTCTCTGACAATATGGATGTCCTCAATCTTAACTTCCTTCTTTGCGATGACAACAACAGCCAGAAAGGCCATACAACCTTTTCTCATCATCCTTTTGGCTTGTAGTGCAGAGATGAGTGACAGTCTCCTGCAGTTTCTATCTCCTGAGAACACTAATTTTGGATAATGACTAAAGGTTACCTGGCTTCTCTTACAATTGACACTAGCCCCATGTTTAGACAACCAGTCTGCTCCTAATATTACATCATAACCCTCCATGTCCATGCATATTAAATTTGTAGGTAGATTTTGAGTTTCAATCAACACTTCACTAGATGGCAAATGGTTTCTAAGATTGGTCCCAGGACCAATCGGGGTTGACACAACTATTCCGGATTTCATTGGGACGGGTTTTACAGGCAAGGTGTCAACAAAGGTTTGAGATATGAAGGAATGAGTAGCTCTCGTATCAAATAGAACAAATGCATAACGGGAAAGAATAGTAAGTGTACCTTCCACTACACCTCCTTCTTCCACAGCTTCAGGCTCCTGAATAGCTTGTAAGCGGCCTTCCCTTCTTTGTCCATTCGGACGCTTCTCTTGTGGGGCTTGTTCTTTAAGCATTGGGCAGTCAGAGATCCTGTGGTCATGACTTCCACAGCGTAACCATCTCCCTTGCACTCTCCAGCATTGTTCGGACCGGTGACTAGCTTTATCATAGTGTTTGCACCTTTCTTCAGTTGCCACTACTATCTACTTGCCTAACTCCTTCGGCTTCTTATCAGCTTGTTCAATAAAACCACCACTGGGCCTTTTCCTCCCAATGGTTGGTTGATACTTTCTAGTAGCAGAAACTTGTTCTCTCTTCACAGACTTTCCCTTGATTCTATCAGCGGTCTCCATGGCATCTTCCAGTAATTGAGCTTTCTTTATCATGTCCGCATAGGTTTGATTGTCCATCGGTGCCAGTTGGGTGATATACTGGGGCCTCAAGCCATTCATAAAACGTTTTGCCTTCATTCTTTCTGTCCCAACCAAATGAGTGGCGTATCAGGACAGACGAGAGAATTGGGCCTCATATTCGGCCACAGTCAGACCCCTCTATTTCAAAGCCGCAAACTCGGCTGCTTTCCGCTCCTGAACCCTTTCAGAAAAGTACTTGGTATTGAAGCGTTCGGTGAACTGTGCCCAAGTTAGTTGTTGTCCCTCCAAAGTCACCTCAACCGACTCCCACCAAGCCCTGGCATCCTTTTCCAATTGAAAAGTCGCCAGCAGTACCTTGTTTTGGTCCGTTCATTGCATGACCCCAAAGATCCTTTCAATTTCATTGACCCAATGTTCAGAAACATCTGGGTCATTACTTCCTTCGAATCTAAGTGAATCCATACTTCAGAAATTTCGATGGAGATCACCGGCTCCGTGGTTTTCCCCACCTTGAGTGGCTTGCAGTATTGCCTGAGTCAAGTTTTGTAAAGTTTGTTGCATGTTTCTAACCTGCGCTCGTTCAACAGCCTTTGAGGTAGTAAGTACCTTCAAGATAATAATATAAGTTAGACATCTAAGTATAACACATGTGACTCCTATACCCATAGCTCTACCCAAGCTCACATTAGGTATGACAGATTTTTTGACTCGTGTGATCTAGTTTCATTCCATATTCCTATTCCCTTGGACCCTAAAGTTCAGTCTCTGATACCAACTGTCACACCCCGACATTTAGCAACAGAATAAATATCGAGATGCGTGAACGATATGAATATAAGTATCACAGTTGAGTAACGCAGAGTCACAATTTAATTATAACAACATACTTGAGACAGTAGTAATGCCAACTAAAATACTCTTCATTTCATTCCATTCAACTAATTAAAAACCTTAGATCAAAGGAACCAACTAAAGGGCCCATTATTAAAATAAGAACTCCATAAAATGTTTTACTATTACATAAACTACTCAAATATCTATCCCTAATCTTTTAACTCCTCGTATGACGGGTGCTCTTCACTCTTGCCCTGCCCCATCGGAGTCCACTGGATCCTCATCACTACCTGAAAAGGACAGTATGATAGGGTGAGTGAACTAGCTCAGTAGGATTTGCATCTCAATGTGCAGGTACTAATATACATGATTAACATTTTTAATAAACAGGAGCTAAATATGAACATGATGACTATGCATGATTCTATCAAGTCGAATGGCAGGATAGAACAGATATCATAACGAAACAAATACTGAACTTCATATACAAGGACAGGTAGTTCAAGAATAATATCATATCACAAGGATTGGCCATATTCACACAGATATCACATATTCACGTGATCAAACGTATCATATCAAACTTATCATATCATATCAAACGAAGGCACATTCCCACAAATCTTGCACACAGACTAGTGCCATGCCAAGCACCCCAAGTCCATACTCTCGCAGTTATAAGTACGTTGGGGCGCTCCTCCCCAGGACCAGACAGGGCCCCCATTGCACAGGCATTAGTCAAATGGACCGAAGTCCCACGTTGTGCCGATTAAAATATACATATTATGGCCACAATTTTCAATAACAAGCTCATTGTAATAAGGACATGATCATTCATAGAGTCTAGGTATGACAATAGCTCAAGAGATTATTTGGGCAACATAACGGTGTATCTTATATTTCATAGTTCTTTAATATCTTGACAAGAGGATGACTAATGGCAGATCGTATGTGGTACAAGCGCTCTCTATCTCCAGAATATTTTGTGGTACAAGCAGCTCGATCTCTATGAGGGAATCCATAGAGTACGGAGACTTACAGAGGTCTAAGGGAAAAGATAGTTAGTCTACTAATACGGAATGACTGGTAGAGAGCACCAAATTCCCCAAGAGGGGTGTGCCTAATCATGCAATTGTGTAGTGTCGTATCATAGAACTTTCCTAGTCATGTATGCAATGGATGATCAAATTATGGAAACATCGGAAAGCATATAAATAAGGATAGTCCATACGCCATAACAAGTAACAATAATAGAAAGCTCTTAATCTAAACAAGTCTACTCTAACATGTAATATCCTCAAATTCATATCATATTATTATCATGGCAATTTCACATCAAGGTAGATCACAAGATATTAATCAAATGAACATAATATCTTATAGATTAGAATCATATTCATGTCATTATGGCTTTCAAATGGGTTGATTGCTCTTAGGTCATTAGACAGACTACACAATGCATCTTAAAAACATATCATGCAAGACTAACATTATACACAGTGCAACAGGTCTCGGGTAGGCCTTGGAATATGCGTCGGACACAGTCGACACATTTAATAACACTGTGTATGGTCGAAACAAGCCTAACCTGTGAAAACCCAAATCGCGATGGCCTATGTGGTCGCCTTTATCATTAATCGCGATGGGATACCCAGTCGCGTTCATGAAATTCGTTTAAAATAAGAATATAAAAATCGTTGAGATCCTTGGGCAGGAAAACCTGTTGAATCGTGATGGGGGTTCACGTCTCGAATCAGACAGGCACTGAAAACCATGCAGCGCACAGTTCCATACAGATGGTTGACCAATCAAACAACAAATCACGACAGAGTGCCCGATCGCCTTTTAGTGAATCACGACAATCAAGACTAACGTGATACCAGGCGATGGAATCGCGTCGCCTGGACCGGTCGCAATTCAAGCCTCAACCCGAAAATGCAGAAAACCGACAGTGATCCTCTTGCAATGCTTATATCTCTCTATCTAGGGCACATGGGTCAAAATGGTAAACATGAAACTTGTAGGGGACATCACGAAGAAGAGATCTATGCCTTTGGACCAGATCAATTTGGTCTCATTAGACGTGCAAACTAGCATGAACAAGAATCGGGACAGACTTGCGCAACTTAGGAAAAACACTTATAACTCAACGGATACACCATGAAAATTGGGCAAATCACTTGCATATGAAACTAGACATGCAGCACTACAAGATGGTATAGATTTCGTTTAGTTTCGGCCCGAGATCACCTACCTTTGGACGAATCTAAGAGATGTGAATGCCCAGGTCGATGCAGAGCAAGGTTGAGGAAGAAGCTCAGTTTTCCCCAGCCGTTCTCCCCTCCTCCTGCGCCCTAGCTTGCTCCTCACGACCCCAACTCAATGCCAAACTTCCCCTAAAATGTTTGTGACGATCTCTTATAGTTTTAGGGTTTAATTCCATGTCCTAATTGTGCTAGGAAAGGTGGCTGCAAAATCTGCTTCGCACCTTCCAAAATTTGGGATTTCTCCTCTCAATTGAAGTAGCTACATCATAGGAAGGTTCTTACCATGGTTGGCCACAATTTGGCTTACTATGCTTGGCTAATAGCATTAGTTTAAGCCCTAATTTGCCCATCCCAATTTCTACATAATTACAGGTACGAATTTCTGGGTATGTTCTTGCTCCATTTTATTCTTAGGCCAAAAGTGATCCATTGGCCCAATTTTGATAATGGGTCCTCAATACATGATGTTGAAAATCTCTCCAACATGTTTATTTAATTTATGATTGTGTTGTATTTTCGCGTTAACGGTTTTCCGACTTAGTTTCTTAATTAGAATAATTAGTCACATTGTGACGTATAATTAGACAATCAGATTTTTCGTTGCAAGAATTTCTTCGTGGAACACTTAGGAATAATGTTTAGAGTTGATTTATAATTTTTTATGAAATTTTCCGATGTGTTCTCTCACCTACGATAGTGGTACGTAAGAGTTTTATCCCTTTCGATAATACGGAAATTATTTATTTCAATTTATTTTTAATTTTTAAATTACTAAATTTTGGGGTGTTACAAGTTGGGTCACAATGCCGAAGAATGCTGGAGAAAGGTAGGAGCATGCCTATGTTGCGAGAGTCGAGAGCATCGTATTTTCGATTGCCCCCTGCTTAAAGAGAATGAAATGCGTCCAGCTGGACAGAAGAAGCGGGGCAAACTGCAAGATGTCCAGGAAATGGAGACCACCAAGGAAGGTGGAGTTGTGGAAAGTACATTACCAGTCTTTTCCTAGTCAGCATTTGTTTTATTTGATACTGGCGCTACACATTCGTTCATATTACAAGCATTTGTTGACACATTAAATGTTAAACCTGTATCTATGGGAACTGAATTACCTGTTACAACCCACTGGGTGAGAAAGCCCAACTGAACAAATATTTTCCATTAGCTGATCTAAAGATTGGTGAACTCAATCTAAGAGCCGATCTGATCTGTATGCCCATGGAGGGCTATGATGTCAATTTGGGAGCCGATTGGCTATCCACTTATGGAGCTATTGTAGACTATAGAAGAGGGAAAATTTCCTTTAGTGAATCCCCTAAGCTGACCTTTACGAGACATAGACACAAGAGGCACTTGTCTCTCGTCTCTGCTATTAGGGCACAAAACATGATAAGAAAGGGTTGTGTGGCATTTCTTGCCGCTATAGTGGTTGAAAAGAAAGCACCCAAGATATCTAATATACATATAGTGCAAGAGTATTCCGACATGTTCCCCGATAAGCTGCCAGGCATTCCACCTGAGCGAGAGGTAAATTTCTCAATCGATCTAACTCTTGGAGCGGCACCGGTGTTGATGAACAATCTATCCCCATGTAATTAAAAGTAATTACATTTCTATTTTGGTGATTAACAAAACCATATTATTATGATAATTATAAAACCCTTAATTAAAGGTCACTAACCTATTTTCTACAAGTCTTAAGCACAGGAATTAATACCAAAGGGAAATAATCCAAAACAGGTAAGGATCTTTACATTGTATCTACAACATCATATTTGTCTAAGTACACATTGGCTTCCTTTATAGATCATAACGATTACAGTAGAACTGTAACGATTTCTTCATAACCATTTCATAAGTACCCTAACGATTTCATCATAGATTGAAACTTCTTTTGATTTCAAAAGAAATCGTTCCTACAACGACTTCTTAAAGAGAGCGCAACGATTTGATTGCATCGACTTGATCTCGTAACGATTCCTTTAGTCATCGTAATGACTTGCTCTCGTAACGATTCCTTTAGTCATCGCAACGACTTGCTCTCGTAACGATTCCTTTAGTCATCGTAACGACTTGCTCTCATAACGATTCCTTTAGTCATCGTAACAACTTGCTCTCGTAACGATTCCTTTAGTCATCGTAACAACTTACTCTCGTAACGATTCCTTTAGTCATCATAACGACTTGCTCTCGTAACGATTCTTTTAGTCATTGTAACGACTTGCTTTCGTAACGATTCCTTTAGTCATCATAACGACTTGCTATCATAACGATTCCTTTAATTATCATAACGATTTGCTTATCACAATGATTGCTTCATATATTATAACGATTTACCTTGCGCATCGACTTCTTAAGTAAACAAAATAATTTTCTTATCTCACAACGATTCTTTCATATCTCATAACGATTTGCTGTTTGGTTGCATAACGATTTCATAAGTCATAAATGCATCGATTTCATATCAATGAACTTGACATATGACTTATCCTTTCATCGGGTTGAATAGTCAAAGTCTTCGCATATATTCTTCTGACAACTGTGCATTTAATGAAGACTGAACGTATCTCTACATGCATACAGACGATATCATCCATTATCATGTCTATTCCATATGCATCTTTTAGAACAGCAAAATGGCATTACTATTTTGGTGAATATTCACACCAACGTTGACTGACAACAAGAGACAGCCTAGCTGTCTACTGTTCTAGCATTAAATGTATGTAGGTCTCTGACAACATTCGTCATACAACGTTGGACCTTGCAGAAGCCAAAGGACACTTCAGAAGATCCTATCTCTTTGCGTGCACAAATGGATAAAGGACTGTTGACTGGAAGCTTCCAAGTGCCACTCAGTCGAACGTCCACCAAAAGCTAGAGGCAACGGATACTTCAACGTCTATATTTCAAATTGAAGCTATATATTGAAGAAAGGAGCTCCAGAAGAAATATACATAGAAAGAGAACGATAGTCACAAAAATCACTCTGATCATCAAGTCTTCTGTGAGTTCTCAAGATAGAGCCAAGCCTCATTCCATTAGATTAGCTCTTTGCTCTCTGCATTGTTTGTAGATTTTTTGAGAGAGCTTGTTTGGTTCTAAGAGTGAGCTTTTGTTTGTAGATCTCATTGCTCTCAGTCCCTAGCTTCAGATCTTGGCTTGTCAAAGCTTGATCTAGGGGCTTAATCTCCTGCTTAATTGTTTCTGTGCTTGTACCCTTCGTGTGTGAAGGAAGACCTGGTGGTATCCAGGGTGTGTGTGTGCCCTTCTAGTGTGAAGGAAGACTTGGTGGGGTATCCAGGGTGTTGTTCCTCTTCGGGCTGAGAAGAGAAGACCAGCTGAGCTGGGTGTTGTAGTGTCCATAGGGGGACTGTACCCTAGTTAGTGAAATCCTGAGTTGTTGCTCAGGGACTGGACGTAGGACTCCTAAGGAGAAGTGATCCAAACCAGGATAAACTCTTGTGTTGTGTGATTGCTTCTTTGTGTGATTGTTGTTTATCCTAACAATAACTAACATCCATCAAAGTGTGTCTTTGTGTGTGAATGTTTTAGTGAATAGGTATTAATTGATAAATTTTAAAGACCCATTCACCCCCCCTCTGGGCTACCTAGCTGGACAACAAGTGGTATCAGAGCGAGTCTCTTCGACAAAGATGAAGATCCAACGATCTGATGAGTAAAGATCCATGGTAGCCCAAGGTCACAATGAAGGTCAGTCTGTCAACCGACCACCATTGTTCGATGGAGAAGACTATGCTTACTGGAAAACAAGAATGGAGTATTTTCTACAAGGTAATGACTACCAGATATGGTCCATAGTTGAAGAAGGCGATCTCCTAGTCACCAACGAAAAGGCTCAGTGGACAGATGATGACAGGAAGAAGATTTCTATAAACTGTAAGGCTAAAAGCATTCTGTGCTGTGCTCTCAGTAAGAAAGAATTCAATAGAGTATCAGCCTGCAAATCCGCAATGGAGATGCGGGAAAAATTGAGAATCACTTATGAAGGCATGGACAAGGTTAAGGAAACCAGAATAGATATTTTGGTAACTCAATATGAGAGGTTCCAGATGCAACCAGGAGAGTCCATAACTCAAATGTTCAGTAGATTCACAGACATTACAAATGGATTAGCAAGACTTGGTAAGACCTATGAGATTGGAGATATGGTCAGAAAAATCCTTAGATCTCTTCCATCTATATGGACTCCCAAGGTAACAGCCATTGAGGAAGCTAATGATCTAAAGAGGATGTCTTTGGAAAAGCTCATTGGGTCCCTTATGGCCCACGAGATAAATATGGAGAGACTAGGAGAATCCTCAAGCAGAAAGAAACATTCAAATGCTCTTAAAGCAGAAGAAGATAGATCAGATGAGTCATCAGCCGAAGATGAAAGCTCAAATGATTGCGAAGATGAAGAAGCCATGCTATCAAGAAGACTGCAGCGCATTCTAGCCAAGAAGAAGAAGTTCCAATCTGGTAGAAGACACTTCAAGAAAAATAAGGACTTCAAGAAACCAGATGGAAAGGATCAAAAAAAGGGTGAGCCCATATGCTACGAGTGCAAAAAACCAGGACATATCAAAGCAGAATGTCCAAAGCTCAAGAAGCCTGAATTCAGAAAGAGAGAAAGCTCCAAGAAATTCAGGAGGCATAAGAAAAAGGCTATGGCAGCAGCATGGAACAACAGCAGCGACTCAGATAGTGAGTCAAGCTCAAATAGTGAAGAAGAAGAAGTCAACTTGGCTTTTATGGCAAACACTGAAGAGAAGGTAACTTCTGATTCATCTTTTGATTCTTGCAATGATTATGATTCTGATAATCTTGAATAAGCTTTCAACGAATTATACTGTAAATATAGGGAAGTAACAAAACTGTTAAAAGTTAGTAAGAAAAATACTGCATGTTTAGAAAACACTAATTCAGATCTAAAAACAGAAAACGAAGAATTAGAAAAATAAATAACTGAACTTAAAAGAAGAAATGAACTATTATGTGAAGATCTAAAAGATAAAAATAAACAAATAATCAGATTAGAAAAACAGGAGAGTTTAGATGAACTGAGAAAAGAAATTAAAACCTTAAATGAAGAAAATGACAAATTGTCAAGCACATTGGAGAAATTTACAAATGGTAAGAACTCCTTAATATTAAAAGGTGCTAGACGTTCAGGAAAGAAGAAACATGGTTTAGGATATACACCACCAGAAAATGAAGAAACAATAATTCAACCTAAAATATATCCAACTCCGAAGTTTACACCTGAACAAGATACAACATACAAAGCCAATTTCAAATATATTGAAAGAGTATCAAAAATGTCCTGCTGTAGCCATTCCAATAGGTTAGGACATATAAAAATAACATGTCCAACTAGACATAAGAAATGGATAATTAAAGGGAAACTGTTGACACTAACCAACAAGGACCCAAAAGAACTTGGGTACCTAAAACTTAATGTCTCCTTTTCAGGGAAGCCTTCGAGCATCAAAGTGGTACCTGGACAGCGGGTGCTCAAGGCATATGTCAGGGAATAGGAAGCTGTTCACTCATCTCCAAGCTGAAGAAGAACAATCACCTATGGAGATAATGGAAAAGGAATAGTGATAGGCAGTGGTTCTGTGAGCAACAAAGGGAAAACAGTTATTGAAGATGTTCTGTGTGTCAAAGGGATAAAGCACAACCTCATAAGCATCAGCCAGCTTTGTGACAAAGGTCATCAGATCAAGTGCCAAGAGTCCAAGTGCAGTATCCTGAAGGATGGAGCAATAATCTTCGAAGCTAACAGAGAAAAGAACCTGTATGTGCTCTATCTTGAAGAACTCAAGGATCAAGACGTTTGTTTAGCGGCCAGCAAAGAGTAGTCAACTGAGCTGTGGCACAGAAGATTGGGCCACTGCAGTTTGGATGGCATAAATAAGCTCAGAAAGAGAAGTCTTGTGGAAGGTCTACCAAAGGTCAGTAATAAATTAGATGGTATCTGCAGACCGTGTGCAAAAGGGAAGCACACTAAGAGTTCCTTCAAGTCAAAGACTGTGGTAACCACCTCTAAACCCTTGGAACTCCTTCACATGGATTTATTCGGGCCAATGAGGACCACTAGTCTTAGAGGAAAGAATTTTGGATTTGTTATTATGGATGATTATTCCAGATTCACATGGGTTTCCTTCTCGGAACATAAAGATGATACCTTTGATAGTTTTGTAAGCTTCAGCAGAAGAGTATAGAAAGACAAGAAATTTTGCATTGTTAGAATCCGGTCAGATCATGGAGGAGAGTTTCAAAATGAAAAATTTGCAAAATTCTGTGATGACCAAGGGATTGAGCATAACTTCTCAGCACCAAGGACACCACAGCAAAATGGAGTTGCTGAAAGGAAGAATAGAACCTTATTGGATATGGCAAGAATAATGCTGTCAGAATATGATTTACCAAGGTATTTCTGGGCTGAAGCAGTGAATACAACAAGCTATATCATTAATAGAGTAATGATCAGACCCATCTTGAAGAAGACTGCATATGAGTTGTTCAAGGGAAAGAAGCCAAAGATTAGTCACTTCAGAACCTTTGGATGTCCATGCTTCATTCACAACAACGGCAAAAGAGACATTGGTAAGTTGGATGCTAAATCAGATGAAGGCATCTTCATGGGGTATGCTACTAAACCTAAAGGTTATAGAGTGTTTAATAAACGCACCTTATTGATTGAACAGTCTGTACAAATTATTTTTGATGAAACTAACCCTTCCTTGACAAAGGAAGCATAGAGCGACATTGATGATGCAGATGACTTGTCTAAGAAATTAAAGAACACATCAATTGAGGACAAGGAAGATCCACCTCTAGAAGATTTGCAGCAAACAGACATTGAACATGAAAACCTTCCAAAGGAGTGGAGATACAAGAAAGATCACCCACCTGACAATATTATTGGTGATCCATCTGTAGGGGTAAGAACAAGAGGTAATGTAATCCCTTGTGATTACCTAGCATTTGTTTCTCAAATAGAGCCTAGGACAGTCAATGAACTCTTACTGATGAGTCTTGGATTCTAGCCATGCAAGATGAACTGAATCAGTTCAAGAGAAACCATGTATGGTCACTTGTTCCTAGACCATCAGGTCATCCAGTTATTGGCACCAAATGGGTGTTCAGATATAAATTGGATGAAGCTGGTGTGATCTTAAGAAACAAGGCCAGATTGGTAGCTCAAGGCTATTCCCAAGAGAAGGCATAGATTTCGATGAAACCTATGCACCTGTAGCTAGACTTGAGGCTATTAGGATTTTACTTGCATATGCATCTGCTCTAGATTTGAAATTATTTCAAATGGATGTCAAATCTGCATTTTTAAATGGTTTCATTAAAGAAGAAGTTTATGTAGAACAACCCCCAGGTTTTGATGATTCAGAATTTCCAAATCATGTTTTTAAACTTCATAAGGCATTATATGGTTTAAAGCAAGCACCTAGAGCCTGGTATGAAAGGCTTAGTTCTTTTTTATTAGATCATGGTTTCACTAGAGGACAAGTAGATAGCACTTTATTTATAAAGTCAAAGGTCAAGCACATACTACTTGTACAAATTTATGTAGATGACATAATTTTTGGATCTACTGATGAATCTCTTTGCAAGTACTTTGAGAAGCTTATGCATGGAGAATTTGAGATGAGCATGATGGGGGAGCTGAACTACTTTCTTGGATTACAAATCAAGCAAGGAGGAGATGGCACGCACATCTGTCAAGCCAAATACACCAAGGAGCTCTTGAAGAAGTTTGGATTCGAAAATTCCAAGCCACTGTCAACACCAATGAGCACTTCAACAAGAATGGATAGTGACAAAGATGGTAAGAAAGTAGATCAAAAGATCTATAAAGCTATGATAGGTTCTCTACTTTACATAATTGCCAGCAGACCTGATATACTATTTAGTGTATGCATGTGTGCTAGATATCAAGTAGACCATAGAGAATCTCATTTAATTAGTGTTAAAAGAATTTTTAGATATTTATCCAGAACTCATGATCTAGGTATCTGGTATCCAAAATCATGTGAAAAAATTTAGTAGGGTACTCTGATGCTGACTATGCTAGATGCAAACTAGATGGAAAAAGCACCAGTGGTTGTTGTTAATTTCTTGCAGGATGCTTGATATCCTGGTCCTCCAAGAAGTAGAATTCAGTAGCACTCTCAACAGCTGAAGCTGAGTACGTGGCTGCTGAAGTTACTGTACACAACTCCTATGGATAAAGCAACAACTTGAGGATACGGAATGCACATCAAGTCAATTCCACTATTATGTGACAACACAAGTGCCATAAACTTAACCAAGAATCCAGTACAACACTCAAGAACCAAACACATTGAGGTTAGATATCATTTTATTCGTGATCATGTAGCTATGGTAATATTGAAATATCTTTTATTGATACAAATAATCAGTTGGCAGATATCTTCACAAAAGCCTTACCCGAAGAGAGGTTCACTTCTCTCAGAAGGGAATTAGGCATGCGTAAATTGTGATAGATTTATCTGTTAAATACTGAAATATTAAATTTCGGAGCCAAATTAATTATTCTCCTTGAAGTGAGCAAAAAAAAAAAAATCCCAATTACTTCTCATTTATCCTCTTGTTTAAATACTCCTGTCGGTTCATTTTGTGTAATTCTTTATTTCTTTCAAACTGGAGTTTGTCGTTTTCTGCCATAAAGGCACACCTCTTCAAAAAGGGGGCATTTATCCTCTATTTCATAAATCTCGTAATCTGTATGAGAACGATTCGTCTCCTCTCTTTATCTCTTTCGTTCTCTTGCCTGAGGCGATAACCCTTCGCCCCCGGCATCGACTTCCACCAGATTTGAAGCTTTCAACCTCTCCCGCCAGAAATTTCTTGAGGGTTTCTCCTTCAACCACCCTTCCAGACCTCCAGAACCTTTCCTGCTTGATTCCATGGCCTCTTCAACTATTTTCGGCAGTGTTGGGGGTTACGGAGCTGCATTCCTCACCGCAGAAGAGCAACTAGGTTCGCTTCAGTCAAGGCAAAGCTTTGCGGGCACAAGGCAGTGGATTTAGCAGACTTGGAGAAGAACGGAATGGGCAGTTTGGTTGAAGCTCTACAGAGGCTGAAATGGTCGAAGATTGCAACCCTTTCTGATGTAAGTTATCCAGATCTTGTCAAGGCTTTCTATGTCTGTCTGAAGATAGAAGAGGATGGGACACTAAGTCAAGGGAACCCAAATCAGGATCACCAGGGAATTGTTAGCATCTCTGTTTGAAGTTTCTACTTCCGGTTGCAGTGGAGTCCACACTGTGGACACTCATGTCAAGGGTTTGGGAATGATAGGCCCGGAGTATAGGCTGAAGGATGGAAAGCTAGATATTAACCAGCTCAGTGCCTTTAACAGGCTTTTGCACTTCATAATTTGTCAGATCGTTGTGCCTAGGAGTGCAACTTTCTCCTCATGCACCAAGGCTGATTCAGACCTGATGTACTGGGCTATCCAGAATCAAGAAATTAATACTGTAGAGTTGATCATTGAGAGAATGAAGTTTGCAAGGTCTCAAGTGTGGGATATAAAAGCAAATTGAACATCTCACTACCATATGCCCATCTCCTGACCAAAATCTTTCATCATTTTGGGATAAGTGTAGTGGGTGATATATCTAAAAAGATGGGCCAAGCTATTAGGTCAAAAAATTTGAGAAAAAGTGGTTTTTTCTGTAGACAATGGTGTATGGTCTAAAACCGGGGCTGTGGAGGGTGAAGCTATCCTTGGTGAAACCCAAGAAGACCATGAACCTGTAGTAAAAGCAGCAGTTATTGATGAATCCAGTAGAAGGATTGAGGACATCCCTCTTGAGCATATTAAGCCCTTTGGGCAATTCTCAGAGGTTCCTCTTCCATCTTCCCAAGTAGGCAGTCTACTTAGGGATGCACTGGACTCCATCTCTCAGGGGGAGCCAGTTGCACATGAGCCAAGTATAGCAAAATCTGTGGCAGAGGTCCACACAGAAGATGTAGTTATGGAAGAAGCTCCAAGACAGTAGGAGCAAGTCAAAATTCAAGAGGATGTTGTATTGGAAGATGCTCCCATTGAGGGGGAGCAGTCAGTGGCAGAGGAGATCCAGGGAGTCAGTGCTGTGGCATCAGGCCACACTGAAATTTATTCAGAAGTCCTCCCAGTTCAAGAAGAAGAAGCAGCAGCAGCAGCACAAACTGAAGTTCCCATGGAAAGTGTGCATGCTGAAGAAGAAGCTGAAGTTGAAAGGGCAGTGAGACTCAGGGGGAGGGAAATGAAAATCCCCCAGAGAACCAGTTCAGAGAAGGTGAGACTGCCAGTTCCTCAGATTCTGAGGATGACCAAGATCAGCAGCCTCAATGGACAAGGCCCAGGAGAAAGGGAAAGCAGCAGAAGTTCCAGATGTCCCTCTCCTAGCTGACACTCCTTATCAGAGACAGATGAGGCAAAGAGTCATTATCAATTTGAAGCCTGTCATAGAAAGATTGGATGCTCAAGGGGAGATCCTCTGCTCATTGCAATCCGATGTAAATTTCATTTTCATGAGCCAGGCCTCCACATCCAAGGAGTTGTCTCAAGTAAAGAATGTTGTAAGGTGGTTCAATAAGGAGTTAGGAAGCATGAAGACAATGCTTTCTGAGATTTTGAAGGTAGTTGGAGCCCAAGCTCCTGCTCCTCCTCTACCTCCTGCTGCTCAAAGAAGTGAAGAAGATGTTCCAAGGCCATCTGGGCCAGATGAGCAAGTGGCAGGGCCATCAGGGTCAGTAGCAGCTAGTCCACAAGCAGAGGTCAGTGGTTCAGGGCCATCAGGGCCAGATGAGTAAGTGTTAGGGCCTTCAGGGCAAGCTGAGGTCAGTGGTTCAGGGCCTTCAGGGCCAACTGAGAAGGTGTCAGGGCCATCAGGGCCTTTGGAGTCAGAGTCTGTGCAGCACATAGCTGAAGAAGCAGAAGCTGTAGCTCTTGAGCCCCCAGCTCCTTCCTCTACTCAGACCCTTGTACCTTCATCATCCACAGCTCCACCTGCACCTCAAACCTTCAAGAAACCACAACCTAGAACCATCTCATCACCTACACCTTTTCCTTCACAATCCACTTCATCTCCTGCATCTTCAACACCCATTTCTCCACCTCCACCTATTTTTGAGGTTCCTCCAGTGTCATCATCAGCTGGAGCCTCCTCTTCCTCTGGTCCACCATCCTCAGGACCATCAGATATCCCACCTACTACCTCACACTCCCTTTTACATCCTTCTCCTCCACCCTCTTTCATTACTATAATTCCTGAGGGTGCTCAACTTGAATCTCCCTATCTTGGGAAAATCAAGGATGAGTTTGAAGAAGTCATCCTCCGGTCTGTACTGAAGGTTGGGGATCATATCCATAGGGCAGACTCTTCTAGTTCTGCTCCTAAAAAGAGGAAAATTTCATCCACCTCCTCTCTTTCCTCTGAACCTCTTCATCCACCTCTGTGGTTTTCTCTCACAGTGGATAACAAAAATAAACCACTGTATAGAGAATATCTTCATCTTTACCACCCTTGTCAACCTTCCTTTTCTTAATCTCTCAGACCATTTAAATGTCATTCTACCTTATACCCCTCTCACCAAAATTGAAAAATCCAAAATCTTTTCTATTGCTCATTCCAAGACTGAAGAGCAATGGGCTAGGGGGCACAGAGAGCTGTACAAAAAATTTGTTCTGGCTAAGTCTGCTAGATTCCCTCCAAGGGACCATTCCCTGACTCTCTCAGAATGGTTCCAAATTCATCACAAGCATTGTTGGGCCCCATTCATTCAGAAGGAGATCAAGATGCCCAGGCATTTCCAACTCTTCAACAACTACAGATATGTCCATCGACTCCCTGAGGTCCAATTCAGCCAATTTAAGCAGGCCATAAATGCACTTGGTTCAGCCGACGCCCACACTGAAGCTATCCAAGTAGACTTTGCCACCCTTCAGGTGCCAGAGGAAATTTTGCTTCCACCTATTCACTCTCTGGTCATGGACTCTTCTGTTGGGTCTATCATCTTTGAACATTTTGCCAGAGTAATGGGCAGAATCAAGGTACATAAGGGCTTCCAAGTGGCATTTCATAGATTTCTCTTCAGAGAATACCACCAAGGCTATGTCAGTGCTGAGGTTCTAGCTCCTATCCTGTCAGAATGTGAGATGTTCAGACTGGGCCAGATTTTACCCTCTCTCTGCTCAGCAATTGTCAGTGCTTAATGAATGTCAAGCCAGGGAAGGACACCCTCCGGTATCAGAAGCTACATTTTTAGACATGAACTCTATTCACCGAGTCCAAGATCCCTTCCGGATTTGGGTTGAGCGATATAAAGTCTATGTAGCCCTTTGTCAAGAGCTGAAGGCCAAGCAGAACTTCTATCCCATTTCAGTTGATCAATTTCTTGCTTGAGCCAATTTTGGATCAGTATCCTTCAAAAGAATCTCCCTTAGCAAAGAAGCCTATGCCAATCTCCTTGATGAGCAGTTGGCTCTCCATTTGAAGAGAATGGCTCCCTCCATGGGACCCAAGTACACTCTTGCCCATGGTGTATTTCGTCAAGTTTTTGAAAAGCAGGAAGAACAGGCATGGGAAATCATTTCTCATTTTGCCTCCCTCCTCTCTCCTGCCTTTTATCTCCCTGTACCTTCCCAGAATGAATGAATACAAATAGTATTTCCTGTCTCATTCAGCTGTTTTCTCTTCTTCTTTGTCTTTTCCTTGCATCTTTTTTGCTAATGACAAAAAGGGGGAGAATTATTGCAGCTCTGAAATACATATGGCGATCTATTTCTCGATCTATTTATCTGCTATTTTCTAAAGTTTGTTAATTTGTTAAAGTTTTGTCATCACCAAAAAGGGGGAGATTGATGAACAGTCTATCCCCATATAATTAAAAGTAATTACATTTCTATTTTGGTGATTAACAAGACCATATTATTGTGATAATTATAAAACCCTTAATTAAAGGTCACTAAACTATTTTCTACAAGTCTTAAGCACATGAATTAATACCAAAGGAAAATAAGCCAAAACAGGTAAGCATCTTTACATTGTGTCTACAACATCATATTTGTCTAAGTACACATCGGTTTCATTTATAGATCATAACGATTACAGTAGAACTGTAACGATTTCTTCATAACCATTTCATAAGTACCTTAACGATTTCTTCATAGATTGAAACTTCTTTTGATTTCAAAAGAAATCGTTCCTACAATGACTTCTTAAAGAGAGCTCAACGATTTGATTGCATCGACTTGATCTCGTAACGATTCCTTTAGTCATCGTAACGACTTGCTCTCATAACGATTCCTTTGGTCATCGTAACGACTTGCTCTCGTAACGATTCCTTTAGTCATCGTAATGACTTGCTCTCGTAACGATTCCTTTAGTCATCGTAACGACTTGCTCTCGTAACGATTCCTTTAGTCATCGTAACGACTTGCTCTCGCAATGATTCCTTTAGTCATCGTAACGACTTGCTCTCGTAACGATTCCTTTAGTCATCGTAATGACTTGCTCTCGTAACAATTCCTTTAGTCATCGTAACGACTTTCTCTCGTAACGATTCCTTTAGTCATCGTAACGACTTGCTCTCGTAACGATTCCTTTAGTCATCGTAACGACTTGATTTCGTAACGATTCCTTTAGTCATCATAACGACTTGCTATCATAACGATTCCTTTAATTATCATAATGATTTGCTTATCACAATGATTGCTTCAGATATTATAACGATTTGCCTTGCGCATCGACTTCTTAAGTAATCAAAATGATTTTCTTATCTCACAACGATTCTTTCATATCTCATAACGACTTGCTGTTTGGTTGCATAATGATTTCATAAGTCATAAATGCATCGATTTCATATCAATGAACTTGACATATGACTTATCCTTTCATCGGGTTGAATAGTCAAAGTCTTCGCACATATTCTTCTGACAGCTGTGCATTTAATGAAGACTGAACGTATCTCTACATGCATACAGACGATATCATCCATTATCGTGTCTATTCCATATGCATCTTTTAGAACAGCAAAATGGCATTACTATTTTGGTGAATATTCACACCAACGTTGACTGACAACAAGAGACAGCCTAGCTGTCTACTGTTCTAGCATTAAATGTATGTAGGTCTCTGAAAACATTCGTCATACAACTTGGACCTTGTAGAAGCCAAAGGACACTTCAGAAGATCCTATCTCTTTGCGTGCATAAATGGATAAAGGACTGTTGACTGGAAGCTTCCAAGTGCCACTCAGTCTAACGTCCACCAAAAGCTAGAGGCAACGGATACTTCAACGTCTATATTTCAAATTGAAGCTATATATTGAAGAAAGGAGCTCCAGAAGAAATATACATAGAAAGAGAACGATAGTCACAAAAATCACTCTGATCATCAAGTCTTCTGCGAGTTCTCAAGATAGAGCCAAGCCTCATTCCATTAGATTAGCTCTTTACTCTCTGCATTGTTTGTAGATTTTTTGAGAGAGCTTGTTTGGTTCTAAGAGTGAGCATTTGTTTGTACATCTCATTGCTCTCAGTCCCTAGCTTCAGATCTCGGCTTGTCAAAGCTTGATCTAGGGGCTTAATCTCCTGCTTACTTGTTTCTGTGCTTGTACCCTTCGTGTGTGAAGGAAGACCTGGTGGTATCCAGGGTGTGTGTGTGCCCTTCTGGTGTGAAGGAAGACCTGGTGGGGTATCCAGGGTGTTGTTCCTCTTCGGGCTGAGAAGAGATGACCAGCTGAGCTGGGTGTTGTAGTGTCCATAGGGGGACTGTACCCTAGTTAGTGAAATCCTGAGTTGTTGCTCAGGGACTGGACGTGGGACTCCTAAGGAGAGGAGATCCGAACCAGGATAAACTCTTGTGTTGTGTGATTCCTTCTTTGTGTGATTGTTGTTTATCCTAACAATAACTAACATCCATCAAAGTGTGTCTTTGTGTGTGAACGTTTTAGTGAATAGGTATTAATTGATAAATTTTAAAGACCCATTCACCCCCCCTCTGGGCTACCTAGCTGGGCAACAGGTGTCACGTCAACTGTACCGAATGTCTCCTTCTGAATTGAAGGAATTTAAGGAGCAATTGATGGAATTATTGGAAAAGGGCTTTATCAGACCAAGTACTTCTCCTTGGGGAGCACCTGTGTGTAGATTCCGCTTTTTGTTCCTTTTAAGAACTCCAAGTGTCCATAAAGAAAATAAATAAAATAAAAGGTAGGAGCACAACTCCTTTATGAAGACCGTGATCGCCAGACACACGTTGGTGTCGAAGGAGGTGCAACGCGTGGGTGCGAAGAAAGAGTGATCGCGTAACATACCTTTTGGAGCATGGGAGATTACGCGGGACGTAGGCTCCTCTTCTTCTACGAGCACGACCGGCCGTGGTAGAAGGCGCTTTTCTGTTTGATTACCCTTGCAAAACAACACCCATAAGAAAGGATTAGCCAATGCGCGTGTAGTAAATAACATGAGGAAAAGGAAGTGAACTCACCGCGTGTTGGCTTTTAAACCCCTAGGAAATAGGTGTGTGTATGCATGCATGTGTGTGTGTTTAAAAAAAAGGAGAAATGAATGAAAAGAGCCACGTGGGGCTCGGAGGAGATGGTATGAACAAAAGAGAGAAGAGGAAAAGAAGGGGTGCTTCCCCAAAAGTTGATGGCGCAGGAGGCTGCTGGTTGGAGCTTGAATGGACGAAAATGGAAGAGCGCTCCCGCCTCACTCCGATGCACGTGAGGCGACCACAGGCTCCAAACTCCAAGGAGAGAGAGGCTCAGAGTAGCCCAAATGTGAAAATTCTCCGCCTTGGCTCGGAGTTGAGTCTCGGATCTGGTAGTGCTTCGCTGTAGTGCTTGGGGGATGCTCAAAAGGATGGCCTCGGGACTCTATTTATAGGGAAAAGAAGCCTAAATCGCGTCCGGTACAGTGGACGCGATTAAGGTTGAATAGTGGCTGGGATAATGGACACGTTTCAGAATTGCCATTTTCGGCTAACAGTACGGCTTTAAATCACATTCACTTACCTGGACGCGTTTCAAAGTTGCCAAAAAAAGCTTTTGGAAAGCTTCCAAAACAAATATGGAAATTAGAATCGCCTCCGCAGAGGTGGACACAATTCAGAAAAAGACAATTTCGCATACGGGATCATGCCAAAATTGAATATAGAAACTTTGAATCGCGACATAAATGGCAACGGCGCAAAAAGGGCAACATGTGAATCACGTCCGGGGTCTCGGACGCATTTTAAGACGCCTGTGAATATTCAAGGCAAGCCAACGAGGGGCTATGAATCGTGACGGCATAGGCCATTGCGATTTACACCTTTTCCCCATAACCCTAGAAACCCAATAGAGAAGCACCGAAAAAATTGGGAAAAATTGGAAAAACTCTTAGAAGGCAAAATAGGGCCGTTTTGGCATTATGGTGCAATTTGAAATTTGCCCACAATGGTGTCAAATTCGCGTGTCTACAGCTGTCACACATTGCCGTCTGCTTTGCAAGGGAGCGAAGCGTAGGGATACGAAGTGGAGTGTAATGGAGTGAAATGAAATGAAGCGAAGAGAAGTGGAATAAAGTGGGAGCGGACTGATAAGTAGGTGCCAAGGTGAAAAATAGACTCACGTAGCAATGGAGTGAACACCACCTGATGAGAGTCTTTCACTAAAACCCAAGGAAATCACATCCAGATAAGAAAACCGAAAGACCAAATGTTTGGATGGAAGAGGGGAAGGGTGCACGAAGGGCACAAAGGGAGGGATGTACATGGTACACGAAAGGAAGGTGCCATGTGGGGCACGAAGGAGAGATCAACTTCTAGTGAAGGGGAAGTACCTAAGGACACAATCTGTGAGGTTGCACCATTGGTGGCGTCTGCCACTGCCAAGGTAGGATCTATGGGAGTAAAGATGAAAATAAAGGGATGAATCCAAACAAAGTCTCTCTGAGGAAATCAACTTAGAGACGACATCAAAGGGAGTTAGGTACTTGACCTGGAATGGAATATTTCAAACTGATTTAGTATTGAAGCAAGAATGGCTCTCGAATTGCATTGAAAGAGTGGTTTTCCACAGTGATTTCAAATATGCATGTATGCTGGGCTAAAAGAAAAATAAGGATAAAAGGAGTAGAAAATAATCAAGGATAATATTGTTACGATGGTGTTGAGTCAGGACCAGAGTTCTATGCATGGGTCCGTCGTCCTCACGTGCCAAGTGTAACGGCCTATCCGTGCGGCTAAGGACCCTCTGGAATAATCATTGTTTTTGATAAAGGGGAACTCAAATACCAGATTCCTCAGAGCCACAAGGTCCTTGATATGCTCTAAAGGTATACCATATAGTAAGAATGCAGATAACTGATGGTAAAGGCAGCTTGATGCAACTTGATGTAGCGCCAGATGAGGTAACTCGAATCCTGCACTCAAAAATCATTAGCTAAGAGATAACAAATACCATGAAATAACATCATTCATAGCATGGAGTATGGATAAAGCATTCAACAGCAGACATAGCTCACTCAATTTTTTGGTTAAACCATGAGGATAAGTGGACTTGGCCAAAAGAGTTTTGAGTTCAAGATAGGAGGAACCAATGATTGGAAGGATTGAACTGATCTGACATAGTGAGAAGTGCAACATGCTTGTCATGCGCAGTACCATCATGATTTTTTTGGATTTTTGAAAATATTAAATTTCTATGGGATTTTTTTTGAAAATATTTGAATTTTTATGGGATTTTGGAAATATTTTGGATTTTTTTTTTGGTAATTTTGGAAATATTTGAATTTTTATGTTTTGAAAATATTCATCTTTTTGAGAAATTTTTTTGTTGGTTTTTTTTTTGAAAATATTCACCTTTTTGTGGTTTTTTTTTAAATATTAATATTTTTTGTTGGTTTTGGAAATCTTGACATGCCACGGTAGCATTAAAGTTACGAAGACTGACTGGCGAGGGGTCCTCATTACCTCCCATTTCATTAAAGAATACCTAGCGTAAGGCGTGCATCTAAAGTGGTGCCCAATGGCCAATTGCACGTGGCCAACAGTGTTACCATCAAAGCCATGCCTAAAAAGACGACTAAGTTTGGCAAGGAGAAAGGGAAGAAGGTTTGGAGACAAATTTGATGTGGGTGTTAAAGAGTTGGGTTGACTTCTTTCCTTGGCACAACTGTCAGAAGATTCAGTCTCATTTGAACATTGGGGCTTTTGAAATTGATTAATGGACCATTTATTTGTAGGGACATGCGTACGACCAGGTTCATTTTGAAACCCGCGGGGACTTTTCCGCTCTTGGCCATGCCCTGTTATCTTGATTATTTGGTTTTGCTCTTGATTTTGCATGCATACGACCAGGCCCATTTGGATCTCTTTGGGGACTTTGCCACTCTTGACATGCATTTGACTTTGATTTTCATTGGTCATTTATTGATTGCCCTTTTAGAGACATCCTCTCATCAAGGAGTACTTCAGGTTGGTTGCCTTGCCCAGACTACCTCTACTACCCATACTTCAATCGAGTGAGAAAAGAAACAGACTTTTGTGCCTTTCAGGCATAGCTGTGACAGTGACAGTGTCTTCCGAAGCAATCGGCTTTAGGGCGCCGTGAAATGTGTGTGAAGTGCCCATGCCAAGGGCAAACTGTAATGACCCGGGATGGAACTTTTGGACTCCTGGCGCGGAATTCTCATATTAGAAATGCTGCAATATCATGGCAAAATTGAATATTCATCTTTTTATGGATTTTTTTTTGACACTGATAGATAATATAATAACTTTTAAACTAGGAATTCGGAGGGTAAGGGAGGACGAATGCCCTATGTTGGGGCGAGACTCAGAGGCTTTGAAGAATGTACAGAATTATTCAAAATTAAAAGGTTACATGGGGACTAAAACCCCAAAAATAGTGGGAGAAAGGTCGGATGATCTGATTGAAAATGGAAAGGAGATAATAACAGAAAGATTTCAGAGACTCCGGTGGAACTGGAGGGAGTAGAAGAAGAAAGGCATGATGCCCAGTAGAAGGGAAAGAATCTAGATGGTCCGGAGGGGAGAAAGGAACAAGTGGACCATGAGGGGCCAAAAGGGAAGGTGTGCTACATGGGGCGCGAGAAGGAAAGGTGCCGCGTGGGGCACAAGAAGGAGATGCGCCACGTGGGGCACTAGAAGGAATTGTGCCACATGGGGCACTGGAGGGAGATGTGCCATGTGGCGCACTAGATGGAGATGTGCCACGTGGGGTACTGGATGGAGATGTGCCACGTGGGGCATGATAAGGAGGGTGAAAACAATGTGATGTGCCACGTGGGACACGAAGGGGAGAATGGCGGAAACATAACAATGTGCCACGAGAGGCACGAGGCGGAGGATACAGGTTACAAAATTGGGCGCGATGCCCAGTACAAGAGAATGAATCATAAAAAAGATAAAAATAAAATGCCTCCCATGGGGAGGGAATGTGGAGAACCCACGGAAGGTGATAAGTAGCACAAAAGAGGAGGTGAAAGATGGTGAAGGAGATGGAGGTCTTCTGGTCCTTTGCCTTGCCCGGCGTTTGAGCTTTTGCTTGAGAATTGGCTTCTTGACCCTCAGGTACATCCTCGCATAACGTGCCCAACAGGCAGAAGGTCTTGCTCTTCTCGCATGGATTGAATGGCTCTCATTGGGTAATGGATAATCGTTGACTTCCGTCGAAGTTTCAAGCAACAGTGGCAACTCCCTTGGAATATAGTTGAATGAAATGGTGGGGAGTTCCATTGGTAGATTCGAAAGCAACAATGAGGGTACCGTGCCCAAGGATGGTATAGCATTTGTTATGGAAAGGGGCACGTCCCCTTGAGTAATTGAGTGCGCCAAGGATTTAGCTTTAGAGTGTGTGAGCACAATTTGAACGATTGACCCCTTCACTTGAGTGGGAAGGTTCACAACAACAGTGTGAGGGGTCATGAGAGCTTGGAGGGAGAGATTCCCTATGAGTATTTTGAGTTGGGCATATTTGGCAACGGGAGTGATGGGCATATTTTTAGAGGGCCTCTTGACAGCCATGGATAGAGGGGAGGACATCCGCTCAATGAATGTGCCCGTTATGGAAACAATGACTGGCATGCGAGGAATACAATCTCGCAACTTGAATAGCATGCCCGGTCCCGGAGCTTCCTTCTTCTAATGACGCTTGTTGATCTTCAAATGAGTACACCCGCTTTGTTGGATGGGGGTGGATGTGGATGGAGTAGAAGGCTATATGGCCGGTGGAGGTGTAATGGGTATTCTAGGGAGGTTTTGCTCGGGTTGGGTTGCCAATGGTGTTGGCGTAGTAGGAGGTATAGTGGTTGGTTTAATGGTGGGTGTAATGGTTGGTGGAGGTTTAATAGTAGAGGGTTTGATGATAATGGATGGTAGTGTAGGAGGCGTAGGTAAATGGTGTACGAACATGACCTCGGAAGGTTCATCGTCGTAACACCAGGTGGTTTCATGAATGGGTTGGTTATTGACAACTTCGGCCCGAGCAACGGGCTGTGATGGAGGTGAAGGCTATTGTGGGGGTAGTGGTTGTTGTGGTGGTGGAGTAGGAGCTGGAATGGGTGCCGGAGCAGGTGCAGCGTTGGGCACGAGAGCTTCTTCATGCATAGTAGGGGCATTGTATGGCCCGGTTGGAGGTTGTTGGGTCCGAGGAGGACGAATTAGTGGACGCCTGGGTGGAGGCATATCATGGTAGATGGGTAGTGTATGTGTAGGGGTATATGATGTGGATGTTGTATGGTGGCGAGGTGGATGGTGGATGGCGTCCACTGACCCACTGTGCCTCGGATCAACTTGATCAACTAAGTCCACGATTGGGGAATCCATTAGATGTGTCTGGATGTAACGTCCCCGCTCATAGAGCTCTTCCATGGAGGCGATGTGGTTCATGGCCAATATATGCTTGAACCTCAGAGTAGAGTTAGAAATGATGATTTTGATCTGCTCTGACTTCGAGAGCACATGTTGTAGGCTGGTGGCCATCGACCTCCAATGGTCAGCAAATTGTACAAATCCCTTGTCAAGCCCCATTTTCTCGGATACTAGATCCGTGATGGAGAGATATGAGCTGACACGGTCTTTGTACCTCTGAAGGAACTTAATGTGAAGGATGCGGAAGTCCCCTGCCTCTCTTGGTTCTAAGGAGTAGAGCCATTCAAGTGCAGGGCCATCAAGAGACCTTCTAAATAAATATGCCAACGTAAGGGGGTCACGTTGCCAACGTGAGGACTCATAGAGGAACTTTTTAACATGAATGTAGGGGTTACCCGTGCCATTGTACAGTTGGTACAACGGCATCTCCGAAGTCCCACATTGTGTCGATCAAACATATACATATTATGGCCACAAATTTTCAATAACAAGCTCATTGCAATAAGGACATGATCATTCATAGAGTCAAGGTATGACAATAGCTCAAGAGATTATTTGGGCAACATAACGGCATATTTTATATTTCATAGTTCTTTAATATCTTGACAAGAGGATGACTAATGACAGATCGTATGCGGTACAAGTTCTCTCTATCTCTAGGGTACTTCGTGGTACAACCAGCTCGGTCTCTATGAGGGAATCCATAGAGTACGGAGACTTATGGAGGTCTTAAGGAAAAGAACGCTAGTCTGCCAATATGGAATGACCGGCAGAGAGCTCCAAATTCCCCAAGAAGGGTGTACCTAATCGTGCAAATGTGTAGTGTCGTGTCACGGAACATTCCTAGTCATGTATGCAATGGATGATCAGATTATGGAAACATCAGAAAGCATATAAATAGGGATAGTCCATACGCCATAACAAGTAACAATAATAGAAAGCTCTTAATCTAAACAAGTCTACTCTAACATGTAATGTAACGGCCCTGGATATTTATACCCAATAAGGGTCCATATCTAGATCTGTCTCCCGCGAATGGACCGAAGTCTCGCAAGGGATATCTCAAACACATGTCAATGAAGAATATAAAAGACAAACCACAACAGTAAGAGACACAAGAAAGGATATGTGCTCATATCTGCATATACAATTTACAACTATCCCATTACATTAATACATATCCAAATTAAGAAGAGTACAACTACCTGGGGCATACCCCGAGGGAGCACAAGCTCGCACAACTCTACTAACACTACTGCTGGTGGTACAAGTCTGTCACAACACCTCCTCAAGCGACACCAACGGTAAACCATGAAAAGAACTGTAAGGGAGTGAGCCTCAACAAGTCAATGGCTCAGTAGGGAACCACCCAAAACCACACACAACACAGGAGAACCTCAACCCCAACGGGTCTCACTGGCAACACAGGAAGCCAAACCATTTCATGCTCACAGTAAAGCATAATTATATTAATTCACACCAATTCTGGAAATAAGATGAGACAATGGCAGGACTAGCACCACGCTACTAGTCTGCCCAATAACTGGAAAGCCTAGGCCACAAGCCTCACAGGCACACCACCTCAACAGCTGGTCACCTAAACTGTAAGCCACACAGGTAAAGCATTGCCTACTACTAGCTTCACTGGCAAGCCTCTAAACATATGGGTAACAGGATTGCTAACCAAGAGCTAATCCTTTATACCCTTAATCGAATATCACACTTAAGAAACAAGACTGGCTTCCACGATGCCAATCCATCACACACTAAATCATATTCGGAAACTTACCCAAGAAAGGGTAAAACACAACAAGTGGAAGGTCTCACCGCATGACCTCCACTTCACCATCTAAAAACAACTAGAACTCAGCGTACTAGGAGAAACCAGTATCCATAAGAGATACAGGTGCCTACCACCACGTGGTACCACCACTGGAACTCAAACACAACTGTGCCACCACTAGGGCACACCATAACCAGTCAAACCACAACCAGTGAGTCTCTGCTCACTAACCACAACTAGAACCGTGCCAACACCATGGCACACCTAGTCGGGTAAAAACACTACCAACACACGCTATAACTAATAGCAAAGCACGAGCCAGAAAGCACGATGCCACCACACGGGACAGACTACTGGTTCATGACGCCAGTACCCAACTCGGACAACACAACACAAGAACTACCTCTCAGTCTCGCAGTCACGGACTTAAGGTCCAACTGCAGCTCCACAACACAAGTAAAGCCAAAGAACTGTGGAGACCAATCAAACCACTACAACCTACAGGTCACACACCTTGCAGGCCCATGCCTGGCACCTTTAGAGACTCTGGCCTGAGCTCTCTAAAGTGAGGCATTGGAAAACAGGACTAGCTGGAGACCAGTACGTCTACTGGTGTCCGTAACCTCCAGCTATGAGCGCGCTACAAGTGACTAAACACAAACTCTCACAAGGCACTGTCCCACTGCCGTCTTTCCCTCAGCCGGATGACAACTCTCCCCGAGAGTGAGAGTGTCCAGGAAGACGACAAGACCTCAACGGTACCACTGCACCGGGACAAGCCTCGAGCACACACAGGTGCCTGGATCACACAAAACCTGGGGCACCCAACTGAAGAGGTATTCCGAAATAGACGCCGGACCACCAAACTCAGCAATGCACAAACCACGATATATACTTATATATTCTTTATTACAAACCACAATACAAATGTCAAGAATAGTTTAACCTCGGTCACCCTGTGATCTACAAACTAACTCACACCAATACACATGTAAACCACGATAACCAATTACAAACTGGCCTATCATTGGTCATCACATGACCTCCTTGCTACATACATACCATATACACTAACTATACATTAACTCTTAACCTTATGCATTACACTAATTAAACCATCTTTATTAGTCCATAAAGGACGATACAAGACTGAGGCTAGGTTCACACTTGAACCATCATTGCCTAGCCATTACTATACTATGTGCCATGCACATATTCATATTACGTAAACACCACACCAACTACGTAAACCATACGTAATCCACCCACCAACCACGTGGGCAACATGCTCATAGAGCTTTACAGGTGCCAATGCACCTCTTACCAAAACCATGCACGTTAAACATCAATAATCGGATAACCATAACATGAAAAGCATGCAAAGCAGAACCCTCGACTGTGTTCGCAATAGAGGCCATGATCGCCTTCTGATCGCGACGCCACGATATGTCGCGATAAGAAACCCTGTCACGACGGGTCGGCCTATCGCGATCAAGTCGCGACAGCAGGGTCCATCGCCTTCTCAAGCGAAAACCCTAATCCGGGAACCATCTCTGGATTTTCCATGCAACCACCCTAAATCCCGTTTCAACTCGGTTTTCATGCTCATTTCACCTCCTAGGCATGATATCTATTGTTTTTAAAGCAATAAGCAAACCAATATGCAATCCTCGTAACAAATCAAGGTATAACTCCCTACCTTCATGAAGAACATGCAAACCGGCTACGGCACGATGTCTCCCCCTCTCCATGCAACGTCCTCGCGTCGAACACCTAGCCGAAATGCCGAATCGCCCAACGAAACCACAGCAACTCCTCTCCTGGGTCGAGTAGAGCTTGCGAAAGCTCTGTTCGGCCAAACCTTTTTAAAAACCGCACAGTGGTTGGGATCGCGACATAGCTCCCCGTCGCGACCTAATCGCGACGGACTAAGGTGTCGCCTTCCCATTCCCGACGTCAGCAACTCCACTCCATGCAGAACGCGACCTACACCTGCACATCCAATGAACCAACGGGCACTACGGCCTAACTTGCTGGCCCACTAAGCTCCACACAGCGCGCGAAAACCACAACCAAGGCCCAATGACCCCATATTGGTCATGAGCACCATACCAAAACCAGTAAACACAGATCCGAACTACCACTAACCAACAATCCGTGAAGATCCGAAAAACGCGCTATGTTACATTACTATCACCTAAAAAGGAATGTCATCCTCGACATTCAAAACGAGCGACAATAAACCACACTATCACCTAAAAAGAAACAAAGCCATATAGAGAGCCTCCTCTACATCTTTCTATCAAACCATCTGCTTATTTTCATAATTACTCTGTCTTCCCTTTCTTTTTAATTTATTCCACCACTACTTTATTTTATGGATCCATTCTACCATTCCTTACCTTTCAATTATAAGCGATTCTACCTTGCTATTAGCACTTTATCTCCTTGGACTGAACCAATTTCCACATTTTCCGAGCAATTCTACCTAGCCGATAGCGCTTTATCTGCTTGGGCTCGATCTATTTCCACATTTTTCCTGGTTATGTTTGCAACCTTTCTTTCTGGGCCATTTTCTTACTTAAATCCTTTCACTTTGCATTATTTAAAATTTCAAATTTCTTGATGTTATTTCACTATTTATTTATCACCACTAACCATCATTTGGCTCAATTGCGCACAAGACTTTAAATTCTCCTTCAATTACTTAAACTTCAGATAACTTATGAATATTAAATCTTCCATGCTTCCACTGCGCTACTCTGATCATACTAAACCTTTCACCAAATATTTCATGAATTCTGAATTCCCTTCATTCATTAATAACTTATCTCGCTTCAAATTATACTTTCCAACTAACTTTACATTTCTCTTATCATATATCAATACCACTTAATTGATTCCACTAATATTCTATCTTCTACTATATCTGCTTTACACTAAATTCTAAATCTTAGCATATATCAATATTGATATACTTTTCCCTTTATATATATATTCTTTGCTTTAAACAATATTATCTAATTGATTTAACAAACCCAATTCATATCTTTTCACATCTTCCATTCTCATAGCTACACATACCTGAAAATTCACCTTTACCTTTATTCAAGCCTTGCTCAACTATATGACATCAAATCTCGAAATTTCTTTACCATTAAACTGATTATATTGCTCCTCCCTTTTTCTACTCCCTTTCACTATACCTTAATCTGCTCACTATTCCTTAACTGATTTATTATAGATTTATTTCAAATTCTAGAAATATTCTTATAACAAAATTTATTTATTAATCCAAATCACCTTACTGCATATCATTACACAAATTCTTATTGCACATTTCCTGAATCATTTAATTATCACTATTCTATAATCTATCATATTCTTTTTTTTCCCACTTGATCATTAATACTAAACTTTATCTTTACTAACAATAACATAACACCAATTCTGCAAAATATTTCTCTTAACTAGTTTACTAGCTGACTAATTTCCAGGTGCCATTTATGCTACAATCCTTCTTACTTTCCACCATAACTATAAACTAAAATTATTTATTTAAAACACAATGATTTATTCTACTTAATTTCTTTATTCCACATTACTAATTTACCACCAAATATAAACATTTTCACTGTTACAGCTCATTCATAAATATCCATTCATAATCCACTTTGCTATTCCCCATTACTTTTCAATGGACTTAACCTTGTCCATTCTAACTTACATAGCTTCAACTTACTTTAATTATTTAGTTTTAACTTCAATCTGTCTCTGACACCAATTTCCCTTCTGTGCTTCCGCAATCTATACATAAATGCGGGCACCACTATTCTTATCTTTAACACTGCAACAACCTTATACAAATCTTTCTATGAAATCTTTATCCGCTGCCTTTTACTAACAAACATCTTTCTCTTATAAAATTCTCGAAAAAATCTGACTTCCCACTGCTCTTTTACTCTCTCTTTAACCAACCGGACACCTTTACATCCACTTACATGAGTTTCTATATCAAACTTTCTATTATCCTTATTATTCATATCAACACTACACTTAAATTCGTTACTGCAATTATTTCTAATCACAAATCACACTTAAGATCATCTTGATCACTGCTCCTCTGCTTACCAGCCTCTCATCTCAAGCTAAACTACCTCACTTGATCATTTCAAACCTAACATGCCATTAATCATACTATTATCCAAGCAACTTTTTAACACTTTATTAACATAAATCTCAAACACAATGACTATCTCTGCTATAATTCTCAAACACAATAACTATCTCTGCTACAATTTTCAACCACAATTCACCCTTTAACAGTTCTAATCACAAAGTCCTATTTCTCATCATGATATAATTCCCTCTATTATTCCATCACATCACTACTTTATACCTTTCTCTACCAACTCTGATTCTCATTAAAACACTTTTTAGTGAATTTCATAACTGAATACACTAATTCTTTCAATTTCTATAATAAAGAATCTTTAATCAATTATACTTTAACCACAATCCAATAATCACTCATACTACACCACCAATCATATCTGCTATTACCCACAACTACTGATCTAACCAACTATACATACAATTCATATACCAAAACTCATATGGAAACCGTACTAAAAAGCACAGGAAACTACAGACTTACTACCGGCAGTGGACATTAAATCATGTATTGGGACATCGTAATCTTAATGTCTTTTCATATTCTAACTGGACCATTGCTCTGATACCAACTGTAACGGCCCTGGATATTTATACCCAATAAGGGTCCACATCCAGATCCGTCTCCCGTGAACGGACCGAAGTCTCACAAGGGATATCTCAAACACATGTCCAGGAAGAATATAAAAGACAAACCACAACAGTAAGAGACACAAGAAATGATATGTGCTCATATCTGCATATACAATTTACAACTGTCCCATTACATTAATACATATCCAAATTAAGAAGAGTACAACTACCTGGGGCATACCCCGAGGGAGCACAAGCTCGCACAACTCTACTAACACTACTGCTGGTGGTATAAGTCTGTCACAACACCTCCTCAAGTGACACTAATGGTAAACCCTGAAAAGAACTATAAGGGAGTGAGCCTCAACAAGTCACTGGCTCAGTAGGGAACCACCCAAAACCACACACAACGCAGGAGAACCTCAACCCCAATGGGTCTCACTGGCAACACCGGAAGCCAAACCATTTCATGCTCACAGTAAAGCGTAATTATATCAATTCACACCAATTCCGGAAATAAGATGAGACAACGGCAGGACTGCCCAATAACTGGAAAGCCTAGGACACAAGCCTCACAGGCACCCACCTCAACAGCTGGTCACCTAAACTGTAAGCCACACAGGCAAAGCATTGCCTAAGCTACTAGCTTCACTGGCAAGCCTCTAAACATATGGGTAACAGGATTGCTAACCAAGAGCTAATCCTTTATACCCTTAATTGAATATCACACTTAAGAAATAGGACTGGCTTCCACGATGCCAATCCATCGCACACTAAATCATATTCGGAAACTTACCCAAGAAAGGGTAAAACACAACAAGTGGAAGGTCTCACCGCATGACCTCCACTTCACCATCTGAAAAGAACTAGTACTCAGCGTACTACGAGAAACCAGTATCCATAAGAGATACAGGTCCCTACCACCGCGTGGTACCACCATTGGAACTCAAACACAACTGTGCCACCACTAGGGCACACCACAACCAGTCAAACCACAACCAGTGAGTCTCTGCTCACTAACCACAACTAGAACCGTGCCAACACCATGGCACACCTCGTCGGGTAAAAACACTACCAACACACACTATAACTAATAGCAAAGCACGAGCCGGAAAGCACGATGCCACCACACGGGACAGACTACTGGTTTAGGACGCCAGTACCCAACCCGGACAACACAACACAAGAACTACCTCTCAGTCTCGCAGTTACGGACGTAAGGTCCAACTGCAGCTCCACAACACAAGTAAAGCCAAAGAACTGTGGAGACCAACCAAACCACCACAACCTATAGGTCACACACCCTGCAGGCCCATGCTTGGCACCTTTAGAGACACTGGCCTGAGCTCTCTAAAGTGAGGCATTGGAAAATAGGACTAGCTGGAGACCAGTATGTCTACTGGTGTCCGTAACCTCCAGCTACGAGCGCGCTACAAGTGACTAAACACAAACTCTCATAAGTCACTGTCCCACTGCCGTCTTTCCCTCAGTCGCACGACAACTCTCCCCGAGAGTATGGCTGTCCAGGAAGACGACAAGACCTCGATGGTACCACTACATCGGGACAAGCCCCGAGCACACACAGGTGCCTGGCTCACACAAAACCTGGGGCACCCAACTGAAGAGGCATTCTGGAATAGGCGCCAGACCACCAAACTCAGCAATGCACAAACCACGATATATACTTATATATTCTTTATTACAAACTATAGTACCAACGTCAAGAATAGCTTAACCTCGGTCACCCTGTGATCTACAAACTAACTCACACCAATACACATGTAAACCACGATAACCAATTACAAACTGGCCTATCATTGGTCATCACATGACCTCCTTGCTACATACATACCATATACACTAACTATACATTAACTCTTAACCTTATACATTACCCTAATTAAACCATCTTTATTAGTCCATAAAGGACGCTACAAGACAGAGGCTAGGTTCAAACTTGAACCATCATTGCCTAGCCATTACTATACTATGTGCCATGCACATATTCATATTACGTAAACACCACACCAACTACGTAAACCATATGTAATCCACCCACCAACCACGTAGGCAACATGCTTATAGAGCTTTACAGGTGCCAATGCACCTCTTACCAAAACCATGCACGTTAAACATTGATAATCGGATAACCATAACACGAAAAGCATGAAAAGTAGAACCCTCGACTGTGTTCACGATAGAGGCCATGATCGCCTTCTGATCGCGACGCCACGATATGTCGCGATAAGAAACCCTGTCGCGACAGGTCGGCCTGTCGCGATCTAGTCGCGACAGTAGGCTCCGTCGCCTTCTCAGGTGAAAACCCTAATCCGGGAACCATCTCTGGATTTTCCATGCAAACCACCCTAAATCCCGTTTCAACTCGGTTTTCATGCTCATTTCACCTCCTAGGCATGATATCTACTGTTTTTAAAGCAATAAACAAACCAATATGCAATCCTCGTAACAAATCAAGGTAGAACTCCCTACCTTCACGAAGAACGTGCAAACCGGCTACGGCACAACGTCTCCCCCCCACTCCATGCAACGTCCTCACGTCGAACACCTCGCCGCAACGCCGAATCACCCAACGAAACCACATCAACTCCTCTTTTGGGTCGAGCAGTGCTTGCGAAAGCTATGTTCGGCCAAACCTTTTTAAAAACTGCACTGCGGTTGGGATCACGACATACCTCCCCGTCGCGACCTAATCGCGACAGACTAAGGTGTCGCCTTCCCATTCCTGACGTCAGCAAAATCCACTCCATTCGCGACACGCGGCGCACATGCAGACGTCGACCCCAGCAGCGGCAACCAGAATGCGACCCCTACTGCCATCGCGTTCAGAACACGACCTACACCTTCGTCGCGTTCACATCCAGTGAACCAACGGGCACTACGGGCCTAACCTGCCGACCCACTAAGCTTCACACAGCACGCGGAAACCACAACCAAGGCCCAATGACCCCATATTGGTCATGAGCACCATACCAAAACTAGTAAACACAGATCCTAACTACCACTAACCAACAATCCGTGAAGATCCGAAAAACGCGCTACGTACATGTAATCTCCTCAAACTCATATCATATTCTTATCATGGCAATTTCACATCAAGGTAGATCACAAGATAATAATCAAATGAACATAATATCATACACATTAGAATCATATTCATGTCATTATGGCTTTCAAATGGGTCGATTGCTTTTAGGTCATTAGACAGACTACACAATGCATCTTAAAAACATATCATGCAAGACTAACATTATACACAGTGAAAACAGGTCTCGGGTAGGCCTTGGAATACGTGTCGATCACAGTCGACGTATTTAATAACACTATGTATGGTCGAAACAAGCCTAACATGTGAAAACCCAAATCGCGACGGCCTATGTGGTCGCCTTTATCATTGAATCGTGACGGGACACCCCGTCATGTTCATGAAATTCATTTAAAATAAGAATATAAAAATCACTGAGATCCTTGCACGGGAAAACCTGTTGAATCGCGACGGGGGTTCACATTGCGAATCAGACAGGCGCTGAAAACCATGCAGTGCACAGTTCCATGCAGACGGTTGACCAGTCAGACAACAAATCGTGATGGAGTGCCCAGTCTCCTTTTAGTGAATCGTGATAGTTAAGACCAACGTGATACCAGGCGATGGAATCACGTCGCTTGGACTGGTCGCGATTCAAGCCTCAACCCAAAAATGCAGAAAACCGGCAATGATCCTCTTGCAACGCTTATATCTCTCTATCTAGGGCACATGGGTCAAAACGGTAAACATGAAACTTGTAGGGGACATCAAGAAGAAGAGATCTATGCCTTTGGACCAGATCAATTTGGTCTCGTTAGGTGTGCAAAATAGCATGAACAAGAATCGGGAAAAACTTGCACGACTTAGGAAAAACACTTATAACTCGACGGATACACCATGAAAATTGAGCAAATCACTTGCATATGAAACTAGACATGCAGCACTACAAGATGGTATAGGTTTCATTTAGTTTCAGCCCGAGATCACCTACCTTTGGACGAATCTAAGAGATGCGGATGCCCAGGTCGATGCAGAGCATGGTTGAGGAAGAAGCTCAGTTTTCCCCAGCCGTTCTCCCCTCCTCCTGCACCCTAGCTTGCTCCACACGACCCCAACTCAATGCCAAACTTCCCCTAAAATGTTTGTGACGATCTCTTATAGTTTTACGGTTTAATTCCATGTCCTAATGGTGCTAGGAAAGGTGGCTGCGAAATCTGCTTGGCACCTTCCAAATTTTGGGATTTCTCCTCCCAATTGAAGTAGCTACACCATAGGAAGGTTCTTAGCATGGTTGGCCACGGTTTGGCTTACTATGCTTGGCTAATAGCATTAGTTTAAGCCCTAATCTGCCCTTCCCAATTTCTACATAATTACAGGTACGAATTACTGGGTATTTTCTTGCTCCATTTTATTCTTGGGCCAAAAGTGATCCATTGGCCCAATTTTATAATGGGTCCTCAATATATGATGTTGGAAATCTCTCCAACATGTCTATTTAATTTATGATCGTGTTGTATTTCCACGTTAACGGTTTTCCGAGTTAGTTTCCTAATTAGGATAATTAGTCACATTGTGCTGTACACTTGGCCAATCAAATTTTTTCGTTGTAGGAATTTCTTCATGGAACACTTAGGAATAATGTTTGGGGTTGATTTATAATTTTTACGGAATTTTATGATGTGTTCTCTTACGTACGATAGTGGTACGTAAGAGTTTTATCCCTGTCAATAATACGAAAATTATTTATTTCAATTTATTTCTAATTTTTAAATTACTAAATTTGAGGGGTGTTACAATCTGGGTCACACTGCCGAAGAATGCTGGAGAAAGGTAGGAGTATGCCTACGCTGCGGGAGTCGAGAGCATCGTATTTTCGATTGCCCCCTACTTAAAGAGAATGAGAAGCATCTTGCTGGACAGAAGAAGCTAGGCAGACTGCAAGCTGTCTCAGAAATGGAGACCACTGAGGAAGGTGGAGTTGTGGAAGGTACATTTCTAGCCTTTTCCCAGTCAGCATTTGTTTTATTTGATACTGACGCTATACATTCGTTCATATTACAAGGATTTACTGACACATTAAATGTTAAACCTGTATCTATGGGAACTGAATTACCTGTTACAACCCCACTGGGTGAGAAAGCCCAACTGAACAAATATTTTCCATTAGCTGATGTAAAGATTGGTGAACTCAATCTAAGAGCTGATCTGATCTGTATACCCATGGAGGGCTACGATATCATATTGGGAGCTGATTGGCTATCCACTTATGGGGCTATTGTAGACTGTAGAAGAGGGAAAACTTTCTTTAGTGAATTCCCTAAGCTGACCTTTACGGGATGTAGACACAAGAGGCACTTGTCTCTCGTCTCTGCTATTAGGGCACAGAACATGATAAGAAAGGGCTGTGTGGCATTTCTTGCCGCTATAGTGGTTGAAAAGAAAGCACCCAAGATATATGATATACATATAGTGCAAGAGAATTCCGACATGTTCCCTGATGAGTTTCCAGGCATTCCACCTGAGCGATAGGTAAATTTCTCAATCGATCTAACTCTTGGACCGGCACCGGTGTCACGTCAACCGTACCGAATGTCACTTGCTGAATTGAAGGAATTGAAGGCGCAATTGATGGAATTGCTGGAAAAGGGCTTTATCAGACCATGTACTTCTCCTTGGGGAGCACCTGTGTGTAGATTCCACTTTTTGTTCCTTTTGAGAACTCCAAGCGTCCACAAAGAAAATAAGAAGAAAATAAAATAAAATAAAAGGTAGGAGCACAACTCCTTTATGAAGACCATGATCGCCAGACACACGTTGGTGTTGAAGGAGGTGCAACGCGTGGGTGCGAAGAAAGAGTGATCGCATAACGTACCTTTTAGAGCGTGGGAGATTGCGCGGGATGTAGGTTCCTCTTCTTCTACGAGCACGGTCGGCCGTGGTAGAAGGCGCTTTTCCGTTTGATTACCCTTGCAAAACAACACCAATAAGAAAAGGATTAGCCAATGCACGCGTAGTATCAAATTCTGAATAAATTAAATAACATGAGGAAAAGGAAGTGAACTCACCACGTGTTGGCTTTTAAACCCCTAGGAAATAGGTGTGTGTATGCATGCATGTGTGTATGTTTTATAAAAAGGAGAAATAAATGAAAAGAGCCATGTGGGGCTTGGAGGAGATGGTATGAACAAAAGAGAGAAGAGAAAAAGAAGGGGTGCTTCCCCAAAAGTTGATGGCGCAGGAGGCTACTGGTTGGAGCTTGAATGGACAAAAATGGAAGAGCGTTCCCACCTCACTCTGATGCACTCCAAGGAGAGAGAGGCTTGGAGTAGCCCGGATGTGAAAATGCTCCCCCTTGGCTCGGAGTTGAGTCTCGGATCCAGAAGGGCTTCACCGTAGTGCTTGGGGGATGCTCAAAAGGCTAGCCTCGGGTCTCTATTTATAGGGAAAAAAAGCCTAAATCGCGTCCGGTACAGTGGATGCGATTAAGGTTGAATAGCGGCTGAGATAATGGACGTGTTTCAGAATTGCCATTTTCGGCCAACTGTACGGCTTTAAATCGCATCCACTTACCTGGACGCATTTCAAAGTTGCCAAGAAACTCTTTTGGAAAGCTTCCAAAACAAATATGGAAATTAGAATCGCATCTGCATAGGTGGACACGATTCAGAAAAAGGCAATTTCGCATATGGGAACATGCCAAAATCGAATATAGAAATTTTGAATCGTGGCGGCATAAATGGCAATGACACAAAAAGGGCAACATGTGAATCGCGTTCGGGTCTCGGATGTGTTTTAAGACGCCTGTGAATATTCAAGGCAAGCCAACGGGGGGCTGTGAATCGCGGCGGCATAGGCCGTCGCGATTTATACCTTTTCCCCATAACCCTAGAAACCCAATGGAGAAGCATCGAAAAAATTGGGAAAAATTGAGTAAAATTGGAAAAACTCCTAGAACGCAAAAGAGGGCCATTTTGGCATTATGGCGTAATTTGAAATTTGCCCACGATGGTGTCAAATTCGCGTGTCTACACTGTGTTGTTTGTCAAGAAGAAGGACAAATCTATGAGATTGTGCATTGATTACAGGCAGTTGAATCAGCTCACTCTCAAGAACAAATACCCTCTGCCTCATGTCGACGAGTTGTTTGATGAAATATCAGGAGCTAAATACTTTTCTAAGATTGACCTTAGATCGGGATATTATCAGATGAGAATTAAGGATGCAGATATTTACAAGATGGCTTTCAGGAGCAGGTACGATCATTATGAATTTGTAGTCATAGCTTTTGGACTAACCAATGCTCATGCTGCTTTTATGCAACTAATGAACAACATCTATTGGCCATACCTCGACAAATTTGTCGTGGTGTTTATCGATGATATTCTCATATATTCCAAGACCAAGGAAGAGCATGAGGAGCATCTGAGGATCGCTCTGCAGATCTTGCGAGACAACAAACTCTAAGCCAAACTGAGCAAGTGTGAATTCTAGCTCGAGGAGGTGTCATTTCTAGGCCATGTCATATCAAAGGACAGTATAGCTGTTGATCCTTCAAAGGTGGAAGCTGTACTCAACTGGGAGAGACCGACCAACGTCACAGAGATCAGAAGCTTTCTTGGACTGGATGGCTACTATAGGTGGTTCATAAAAGACTTCTCCAAAATAGCTGTACCTCTTACTCGCCTTATGCGAAAAGAGAACCCCTATGTCTGGAGCAAGGAATGCGAGAAGAGATTTTAGACACTGAAGCAATGCTTGACCTCTGCACCTGTCCTCGCATTACCAGTCGAGGGCGAAGGATTCTCAGTCTACACTGATGCATCTGGAATCGGTTTAGGCTGCGTGTTAATGCAGAATGAGAAGGTAATAGCCTATTCATCTAGACAGTTGAAGCTGTTGAACCTCTCTTATATTTTACCCTTATATTTTGGTGATAACAAAATTTATGATTAATTAAATATTATTAAATATATTTAATATCATGTTTTCCTAATAAATATAAATTTATGGAATTATCGTTGTGTGTTGTGCACTAAAATGCTAAATCGATGTTTATTCAATATACATCGATTTCTGTTCAAAGTGCCACATCGATTTCACCAACAACGATTTGATAAGTTACACAATGATTTGATCGTGTAACGATTCGTTAAGTGAAACAACGATTTGGTCGCCACAACGATTTGATATGTGAGAACAACGATTTACTCTCACAACGATTTGGTTTTCATAATGATTTCATAAGTAAGAACAACGATTTGCTCTCATAATGTTTTGGTTCTCATAACAATTTCATAAGTGAGAAACAACGATTTGATTCTCACATCGATTCGATAAGTGCCATAACGATTTGATCACCACATCGATTTCTCTCTCACATCGATTTCTCTCCTACATCGATTTCCTAAATGAGAACATCGATTTGACCAAAACATCGATTTGATAAGTTTCATAACGATTTGAACACCATAACGATTTGATAAGTTCCATAATGATTTGGTTGCCACATCGACTCGATAAGTGAAAACATCGATTTACCCATCGATTTGCCTATCTTTATAATAACAATTTGCCTTTACTTAAACATCAATTTTTTCAAACATTGACTTCATGTAAACATTGATTTTCTTTATACTCAGATCTTTCAAATATGTTTGGCACCTAATGAAAAGTAAAAAATGTCTCTAACAGAAGATTTTCTTTTATCTCTCTAGATCTCTTCTCTCCTGTCAGATAGAAAGGTGGTTACTTACTACTTCTGGGTGGCAACAGGAAACATAGAGGTATGAACCTTTTTGACAGAAACACTCTTTTATCTAAACACTTTCTTCTATGCTTGCAGCCCTCATAGACCACAAATTATCAGAAGAAAGAGAAAATGAGCAACGGCTAGAATTCCAACGGATCTCATCAACAGATTTGTTCAAAAGCCTCTCATATAAAAAATGAAGCAAGGCTGAAGAAAAGCAAGAGAGCTTTCTTGAAGATCTTTGAAGGAGTGTACAACTAGTGAGAAACCTCAATGCCACATACACTCAAAGGAAAAGAGAGAAAGAGCCCGAGCCCAAGAATAAGTGTTCAAGCAACTGAAGCACTCAAGCATTCAAGCTCCTTCTCCTCTCTTCACTCTCTCTGCGTGCATCTTTGTAATCTGGGGGAGAGAGTCTTTTCGTTGAGAGTTCTTTTAGTTGGTTTTCATTTGTTCCAACTCTCAGCTTTGTTCTTTCTTTTCTAAGAATTTTTTTTTTTGTCCAGCTGTAGGACTGTATACAGTGTAGAACCTAGCTAGGGGTCTGTGTATGGCAGAACCGCACTGGGTTTTGTACCAGCAGGTTGGTTTCTTGACCTGTAAAAGAAGTGGACTGCCTTCTTGCCCGGGAAAAAGAAGAAGACCAGCTTGGGTGCTGGGTGTTGTATTGTCCTTGAGGGGGACTGTACTTTTGGTTAGTAAAATCTCAAGAGTTTGCTTGAGGACTGGACGTAGGACTTCCATGTAGGAAGGGCCGAACCAGGATAAATCTCTTGTGTTATTTGTGTGATTGTTTATTTGCTTCCGCACTGCTACTCTTTATCACACTAAACTAACCAAACTTTCAAGTGTTTTAGATTTCAGAAAACCTATTCACCCCCCCTCTAGGTTAGCTTGCTGTCGTACCAAAAGGGCCAACAGAAGCCTCATGAGGTAAATTATCCAGTCCATGACTTAGAATTAGCTACTGTGGTATTTGCACTTAAGATCTGGAGGCATTATCTTTATGGGGAACAATTCATAGTATATTCCAATCACAAAAGTTTAAAGTATCTATTCTCTTAGAAGGAACTCAATATGAAACAAAGAAGATGACTGGAGTACCTGAAGGACTTTGATTTCAATATCCAATACCACACAGGTAAAGGTAATGCAGTAGCTGATGCACTCAGTAGGAAGCCAGTAGTGTCTTTATCTTGTTTGGTCATGGGTGAGATACAACTATTAGAGCAATTTGCCAGTCTGGATTTAAATATTGAGCAGAGAAGTGATCAGGTGTTAGTGGCCAACCTTAGAGCTTAACCCGACATCTTTGTCGAGATCAGGGAGCAACAAGCTAACGACCCATTCTTGGTCCAAGTTAAGGAAACCATAGCTGACAGGCCAGACTTTTCCATCACTGAGGATGGGAGACTGTTATTTCAGGCCAGGACCTGTGTGCCTGACAATGAGGAGTTAAAAAGAAAACTGATGGATGAAGTCCACAAGACGAAGTATACAATTCACCCAGGCGCAACCAAGATGTACCAAGACATGAAAAGGTCATTTTGTGGCCCAACATGAAGCGTGAGGTGGCTGAGCATGCCGCGCATTGCCTCACCTGTCAACAGGTAAAAGCAGAACACCGTCGTTCTGCCGGTGTACTCAAACCCCTGGACATACCAGAGTGGAAATGGGAGAGCATCGGAATGGATTTCATCATGGGTTTACCCCGTGGTGGACTCGATGCCATTTGGGTCATAGTGGACCGATTGACTAAATCCGCACACTTTCTAGTAAGAGTACTTGGAGTGTGGATGTACTAGTAGCTTTATATGTAAGGGAGATTGTGAGATTACATGGAGTCCCCGTATCCATAGTCTCAGATCGTGACCCCAGATACACCTCCAGATTTTGGAAGGGACTTCAGACTGCTTTAGGCACAAAACTCAACTTTAGCACAATATTCCACCCACAGAAAGATGGGCAGACAGAAAGAACAAACCAAATAGTGGAAGACATGCTACGTGCATGCACTATAGATTTTGAGGGGTACTGGAATGAACAATTGTCACAAATAGAATTCGCCTACAATAATAGTTGCCAGGCCAACATTAACATGGCACCGTTTGAAGCCCTGTATGGTAGAAGCTGTAGATCGCTAATGTGCTGGAATGAAGTAGGTGAACAACAATGGTTAGGACCAGACATGGTACAAAACACTGTAGACACACCATTTTGACATCATAACGAGCAAATTTCATGTTACACCGCAATGCCTGAAAGTGGCTCTCTTCAAGTAACCTCTTGAGTGATTTTCCTATTTTTATGGACTTTTCTAGGATTTTTAGGAATTTTACTAAGGGGTGTAAAGGGGTCTGTTGAACTTCATTGATTCGCGTCCGCCACAGTGGACGCCGTTTAGAAGGTTTTATCCGCGGCAGGCATAGCCGACGCGTATTGCATTTTTGATTCGCGTCCAATCAGGCCGCCACGATTAGAGCCTAAACCTAAACCATACACCCTAACACCGGTGCATTTAAGAGCTCTCACGTTTCAAAATAGATTCACGTCTGATCGAGCCACCGCGATTTAAAGTCAAACTTAAGCCATCCCCCTAAAGCTGCGACATTTAAGAGCCCCCACGTCTCGAATCATGGAAAATTTGGAATCACGTCCACTTTAGTCACCGTGTTTCAAAGCCATCTATCAAATCAAGATTGATTTTGTCAGAAGATCGATTTAGTTGGAAAATGCGGTGACTATGCCAGACGTGATTATCAATCATAGCTATAGGCTATGATTAGCAAATCATGCGGATCTTTTAAATTGCGGCACTTTAGTCGGACGCAAATTCGTTATATAGGTGTCCACTGTACCTGACGCGATTCAAAGAATATTGCCTATAAGTAAACCCCTGAGGCCATTGTTTTAAGGGTAATCCAACCCCCCTAAGGCGAAGCCATGCCGGATAATCGAGAGAAAAAGATTTAAGGCGAAGCCCTGCCTGATTGAAGGGAGAGTTGATAATTCATGGCGAACCCCCTGCCATATCGGGAACCCAACTACGAATTAAGGAGGAGCACCCCCCCATTCTAAGCCACGTCATCCGACCATTTCCTAGAACCCGGAGTCGACGTTCGCCTATGCGCATTGGAGCAAGGCGGGGGACGGCTTCCCCGTCCATGTCATCCATCCAAGCAGCGGGCAACATCGCCATCTTTCATTATCTTCCCCTTTACTTTTTACTTTGTTTCACATAGTGTATTCATCACACTATCTTCTCACATACTGCACATCATTTCTCCCTTCCCACATCCTTTTAGGGGTTTAACACCACCCCCACGAGGTGTGTTAACACCCGATTAATGCTTTTCATTTCACTTCATTTGATCATTTTTCTACACCTTCATAGTCTAATCAACCTTTACTCGTTTCTTGTTGTCTACTTTTTGCAAGGTAACCCCTTTTGGAGCTAAATCTTCTTCGTCGGCCGGCCGGTGGAAGGAGAAAGAAGGGCCCGCACATCAACACTCCAGCGATCTTCGGGTGAAGGTAAGTGCCCCGTCTTTCATTTCCGCCTGTTTCCTTCGGTACCTATGCATACCTGGCGATCACACTCCATCTTGTGCACACACACACTTTCTTCTTTCCTTCATTTTTTCTGCTTTTCCACCCCCTTTTCGCCATCATTTTCTTCTCAACTACATATCAAAAATTTATCTTCTTTTTAAATCAATCCTTTGTGAGATCGTGTTTTTGAAAAGAAAAACACCGTCTACAAATTGGCGATCATGGTGGGACTCTTTCTTCTTTAGCTTGGTTACCTTCCTTTGGCACCCACGTGTGCCCCTCCTTCGACACCCACATGTGTCCCTCCTTTTGTACCCCACGCGGTACATCCCCCCTCCTTTCACACCCCACGCGGTGTTATTTGAGAGTTCCCATCGCCATTACCAATTAGTAGTTGTGTTATTTTCATTGCACTTTTACGTAAAAGTTTGATTTAAAAGAAGAAAAAAATAAAACAAATCACCATCTTGTTCCCCTCCCCACTTACTTGCCTTCACTCGAAGAAAGCATCTTCATTTAGTCCTTACTTCATCATATTTGATTGAGTGAAAGCATGCTCCTTTGATTTACTGCTTTGATATTTGTCTTCGGGTGCCTCGTTGATACGCGTCAGGTACAGAGGACGCGATTTGTGATTGCTTTGTACGGCAGACATATCTGACGCGATTTGTGACAGAGTCCTGAGGGAGTCGCCGTGGTGCTTACAGCTTCTGCGATTGAACGGACGTGATTAAACTGAAGCACGTCCACTGTACTGGATGCGATCAAGTCTGTCATGGAAAGCTTTGGGTTTCTGTCATCTTTTGCATCACTCGCATTTACAGGGCATACTTCGGTCGAGGGACCTCCTTCCCTCCTTTTCCTAGATCCACACACCTCTCTCGGTGAGGGCTATCACCCCATTGGGCATTCCGTCTCATTGGGCTAGAGTATCATCATCGGGACCTCTGTAAGTCTCCGTACCCCGTGGAGTCCCTCACGGTGGACCAAGCAGGTTGTACCAATTCCGGAGACCCGAGTTAGAGCACCCATTGCGTTAGAGCACCCATTTCTCATCTTACCCACTTAGGCCCACACCCACTTGGAGTGACATACTTCACCTAAAATCCACATTGAATCGTAATGAACATGATGACACCTATGAGGATATGTATGTCCCCCTGGAGCCCTTTACATGCCTTCCTAATGTACCTCATACTGGTCCCGCTACCTCACATGTCAATGGGATGGATGCTCAGGCCCCTCACATCTCACCGAGGCATGACACTGCAAATGCCTCTACCCCGATTGATCTGTCCCAACTTGTGGACATCCTTCAAAGCCTCCAAGCTTCTCAGCTTCAGGAGGTCCAAGCTGCCCTCAAGGGGAAATCCGTCCCCAATCTAGTTCAAGCTCTCTACCCAAATGCAGGTATTCACACTCAACTTGCTCGCGACCCGATGGTTCGAACCTCTCCTGCCCCCTCGCGGCCTAATTCCCCACAGCCCTATTAGAGGGCCTTCTCATGTCCAGCCGAGCCCCAATGTGGCAAGGCCCACTTACCTTCCTCGGGCCCCGGCCCATACTTCTGCGCCTGCCGGCGCCCCTCCCCTTCACTATTCTACCCAGGCAAATGTCCCCCACCACCTTTCCTCTGGGGTACCTCCCAAACCATCCTCCAACCAACTTACCCAAGCCCTCCTGGCAAAGGTAAGTCGATTGGAGCAAGACTTGAAGAGGGTGTCCACACCCAGGGATTCATTTGAACTGGCACTCCCTTCTATGCCAGTCTTTCACCTCCCCCCTTCCAAACTGCCGGTCTACCGCCGTTACAACGGCACCGGCAACCCATTCGTACGTATTAAGGAATTCATGTATGAATCCTCATTCTGTCAAAATGATAAGCGTGCCCTTGCCTTCCATTTTCGCTGGTCTCTGGACAGGCCTGCCCTTGAGTGGTTCTATTCTCTGGAGCCCTCAGACACTGAAGATTTCAAGGTGGTGCAAAGGAAGTTCTTGCAGAGGTACAAAGACAGGGTTGGTCCAGCCTTATCCATTACTGATCTGATGACTGAGAGGATGAAGGCCGATGAGGACTTTCTGCATTATGTCGATAGATGGAGAGCATTGGCTGAAAGACTAAGGGATCCGTTGTCTGAACCGGAACAAGTAAAGATGATCACGGCGAATGCCACGCCGCAGTTCAGGCACATTTTGGCTATGAACAAATTGACCACAATGGAGGAACTATATGAGAGAGCCCGGTACATCTAGACTCAATTAAAGGACTCTCCAATCATGGCCATGTTCTAGCCTAAGGCCCGGACATTTAAGAAAGGGAGTGGTGCTCCCCCTATTGGCGGTCCCACGACTGACGGGGTAATACAGAATAAGCAGGTGAGTGCTATGGGCAACCCTAGTCCTTCCACCTACTGCCCCAACAACAACACCAATACCAGGGTCCAACAGCCCCAGCAACTGGCCCCTAAACCAAACAACCCTCCAATGTTCAGGGCGCCACCTCAGTAGCCCCAATACCCTTAATAGCCTCCCCAATATCAGCAGCCTCAGCGGTCCCAGTACCAATAGCCTCCCCCTAACTTGTATCATCAGCAACCCCAACCTCCATAATATCGCCAACCTCAGCAGCCCCAATATCAGCAACTTGCCCCTAGTACCAACATCAGCAACCTGCTCCTACGCCTCCCCAATACAACCAGGTCCCTCCTCCAGGCACCTATGAGCCCCAGCAGCCTCGACGCCCCCCTGGCCCAAGAAGAACCCACTATCCCCCATTGCCGGAGACTCTACCGGATATCTTTAATGCCCTCATGGCCGCCGGTGCACTCACCTTCCCAAAGGAAAGGCTACAATGGCCTTCTAATGTTGATACCTCCCGCTACTATGCATTCCACTAGGGACCGGGTCACACTTTAGAGGCGTGCTTCCACTTCAAAGATTATATCTATAATCTGAATGACAATGGAGGCATAGACTGGGAAGAGATGAGAAAATATATTGCCGAGATGAAGGCAAGGGGACCACCCAGGCGGGACCAGCAGCAACGGCAGCAACAACAGCCACAGCAGTAGCTGCCCCAGGCACCGCAACAATAGCCCAACATGGGCATCGTCCAGAATCATCTCCCGGAGCACCAGGCTCCAAATCAACAAGTGAATGCCTTCATGGTGTCTCCCCACAGTGAAACACCTGGCTGGCCGATGGAAGTACCCGCCGCATCCACCTCCTAATCCTCTTTCACCTTACCCCCCTTTATCCGTACGCCTACCCCTGCCAACCCACTACCCCTCTTTCTACGCATCCCTACCCACCATCTCACACCATCCAACCAGCCATCTAACCTCCCACTCATCCGCCAGCATACCATCACCACAACGCCACCACCTCCCAACACACAAGCCCCCTTCTTACGCAACCCCTCCACTATACCACCACAGCCAAACCGTCCATCTCCTACCACTGCTTCCCCGCAACCACCGTCATCCAACCCACTTCTCCTCTGCACGCAATCAACCGTACCCCTTATTACCCCCAATCACCAAGCCCCCTTTCTACGTACCCCCACTCCACCCCTAAGCGCGGTAAGTATCCAACTTCCGTACCAATTGTTCACCCCCCAACCTTCCACCTCCCTTCCACCTTCCGCTCTGCCGGTCGTGGCATCAATAGTGGGAGATAGCTCAGAAGAAACGATGGTGCTCTGGAGTGGGCGCATATTCAATAGAATCTTCCCCCAGTAGTAGCAACAGTTATCAGTGCCCCCGGAAGAAGAAGCCCAGCAAGAGGAGCCCGTCCCAGGGACTCAATATGACTTGCTTAAGCACCTGGACAAGACTCTGGCCAGGATATCCATTCTAGAACTGATTAAGAGGTCAGTGGTGCACCAGGAAGCCCTTATGCAGTATTTGCAGAAAGTGATGGTAAATGAAGACTTGCCAGTAAATCAGATCAGTGCAGTCTTGACCCCCAGAAGCTCACATCCATCGATTGAGTTTCATGAAGATGAGTTAGCACCAGCTGAGTCTCAGCGGTACGCCCTATGCTTGACAGTTAACATCAATGGGATCCGCATGTCTCGATGCTTGGTGGACTCCGGGGTGTCAATTAATGTTGTATCCTTTGACACATTAGATTTCTGCGGAGTAGCATTACAGTCAATCCGACCCTCTGCTATCACTGTCACGGCTTACAATAACACCAGTAGGCCGCCAAAAGGGGTCGTTACCTTGAGAATAGGGTTGGGTTCGTCTGTTACTGAAATGGACTTTCACATCTTGAACATGGACCCGAGCTTCCGTATGATTCTGGGTAGGCCTTTCATTCAAGCCCTTGGCGTCATTATATCGACTGTCCATCAATGCCTCAAGTTTCCTTACAAGGGGCGAGTCGTCAAGGTTGTCAGTAAGCCTACAATTATGGAAGTGGACGCCATGACTGATAATTCAGTCCCTTCCATTTGGCCGAGCAATCAGCCACTGATGTCAGTGCTAGAGGCACCCAGCATGTATCCAGGCCCGAGCAGGTCATTTGTTAATGCTGCTGAGAGGAGCAAGGTCATCACTAAGAAGGGCTAGCACATTATGATGCAAATGGGGTACCAGCCAGGCAAGGGGCTGGGGGCACAGCTACAGGGAAGGATCGAGGCTGTGAAAGACTACAAAATGAGGCCCAAAGCAGGATTGGGATATAGGCAAGGCAGGGCAAGACAACAACCAAGGCAGCCTCTCACATGGACATTGCATGAACATTTCAAGAGAGGACCGCTGCAACCAGGGAGTGAACAGACATCCACTATCACTGCTGAACCTGCCCGTCGTTCACCCCTGGCCACATATAGAGTTGTGGACAGTCACAGGCCACCCAAGCAAGTCAAGAAGGGTGAGTCCAAGGCGGAATGGAGCAAATGGTTCGATATGAGTGATATTGCCACCACTTTGGACCAACTTTTCACAGCAACAGATATTGAATAGCTAGCAGTAGCCACCAACAGGCAACAAGCAGTCGAAGCTGAACAGGGGTCAGAAGCTCCCATGATAACCAGGCTCAGGGCGGGCCTCGTCTTTCCGGGCATCGCACCCGCTTCCCTTTCCTCTCTGGGCATCGCGCCCACTTTAGCTTCCTCTTCGGGCATTGCGCCCACTTCAGCTTCCTTCCTGGGCATCGTGCCCACTATGGTTTCATCTTCGGGCAACACACCCGCTTCTCTTTTCCCTCTGGGAATTGCGCCCACTACGGTTTCATCTCTGGGAAACACGCCCGCTTCCCCTCCAGGCATCACACCCACTTTAGTTTCCTCTCCGGGCAACGCGCCCACTCTCCCTCCTTTTTGAGGCAACGCGCCTACTCCTCTCTCTTCTCCGGGCAACGCACTCAATTTTCCTCCCTCTCCAGGCAATGCGCCTACCTCTTTCTCCCCTCCGAGCAACGAGCTCGATCCCCTTTCCCTTTCAGGAAATGCGCCTGTCCCCTCTCCCCTCCGAGCAACGCGCTCGATCCCCTTTCCCTTCCAGGCAACGCGCCTACTATCCTTTCTTCCACGGGCAACGCGCCCGACCTCCCCCTCCGACCAGGCAACGCGCCTACTCCCCTCTCTTCCCCGGGCAATGCGCCCGACCTCCTTCTCCCACTAGGCAACACGCCTACTCTCCTCTTTTCCTCGGGCACCGCGCCCACCTTCCTCCTTTCCCCAGGCATCGTACATTCCCTCTTGCAGGCCACCACGTGGCCTTCCTTCATTTCTCTGAGCATCCCTCGGGCACCGACACCCCACTTGGCAATCTCCGTCTACTCTCCCAAGCAAGCACTAACTTACCAGTTCCCTCTTTCCCCCAATCTCCCCACTGTTGAGCGCACTATCATTGCTCAGCTCTCCTGATCGGCGATCTTGCCTTGCCCTCTCCCTCTGTGCATGCTGAGCACTGAGGGGGCCGCAAAAGCATCAGCTTCGCAATGGCTGACTCCGTCGTCTCCATCGTGGAGACCTCCTTCCTCGCCTCAGAGTGTGCCCCGATCAGCGAGCCACCTCTCTTCGGTCCTATGACCGACCTCTCACGTCCATCCACGTAGGGACCTCCGCTCCCCTCCTCGCAGGGGATGTTTGCTGCTTTTTCTCCTCCTCCTCCTTCCCCCACGCAGGAAAATTCTCTTACTGCTTTAAATCCTTCCCCATCTTCCCCCACGCGGGATTCCTTTACTGCTTTTCCTTCTCCTCCATTCCCTATTGTAAATGCCAGTAGTTGTAGTTTGAGTCTAGGCCAGGGTAGTAATAATCTAGGGGTAGTCTTCGAGAAGAAATCCAAGGGTAGGATGGTTCCACACCGATTCCTCGCTGATCTGGCCCGTAGATGCAAGTCATGCTTAGCAATTCTCGAGTTTGTAGAAGAGCCTTTGCAGTTTTCGGAAATAGAATATGAGCAGTCACTGTGCTTGATTGATGATGGGTTCGGAGTCTATGAGATCATGGATGATGACAACCTAATTGAGGAAGGTGATGAAGAATTTGAGGACGAGGCTGACACGTTCGCGAGTGGATTGAGGAGGTTTGATGAACCGTCAGTTGCCGTAGAAGAAACCACCAAGGAAGTCAACCTGGGAACCAAGGAAGACCCTAAGACCGTCCTCATAAGCAGTAATTTGTCACCATCTGAAGAGGAGGCAATCGTTGAGGTTCTCAGGGAGCACAAGGACACATTCGCATGGAGCTATGAGGATATGCCTGGCTTGGACACCGCGCTAGTTGAACACCGACTTACACTCAAGCCAGGGTCCATTGCCATTAAGCAGCAGTTGAGGCGTTTCCACCCCTAAATGGCTTTGACAATGAAGGATGAGGTCGACAAGCTCTACAAAGCCAGGTTCATTAGAGTCGTGCTATATCCGAATTGGGTGGCAAACATCGTCCCAGTTATGAAGAAGGATAGAAGAGTTAGAATTTGCATTGATTTTTGGGACCTCAACTACTCGTGTCCAAAGGATGATTTCCCTTTGCCTCACCTCGACGTGCTCATAGATAACATGGCTGGGTATAAAACCCTCTCCTTTATGGATGGCTTCTCAAGGTACAATCAAATCAAGCTGGCTGAGGAAGACCAGGAGAAGACCTCGTTCACTACACCTTAGGGCACTTATTGCTATGTGGTCATGCCGTTTGGACTTAAGAATGCTGGAGCTACTTACCAAAGGGCTATGATGGATATCTTTCATGACATGATCCATATTTTTATTGAGGTGTATATGGACGACCTGGTGGTAAAGTCAAAGACTATGATTGAGCATCCTGGGGTTCTAACAAAGGTCTTGCGGAAGTCAAAAGAGTACCAATTGAAAATGAACCCCAAGAAGTGTGTATTTGGTGTTTCATCGGGTAAGCTTTTAGGGTTCATTGTGAGCAAGAGGGGTGTAGAAGTAGATCCTAATAAGGCGAAGGCAATAAGAGAATTACCACCTCCCAACAATTTGAAGGAAGTTCGAGGACTAATCGGGAGGCTGCAGTTTATTCGCCAGTTCGTCTCCCAACATTCGTAGAGGTGTAGACCCTTCTACGACCTCACCAAGCCGGGAGTCGAATTTAAGTGGGACGAGAAGTGTCAGGCGGCTTTTGACGGACTCAAAGAGTATCTAGCTAGTCCCCCTCGTCCTGAGGCCGCCAACTCTAGGCAAACCACTAATTCTCTATGTATCTGTCCTGGAGGACTCGGTAGGAGCTGTCCTTGCACAAGTAGATGAAGAAGGCAAAGAGAGGGTAGCATACTACCTGTCTAAACTTCTCAACCCCTGCGAGCAAAGGTACACTGCAATGGAGAAGACATGTGCCGCACTCATATGGGTAGTGCAAAAATTGAAGCACTAATTTCTTACTCATGAAGTCCATCTCATAGCTCGCATGAATCCTATCAAGTTCCTTCTAGAAAAATCTGTCCTAACTGATAGGCTAGCACGTTGGCAAAGCTTCCTTTCCCAATTCGAAATCACCTATATCCAGTAGAAATCCATCAAAGGGTATGCCATAGAAGAACATCTCGCTCACCACCCTATTCCTCAATTTGATCATGTTCGTTCGGAGTTCCCAGATGAAGAATTAATGTCCCTTAGCCAATCTGATCCTATCTGGACATTGTATTTTGATGGAGCTCTGAATTCTCAAGGAAAGGGTATCAGGATTGCTCTACTATCACCTGAGGGTGTCACCATCCCACAAGTTTACAAATTGGAGTTTCCTGCCACCAATAACATAGTCGAATATGAAGCTTTGTTGGCTGGTTTGGAGCTCGCTCGTTTCTATGGTGTCACCCATCTGCGAATTGTAGGTGATAGTCAACTGGACTTGCGCCAAGTGCTCACCAAATACCACACTCGGGACCCAAATCCCAAGCCTTACCAAGAACTTGCCTCAGCTTATGCCAAGCTATTCTCCAAGCTGATCTTTGTCCATATCCCTCGTCATCAGAATCTTCTAGCCGACGCACTTGCTACCATCGCTTCATGTAGTAACCAGGATTTTTCGAAAAAATAAAAAAATTAATAATATTAAAAATTAACTCAATTAGAAAATCAAAGAAAAGAGAATTTATTAAAACCCATTAAAAGAAAAGAAGTAATGGGCTTTGCTAAATGGACCCTCTAGAAAATTATTGGGCCAAAATAGAGATTTTTAAAGGAGGAATAATAGGAAAATACCCTAAATTCATAACTTAAATATTATCTAAATAGAAAAGGGGTTAATAAATTCTTAAAATAGCTATTTGTGTTGGAATTGGATTCCTAACCCTACCCTAATAGGTTGGCCACGAAATTTCATCCCAACCTAACCCAAATAGGAAGTAGAAAGCTTAGAAGGAGGATAGGAATAGGAAATCTCAGAATTAAATAGGAATTAGAATTCTATTACGAAATAGAAACTCAGGTAGCTTAAATACTCTCTAAACTCTTCATGGCCGGCTCTAACACATTGCTGGGGCTTGCTGGATGAGGAGAGGAGGCCAAGGAGGAGAGGAATTCGTGGGAAGAAGGCTGGACCAAGCTTCAACCCAAGTTCTTCAAGTTCTAACCCTAGAAGATTAAACGAGTCAAAGGTAGTCATTCTCACGAGCAAAAATTATAAAATTTCGTCTGTAGATTGTTCCAAACCTCAGGAACAAAAGTGTGATACCCTGAAATTTTCATTCTTTTATATCGTGCATGTGTATTTACTTGTTGAGTGCATAACATGTGTATTTTATAGCGCATGTTATAATTCTTACACTTCTCATGAACGTATGCGTATACATATGATATTTAGGTGAAAATAGGCAATTAACAAATTTGTGCATACTGTGTATACTAAAATCCTAGGTATATAATACTTAGGTAATATTATGCATGATAATCGAATTACCGATGTGCATGTTGTAGTTATCTATTTCTTACATAATGTATATAATTATGTTGTATACATGTGTATAATTATACATACGTCAATTCAAGTGGGTGCATGTAAGAATTTGTGATTGTGGTATAAATTATTCTTAGTTAACTTATTCTATATTACATCTTACAGATATTATGTATGTAAAATCTTGAAGTGCATATTGAACTGTCTATTCCATGGATGTTGTGTGTAAATATGTGAAGTACATATGTATGTATATGTATGTTATCTTATGCATGTGATATCTATCTATCTAATCATATGTACATCAAATCATCTATAATATATAAATAATACTTAAATAACATTGTGCATGTGATAGGTAAGTAATGTTATAGGCCATGTAAGTACATGAAATTTATTTGCGTACAAGTATAATTATACATAAATGTGCATGCACTATCTAGTTATCAATATATGTAAATCTCATGCATATGGTACGTTTTGTACACATAGTAAGAAAACACTATCATACATTTTGTAAATAATCATGAGTTTATTTTCGAGCATGCAATATATATTTAAACGTGGGTGAATTATCTAATTATTGAGGTGCCTATTGTAATTAATTATTTTAATGCATGTAGTTAGTATTATGGATGTGCGTATGTATACATACATGTGTTATTCTTGTTTAAATAATATTTATCTACTTTAAGCGTGTTAAATTATTTATGGTGTGTGAAGTACTTGGATGATAATGTGCATACAATATTTAACTAATAATGAACACATTTTAATCATAGGTTCATGCGTAATGTATGTAATTATGCAATGTGTACGTATATGTGCATATATGTATGTATTGATGCATATTGATCTTAATTATGATTAGTGTAAGTTGTATTTAATTAAATATTGTGAAATATATGTACTTTATGTGGTAAGAACATATGCAATTATTTTTACACATACTAGATTGCTTTGGTGTATTTATACATTTAATTTTAGGTTTGACGGGGTTTTGGCTGCACTGTGCTGCTGGCGGCTAGGAACCTGGACGCCAAGGCACTGTTGGCGTCCACCCCCTGGACGCCAACCACAGTGGGCGGCCACCCCCTGGATGCCAACCCCATTCTGGCGGCTAGACCTTGACGTCAACTGTGCAGTTGACTACAACCAATGTTGATGTTAATATCCTCCTACGTAACGGTTCCAGAATTGTTAATGCTCGTGTTTTGGCTGGTTCCGGATTAGGAAACCCTTCCTAATGCGTAGAAAACCTACCCTAGTATGTATCCCCAACCCGAAGCCTATAAAATACCCATCTTAGGACGAGGAAAAGGCTTTTAGCATTTGGTGAAAACTCTAGCTCCGAGATGGTGAAAAGCTGAACTTCAGAAGGCCGGATCCGTCGACTGGAGGTGTTCCCCGAGGAGCTACAACATTTGGAAGATAGCCAATACATCCAAGAAGAGATCCCAACTCCGAGGAGCCATCTACATCGACTGGAGAAGAAGATCTAAGGAGTTTCTGAGCACCTTTTTGGCAGGGCCAAGAAGGGCTTCATTGACATATTCTGATCATTGTAGATTTTTTTAAGAGGCAAGTAAACCTATCTCTTGATCTTATACATGTCTCCTTAAGTCTTAGTATTCCTACAGATTTTTCCTCGAGTCCTAGAACCCCAAATTCACCCTTGTATGAAAAGTTGTCTGTATGAGCTGTTGGGACCAGGTTGACGGCAACATAGGTTGCAGTCAAGTTCTTCAGTTGAAGTTGACGGCAACATCCCTTGACGTCTATTTATTCAGGACCTGAAAGTGTGCTTTTTGATCTTCTTTTGCTGTTTAAATAATTTCTGGACATGGGTATATACTGAAATTTTTATAGGTGATTGTATACTGTTAGTAGGTCATATCATGAGGTTGCCTAAATTTTCTATGGACCATGTAAATTATTAAAATTTAGAAGTGAATAAGGAGCATGACATGAACATGTTTAAATCTAGTATAAATAGATTTTGTTGTAAATTAAATTTTATAAATTTTCCATGACAGTTTGAATACCGGTATTAGGTTTCTGTTCTATTAATGTCCAAATAGGTTGGTGTGTACCATACTTAATGATATTTCGATAATTATGGCTGCAACATAGATTTAATTATAGAAATTATATTTACTATTCAAAAAATCTGAAAAATTGCATATGTGACATACTTACTGCTAATGACCTGTGATAAAAATTTAAAATCAAATTGATGACAGCAAGTATAGTTATTAGTTAAACCATGGAAATTGTTCATATTAGATGTATTAAATTCGATCTTGTGCAATTCAGTAAATGTACAACATGTTTAGGACTGTAAAGTAAGATGTTTTAATTTTGAAAATAGTAGTATCATGATTAGGTTAACTAAGATATGTAAAATTGATAATTAAGATGTGTAAAGTGATTAAGTATTATATGTAAAATATGCGAATAGGGTGTGAAAATGTGAATAAGTAAATGTGTGATAATTGGGCCAAGAATGACACTACTACCCTAGAGGCTTCGAGAGCTGTACATAGAAAAGTCCCTATGGAAAGCTCTATGTGTGAAAAGTTTGTCCTAAGGGCATTGGGAAAAACTTGAAGGTGGACAAGTACCACCGGATAGGGTGGAGAGTGCTTCTCCCGGTCTGTGCAGTTACCAAGATTCACCACTACATTGCCTAGGTGGTGGGTATGTGATATGAGTTATGTGTTAAGAGTTATGTGCTATGAGATGCGATGAGTTATGAGTATGAGATATTTGTTTGAGTCCTCTAATAGGTAGTTAGGACTATGTGTCATGGCATTTTTTTAAATTATTGGAATATGAATAAGTGTACAATGATATGCAAAAGTGGCAGGTGATGGGTGCAAATGACATAATAGGTGATAAGTGAAAATGAAAGAGTAAGTAATATGAGGATTATGTGAAGAGACAAGTAAAGATAAAAGTTAATGTTAATAAGAATGTGCTTGCATGTGAAAAACTAATATATTAATGCAATATGTTCATATAATTTCATGTATTAGTTACCATAATTGTGATATTATGTTTAGTATCATGTTAGGTGTTTTATTTCTTTTTATGAGATAGGGCACATGAATCAACATACGTCATCATGCCATTTATGTAACCTGAAAAATTGAGCATGTGAGGTTCCTAAAGGAGTGGGATTATGTGTGAATAAGACTAAATTTATATAATGGAGTTTATTCCATGCTAAAACAGCAAGTAAAATATAGTTATGAATGTGTTAAACATAAGGAAGAGTGTTTAGATTCCATGCTAGTTATGATGGGTGCTTAGTATAGAGTTCTATGTTTAAATTGTGTAGTATTGCCAATCAACTTGACTATGTTCTAGACTTTTAAATTCATGCTATAGAATATGAAACCATGTGTATGATAATTATTTGCATTAGAACAGCAAGCAAAATGTGAAATTATATATGAAAAGTACATTTGAAAAGTGAATAGTCATCATGTTAGGTTGTTCAAATCTTTATGCCAAATTCTATGTTCTAATTTTAGGAATATATAGTGAAATGAACTAAAGTGTGAATGAATGAATCATGTTACATGTTAGGTGTAAAGAATATGTTCAAATGTATAATATTAGTATCCATGATTTAAATTAAAAATGTAATAGAGCAAAGTATGGTTAAGTGATTTAGAAATGTGTTGATAGCTAAAAGTATGTTCCATGCATGTTCTTGTAATTTAAATGATAGTGTGTATTCTTTAGTGTTTAATAGCTTAATGTGAATGTGATATGTTTAAGATTAAGTCTTCGTTTTACTTGCTGAGTCTTTGGAGTCACCCTTGCTTCGGCGTACAGGTGAGACAGGTATTACTATTTTGAAGGAAGGCATAGCGAAGGTTGATCTCTTGGAGGAGTAGCTTTTGAGGAGCAAATTTTCAGTTGTACTATTCTTTTCATAGCTTGAATAAAAATATTGTATGGACAATATTTGGACAATGTAGTTCTTTCCTCATGTAATAATGTGGACATTGTCATTTTATTTTCGCTATATAGACTGTGGAATATGTGATGGTGATGGACTAAAGTTGAATTGTTTATTTTATTCCACTGAAATAAATTGCTATCTACGTACTTTTCAACCTATCGGCTAGTGTTGGGTTTTATCCCACTGTAATGACGCTCTTTATACCGATGGGGATTGGTATAATCGTACCAGCATTAGGAGGGTCGTTATAGAGATTGGTATTAGAGACTAAGGTTGAAATTGTACATGGATAGACCATCACCGTCACAATATTGCAAAGTCTTTATAGGAAATTATCCATATATGCAAGAATTTATTAATAATGAATGGAAGATAGTGAAGGTAAATAGTTAGGATTAGTAACCTGGATTCTAACTTGATTGATTATTTTGAAGGAAATGGCTGGACGTGGTAGACGTAGTGCTCAGTCTAGGAGGTATGAGCAGAACCGCAAGATAAAGAAGTTCGTGAAAGGACTCAAACCATCGGTGAAAGCTAGGCTTCTAGAGCTTGACTCCCGTACCTTGGAAGAAACTCTTGGCATGGCGAATCAGCAAGAAAATAAAGTGGAAGCATATCAAGGAGAAAATGATGCTCAAAAGGAGGGAGTACCAAGGCCATTTCAAAGGCAAGATAGGAAGATGAAGAAGCTAATGGATGGTCAGAAATCAACTGTGACATCAGGAAGCGGGAAGTCAGAATGTATCCATTGCGGGAAGCGTCATGGCAGGAATGCATGTTGGAGAATGGAAGGGAGGTGTCTTAGATGTGGCAGCAAGAATCATCGGCTTAAGGAATGTCTGAACCTGAAGACGAAGTACATCTCAAGAGATGCTTCATCAATAACCATAAAGGAGCAAGGATTAGTCGGAAATGACCTCGGCGACGTCATTACAGGTACTTGATTCGATCTTCGAGGACGAAGATCTTTTTCAAGGAGGGGAGAGTGTGATACCCTGAAATTTTCATTCTTTTATATCGTGCATGTGTATTTACTTGTTGAGTGCATAACATGTGTATTTTATAGTGCATGTTATAATTCTTACACTTCTCATGAACGTATGCATGTATATATATGATATTTAGGTAAAAATAGGCAAATAAAAAATTTGTGCATACTATGTATAGTAAAATCCTAGGTATATAATACTTAGGTAATATTATGCATGATAATCGAATTACTGATGTGCATGTTGTAGTTATCTATTTCTTGCATTATGTATATAATTATGTTGTATACGTGTGTATAATTATACATACGTCAATTCAAGTGGGTGCATGTAAGAATTTGTGATTGTGGTATAAATTATTCTTAGTTAGCTTATTCTATATTACATCTTACATATATTATGTATGTAAAATCTTGAAGTGCATATTGAACTATCTATTCCATGGATGTTGTGTGTTAATATATGAAGTACATATGTATATATATGTATGTTATCTTATGCATGTGATATCTATCTATCTAATCATATGTACATCAAATCACCTATAATATATGAATAGTACTTAAATAACATTGTGCATGTGATAGGTAAGTAATGCTATAGGCCATGTAAGTACATGAAAGTTATTTGCGTACAAGTATAATTATACATAAATGTGCATGCACTATCTAGTTATCAATATATGTAAATCTCATGTATATGGTACGTATTGTACACATAGTAAGAAAACACTATCATACATTTTGTAAATAATCATGAGTTTATTTCGGAGCATGCAATATATATTTAAACGTGTGTGAATTATCTAATTATTGAGGTGCCTATTGTATTTAATTATTTTAATGCATGTAGTGAGTATTATGGATGTGCGTATGTATACATACATGTGTTATTCTTGTTTAAATAATATTTATCTACTTTAAGTGTGTTAAATTATTTATGGTGTGTGAAGTACTTGGATGATAATGTGCATACAATATTTAACTAATAATGAACACATTTTAATCATAGGTTCATGCGTAATGTATGTAATTATGCAATGTGTACGTATATGTGCATATATGTATGTATTGATGCATATTGATCTTAATTATGATTAGTGTAAGTTGTATTTAATTAAATATTGTGAAATGTATGTACTTTATGTGGTAAGAACATATGCAATTATTTTTACACACTAGATTGCTTTGGTGTATTTAAACATTTAATTTTAGGTTTGACGGGGTTTTGGCTACACTGTGCTGCTGGCAGCCAGGACCTGGACGCCAAGGCACTGTTGGCATCCACCCCCTAGATGCCAACCACAGTGGGCGGCCACCCCTGGACGCCAACCCCATTCTGGCGGCCAGACCTTGACGTCAACTGTGCAGTTGACTACAACCGATGTTGACGTTAATATCCTCCTGCGTAACGGTTCCAGAATTATTAATGCTCGTGTTTTGGCTGGTTCCGGATTAGGAAACCCTTCCTAATGCGTAGAAAACCTACCCTAGTATGTATCCCCAACCCCGAGCCTACAAAATACCCATCTTAGGACGAGGAAAAGGCTTTTAGCATTTGGTGAAAACCCTAGCTCCGAGATGGTGAAAAGCTGAACTTCAGAAGGCCGAATCCGTCGACTGGAGGTGTTCCCCGAGGAGCTACAACATCTGGAGGACATCCAATACATCCAAGAAGACATCCCAACTCCGAGGAGCCATCTACATCGACTGGAGAAGAAGATCTAAGGAGTTTCTGAGCACCTTTTTGGCAGGGCCAAGAAGCGCTTCATCGACATATTTTGATCTTTGTAGATTTTTTTAAGAGGCAAGTAAACCTAGATCTTGATCTTATACATGTCCCCTTAAGTCTTAGTATTTTTATGGATTTTTCCTCGAGTCCTGGAACCCAAATTCACCCTTGTATGAAAAGTTGTCTGTATGTGCTGTTGGGACCAGGTTGACGGCAACATAGGTTGCAATCAAGTTCTTCAGTTGAAGTTGACGGCAACATCCCTTGACGTCTATTTCTTCAGGACCTGAAAGTGTGCTTTTTGATCTTCTTTTGCTGTTTAAATAATTTCTGGACATGGGTATATACTGAAATTTTTATAGGTGATTGTATACTGTTAGTAGGTCATATCATAGGTTGCCTAAATTTTCTATGAACCATGTAAATTATTAAAATTTAGAGAGTGAATAAGGAGCATGACATGAACATGTTTAAATCTAGTATAAATAGATTTTGTTGTAAATTAAATTTTATAAATTTTCCATGACAGATTGAATACCGGTATTAGGTTTCTGTTCTGTTAATGTCCAAATAGGTGGTGTGTACCATACTTAATGATATTTCGATAATTATGGCTGCAACATAGATTTAATTATAGAAATTATATTTACTATTCAAAAAATCTGAAAAATTGCATATGTGACATACTTACTGCTAATGACCTGTGATAAAAATTTAAAATCAAGTTGATGACAGCAAGTACAGTTATTAGTTAAACCATAGAAATTGTTCATATTTGATGTATTGAATTCGATCTTGTGCAATTCAGTAAATGTACAGCATGTTTAGGACTGTAAAGTAAGATGTTTTAATTTTGAAAATAGTAGTATCATGATTAGGTTAACTAAGATATGTGAAATTGATAATTAAGATGTGTAAAGTGATTAAGTATTATATGTAAAATATGTGAATAGGGTGTGAAAATGTGAATAAGTAAATGTGTGATAATTGGGCCAAGAATGACACTGCTACCCTAGAGGCTTCGAGAGCTGTACATAGAAAAGTCCCTATGGAAAGCTCTATGTGTGAAAAGTTTGTCCTAAGGGCATTGGGAAAAACCTGGAGGTGGACAAGTACCACTGGATCGGGTGGAGAGTGTTTCTCCCGGTCTGCGCAGTTACCAAGATTCACCACTACATTGCCTAGGTGGTGGGTATGTGATATGAGTTATGTGATATGAGTTATGTGTTAAGAGTTATGTGCTATGAGATGCGATGAGTTATGAGTGAGATATTTGTTTGAGTCCTCTAATAGGTAGTTAGGACTATGTGTCATGGCATTTTTTTTAATTATTGGAATATGAATAAGTGTACAATGATATGCAAAAGTGGCAGGTGATGAGTGCAAATAACATAATAGGTGATAAGTGAAAATGAAAGAGTAAGTAATATGAGGATTATGTGAAGAGACGAGTAAAGGGAAAAGTTAATGTTAATAAGAATGTGCTTGCATGTGAAAAACTAATATATTAACGCAATATGTTCATATAATTTCATGTATTAGTTACCATAATTGTGATATCATGTTTAGTATCATGTTAGGTGTTTTATTTCTTTTTATGAGATAGGGCACATGAATCAACATACGTCATCATGCCATTTATGTAACTTGAAAAATTGAGCATGTGAGGTTCCTAAAGGAGTGGGATTGTGTGTGAATAAGACTAAATTCATATAATGGAGTTTATTCCATGCTAAAACAGCAAGTAACATATAGTTATGAATGTGTTAAACATAAGGAAGAATGTTTAGATTCCATGCTAGTTGTGATGGGTGCTTAGTATAGAGTTCTATATTTAAATTGTGTAGTATTGCCAATCAACTTGACTATGTTCTAGACTTTTAAATTCATGCTATAGAATATGAAACCATGTGTATGATAATTATTTGCATTAGAACAGCAAGCAAAATGTGAAATTATATATGAAAAGTACATGTGAAAAGTGAATAGTCATCATGTTAGGTTGTTCAAATCTTTATGCCAAATTCTATGTTCTAATTTTAGGAATATATAGTGAAATGAACTAAAGTGTGAATGAATGAATCATGTTACATGTTAGGTGTAAAGAATATGTTCAAATGTATAATATTAGTATCCATGATTTAAATTAAAAATGTAATAGTGCAAAGTATGGTTAAGTGATTTAGAAATGTGTTGATAGATAAAAGTATGTTCCATGCATGTTCTTGTAATTTAAATGCTAGTGTGTATTCCTTAGTGTTTAATAGCTTAATGTGAATGTGATATGTTTAAGATTAAGTCTTTGTTTTACTTGCTGAGTCGTTGGACTCACCCTTGCTTCGGCGTACAGGTGAGATAGGTATTACTATTTTGAAGGAAGGCATAGCGAAGGTTGATCTCTTGGAGGAGTAACTTTTGAGGAGCAAATTTTCAGTTGTACTTTTCTTTTCATAGCTTGAATAAAAATATTGTATGGACAATATTTGGACAATGTAGTTCTTTCCTCATGTAATAATGTGGACATTGTCATTTTATTTTCGCTATATAGACTGTGGAATATGTGATGGTGATGGACTAAAGTTGAATTGTTTATTTTATTCCGCTGAAATAAATTGCTATCTACGTACTTTTCAACCTATCGGCTAGTGTTGGGTTTTATCCCACTCTAATGACACTCTTTATACCGATGGGGATTGGTATAATCATACCGGTATGAGGAGGGTCGTTACAAAAAGTCCTCTTGTTTTATAATTTTCCATCAAGCCAATCTTTTATTCTTGATTTTTTAAGTTCTGCACTTGTCATGACCCCGACCTTTCATCTAAAATCTAGAACTTCATGAATACTTGACCCCATGCTATGAAATTTTAACTAGAGATACTGATGGAAGTTAGGCATCGTTTGCCTCTGAAAACCCTAAATTTCATCCATCCTACTGCTCGAATTAATTCTTGCATCTCAACTGAACACTATTCCATGTTCTTCGTGAATAAACCTATTTGAAGCATGCCGAAACCATGTTTATTTTTAAATTCCTTTTTACTATAAGTTCCCTCGCATGTCTAGATCAATTTGCAGGTGATTTCACAATTTTTCATCCACTGTACAATTAGTTTTAAATTTTTGAATGAACCTGTGTCAAATAAGGGAAACTTGGACTGCAATTCAAGGTGTTGTCCTTTTCCCGCTCGGACTCAGGCGCAGGACCTGAGAACGCGATGGCCCGATAGGCCGCATCCTCAGGGCCTGTCGTGACACAGTACCTGTCACATTCTGAACACGACAAGCCTTGTCGTCGTGATCTGGCAGCCTGTTCTGACGCGTTCCTCGCGTGACCCTATCGCGTTCTGACTAAACCCCGTCGAGACCCTTACAGGGGTACATCGCATTCTAAAGTTTTGCATGAAAACCCCATATTTCTACAAGTCTTGATTTTCTACAGTAATATCATGCCCTGTTAACTCTCTTAAACACAGTAAACAAAGTTGTTAATTTTGGATATATTCTAATTAATTAAAATCTTTCACATGACCTTTCATGTCCATGATTCTTCATGACACATGCACACACTTTGAACCATCCAATATGGCTTAACTTGGCATGAAAATATCTCATAATACATCTGGTAATTTATTTCAATAGTATATTTAAATTGCCATATTTTTAAATGAACTTGTCTTCATTTTCGTGCGATGTTTTGGGAATACTGTTAACGATGCTCCACTGTTCTAGAACTCCGCTAGAACGTCGAGCACTTGTTTCTCTATACACACTTTCTCTTGACTTGGACGAACTCTCCGTCAGATATTCCTTCTTCCGGACTAGTGAATCCTTGTTCAAGGCCTCCGTAAGTCTCCTCTGTCCATGGATTCCCATATGGTCGACGAGCTGGTTGTACCCTAACACGTATGATACCCTATAGGGATCAATATGGTCCAAACAACTATTAGAAGTTCACTCTTATCTTGAATCACGCCAGACCTCTAGACCTTTGCATAACATGGCCAGTGAAAGGGTACTGAATTCCACCTGATTGCCAACACCATGTGCGCGTGTTGTGCAACTGTTACTATCGCCCATTTACCCGACGTTTCATGTGCAATGACCACTAGTTCTCATCTATATTCTACTCTTTCATCTTTTCATTACTCTTTCTACTATCTCGTCTATTTATCTAGTGCTCTCATCTATTTCTTGGTACTCTCTATTGGCCATTGACTGATTGTCTAAAGATAAACAATATAACCAATGCCTGGCAATATATAAAGGGCCAGGTCTGGTCCTGGGATGTGCACTCAAAAGTGCTATTTGCCCATGGGAGTTAAATGACTAGAGTGTTTGGCATTACACTCAAGTGCTATCTATCTCGACTATTTAAATTACAATCAAAAGTGATATATTCTCTCGTTGTCTATTGACAACAAAGTGCTATACTATAAGCGTTGTGCTATTGCTATACTTTGTGCTATTGTGCTATGGCCATCCTGCTATTTCGTGCTATGCTCGACTCTGGTGCTATATTTGGAAACTTGTGCTATATCAATCACCTGCTATCTTGCTATCTCTTACATTACTTGTCTCTATCTCGTTCTATCTTTAGTTGCTCCGCCTTTCTAATACATTAATTATTTAAAGCATTCTTGATCCTGAGGTTTAAGTCCTACTGGGCATTATCGCTCACCCTGCATTTTTGGTTATGTGTTCTCAGGTGAGACTGAGGAAGAGACTTACACTCAAGAGGATGGGAACGACGAAGAGTGAAGTCAAGCGTACCCTAGCGTCTTAGTAGTAGTTAGAGTTTGAGTTTAGCCTTTTGCTTTCATTTAATGTAATTGGGCCCTATAGAATGGCTCTGATATTAGTGGTTGTAACTAGACATTGGAAATTATTAATGAGAATAATTTGCTTTAGTATTTATTCTTGTCCAATGGTTTAATGTCTAGTACTCGCTCTATACCCATTTTACTTGCAACTACCTCGCGTTCCGATATTCCGCGTCAGGGCGTGATAGTTTTGTGGTATCAGAGCCTAGGTTATTCTTAAGTATAGGATGATCTAGGTTGACCAGCCTCGACTAGAGTCAATTACCCTACCTATGTTAGATGTGGTTAGAACCATGGGTAACTAGCTAAAATGAACTTACACACGTACAAATTAAACTTCACATCAATATCCTAACAACAAGTTACTTTTGTAGGAACTAAGCAAACAAGATGACTGCTGAACGTGCTCAAATGAGGGGCATGCAACAAACCATCCAAGAACTCACACGTGCCATCATGCAAGCTACCCAAGGAGGTGGAAACCGTGGCAGTGCAGGCGAGCTGCATCGTAACTTTAGAAGTCTGAACCCACCTAGGTTCAGTGGATCCACGGATCCGGACGAGGCTGAGCATTGGTTAAAGGAGACGGAAAGAATTTTTCGTGTTATGCAATGTGTAGCAGGGGTAAGCTGCTACTGGCTACTTTCTAGTTATAGAAGGACGCCTACGCTTGGTGAGAATCGGTAGAAGCGACCAAAGCTAATGGTCAATTTACTTAGGCTGAATTCAAAGAAGCATTCAATTCCAAGTATTTCTCAGAGCGTGTCCAAGAGAAGAAGGCCGCGGAATTTGCTGCTCTTAAATAGAGGAGTTTGACTGTGGCCGAGTATGAAGCCCAATTTTCAAGACTGGCACGTTATGCTGCACATCTGGTAAACACTGAAAGGATGAAGGCTAAGTGCTTTCTCAATAGCCTTAGGCCACAACAAATCACTCAACTGGCCCCTCTCAACATCCAGACCTATGCCGAGATGGTAAAGAAAGCTCAACTACTAGAGGATGCTACGGACTTCACTGACCATATCAAAGGAAAGTTCGTGAAGAAGGAAATGACGTCTGGTCCATCATCTGCTAAGCCGACCAACGGCAAGAAGCGTCCCTTCAACATCAAGGAGGGACCCAACCAAGAAAGGAAACTCAAAGCTATTGTCCCCAACACTCCAGTGAAAAGCAACTGCAAGCACTGTGACAAGCCAGGTCACATAGCAGATGAATGCTAGAGGAAAGTCAGCGCATGTCTGCGCTGTGGAAGCCGCGAGCACCACATCCCCGAGTGCCCGCTACTGAAGGAAAACGAAAGGCGCTCTAATGTGCCTAAGAAACAGGGCAGACTACAAGCCCTACATGATGAAGAGCCCACTAAGGAAGGTGGCGTGGTAGAAGGTACCCTACAAGTTTTCTCCTTATCAGCATTTGTTTTATTTGATACTGGAGCAACTCATTCATTCATATCTTAAAACTTTGCTGATACTCTGAATGCTAAACCTATATGTATGGGATGTGAGTTCTCTGTCACAACATCACTAGAGAAAAGGAGAAATTGAATAAATACTTTCCATCTGCCGATGTAATGATCGGAGACCATAACCTAAAAGCCGACCTGGTGTGTATGCCTATGGAAGGATATGATGTCATTTTGGGAGCCGACTGGTTGTCCACTTATGGGGCAAGTGTCGATTGTAAGAAAGGGAAAGTTACCTTTAGTGGTTTCCCTAAGTTGTCCTTCACTGGGATTAGACATAAGAGATAGATGTCTCTAATCTCTGCCATAAAGGCCCACCACATGATAAGGAAAGGTTGCTTTGCTTTCCTTGTGGCCGTAATAGTTGAAAAGAAGGGTTCTAAGATAGAAGACATCCACATAGTCCAAGATTACCCAGATGTATTTCCCGAAGATTTGCCAGGGATTCCCTCGGAACGTGATGTCAACTTTGCCATTGAGTTGATCCCTAGAGCTGCCCCGGTATCGCGTCAACCGTACCAGATGTCACCTGCCGAGCTAAAGGAATTGAAGGCGCAACTGATGGAGCTATTAAAGAAGGGGTTCATCAAGCCAAGTACTTCCCCATGGGGAGCACCTGTGCTATTCGTTAAGAAGAAAGATGGATCGATGAGACTATGCATCGACTATCGTCAACTCAATCAGCTAACCATCAAGAATAAGTATCCATTGCCTCGGGTCGATGAACTGTTTGACCAAATATCTGGAGCTCAATATTTCTCCAAGATCGATCTTCAATCTGGCTATCACCAAATGAGGGTCAAGGATGACGATATCTTCAAAACGACTTTCAAGAGCAGGTATGGACACTATGAATTTGTCGTTCTGCCTTTTGGTCTAACCAATGCTCCTGCAGCCTTTATGCAACTCATGAACAACATATATCGGCCATACCTTGACAAGTTCATGGTCGTCTTCATCGACGATATCCTTATAAATTCAAAGACCAAAGAAGAACATGAAGAACATCTGAAGGTAGCAATACAAGTCTTGTGAGACAACAATCTGTATGCAAAGCTGAGCAAGTGCGAATTCTAGCTCGAAGAAGTGTCCTTCTTGGGCCACGTCATCTCAAAGGACAGCTTCTTTGTTGATCCCTTCAATGTCGAAGCTGTACTCAATTGGGAGAGACCAACCAACGTCACAGAAATCAGAAGCTTCTTAGGACTGGCTGGCTACTATAGGCGGTTCATAAAGGACTTCTCAAAGATCGCCGTTCCTCTCACGTGTCTGACTCGAAAGGAGAATCCCTACTCTTGGAGTAAAGAGTGTGAGAAGAGTTTTTAGACTCTAAAAGACTGTCTTACGTCAGCACCTATTCTCGCTCTTCCAACAAAGGGAGAAGGTTTCTCTGTCTACACCGATGCCTCATGAATTGGGCTAGGGTGTGTATTGATGAAAAAGGAGAAGGTCATTGCCTATTCTTCAAGACAAGTGAAGACGCATGAAGTCAACTACCCTGTGCATGATCTACAGTTGGCTGCCGTGGTCTTCGCCTTGAAAATCTGGAGACATTACTTATATGGTGAACAATTTACTGTCTACTCAGACCACAAGAGAATGAAGTATTTATTCTCCCAGAAGGAACTCAACATGAGACAGAGAAGATGGCTAGAATACCTAAAGGATTTTGACTTCAACATCCAATACCATCCAGGCAAGGGTAATGCCGTGGCTGATGCTCTTAGTAGGAAGCCGATGGCATCGTATTCGAGTCTAGTCCTGGGTGAGATGCAACTACTAGAACAATTCGCAAGGTTGGACTTGAATATTGAACATAGGGATGAACGAGTCTTGGTTGCCAATATCAAGATTCAATCTGACATGCTGGAGGAGATTAAAACTCAACAAGACAACGATCCATTCTTGGTGCGTATCAAGGAAACCCTAGCCGAAAGACCAGACTTTGCTATGACCGAAGATGGAAGGCTTGTATTTCAAGGGAGGGCATGTGTCCTCGACAATGAAAAATTGAAGAGAAAGATAATGGATGAAGCTCACAAGATGAAGTATACTGTTCATCTTGGAGGTACCAAAATGTATCAAGACATGAAAAGAATGTTTTGGTGGCCTAACATGAAGAGAGAGGTAGCTGAACATGAAGCTCATTGCCTTACTTGTCAACAGGTAAAGGCAGAACACATGCGCCTTGCTGGCGTACTTAGACCACTAGATATCCTGGAGTGGAAATGGGAAAGCATTGGCATGGACTTCATCATGGGTTTACCCAAGACTCATGGTGGACTTGACGCCATATAGGTCATTGTCGACCGATTAACCAAATCTGCGTATTTTCTCCCTATAAAGAGTAAGTGGTCGGTAGAGGTACTAGCTGCCTTATATGTCAAGGAGATAGTGAGACTGCACGGAATTCCATCATCTATTATCTCGGATTGGGATCCGAGATTTACATCCCACTTCTGGAAAGGACTGCAAAGTGCACTTGGTACTAAACTCAACTTTAGTATCGTGTTCCACCCACAAACTAGTGGGCAGACTGAAAGAACCAACCAAATTGTTGAAGACATGTTGAGAGCCTGCACTATAGACTTCTAAGGATATTGGAATGAGCACCTATCTATAATAGAGTTTGCCTATAACAACAGTTACTAGGCGAGCATTAAAATGGCACCGTTTGAAGCACTATATGGCAGAAACTGTAGATCTCCTGCATGCTGGAATGAGGTGGGAGAACAACAATGGCTAGGCCCAGACATGGTGCAAAATACAACAAGGGACATTCAGGTGATTAAAGACCGACTCAAGATTGCTCAGTCCAGACAGAAGAGTTATGCTGACAGAAGAAGGCGAAATTTAGAGTTTCAAGTCGGTGATCATGTACTCTTAAAGGTGTCACCTACTCGTGGCATCCAAAGATTTGGTGTAAAAGGGAAGCTCAGTCCAAGATTCATCGGTCCTTTTGAAGTACTCGAAAGGGTTGGTGAGGTTGCATATCGACTGGCGTTGCCACCAAACTTGGCATGCGTGAACAATGTGTTCAATGTCTCCATGCTTAGGAAATATGTATATGATCCTACGCATGTCATTCTCCATGAGGAGCTGGTGCTAAACAAGGACATGACATATGAAGAAAAGCTAGTCAAGATACTGGAACAGAAGGTGCAACAACTCAGAAACTATCCCATCTATGTGGTTAAAGTCCTATGGAATAATCACAGAGTGGAAGAAGCCACATGGGAACCAGAAGAAATCATTAGACGGAACTACCCCAATCTTTTCGGTAAGACATTCTCTCCATTGTGATCTTATGAATTTGGGGACCAAATTCTTTAAAGAGGGGGAGGATGTAGCAAACTGGATTTTTCAAAAAAAATAATAATAATAATATTAAAAATTAACTCAATTGAAAAATCAAAGAAAAGAGAATTTATTAAAACCCATTAAAAGAAAAGAAGTAATGGGCTTTGCTAAATGGACCCTCTAGAAAATTATTAGGCCAAAATAGAGATTTTTAAAGGAGGAATAATAGGAAAATACCTTAAATTCGTAACTTAAATATTACCTAAATAGAAAAGGGGTTAATAAATTCTTAAAATAGCTATTTGTGTTGGAATTGGATTCCTAACCCTACCCTAATAGGTTGGCCACGAAATTGCATCCCAACCTAACCCAAATAGGAAGTGGAAAGCTTAGAAGGAGGATAGGAATAGAAAATCTCAGAAATAAATAGGAATTAGAGTTCTATTGGGAAATAGAAACCCATGTAGCTTAAATACTCTCTAAACTCTCCATGGCCAGCCCTAACACATTGCTGGGGCTTGCTGGACGAGGAGAGGAGGCCAAGGAGGAGAAGAATTCGTGGGAAGAAGGCTGGACCAAGCTTCAACCTGAGTTCTTCAAGTTCTAACCCTAGAAGATCAAATGAGTCAAAGGTAGGAATTCTCACGAGCAAAAATTATAAAATTTCGTCTGTAGATTGTTTCAAACCTCAGGAACAAAAGCCCCCTTGTTTCATAATTTTCCATCAAGCCAATCTTTTATTCTTGATATTTGAAGTTCTGCATTGGTCATGACCCCGACCTTTCATATAAAATCTAGAACTTCATGAATAGTCGACCCCATGCTATGAAATTTTAACTAGAGATACTGATGGATGTTAGGCATCATTTGCCCCTGAAAGCCCTAAATTTCATCCATCCTACTGCTCGAGTTAGTTCTTGCATCTCAACTGAACACTGTTCCATGTTCTTCGTGAATAAACCTGTTTGAAGCATGCCGAAACCATGTTTGTTTTAAAATTCCTTTTTACTGTAAGTTCCCTCACATGTCTAGATTGATTTGCAAGTGATTTTGCAATTTTTTATCCACTGTACAATTAGTTTTAAATTTCTGAATAAACCTGTGTCAAACAAGGGCAACATGGACCACAATCCAAGGTGTTGTCCGTTTCCCGCTTGGACTCAGACGCAGGACCTGAGAACGCGACGGCCCGATAGGCCGCATTCTCAAGGCCCATCGCGACACAGTACTTGTCACATTTTGAACGCGACAGGCTTTGCCGTTGTGATCTAGCAGCCTGTTCTGACCAGCTTGTCGCGTTCCTTGCATGACCCTGTCACGTTCTGACTAAACCCCGTCGCGACCCTTACAGGGGTACGTCGCCTTCTGAAGTTTTGCATGAAAACCCCATATTTCTGCAAGTCTTGATTTTCTAAAGTAATATCATGCCCTATTAACTCTCTTAAACACAGTAAACGAAGTTGTTAATCTTGGATATATTCCAATTAATTAAAATCTTTCACATGACCTTTCATATCCATGATTCTTCATGACACATGCACACACTTTGAACCATCCAATATGGCTTAACTTGGCATGAAAATATCTCATAATACATCTGGTAATTTATTTCAATAATATATTTAAATTGCCATATTTTTAAATGAACTTGTCTTCGTTTTCATGCGATGTTTTGGGAATACCATTAACGACGCTCCACTGTTCTAGAATTCCTCTAGAACGTCGAGCACTTGTTTCTCTATACACACTTTCTTTTGACTTGGACGAACTCTCTGTCGGATATTCCTTTTGCTGGACTAGTGAATCCTTGTTCAAGGCCTCCGTAAGTCTCCTCTATCCATGGATTCCCACATGGTCGACGAGTTGGTTGTACCCTAACACCTATGATACCCTTTAGGGATCAATATGGTCCAAACGGCTATTAGAAGTTCACTCTTATCTTGAATCACGCCGGACCTCTGGACCTGTGCATAACATGGCCAGTGGAAGGGTAGTGAATTCCACCTGACTGCCAACACCAAGTGCATGTGTTGTGCAACTGTTACTATCACCCGTTTACCCGACGTTTCATGTGCAATGACCACTAGTTCTCATCTATATTCTACTCGCTCATCTATTCATTACTCTCTCTACTATCTCATCTATTCATCTAGTGCTCTCATCTATTTCTTGGTACTCTCTATTGGCCATTGACTGATCGTCTAAAGATTAACAATATAACCAATGCCTGGCAATATATAAAGGGCCCGGTCTGGTCTTGGGATGTGTGCCCAAAAGTGCTATTTGCCCATGGGAGTTAAATGACTAGAGTGTTTGGCATTACACTCGAGTGCTATCTATCTCGACTATCTAAATGACAATCAAAAGTGCTATATTCTCTCGTTGTCTATTGACAACAAAGTGCTATACTATACTCGTTGTGCTATTACTATACTTTGTGCTAATGTACTATGACCATCCTGCTATTTCGTGCTATGCTCGACTCTGGTGCTATATTTGGAAACTTGTGCTATATCAATCACCTGCTATCCTGCTATCTCTTACATTACTTGTCTCTATCTCGTTCTATCTTTAGGTTCTCCGCCTTTCTAATACATTAATTATTTAAAGCATGCTTGATCCTGAGATTTAAGTCCTACTGGGCGTTATCATTCACCCTGCATTTTTGGTTATGTGTTCTCAGGTGAGACCAAGGAAGAGACTTATACTTAAGAGAATGGTAATGACCAAGAGTGAAGTCAAGCGTACCCTAGCGTCTTAGTAGTTGTTAGAGTTTGAGTTTAGCCTTTTGCTTTTATTCAATGTAATTGGGCCCTATAGAATGGCTCTAATATTAGTGGTTGCAACTAGACATTGAAAATTATTAATGAGAAGAATTTACTTTAGTATTTATTCTTGTCCAATGGTTTGATGTCTAGTACTCGCTCTGTATCCGTTTTACTTGCAATTGCCTCACGTTCCGATATTCCGCGTCAGGGCGTGACACTTCAACTTTCAATATGTGCTATTCGAAGATTTTGATAGCATTCAAATTGCACGCCGCAATACCCCTGCTGTTCAGGACCCTATCTTTCTTTGGATCAAGGAGTAGATGTTGAAGAAAATAGAAAGGAAGGGCAAGACTAAAATCATGTTAGTGGAGCTAGAAGAGGAATTGGAGGATGTGGAGAAACCATAGTACTATGAGATAGCTAAATATTGCAAGAATCAATCATACCCTGAGGAAGCCACAAGTGATGAGAAGAAAGCCATAAGGAGGTTGTCCCAGAAGTACACCCTGGTTGGGAATACGCTCTATAGAAGGGGCCTCACTGGAGTTTTGCTCAGGTGCCTAGACGATGATGAAGTCTTGAAGGTTGTTGAAGAGGCACATTTGGGTGTGTGTGGTGGCCATGTGAATAGCCAAATGCTCGCCAAGAAGATCCTCAGGCAGGGCTTCTACTGGCCCACTCTAGAGGAGGACTGTTCTATCTTTGTCCATCGATGCATCAAGTGCCAACTGCACGCCGACAAAATTCATTCTCCATCCTCGACACTCCACCAAATATCCTCCCCATAGCCTTTCGCTATGTGGGCTTTCGACATCATTGGTCCCCTTGGTGATCCTAACTCCCAAAACAAAACCAAATCTTACATCTTCACTACAACGGAGTACTTCACCAAGTGGGCAGAAGCCAAAGCATATGCGGAGATCAAGGCAACAACCGTTTGCAAATTCATCATGAGAAACATCATCACCAAGTTCGGCATCCTGAGTACCATCATCACCGACAATGGACCTCAGTTTATCTCTCAAGAACTGCGTGACCTTTGCAACAGGTATAAAATTGCATTGCATCACTCATCTCTTTATTATCTGCAAGGCAATGGCCAAGCAGAGGCCACAAACAAAACTCTAATCAAAATTGTTAAGAAAAGCTGTGAGGCTAACAAATTCTCAGACTGGCCAGAGAAGCTTGTGGAAGCTCTATGGGCCTACCACACTTCAATCCGTACTCCCACAGGGCAAACACCGTTCGCCCTCACTTATGGAATGGAGGTTGTAGTACCATATGAAATTCTTATTCCCTCATTAAGGATCCAGCTTAACAAGGACTTGTCAATCGACGAGTGGCGTGAATCGCTCCTAGCACAACTGGAACTCCTAGATGAGAAGCGTCTGGTCGCCGCAGAACACATGAGAGCATATCAAAATAGGCTCACTTGTTTTCACCAAAAGAAAGTAATTGAGAGAAAATTCAAAGTCGGTGAAATGATTGTTAAAAGAATTTTTTTAAAACTTGGTGGTCTCCATTCTAAACTCCAACCAAACTGGGAAGGGCCGTACATAGTTAAGGAAGCATATCCAGGCAACGTGTACCGACTAGTCAACAAGGAGGGTGAGGAGCTCTCTCACCCTTGGAATGGGCTTTATCGTAGAAAGTACTACCCTTAGATAAGTGTTTTGGATTAATATGGTATACGAACCCCTAAATGAAAGGCCATCATTGTTAATTCATCTCTGATTCTTGGTGGGTTAGCCAGAGGTGTCTTGTTGGCCCTTTTGGTACGGTAGCAAGCTAACCTAGAGGGGGGAGGGGGGTGAATAGGTTTTTCTGAAATCTGAAATAGAAACATAAACATAGAAAATTATCACTTGGAAGTTGGTTAGTTAAGTGTGATAGAGAGTAGCAGTGCGGAAGCAAATAAACAATCACACAAAGAGACACAAGGAATTATCCTGGTTCGGCCCTTCCCACATGGTAGTCCTACGTCCAGTCCCCAAGCAAACTCTTGGGATTTCACTAACCAAGGGTACAGTCCCCCTTACGGACAATACAACACCCAGCACCCCAGTTGGTCTTCTTCTCTTTCCTGGACAAGAAGGTAGCCCACTTCTTTTACAGGTCAAGAAGGCAACCTTCTGGTACAAACCCCAGTGTGGTTCTGTTAGACACAAACTCCTAGCTAGGTTCTACACTGTATACAGTCCTACAGCTGGACAAAGATCTTTCTTAGAAAAGAAAGAACAACGCTGAGAGTTGGAACATATGAGTACCAACTAAGAGAAACTCTCAGTGAACAGACTCTCTCCCCCAGATTACAAAGATGCACACAAAGAGAGTGAAGAGAGAGAAGGAGATTGAATGCTTGAGTGGTTCAGTTGCTTGAACACTTCTTCTTGGGCTCAGGCTCTTTCTCTCTTTTCTTTTGAGTGTATGTGGAGTTGAGATTCTTCACTGCTTGTACACTCCTTGAATGATCTTCAGGAAGACTCTCTGCTTGTTCTTCAGCCATGCTTCGTCTTTTATATGAGCAATTTGAATAAATCCGTTGGAGTTCTAGCCGTTGCTCATCTTCTCTTTCTTCTGATATTTTGTGGTCTACGAGATCTGTAAGCATAGAAGAAAGTGTTTAGATAAAAGAGTGTTTCTGTCAAAAAGGTTCATACCTCTATGTTTCCTGTTGTCTCCCAGAAATGGTAGGTAAGCCCTTTTTGACTGACAGGAGTGAAGAGATCCCATGAGACAAAAAGATCTTCTGTCAGAAAGATAGAAGATTACGTAAACGAAATATATTTAACTTTTCATTTAGGTGCCAAAGCATTTGAAACATCAGAGTATAAAGGAAAACAATGTTTAAGTTGAAATCGTTGCTGGGCTCAAATCGATCTTTAAGTAGAGGCAAATCGTTGTTTGATCAAATCGTTGTTTGCTTTATGAAATCGTTACCGCAATCAAATCGTTGTTTAACTTACCAAATCGTTGCGGCGATCAAATCATTGTTTGACTAAGGCAAATTGATGTGAAATAGAAATCGTTGTTCTCTTATCAAGTCGTTATGAAAGCAAATCGTTATGAGAGCAAATCGTTGTTCTCACTTATCGAATCATTGTGAGAGCAAATCGTTGTTCTCACTTACCAAATCGTTGTGAGAGCAAATCATTGTTCTCACTTATCGAATCGTTGTGAGAGAAAATCGTTGTTCTCACTTACCAAATCGTTGTGAGAGCAATCGTTGTTCTCACTTATCGAATCGTTACAAAAACCAAATCGATGCGGCGACCAAATCGTTATGGCACACGAAGTCGTTCTGCTGACTTATCAAATCGTTATGATATCAAAGTCATTATGCTCACTTAACGAATCGTTGTGAGATCAAAATTGTTGTTAGTGTGAAATCGATGTGGCACTATGAACAGAAATCGATGTATATTGAATAGACATCGATTTATCTTTTCAGTGCAACACACAACGATAATTCCATAAATTTATATTTATTAGGAAAACATGATATTGAATGAATTTAATAATATTTAATTAATCATAAATTTTGTTATCACCAAAATATAAGGGTAAAATATAGAGTGGTTCAACAATCTTCCCTTTTTTAGTGATGACAAAATTTATGAGAATTTTTTGACAAAAATACTTAATGCATAAAAATACAGAAAATTCATAGATAATGCATACTCTTCCCCTTTTTGTGATTAACCAAAAAGGCAAGATCTTACCATGCATTCTCTCCCCTTTGTGGAACTTTCTTACCATTGAGGGGTTCAACAATGATTGACATTAATGAATAACTTCCCCTTAGTCTTTGCTCCCCCTGAATGAGAGATTCCACCTGAATGAGTCTTGCAAATAGTTGTTAGTAATACTAAAATTAAAAGTAAATTAGTGACTACTTCCCTCTTCAGATATGAGTTGGATGAAGAGCTGGCAGTCACCAGTGCCTTGAGCATTCTTTGTTCCTGATGCTCTGAAGCTATCCTGCAAATAAACTACTCAGAAGTAGGTACCCAAATCTTTTTGGGTCCTTGATGGTTAGATGCATAAAAATATCCTTTCGGGATCCATACTAGGTGCCTTGTTGTGCAGGTGTTTGCTGTGTGTCCTAATTTATTGCAATGAGAACAACAATGAATATAATCTATTTTACAGTTCTTATTATTTTTATGATGTCTGTTTAGAACACAATTTTTGGAAACTTTTTCTTTTACAGGGGCCTTTTTCTGAGACAACTTGATTTCTTTTACAAATTTTGGTAATTGATATTTTTCAGGAATTATAACTTATTTTCCTTTTTCAGGAGGTTTGTATCCAAGACCTTGTTTATTATTTCTTGATTTTGATCCTTTTAAACATAGAGCTAGAGATGTTTTCCCTCTAGTTAATTTTCTAACTGATTCTTTTAAATAGAGATTTTCTTCAGTTAGAGTTTTTAATTTTTCTTCTAACTCTAACTTCTCATTCTTGCTTTTCAAATCATCATTTAAAAGATAATTATTATCTTTACTGTCCTTAAATTGTTTTTCTAGCTGCTCCAATTCAGATTTAAGATTAGAATTGGTGTTTTCTAAGCAAATAGTGTTGTTTTTTTTCAGATTCTTTAATTCTTTCACAATAGTTTTAGGTTTTCTATATAGTTCATTAAAGACTTCTTCTAAGTCTTCAGATTCTGACCCTGAATCATTGCTTGAATCAAAAAATGGGTCAAAATTTACCTCATCTAGTCCTACCATGAGGGCTAGACTTACCTGCTCTTTTCCGATTCTGAGCTTGATGATTCTGAGCTTGTGGTTTCTTCATTTTCCCGAGCAGTAGCCATGACTTTTCTTCTAAATTTCTTGTGTTGCTTCTTAGATTTTTCTGGTTGACCAGTCTTCTTTAGTTTAGGACAATCTGATCTTAGATGTCTAGGTTTTCTGCATACATAGCAGACTGGTTCTTTCTCCTTTTTCTCTTTCTTTTGGATCCTTCTTGATCCATTCTTCTTCTTCTTAAGAATTTTATAAAGCTTGGACAGTACTTCATCTACATCACTGTCCTTAGATCATGCATTTTTTGAACTAGAAGAAGAGGAAGAGGTGGAAGGAGTAGCTGCAACTTTAAGAGCATTAGTAAATTTTTTCTTAGATGAACTTTCAGATAGTTGCTCCATATTAATTTCATGTGCCATGAGAGAACCTATTAAGTTATCAATAGAAAGTTTGGTTAAATCATGGGCTTCTTCAATAGCAGTTACTTTAGGTGTCCATGAAAGAGTTACAAACCTAAGTATCTTTCTAACGGTTTTCTCATTAGAAAGAGTTTTACCAAGAGAATTTAAACCTACTACTATGCTTGAAAATCTATTATACATAGTAGTAATGTTTTCGTTTGGAAGCATTTTAAATTGTTCATATTGTGAAACAGGAATATCTATCTAGTTTGTTTCACTTTATCTGTTCCTTCATAAGGTATCTGCAGTTTATCCCACATTTCTTTTGTAGATTTACTTGCAGAAACTCTACTAAATTACTTTTTGGATAAAGCACAACATAAATAGTTCTTAGCTTTAAAGTTTAGAGATAATTTATTCTTATCAGCTGCTGTAATGGCAGTAGTACCTTCAGTAGGAATAACAACAAAATCACCTACCTCTATTACCTGCATCAGATCAAAGTCTATGCCTCAAATGAAGCATTCCATTCTCATTTTCCAGTATTGGTAGTCTTCTCCATCGAAGAGTGGAGGTCTGATGACTGATTGGTCTTCAACAAATCCGTGTGCTGCCATGGATCTTCTCTAAGATCGTTGGATCTTCTTGATTGATCAGAGAACCTCGCTCTGATACCACTTGTTGGCCTTTTTAGTATGGCAGCAAGCTAACCTAGAGGGGGGGGGGTGAATAGGTTTTTCTGAAATCTGAAATAGAAACTTAAACAGAGAAAATTATCACTTGGAAGTTGGTTAGTTAAGTGTGATAGAGAGTAGCAGTGCGGAAGCAAATAAACAATCACACAAAGAGACACAAGGAATTATCCTGGTTTGGCCCTTCCCACATGGAAGTCCTATGTCCAGTCCCCAAGCAAACTCTTGGGATTTCACTAACCAAGGGTACAGTCCCCCTTACGGACAATACAACACCCAGCACCCCAGCTGGTCTTCTTCTCTTTCCCGGGCAAGAAGGCAACCCACTTCTTTTACAGGTCAAGAAGCCAACCTCCTGGTACAAACCCCAGTGTGGTTCTGCTAGACGCAAACCCCTAGCTAGGTTCTACACTGTATACAGTCCTACAACAGAACAAGGATGTAACGACCCTCCTCATACCGGTACGATTATACCAATCCCCATCGGTACAAAGAGCGCCATTACAGTGGGATAGTAACCCAACACTAAACGATAAGGTTGATATGTTCATGAATAATAAAAGAGTACAGTGGAATTAAAAGAAATATTATATTTCATTCCATCATCCCGACACATTCCACAGTCTATATAGTAAAAGAAAGTACTAGAGTCCACATTATTACAACTTGAAAAGAACTACATTGTTCGTACATTGTCCATATAAATAACATTATTCAAACTATAAATTTAAGCAACTACCAAAAATAAAATCTCCTCAAGTGCTATTCCTTGTATACGGTATCAATCTTCACTATTCTCTCCTCAGCTACTGGATAATCTGTCACACCTGTACGCCGAAGCAAGTATGAGTATTACAAGACTCAACAAGTAATCTAAAGCATCAAACTTATACATATCACATAAACATTAAGCTACCAACAATAATGAAACACATGCTATCATACTAATCACGTTAATTCACATAGCACAAGCTTTTTTTATAGTTAACAACACCTATGTTTCCCAAACACATTCCAGATTAACACATGCTCATATTAAATCATAAAAATAACATACATCTACACAAGTTCTCTACACATTTTATATATTCTATGATACATGGTTCAAATCTTTATCATATCATTGCATAATTTAATCAAATTTAAATACAAGGTTATGTACAAGATAATGAATACTTTTAGCATAGTATTTGGTCAAATTCTCATGTATTCATGTTACTTTGTCATACAACTAACTTGCTGTTTTAGTGTATAATTTATCATACACTTATGACACTTGCACATGTTTTCTAGTAAACTACATAATATGATAATAATATTTCTATCATAGTTAAGCATAATCTAATTAATACATACATGACATGAACATATGCACTCTTAAACACCTATCATGTAACATGATATATTAATCTAAACATTTTTCCTTATTGTGTAACAGCTCTACCAATTAGAACATGCAATTATACATAACGTAGATAACAACCTAACATGATCTCTATTTATTTTTCATATGCACTTTTCTCATTTATTTACACATTTCATTTACTATTTTAATATGAATAATTCACCATGATATCACCTTTATTAAACATGGAATGAAGATTCAATACACATTCAAATCGGATGGCAATCATCTACAAATTAAGCATGAAACTACATACTAAATGAATAGCAATTCTATCATGGAACTTAGACATTATTTCGTGTGTTTATCAAAAATAAAATCTCATTTAACTTGCTGTTTTGACATGAATTAAGCTTAATTACATGGATTTACACTTATTTTCATGCCATCTTATTCATTTGTCAATTCTACATACTCAATTGTCTACATTGAGTTTCTTTACATATTTACATGCACATATTCATACACACCACCATATGGAAATGGTTAAACTATATCACATAATACTAAACATGATATTACAATTATGATGGTGACACATGAATGACATAAGTAATTACACATGTATTAATATATTGGTTTTCACATGAAATTATACTTTTATTATCTTTTACTCTTCCCTTTCATATCAATTCACACTCCTTCCATTTCCTTTACTCTTACATTCACATTTATCACTTTACACTATATTCACATTTAAACTCTTAAGTTGCCATGACACATAATCCTAACTACCAAGTAGAGGAAAACAATCACTTTAGCACTTAGCGCTTATCACTTAGCACTCACTCTCACATATTTGTCACCTAGGCAATGCGGTGGCAAATCTAGGTAACTGCGCAGATCCCGGAGAAGCCCTCTCCACCCTAACCAGCGGTACTTGTCCACCTTTAGGATTTTATCTTATTGTCCTTAGGATTTATCTCATAACGTTGAGCCTTCCATAGGGACTTTCCTATGGTACAGCTCTCAGACCCCTATGGTAGCAGTGTCATATATGGCTAAATATTTCATTAATCACTTTATCATTCTTATCACCTTTTACTCATGCTCATACACATATTTTTCATCCCATTTCCATTTACAAAAATTCACATTGCTGTTTAACAGTGATAAATCACTCAAAATAAGGCATTAACATGCTGGTAACCTTTGCTTTACCCATGATTAACTCTAACATGCTTAACATGGTTATTTTCACATTTAAAACCATGAAAATATATACTATCATCAGAATTTCACGAAAGTTTTATCACAAGTTAAGGACAGTAAACAGAACACATTCGCAATTTTTCAAAATTTTCTGAACAAAAACATATTTATAACAATTAAATCACTGTACAGGTGCATTTATCACTAATTTCTCTTAAACAAAAATTTCAGTAAAATAGACTAATATGACGGTGTCAATACGTTCATACAATAACCATATCATTACATAAAATTTGCCAAACCCAAACTCACAAATATCCTATTTACACAGATTAAACATGCTTATCTTATGGTCATAACTCAATCTCCAGAATTTTAATAATTAAAAAATTTCATGAAAATTTATGAAAACTTCATGACATGACCTACTAATCACCCTTGGCCCCTCATAAAAATTTCAGTAGGAAAACATACCCAGAAATCATTTAAATATATTAAACAACATTTTTTATAACACTGAAGAACTTAAATGCACAGTCCTGGCCGCCAACTGGGTTGACTGCAACATCTCTTGCCGTCAACTGATGAACTTGACGGCAGGGGATGTTGCCGTCAACTTCCAGACAACAATCTGCACAGTCACACTCACATGTACGGGGAAATTGGAGGGTCCAGGACTCGCGTAAAAATCCGTAAAAATTCTAGGACCTAGGGGACATGTATAGGGATGATGTACATAGGTTACTTGCCTCTAATAAAATCCTAGAAGATCAAATCTTTCTGTTGAAGCCCTCCTCGGCCAAAGCAAGAGGGTGCTCAGAAACTCCTTTGATCTGGTTCTCGAGTCGTTATAGGTCGTTCCTCGAGTTTAGGGATGCCTCCTTGATGGTTGGACTACGCTCTAGTCATTGTAGATCTTCTAGAAAATCCTCCCGTCGCCGGATCAGAGCTTGGGAAGTCCAGCTTTTCTCACAGAAAATACTAGGGTTTCACAATGACCAAAAGGGCTTTGTGCGGCCAGAAAATGGGTTTTTATAAAGTTGGATAGGTTGGGTACGTACTGGGGTAGGTTACCCAAGGTTTAGGAAGGGTTTCCTAAACTGGAACCGGCCATAAAGCGAGCATTAACAAATCTGGAACCGTTACGCAGGAGGATATTGATGTCAACATCAGTTGTAGTCAACTGCATAGTTGACGTCAAGGGGCTGGCCGCCAACTAGAGGTTGGCGTCCAGGGGGTGGCCGCCAACAGGGTATTGGCGTCCAGTGATGTGGACGCCAACCACCCAGCAGTGCCATTAGGCCAAAACTCCGGTAAACCTTGAAATAAATGCATAAATACACCCAAATAATTCAATATACGTAAAAATAAATTCACAAACCTTCACCGCATAAAACACATGTATTTCATAATTTTTTATTTAAATATAACTTATACTAATCATAATTAAGGATAATATACATCAATAACATGCACATAAGCACATATACATTAACATTCATGACTACATACATTGCATGAATTTGTAATGAAATGCATTCATTATTAGTTAAATTCTGCCTGTACATTATCATTCAAGCATCTTACACATCATAATAATTTAACATGCTTAAAGTAGATAAATATCATTTAAACAAGATTAGCTTTTATATATTCCTATACACACCAAGGTTACTTACAACATGCATAAAATAACTAAATGCAATAGGCACATCAATAATTAAATAATTGCATGCCCATTTAAATATGTATATTGCATGTATAGAAATAAACTCATAATTATTTACAAAATATATGGCAATAATTTCTTACTATGAGCTCATATAATATGCATGAGGTTTATAGATTTATCACATACTTTGATAGCTAGATAATGCATGCACACTTATATTTATATTTATACCCGCACGAAAATAGCTCTCATGCACCTACATGGCCTATAGCATTACTTACCTATCACATGCACAATATTACTTAACTATTTTATGCCTCAGATTTTTTTTTTTATACACATTATACATAAATTTAACTAATTACCTATTCTTACCTAACTATCCTGTATATACATGCATGAACTAATGAGAAGTATAGAAATGATAATATGCACAATTGAATACACACGCTACTCACGCGACAAGTAAAGACATATGCACCATATAAAAGAAAGAAAATTTCGGGGTATCACAAAGGATCTTTCTTAGAAAAGAAAGAACAACGCTGAGAGTTGGAACAGATGAGCACCAACTAAGAGAAACTCTTAGCGAAAAGACTCTCCCCCAGATTACAAAGATGCACATAGAGAGAGTGAAGAGAGAGAAGGATCTTGAATGCTTGAGTGCTTCAGTTGCTTGAACACTTCTTCTTGTGTTCGAGCTCTTTCTCTCTTTTCTTTTGAGTGTATGTGGAGTTGAGGTTCTTCACTAGTTGTACACTCCTTGAATGATCTTCAGGAAGGCTCACTAGTTGTTCTTCAACCATGCTTCATATTTTATATGAGCAATTTGAATAAATCTGTTGGAGTTCTAGCCGTTGCTCATCTTCTCTTTCTTTTGATATTTTGTGGTCTACGAGATCTACAAGCATAGAAGAAAGTGTTTAGATAAAAGAGTGTTTCTGTCAAAAAGGTTCATACCTCTATGTTTCCTGTTGTCTCCTAGAAATGGTAGGTAAGCCCTTTTTGACTGACAGGAGTGGAGAGATCCTATGAGACAAAAAGATCTTCTGTCAGAAAGATAGAAGATTACGTAAATGAAATATATTTAACTTTTCATTTAGGCACCAAAGAATTTGAAACATCAGAGTATAAAGGAAAATGATGTTTAATTTGAAATCGTTGTTGGGCTCAAATCGATCTTTAAGTAGAGGCAAATCGTTGTTTGCCTTATGAAATCGTTACCGCAATCAAATCGTTGTTTAACTTACCAAATCATTGCGGCGATCAAATCGTTGTTTGACTAAGGCAAATCGATGTGAAATAGAAATCATTGTTCTCTTATCAAGTCGTTATGAAAGCAAATCGTTATGAGAGCAAATCATTGTTCTCACTTATCGAATCGTTGTGAGAGAAAATCGTTGTTGTCACTTACCAAATCGTTGTTCTCACTTATTGAATCGTTGTGAGATCGAAATCGTTGTTAGTGTGAAATCGATGTGGCACTATGAACAGAAATCAATGTATATTGAATAGATATCAATTCATCTTTTCATGGCAACACACAGCGATAATTCCATAAAATTATATTTATTAGGAAAACATGATATTGAATGAATTTAATAATATTTAATTAATCATAAATTTTGTTATCACCAAAATATAAGGGTAAAATATAGAGTGGTTCAACAGTCGACACCCACACACTTACACGCCCACCACTGGAAAGCTAGAGGTACGAAATCTAAGGAAGATCAACGCCAAACCAAGAGTCTAGGGCATTACCCGCCTCTTTTCTACTCGGTCCGCCAATAGAAAGGGAAACCTGAGGGATCGACCTTTGAATCTACCCAAAGCTCAAACGGGTGTAGGTCAAGGCATAACAAGGGAAAAAAGAAAAAATCAATGCGAATCCAAATTAAAAGAGCCAAAACAGGCACAATCAAATGAAAAAAGCATGTCAAGAGCGACAAAGTCTCCACGGAGATCCAAATGGACCTAGTCGTAAGCATGCCAAAACCCCACAAGCTAAAAAGACCGAACTCCACTGAGTGCAAAGGTAGAGGAGTGAGTGTCTCCCCGGTTGCCCAGACTGTCGGCAGACTTCCTAAACACCTCTTCCCTTCTTCCCCATGGGTATGTTCTAGAGCCAAGGCAAGGCAATGATCAACTAAAGAGAACGTCACCAAAAGCCACCTCGGGTGAGGGCACCACTTAAGCACGTCCAACTTTTGTCTAGCACACCCAAGACTTGTTAATGAACTCTCAATGATGGCTGAGTAATTGAAAGATCCAAGCACGAGCTTTTTTCAATTAGGGCGGACCCCCTTCGTTTTGCGCGTCTTTTAGAAGGGACCATGTCGGGTTGCGGCTCTCATTTCAAAATCCCAAAAAATGGAATATCCCAAAACTCAAAAAAATTCGAATACTCCAAAACCCAAAAGATAGAATATTTTCAAAACCCCAAAATTCGAATATTCCAAAATCCAAAAATAAAATATTGCCAAATCCAAAAATAATCGAATACTCCAAAAGCCAAAAAAAATTGTGAATATTTTCGAAAGCCAAAAAGAAATTGGTGAATATTTCCAAAATCCAAAAAAAATTGAATACTCCAAAAGCCAATTTTTTTTTAAATATTTTCGAAAGCCAAAAAGAAATTGGTGAATATTTTCAAAAAAAAAAAAATCGAATACTCCAAAAGCCAAAAAAAATTGTGAATATTTTCAAAAGTAAAAAAAATGATGAAATGAATCTTTTCAAAAGCCAAAATAAATAAATAAATCAAATACTTTAAAAGCTCCAAGAATTTTCATTTGACTTAGTGCATTAAATGCATGTTCATCTGTTAATTTCCAGCTAGCATCTGCTTGCCTACATGTCACATTTTAAACTTTGTTGTTCTTTTACTTTCGCCTTATTTAATAAAGGCTCACCCTCTTGACAAGACCATGAAGCCTAATCCGCCTAATGAGCAGGGGGCTGAGCCAGAACGGACATTGAACATGTTTGTTCAAGTGTATTTCAGGCACGAGGAAGGAAGAAGATAGAGAGCACATGCATATATATATATGGCCCAAAAGGGGGACTCTCCCCAAGTACATCATGAAGTACCCCACCGGGTACACATCATCAAAAGAAAGGAGAAAGTACATATCATGGTGGGCGACCTAACTCTCACTACCATTCTCTACGGGTCGGTGCTGGCGGCTGCTCTCGGCCTCACTGAGATCTGCAGCCGAACATGGGGCAGGAGGCCTCATGGAGGCATGAGATCCGGTCGACCCCTGGACGGCGCGTGCCTCCTGGACATTCCTCTCGTACTGAGAGGAAGTCACCAAGTAGCTCTCGGAGTAGGCGCTGGCTCGCCCCTCCCGCACAGCGCGCTCTCACCCACGCTGGTAGCGGTCCTCTGCCTCCAGCAGCAAGCGCTCGGAGGCAACCAAACTCGCGCGAGCCTCCACCGCCTGCTGAGTCAGCCGCTCTCTCTCCTGGTCCCAGCAGCTACGCTCCCGCTCGTGGTCTCGGCGCTCCACAGCAAGCGTGACGCAGAGCTCTACTGCCTTACGGGGCAGGTCCGAGTCCTACTGCGAGACCTGAGTCTGCAGCTCAGCCTACTGTTGTGACAACTCGGTCATCGCAGCACCGGTGCGCGTCTCCCGTGAAAGCGCACTCTGGAGCTCGTCCGTCTGCAAGCAACAATCACAGGTAAGTATAAATGCAAGTCAATTTTTATACATATTTAATCGGATTACTTACCTGGTGAGGTCATGCTCTGCCTCCTCCGCCCTGGCCACTACTGCTGCTAGCTGCTCCCGGAGTGAAGTCATCTCTGGGTCGGGTGCACTCCGGCTTGAGGAGGCACCTGCTGTGTCGGTGCGCTCCACGGTCGCCTAGGCCGCGCGCTGCACAAATTAGAAGACAGGTCAGCACATGGTAAGGTATGAATCAAAGGTATGATCATCTAAACTTACCAGAGCATCCAAAGCCTCCCGTGCCTCTGCCAGCTGTGCCTCCATGCCCGCCAGCTGGGAGCGCAGTGTGTCAATGAGGTCGTCCCGAGCATCCTGTAAATGCACATGTTTGTTAGAAAATCATGCATATCATACTAAGAAAGTAATGTTTAAGAGTGCATACCCTCGCCGACCTCATGAAGTCCCTACCCTCGTACTCCTCCTGGAAGCGCTAAAGGTATGCATGGCTGTCGGGGCCATCCGACTCGACTGGCTGGCCGCTGTGCTGCCAGTCAGCAAACTGCTCAGGGAAGCGGAGACGCCAGTCCACCCACTTCGCCTTACCTCACGTCCTCCGCCCAATCCCCTTGGGCTCTGTCTCGTTATACCACTCCTGGTGCAGCCCCAGGGTGCAGGCTGATTCAGGCAGTGAACCCAAAGGTAACGCCCGAATCGAGGATAGTCGCTCTCCACCCACGGCTGACCGTCATCACCCTGACCCACGTAGGGCTGCCACATGACCTACATGCATGCATGGGTTAGTCACATATAATCAATCATATCGAATGCATGAAATAAAGTGAGCACATACCAAGAGTGCCGGGAAATCCCGGATGTCTCAACGGAGGGTGTCGAGCTACAGTGAGAAGGTGGCCGTCGTCACAACAGGTAGCCACCTTCGGGCAAGAGGCAGCGCGTCGGGGCACACCTCGGTCACCCTCCCCAAAGAAATGTAATAGTAACTCCACACCTGCACACATGTACACGCTGATTAGCTTGCTAATAATTTCAAAGTGTAGAAAAGAAAAAGAAGTGCAAGGAGTTCAAAGGTAAGAGGTGTACCTGTAAAAAGGGTGCAAATCTGCCCACAGTCGTCTCCCTCCCCGTGCCACTGGAGAGGTCTGCGAAGGTGTGCGCCAAGAAGGCTGCACCCACGCATACTGGCCGACCCTCTCCAGGTCCTCGAGGATCTCCAAAAATCTGCAGTGGATGCCATCTCCCTTCATGGTCAGCAGCATCTTCCCTAAGAAAAATACCAAGAACCTCCTAAGGTCCCGGTCCACCCGCTCGCTGTCCTCGGGGTCCTAGCCATACACCGCCCTGGCCAACCCCACCGCCTGCTGCACGAACTACTACATCGTCTCCTCTCCTCTCTGCCTTACACCCCGGAGGCCAAGGCTCTCTAACAACTCTACTCGACCGACCATCCTCCAGTCGCCGAAATCATCCTCTCCCATGGGCTCTAGCCCCAGCAGGTCATGCGCGTGCTCCGTGTAGTTAGCATAGGTGACCCCTGTCACTGCCTCTCCATCCACCCTGAGCCCCGTGATCCATGTCACATCCTCCAGGCTCGGCACCATGTGCCCCCACGGAAAGAGAGAAGCCCTGCTCACTCTGTCCCACCTCTCCCGTAGAGCCTGTATCAGGGGGCTATCCACATAAAAGGGCTCGATCTCCATGATCAGCCAAAACCCCATCCCTTGGACTCGCTCCCTCTGGAAGTTCGGGAGCCCCTGATATGCTGCTAGCACCAAAGGCCATTGGGTCCTTGGCTTCATTATTCCCTGCACAAAGCACACATAAGTCAACACAAGATGAAAACACAGTGAAACATCAAAACTGTGCAAAATCAAGCCTAATTTCCCCTCCTCAGACAGCCCCTTGAATCGCGTCCAATACAGTGGCCGCGGTTCAAGCTCTGAATAGCGTCCACTATGGTGGTCGCATTTCATGCTGAAATGCGGCGGCTTAGGCTGCTGCGGTTCAGCCCCGTGAAATGCGTCGACTGGAGTCGACGCGATTCACTCTCCCTTCTTCCCCGCCGCATCTACCTCCCCTCCTCTTCCTACCTTCAACCAAAAGGGGTCAATTTTCAGGCTTACCGTATCTGGCCATGGGGGAGCCTCGCGACCGAGGCGGCCCCGTCTCCACCGCGCATAGTTGCCCTCGTCTGCCACCTCCTCTTCCTCCTCCATCGCCGTCGCTCTGCCTTCCTCCACCGCCGGCGCCGGTTCCTCCTCCACGATGGCGAGCTCTCCGGGAGCTGCCAATAGCTCCGCCACCATGGTGCTAGCGTCCGTCCCCGGCGTGTCCACCGGCATCGGCATCGCCGTCTCCTCCGTCGCCGACGAGCTCTCCCCCCATCGCTGCTTGCTGGCCATCGTCTTCTTCATCTCTGGCCGAGAAGAGAGGGAATAGAGAGCCAAGAATGAGAGGGATTAGAGAGTCGAGAGTGAGAGGGAATAGAGAGAGTCGAGAGTGGGAGGGATGAGGGTGCGAGAGTGAGTGTGATACCCTGAATTTTCATTCATTTTATATTGTGCATGTATATTTACTTGTTGTGTGTATAGCATATGTATTCAATTGTGCATATTACCATTTCTATACTTCTCATGAGCATATGCATTTATATATATGATATTTCATGTGAAAATAGGTAATTAGCTAAATTGATGTATATTGTGTATACTAAAATCCTAGGCATATAATTCTTAAGTAATATCACGCATGTTTAATCTAATTACCGATATGCATGTTGTATTTATCTATTTTATGCATAATATATATAATTATGTTGTATACGTGTGAGTATATATGATACATATGTCAATTCAAGTGTGTGTATGCAAGAATTAATGATTATTGTACAAATTATTCTTAGTTAACTTATTTCATATTGCATCTTAATGATATGATGCATGTACTACCTAAATCTTGAAGTGCATATTATACTACTTATTCCATGGATATTGTGCGTAAATATATGAAGTACATATGTATATATGTATGTTGTCTTATGTATGTGATATCTATCTATCAAATCCTATGTACATCAAATCATCTATAGTATATGAATAGTACTTAAATAACATTGTGCATGTGATAGGTAAGTAATGCTATAGGCCATGTAAGTACATAAAAGTTATTTTTGTACAAGTATATATATATATAAATGTGCATGCATTATCTAGCTATCAATGTATGTAGATCTCATGCATATTGTACGTGTTGTGCACATAGTAAGAAATCATTATCATATATTTTGTAAATAATTATGAGTTTATTTCCGTGCATGCAATATATTTAAATGGGCGTGCATTATTTAATTATTGATGTGCCTATTGTATTTAATTATTCTATGCATGTTGTGGGTAATTATGGTGTGTATATGTATACATATATATATGTTAATCTTGTTTAAAAGATATTTATCTACTTTAAGCATGTTAAATTATTTATGGTGTGTAAAGTACTTGAATGGTAATGTACATGTAGAATTTGACTAATGAGGAGCACATTTCATTATAAGTTCATGCATAATGTATGTAATCATGTAATGTGTATGTATATGTGCATATATGTATGTTATTGATGTATATTATCCTTAATTATGATTAGTGTAAGTTATATTTAATTAAATATTATGTAATGCATGTACTTTATGTGGTAAGGATATATGTAACTATTTTTACATATACTAAATTGTTTTGGTGTATTTATGCATTTATTTTAGGGTTTGGCAGAGTTTTGACTGCACTGTGCAGTGGGCGGCCAAGACCTGGACTCCAACTGCCAGGACTGTGATTGGCGTCCACATCCCTGGACACCAATACACAGTGGGCGGCCACCCCCTGGACGCCAACAGCCTGTTGGCGGCCAGACCCTTGACGTCAACTGTGCAGTTAACAACAACCAATGTTGACGTCAATATCCTCCTGCGTAACGGTTCCAGATTTGTTAATGCTCGCGTTTTGGCCGGTTCCAGATTAGGAAACCCATCCTAATGCGTAGGAAACCTACCCTACTGCGTACCCCAAACCCCAAGCCTATAAAATACCCATCCTAGGTCGAGGAGAAGGCTTTTCGCATTTGGTGAAACCCTTGGACCCGAGATGAGAAAAGCTGATCTTTGGAGGGCCGGATCCGTCGACTGGAGGTGTTCCCCGAGGAGCTACACCAACGGGAGGATAGCCTATGCATAGGAGAAGAGATCACAACTCCGAGGAACCGTCTGCATCCACGGAAGAACTCGATCTAAGGCGTTTCTGAGCACCTTCTTGGCAGGGCCGAGGAAGGCTTCATCGGTAATTCTTGATCTTCTAGAATTTTTTTAAAGGCAAGTAAACCCTAGATCCCAATCTTATACATGTCCCCTTAAGTCTTAGGAATTTTACAGATTTTTTCTCGAGTCCTAGAACCCCAAATTCACCCTTGTATGGAGTGATGTGTGTGTGTGCTGCTGGGAGCAGGTTGGCGGCAGCATCTGCTACAGTCAAGTTCTTCAGTTGACGGCAAGGGATGCTGCAGTTGAAATTAAACAGCCACATCCCTTGACGTCTACTTCTTCAGTGTCCTAAAATTTGCTTTTTGATCTTTTTAAGCTGTTTAAATGATTTCTGGACGTAGTTACATGCTGTAAATGTTATGGATGATTATAAACAGTCATTAGATCATATGATGAGGTTGCCCTAATTTTCTGTGAGCTGTGTTAATTATTAAAATTCAATAATTGCATTATGAGCATCACATAAACATGATTAAATCTAGTAAAAATAGATTTGTTGTAAGATAGAGTTCTATGATTTAACATGACAGCATGAGGTCTGCTATTTGAATTCTGAACTGTTAGCACCCAACCATGTTCATATGTACCATGTATAAAGATATTTCAATGAATATGTCTGAAATATTGTTTAAATTGTAGAAATTATGTTTACTGTTCGAAAAATCTGGAAAATTGTATATGTGATATGTTTACTGCTATTAACTTGTGATAAAAATTTAGAACTAATCTGATGACAGTAATTGTAATTGTTAGTTAAATTATGGGAACTATTCACATTTGATATGGTAGAACTAATCTTGTGTAATTTAGAAATTAACAGCATGTTTAAGACTGAATTATGAGTTGTTTTATTTCTGAAAATAGTAGTATCATGATTAGGCTAACTGAGACATGTGAAATTGATAAATAAGATATGTAAAGTGATCAAATAGTGTATGTGAAAAATGTAAATAGAGTGTGAAAATGTGATAAAGTGAATGTGTAACAATTGGGCCAAGAATGACACTGCTACCCTAGAGGCTTCGAGAGTTGTACATAAAAAAGTCCCTATGGAAGGCTCTATGTGTGAAAAGTATGACCTAAGGGCATTAGGAAAAACCTGGAGGTAGACAAGTACCACTGGATAGGGTGGGGAGGGCTTCTCCCGGTCTGCGCAGTTACCAAGATTCACCACTACATTGCCTAGGTGGTGAGTATGTGATTATGAGTTATGTGTTTATGAGTTATGTGTTATAAGATGCGTTGAGTTGTACTATGAGATGAGTTATGAGTTATGAGATATTGGTTTGTGTCCTCTAATTGGTAGTTAGGACTATGTGTCATGGCATTTTAAGCGATGAAATATGAATAAAGTGTAAGATGATATGAGAATGTGGCACGTGATGAGTACAAATGATATGATATGTGTTAAGTGATAGTAAAAGAGTAAATGATATGAAGAAAATGTGAAAAGATATGTAAGGGAGTGTAATGTTAATGAGAGTATGCTTGCATGCGAAAACCGATGTATTAATGCACCATATTCATGGTTTTCATGTAATAATATCTCAATTGCAATACCATGTTTAGCATCATGTAATGTAGTTTAATTATCTACATGTATTAGTGTATATGAATAAACATATGTAACCATGTCATTTATGCAATATGAAAGATGAATATGTAAAATTTTTGAATAGATAAGATAAAATATGAACAAATATAAATCCATGTAATTGAGTTTATTTTATGTCAAAACAACAAGTAAAGTGTAGTTATGAATGTGACAAATGCATGTATTAATGTTTAGGTTCCATTCTAGATGTGATGTGCTGGGTTTACATGAATTTATATTTGATGATTATTTTTGATGATGAACAATTGATAAGCAATACATGAGTACTTGATGAACACTTCATGAACCATGCAAACACATGTTCAACTTGATCATTTAAATGTTCACGTTATCTCACTAATAATGGTCTTACATGTAGGTGAGATTGCACAAAAGACAGTGTGTTAAAACAAGAGCAAAAAGATCAAGAAAAGCACAAAAGACAAGCACCTGTCGACAGCTCCTCAGCTTCCTGTCAACAGAAAACTGTAGATAGAAAACACCAGGTTCTGAACATAGCCATCTGTCGACAGATCCCAGTCGACTGTCGACAGCTACCTACAGGAAAACCCTTCCTGGAATTTCAAAGATCTGGCAAATGCAAATCTGTCTCTAGCTGTCGACAGATGATCTAAGGCCTGTCAATAGATGTAAACAAAATCTCAATACGAGATCTCCATATGTTTCCTATATGGGTGTTTCCTTGTTCCACGACTCTCTATACTTGAACACCCATATAAAAGGAACTCTTTGGAGTTAATTTCATACAGAAGCAGCCACCATCCAATACCCTAAGAAAATCCAAGAGAAGAAGTCTCTCTACTGCTCTGCTTCAACTTGCCGCCCAAAAAACAAGAAGATCCGTCTTCCATGCGTAGGTGAAGTCAGTTCATCAGTGACTCAAGCTTCTACATCAACTTGAACCAGTCAAGACGATGTTTGAAGATTATCCAGACGACCTGTAGAAGAGTTCTACATAAGGATTTGATTCTCCAACTCAGAACCTTTCTAAGTCTCTGTTTTTACTTCTGTGTGTGTGGTTGTGCATCAAGTGATTCTTGTACTTGATCTACGTGGTCTGTGTTGATCTGATCGTGGTTTCACATCAGACAACTCGTGTGTGTGTGAGTTGTAGTTTTGAACTAGCTCATAAGTAGTGTTTCTGCATGTGTGTGTGGACGGTGGACGTAGGATACACAAGTTGTGTACTCCGAACCACCTTAAAAGCTCGTGTCCTGTGGTTTGCACGTCTTACGTTAGATATTTGATAGGCACGTTGTTTTCACACATGCTAGATAAATTGCTACTCTATCTATCTATAACTAACACATCTAAGTTTAGTTTACACTCTGTTGCAAGTCTCAAAAGTTTATGTTTTTCATCAAAAGAAGGTGGTAGTAAACTTTAATTGGTAGTAATCTATTCAACCCCCCTTCTAGATTACCATATAGTATAATTCCGCAACCTTTCATGATGTCCACATAGTACATAAGTCCATGTCTAAAAATGGTATATGTTTGCTAATTGCTTGAACATGTCCTAAACCTTTCAGTCATGATATAAAATGTGAAATCATGTGAAATGATAGTTATTTACATTAAAACAGCAAACAAAATGTGCAATTAAATATGAAAAGTACATGTGAAAAGTGAATAGTCATCATGCTAGGTTGTTTATTTCTTTATGCTTCAATCTATGTTCTAGTTTGTAGAAAATATATCATGAAATAGATAATGTTAAAGTGGAGGTATCATGCTACATGTTAGGTGTAGAAAACATGTACAAGTGTATGTTAATATCCATGATTTAGAATAAATATGTTGAAGCCTAAAGCATGTCTAGGTGGTTTAAACATGTGTTGATAGCAAGAGTATGTATCATGTAAATTGTTATAGTTTAATTGATAATATGAAATTCCTTATTGTTTGAAAGCTAATGTGTGAAATATTTTAAAATTGAATCTTTGGTTTGCTTGCTAAGTCTTTTGACTCACTCTTGCTTCGGCGTATAGGTTGACAGGTATCTCGTGCTAGAGAGAGGCATAGCGTAGAATGCTATCTTGGAGGAGTAGCTTTTGAGGAGCTTAGTAGTTATACTTTCCCTTTCTCATAGTACGAATAAAGTTATTGTATGGACAATGTAGTTCTTTAATCACGTAATAGTGTAGACATTGTCATTTTATTTCGTTATATAGACTGTGGAATGTGTGATGTTGATGGATTAAAGTAGAGTTGTTTATTTTATTTCCACTGTATTCAATTTCTATCCACGTACTATTCAACCTATCGGCTAGTGTTGGGTTTTATCCCACTGTGACGGCGCTCTTTATACCGATGGGGATTGGTATAATCGTACCGGCATGAGGAGGGTCATTACAGTGAGAAAGGCGAAAAGAGTAAGCAGCCAGTGCCCTCGGGCGTTTTGTAGCCCCGACAAGTTTTGAAATCGCGTCCGGTTCAGTAGACGCGAATATGAACCGCCAACTTTAAATGCGTCCGGCCTAGCCGACACGATTCAGAGATCATCATTACTCCGACGCATACTTTAAGGTGCACAATTTTCAAATATTTGAAGTACAAATTGAACTGTGTTGGGGTCAGAGGACGCTATTAAAGTGAAAAGCATCGGGGGCGGAGGGCGCGATTAATGTTAAAGGTGGCGGCTATGTTGGACGCGGATTAATGGGATATCCGCGGCATCTGTAGCTGACGCGATTCAAAGTGTTCATTCGAGGCTTAAATTTTGAGGAGAAAAATCAATGTGTTTGGATGGTGCAATCACATTCAAGGGTGCAATTTGGTTGTGTCAAGGATGCGATTTATTTCTCATTGAGGGTTTAATCCCGAAGCTTACAAACGGCCACCTTGGGCCAAAGTTTCCCGAGTTCCCTTACATAACCCACCCAGTCATTTTCCACTTCTTCCACATTTGGGACCGGCATCCTAAAAGAGCAGACCGTCCAGAGTGCTTTCATAGTGTCCGCCTCCTCGCCGTCATTGTTTGTACCGATGTCCCGATGTCCCGCCTTTTGATTGGAGAGAGGTGTGACGGCCCATCAAAGTTGCGCCGTGGAAGCCCGAGCTGAGCAAGGCAGCAGTGTGGATTGTAGATGATGAACTCGGACGCCCCGATCAATCGCAAGTCCACACCAGGTGCTAGCCAAGTCCGCAAGTCCCTGGTGAGAAGAGGCGCCAGAGTACAAGTAAAGGCGTTCTCGAGCATGCTTCGAAAGTGATCATGACAATCAGCCCGCGTCTTAAGTTGTGGCACCCGATTAGCCACGCGCCCTTCCAGACCGACTATGTTGTCCAAATGCTTAAGCGAACTTCTGAAAAAAATTCAGGACGAGCTAGAAACCTCATTGCTCAAATCAAACTTAAAATGCAGATCAGTCCAACAAGTAAGTAAAAGCATTGAACTATATGGAGGCCTACCCAAGCTCGCCACCGTCAGTCCGCTGTAGAGGAAGGCTAGCACTGCCAGTCCCAGTCTTTTGCCCTCCCAATGTTGCACACAACACCCAGTTGATCCTCCTCCAAAGCATTGTCAACTAAAGGGAAGAGAAGTGCGCCCTCCATGTAGATGGCGAATCCCCTCATCACTTGCTCCAACCTCTCGCCATCTTTCGCTTTAGGTATCTCCTTCATGGTCCAGGCCGCCAATTTTTGGAAGTTGATACCTTTTCTGGTTTGGATATCTTGGGCCGCCCTTGAATCCATGAAGCCTTCAAGCACCACCTTACTCGTGTAGCACCTTGGCATGATCTCCATCTCATCTTCCTCGCCTCGTTTCATTCTCTTCAAACCTAGCAAAATCTCAACCTCTTCTAATAGGATAGTGGCTTCAAAGGTCTTGAAGAGGAAGGTGTGGGTTTGAGGATGCCAAAGCTCAACTAATGCCCCTAGAGCCGCCCAGTCAAGGTGGATCTCATGGTATCTTTTGGCATGAACAGTGAGTTTGTTAATTCCCCATTTCTTAAGGGTATTGGTCATGTCAAGGCTAATGGTGGAAGTAAGTTGTTGAAGCCATGGGAGGCGCATAAAGCTCCAGTTGCCCGGGAAAAGTGGGTAGTCCTGTGGCATGGATGGATATGTGCATGGGCATGAATGGTGATGGTTGCATGGGAACATTGGTCAAATGGATGATGTGATCATGTGCATGGTCATGGCATGGAACACGGTGATGATGGCGCATGGCCATAGGGAGTGAGAGGGTCAGCCATGACATTAGAAGAGGAAGAGAAAAAGAAAAGAAAAGATAGAAGAAGAGGAAAAACACACCAAGAACACAGTAAGAACATGTCAAGAACATGAAGAACACATCAAAACTATTGTCAAAAAAATCAAATTTACTCACCAGTTTGGCTTGAACTAGCTTGCAGATGTGTCCTTCCACTTGATTCAACCTTTGAAAACCCTCCACTCTTGACTTCTTGGAGAAGGGGGCATCACCATGATCCATTGCTCCAAGACCTCTTATTCTCCTTCTCTTCTTCTTCTCCTTGCTTCACTTGCTTGATCCTTGCACTTTGGGGAAGGTAAAAGCATGAAAAGGGCAAGAGGAGGGATATTTTATAACCCCTTGGCCGAGAGGCAAGCTCCCAAAAGCAACAAAGGACATAAACAGTGCAGGAAATCAAGTCTTGGATGGATGGTTTAAATCGCGTCCGATGCAGTGGATGCGATTCACGATTGAAAGGCGTCTAGTATTCCCGCTGTGATTTACAAGTAGCATTATTTTCATATTTCACTGTATTATATGTTGCTTGTCAACACTGATGAGTCTTTGAGCGCATGATTTGGACCCATTTCTCGCCGCATAATTCACGATCATCTTTGGCGACCGCCATCATTGGTATTGTATATATTGCATTCTACTATATGGTATACCTTATTAGAATATATCAAGGACCTTGAGGTTCTGATGAATATGGAATTTGAGTTCCCCTCCTCCGCCAAAAACAATGATGATTCTAGAGGATTCTTACGACTTGAGGATAGGCCGTTGCATTGCTGAAGGATGATGGTTCTGTCCGGTATCTTGACTTCGGCACCGTAACAGTATTATCCATGATTATCTTATATTTTCTTTTGTTTTAATCTTTTTCTTTTAGCCCAACACGCATCATGTAGGATCTTGAGCACAATTCTGGATAATCACTCTCGTTCTTAACTCAAGAGAACCACTTATTTCCTAATTCCAATTAACATGAAATATTCCACTCCGAGTCAAGTACTCAATTCATTGTGTTGTTGTTTGAAGATCATCTTTTGAGCAACTCATTTGTCTTGGATTCCTATTTCAGTCCATCTTATTTCCATAAGATCCACCAAAGGCAGTGGCAGACGCCCCCAATGGTGCAACCTAACGGATTGTGTCCTTAGGTACTTCCCCGACACTGGAAGTTGATCTTTCTCCCTTCCGTGCCCACGTGCACACCCTTTTCTCCTTTCATCCAAGCATTGAGTTTCCTCTTGAGGTTTTCTACAAACCGCTTCATTATAAACTGATGAACGGCTCCTGTCATATGTTGTCGAGGCACGTCTCATCACACCTTTGCGTCTACTTTTCAATCATTCCACTTCGTTCCATTCCATTCACCCCATTTCATTACTTTCATTTCGTGTCACTTCGCTCCACTTCCTTGCAAAGCAGACGCCAAGGCGAGGCAGCTGTAGACACGCCATTTTGGCATCATATCAAGCAAATTTCATGTTACACCGCAATGCCTCAAAGTGGCTCTCTTCAAGTAACCTCTTGAGTGATTTTCCTATTTTTCTAGACTTTTCTAGGATTTTTAGGAATTTTCCTAAGTGGTCTAAAGGGGTCTATTGAACTTCATTGATTCGCGTCCGCCACAGTGGATGCCGTTTAGGAGGTTTTATTCGCGGAAGGAATAGCCGACGCGTATTGCAGTTTTGATTCGAGTCCGATCAAGCCGCTGCAATTAGAGCCTAAACCTAAACTATACACCCTAATGCCGATGCATTTAAGAGCTCCCATGTTTCAAAATAGATTCGCGTCCGACCGAGCCGCCGTGATTAAAAGTCAAACTTAAGCCATCCCCCTAAAGCCGCGACATTTAAGAGCTCCGACAGCTCGAATCATGGCAAATTTGGAATCGCGTCCACTTTAGTCACCGCGTTTCAAAGCCATCTGCCAAATCAAGATCGATTTTGTCAGAAGATCGATTCAGTTGGAAAACGCGGCAACTATGCCAGATGCAATTATCAATCATCGCTATAGGCTATGATTAGCAAATCATGCAGATCTTTTAAATTGCGGCGCTTTAGTCAGATGCTAATTCGTTATATAGGCGTCCACTGTACCCGACACGATTCAAAGAATTTTCCTATAAGTAAACCCCGGAGGCCATTGTTTTAAGGGTAATCCAACCCCCCTAAGGCGAAGCCCTACCCAATTATCGAGAGAAAGAGGTTTAAGGCGAAGCCCTGTCGGATTGAAGGGAGAGTTGATACTTTACGGCGAACCCCTGTTGGATCAGGAACCCAACTACGAATTGAGGAGGAGCACCCCCCCATTCTAAACCACGTCATCCGACCAATTCCTATAACCTGGAGTCGACGTTTGCCTACGTGCATTGGAGCAAGGTGGGAATGGCTTCCTCGTCCACGTCATCCATCCAAGCAGCGGGCTACATCGCCATCTTTCATTCTCTTCCCCTTTACTTTTTACTCCGTTTCACGTAGTGTATTCATCACACTATCTTCTCACATACTGCACATAATTTCTCCCTTCCCACATCCTTTTAGGGGTTTAACACCACCCCCATGAGGTGTGTTAACACCCAATTAATGCTTTTCATTTCACTTCATTTGATCATTTTGCTACACCTTCATAGTCTAATCAACCTTTACTCGTTTCTTGTTGTCTACTTTTTTCAAGGTAACCCCTTTTGGAGCTAAATCTTCTTCGCCGGCCAGCTGGTGGAAGGAGGAAGAAGGGCCCACACATCAACACTCCCGCGATCTTCGGGTGAAGGTAAGTCCCCCGTCTTTCCTTTCCGCCCGTTTCCTTCGGTACTTATGCATACTTGGCGATCACACTCCATCTTATGCACACACGCACTTTCTTCTTTCCTTCGTTTTTCTACTTTTCCACCCCCTTTTCGCCATCATTTTCTTCTCATCTACATATCAAAAATTTATCTTCTTTTTAAATCAATCCTTTGTGGGATCGTGTTTTTTGAAAAGAAAAACACCGTCTACAAACACTAGCAGGGATATACAGAACATCAGGGATAGAATTAAGATAGCTCAGTCCAGGCAGAAGAGCTATGCTGACAAAAGAAGAAGGAATCTGGAATTCTAAACTGGAGATCATGTACTGCTCAAGGTATCCCCGACCCGAGGATTTCAAAGGTTAGGGATGAAAGGTAAGTTAAGGCCAAGATTCATAGGTCCATTTGAAGTATTGGAAAGAGTTGGCGAAGTGGCATATCGTCTGGCATTATCTCCTCAGTTTTCCACAGTACACAATATTTTTCATGTATCTATGCTGAGGAAGTATGTGTACGACCCATCGCATGTAATCATCTATGACGATATAATTCTAAAGAAAGATATGACCTATGAAGAGAAGCCGATGAGAATCTTGGACAAGAAGATACAACAGCTCCGGAACCAACCCATATATGTTGTAAAGGTGCTCTGGAGAAATCACGAAGTCGAAGAGGCCACGTGGGAACCCGAAGCAATAATGCGACGGAATTACCCAAAACTATTCAGTAAGTCACTCTTCCTCTTACGATCATATGAATTTGGGGACTAAATTCTTTTTAAGAGGGGGAGGATGTAGCAACTCTTGATGATCAGTTTATCCCCATGTAATTTCAATAAATTACGTATCTATTTTGGCGATTAACAAAACTCAGATATAGTTTAAACTTACAAGTTTTTCTATGAGATTTGAGCACAGGAAGTAAATCAAGGAAGTACAAGCAAAATCAGTAAGTGTTTTATCATCTTGTAGCTTTTAAGTTCAAAGCACAAAATTTATCTAAGTACACATCGACCTTCTATGTGCTGTAACGATTTTGTGATTTCATAAGTATCTTATTGATTTGCTAAGAGATCGTAATGATTTGCCTCTCATAACAATTCACTAAGAGATCGCAACGATTTGCCTCTCATAACGATTCGCTAAGAGATCGCAACGATTTGCCTCTCATAATGATTTGCCTCTCATAACGATTCGCTAAGAGATCGCAACGATTTGCCTCTCATAACAATTCGCTAAGAGATCGCAACGATTTGCCTCTCATAATGATTTGCCTCTCATAACGATTCGCTAAGAGATCGCAACGATTTGCCTCTCATAACGATTCACTAAGAGATCACAACGATTTGCCTCTCATAACAATTCGCTATGAGATCGCAATGATTTTCTCTTAGAACGATTTGATAAGTGTGCACATCGATACCGAGCTCATAACGATTTGGTTATCGCATCGATTTCTTAAGTGAGAACAATGATTTGTTCTCACAACGATTTCTTAAGTGAGAACAATGATTTGCTCTCACAAAGATTTCGGTCTCACAAGGACTTGTTAAGTCTCATAACGATTCGATAAGTTACACAATGACTCAGTCACTGTAATGATTCATCAAGTTACAAAATGATTTGGTCGCCGTAACGATTCGATACATTAAACAACGAATCGTTCACTATATCGACTCGATAAGTGAAACAACGATTTGCTCATAACGATTTGGTTATAACGACTTCTCCATAACGATTTTCTGATAGTATCATAACGATTTGTCTCTACAACGATTCGGTTATTAATGCATAACGATTTGTGTGTACATCGACTTGCTTATGAATGTATAACGATTCACATGAATAACGACTCATCAACACAACGATTTCATAAGTCATGATCATATCGATTTCATGTTGTATAACGACTTGATATTCAAACCTATTCTCAGATAGTTTGAAAAGTCAAAGCCTTCCGTCACTTTTCTCTCACATCCATGCATTTATTATGACTGAACATATCACTGCACTGCATGCAAATGATATCTTCTATTCCCATGCTTATACTGTAAACATCCTTTTAGAAGAACAGAATGGAATTTCCATTTCGGTATAAAACCTTTCTTAACGTTGACTGACAACAAGAGACAACCTAGCTGTATATTGTTTTAGCATTTAATGCGTGCAGGTCTCTGACAGTGCACCTCACTACAACGTTGGACAATATGGAAGATAAAGGACATCAAAGAAGATCCTCTCTCTTTTTACGTGCATGGAAAGCTAAAGACTGTTGAACAAGAAGCTCTACAGTGACATGCAGTCTAACGTAAACAAAAGCTTAGAGATAACGGACACTTCAACGTTCAATTTTCAAATGACATATATAGAAGACTGACGCTCCAGAAAGATACAACACTTACGACAATCTTTTACAAGCTTTCTGCGAGCATATTGAAGAGCGAAGCTTCACTCCTTTGCTTGTCTAGCTCTCAGCTCTCTGCATTCATCGTGTTAGCCTTGAGAGCTTCTGTGTACTGAGAGTGTTCCTCATTGTAGAACTTTTCCTCTCAGTCGTTGCTTCAGATCGAGCGTTGGTCTTTAAAGCTTGATCTAGGGGCTCGTCTTCCTGAACACATCTTCGTGTTGTTCGCTTCGTGTTGAAGGAAGACCTGGGGGTTTCCAGGGTGCTTATTTCCCTTCATGTAGAAGGAAGACCTGGTGGGATCCAGGGTGTTATAATTCCTCTTCGGGTTGTGAAGAGAAGACCAGCTGCGGCTGGGTGTATAAGTGTTCTTAAGGGGGACTGTAGCCTTGGGTAGTGAAATCTTGAGTTGTTGCTAAGGGACTGGACGTAGGACTCCTGTGGAGAGGAGGTCTGAACCAGGATAAATTCCTTGTGTCGTGTGTTTGATTGCCTTGTGTTTGCTATCCTCCTTTTACTAACACTAACAGTCATCGAAGTGTGTCTTGTGTAAATGTTTTTGTGAATAGGTTTTAAAGTGATCAAAATTTTAAGAATCCCATTCACCCCCTCCCCCTCTGGGCTTGCTAGCTGGGCAACAAGTGGTATCAGAGCTAGTCTCTTCGACAAAGAAGAAGATCCAACGATCTGAAGAGAAAAGATCAAATGGCAGCCCAAGGTCACTTCGAAGGTCAGTCAGTTAACAGGCCACCACTGTTCGATGGTGAAGACTACACATACTGGAAGACAAGAATGGTGTTCTTCTTACAAGGACTCGACTATCAGATCTGGTCGATTGTTGAAGAAGGTGATCTTCTAGTCACAAACGAAAAGGACAAGTGGACAAAAGATGACAAGAAGAAGATCTATTTAAATTGCAAAGCCAAGAGCATCCTGTGTTGTGCTCTTAGCAAGAAGAAGTTCAACATGATCTCCGCCTGAAAATCTGCTATGGAAATGTGGGAAAAGCTAAGGATTACATACTTAGGTACTGACAAGGTTAAAGAAACTAGGATAGATATTCTAGTAACCCAATATGAAAGATTTCAGATGCAACCCAATGAAACAATCACACAGATGTATAGCAGGTTCATTGACATCACTAACGGGTTAGCTGTTCTTGGTAAGACTTATCAGATGGGAGACATGGTGAGGAAAATACTCAGATCCCTACCCGCCTCGTGGACTCCAAAGGTTACAACAATAGAGGAGGCTAATGACTTGAAGATAATGTCATTAGAGAAGCTCATTGGGTCCCTCATGGCCCATGAAATAAATATGGAAAGGTTGGGAGAATCCTCCATCCGAAAGAAGCATTCCAACGCACTCAAGGCAGAAGAAGATGAATCAGAGGAAGAATCGTATAGCCAAGAGAGCATGAATAGCAGTGAAGATGAAGAAGCAATGCTGTCCAGAAGATTACAAAGAATATTAGCTAAGAAAAAGAAGAAATATCAGTCCGGTAGAAGATACTTCAAGAAAGGGAAAGACTTCAAAAGGTCTGAAGTCAAAGATACAAAGAAAAATGAACCAATCTACTACGAATGCAAGAATCCAGGACATATCAAGGCAGAATGTCTGAAGCTCAAGAAAGCTGAATTCAGAAAGAAGGACAGTTCAAGAAAATCGAGAAGATTCAAGAAGAAAGCCATGGCAGTAGCTTGGAACAACAGCAGTGACTTAGACAACGAGTCAAGCACAAGCAATGAAGAAGAAGAAGAAGTCAACTTGGCATTCATGGCCAACATCGAAGACAAGGTAACATCAGACTCATCTTTTTCTTCATGCAATGAATCAGATTCTGATAATTTGGAAGAAGCTTTTAATGAAGTATATTGTAAATACAAAGAAGTATGTAAATTACCGAAAACAAGTAATAAAAATATTACATGTTTAGAAAATACTAACTCAGATTTAAAATCTAAAAATGAGCAAATGGAAAAACAAATTACGGAACTAAAAAGAAGAAACGATTTGTTATGTGAAGATCTGAAAAATAAAAATGAACAGATAGTTAAACTAGAAAAATAGAAAGCTCCAGATGAACTTAAAAAGGAGATTAACACACTAACTGAAGAAAATGAAAAGCTATTAAGTACATTAGATAAATTCACAAATGGAAAACCATCACTAATACTAAGAGGAGCTAGACGGTCAGGTAGAAAGAAACATGGATTAAGATACATACCTCCAGACAATGAAGAAACAATAATACATCCTAAAACATATCCAACACCAAAGTTTATAGCTGAACAAGACACAACATATAAATCACATTTTAAATACATTCCAACTGAAAAGGTAACTAAGATGTCTTACTGTAGCCATTGCAACAAGTTAGGTCATATAAAAGTATCATGTCCAGCTAAAATAAAATATGGATAATCAAAAAGAAAAATGATGATATTGACCAACCAGGACCCAAAAGAACTTGGGTACCTAAAGCTTAGTGTTTTCATTGCAGTTAAACTTTCGAGCATCAAAATGGTATTTAGACAGTGGATGCTCAAGGCACATGACAGGAAATAAGAAGCTATTCTCTCATCTCAATGCTGAGAAAGGCACAGTCACCTATGGAGATAATGGAAAAGGGACTATGATAGGGAGTGGATCAGTAAGCAGCAAAGGCAAAACAATTATTGAAGATGTGCTATGCGTCAAAGGACTGAAGCACAATCTCATCAGTATCAGCCAACTGTGCGACAAAGGACATCAAATCAGATTTCAAGAATCAAAGTGCAGCATTGTGAAGGATGGTGTAGTCATCTTTGAAGCCAACAGAGAAAAGAACCTGTACGTACTTTACCTAGAAGAACTAAAAGATCAGAATATCTGTCTGGCCACAAGCAAAGAGCAGTCAACTGAACTGTGGCACAGAAGATTGGGCCACTGCAGTCTGGATGGCATGAGAAAGTTGATCAAGAGAAGCTTGGTGGAAGACCTACCCAAAGTTAGCACAAGAATGTATGGAGTTTGTGGGCCATGTGCAAAAGGAAAGCATACCAAGTCATCCTTCAAGTCTAAGACTGTGGTAACAACCTCTAAACCCTTAGAACTTCTATATATGGATTTATTTGGGCCAATGAGAACCACAAGTCTCGGAGGAAAGAACTTTGGATTTGTTATAGTAGATGATTACTCCAGATTTACATGGGTATCCTTCTTGGAGCATAAGGATGATACATTCGACAGTTTTGTAAGTTTCAGTAAGAAGGTACAGAAGGATAAGAAGTATAGTATCATTAGCATTCAATCAGACCATGGAGGAGAATTCCAGAATGAGAGATTTGCTATGTTTTGTGATGATCAAGGCATAGAGCATAATTTCTTAGCATCAAGGACGCCTCAGCAAAATGGAGTTGCTGAAAGGAAGAATAGAACCCTATTGGACATGGCAAGGACAATGCTGTCAGAATATGATTTGCCAAGATATTTTAGGGCCGAAGCAGTTAACACAGCATGTTATATCATCAATCGAGTCATGATCAGGCCAATCCTGAAGAAGACTTCATATGAGCTATACAAAGAGAAGAAGCCGAAGATCAGTCATTTCAAGACATTTGGATGTCCATGTTTCATCCACAACAACGGCAAAAGAGACCTCGGTAAGTTAGATGCTAAATTAGATGAAGGTATCTTCATGGGGTATGCCTCTAAACCTAAAGGATATAGAGTATTTAATAAGCGTACCTTGTTAATTGAACAATCAGGGCATATTATTTTTTATGAAACTAACCCTTCCTTGAAAGAAGAAGAAGACAGTGATATTGATGATGCAGAAAAATTGTCTAAGAAATTAAAGGAGACATCTATTGAGGACAAGGAAGATCCACCTTTGGAAGACCTGCAACAAAAGGACAAATCTCATGATAATCTTCCAAAAGAATGGAGGTATAAGAAAGATCACCCTCTAGACAACATCATTGGTGATCTGTCAGTTGGGGTAAGAACCAGAGGTAATGTAATCCCTTGCGATTATCTAGCTTTTGTTTTACAAATAGAGCCTAGGACACTCAATGAAGCTCGCACTGATGAATCTTAGATTTTAGCCATGCAAGATGAACTGAATCAATTCAAAAGAAACCATGTGTGGTCACTTGTTCCTAGACCATCAGATCATCCAGTGATTGGCACCAAATGGGTGTTCTGGAACAAATAGGATGAAGCTGGTGTGATCATAAGAAACAAGGCCAGACTGGTAGCTCAAGGCTATTCCCAAGAGGAAGGCATAGATTTCGATGAAACCTATGCACCAGTAGCTAGACTTGAGGCTATTAGAATTTTACTTGCTTATGCATCTGCATTAAATTTAAAACTCTTTCAAATGGATATGAAATCAGCATTTTTAAATTGTTTTATAAAAGAAGAAGTTTATGTGGAACAACCGCTTGGTTTTGATGACATAGATTTTCCAGATCATGTATTTAAATTGCATAAAGCTTTATATGGTTTAAAATAAGCACCTAGAGCATGGTATGAACGATTAAGTGCATTTCTATTAGATCATGGTTTTATTAGAGGAAAAGTAGATAGCACACTATTCATTAAGTCTAAACTCAAAAATGTGTTACTTGTTCAAATATATGTTGATGATATAATATTTAGATCTACTGATGAATCTCTTTGCAAGTATTTTGAGAAGCTGATGCAGGGAGAATTTGAAATGAGCATGATGGCGGAGCTTAACTACTTCCTCAGATTGCAAATCAAACAAGGAAAAGAAGGCTCACATATTTGTCAAGCCAAACACACAAAAGAACTGCTAAAGAAATTCGGTTTTGAAAATGTCAAGCCACTGTCAACACCAATGAGTACATCAACAAGATTAGACAGTGAAAAGTGTGCACATCGATTCCGAGCTCATAACGATTTGGTTATCGCAACGATTTCTTAAGTGAAACAACGATTTGCTCATAACGATTTGGTTATAACGACTTCTCCATAACGATTTTCTGGTAGTATCATAACGATTTGTCTCTACAATGATTCGTTTATTAATGCATAACGATTTGTGTGTACATCGACTTGCTTATGAATGTATAACGATTCACATGAATACCGACTCATCAACACAACGATTCATAAGTCATGATCATATCGATTTCATGGTGTATAATGACTTGATATTCAAACCTATTCTCAGATAGTTTGAAAAGTCAAAGTCTTCCCTCACTTTTCTCTCACATCCATGCATTTATTATGACTGAACATATCATTACACTGCATGCAAACGATATCTTCTATATCCATGCTTATACTGTAAACATCCTTTTAGAAGAACATAATGGAATTTCCATTCTGGTATAAAACCTTTCTTAACGTTGACTGACAACAAGAGACAGCCTAGCTGTATATTGTTTTAGCATTTAATGCGTGCAGGTCTCTGACAGCGCACCTTAATACAATGTTGGACAATATGGAAGATAAAGGACATCAAAGAAGATCCTCTCTCTTTTTACGTGCATGGAAAGCTAAAGACTGTTGAACAAGAAGCTCTACAGTGACATGCAGTCTAACGTAAACAAAAGCTTAGAGATAACGGACACTTCAACGTTCAATTTTCAAATGAAAGACATATATAGAAGACTGAAGCTCAAGAAAGATACAACACTTACGACAATCTTTTACAAGCTTTCTGCGAGCATCTGGAAGATCGAAGCTTCACTCCTTTGCTTGTCTAGCTCTCAGCTCTCTGCATTCATTGTGTTAGCCTTGAGAGCTTCTGTGTACTGAGAGTGTTCCTCATTGTAGAACTTTCCCTCTCAGTCATTACTTCAGATCGAGCGTTGGTCTTTAAAGCTTGATCTAGGGGCTCGTCTTCCTGAACACATCTTAGTGTTGTTCCCTTTGTGTTGAAGGAAGACCTGGGGGTTTCGTGGGTGCTTGTTTCCCTTAGTGCAGAAGGAAGGCCTGGTGGGATCCAGGGTGTTATAATTCCTCTTTGGGTTGTGAAGAGAAGACTAGCTGTGGCTGGGTGTGTAAGTGTCCTTAAGGGGGACTGTACCTTTGGGTAGTGAAATCCTGAGTTGTTGCTCAGGGACTGGACATAGGACTCCTGTGGAGAGGAGGTTCGAACCAGGATAAATTCCTTCTGTCATGTGTTTGATTGCCTTGTGTTTGCTATCCTCCTTTTACTAACACTAACAGCTATCGAAGTGTGTCTTGTGTAAACGTTTTTATGAACAGGTTTTAAAGTGATAAAAATTTTAAGAATCCCATTCACCCCCCCCTCTGGGCTTGCTAGCTGGGCAACAACTCTGAATTTTAATATATCGATAAATGATATAAAATTAAATAAAATGAGAAATTATTAAATAAATGTGATAAATAGATTTAAATTAGAATAAAGAGGGAATAAATTAAAATAAAGGGAATTAAATTAAAACCCATTAAGCTAAAATAGGAAATGGGTTGTACAAGTGGTCCAAGCATGAATAGATGGGCCCAATTGTGAAGAGCCCAATTTGGATGGGAGATCTTTTTGCCTAATTTAGGAGTTAATTAATTAATAAATTAAATAAGGGTAAGATAAAGACTAAATGGGTTGTAATTATCCTAAAAAGGAGTCCTCATCCCATCCTAACCCATTAACCACGAAATTAGACCTCTCATTTATCCTATTAGGTGGATAAAGACAAGAAATAAAGGAGATAAATTGGGAATTTCGTAGCTAAGAGAAGAAGGAAGAGTTTTAACCAAATAGGACTCTTAAACTAGCTAATACACCCCCTAATTAGTCCCTACCAACCCATAGTACGTTGATGGAGCTTTGGATAACGAGGAGAGAAGGCTGAGGATGAGGAAAGCAAGGAGGAAGGAGCTTGGAGCAAAGGATTTCATCATCTTCTTCGTCTATCAACCCTAGGATCTTAAAAGCGTGAAAGGTAGGCAATCTCTCAAGCCAAATCTAATTAAACTCGACCCTAGGTAGACCTTGATCCCCTCTATCAAAGCCCCATGTTTGCCCTAATTTTTGTTGCTCCATGAAAGAGTATTTAATGCTCTAATCTCTGCCATCATCATGTACCTGAACCAACTTGTTTGCTTCCAATCCATGTGTATACTTGATCCCATGCCTTGCAAATATTATCATATTTACTACATGATGTTAGGCTTCAAATGATTCCATTTCCCCCAATTTTCATCATTCATCCTTTTCTAATTAATCACAATCCATAACTGTGCATGTTTTAGGTCACCAAAAAGTAACATAATTAAAGCATGCCCATTACTTGTCTATTTTCTAATTACTCATGCCTATTGATACATTTACATGTCTATTTTCGTTTAAAACTAGTTTCATGATTTTTGGACTTGTATACAATTTAATATGGATTTTTAAAGGGACCTGTACCAAGCTATGGAGAGATGGACCAAACCAAAAAAGGGGCTATTTCCCCTTTCTGGGCTCGGGCCGCCTTCTGAAATCGCGATGGCCCGACCCGTCGCGATCTCAGAAGGGTTGCGATAGGGTGGACCACCGTATCTTGAACGCGACGGCCCGACCCGTCGTGGTTTCTTCCGGCTCACACCAGCCCGGCCTATTTAGCAGAACGCGATCGAACCATTTGTCGCGACTTGAAACGCGACGAGTACCCCCGTCGCGATTTAACTATTTCTGCCAGAACTTGTAATTTCTTATATACCCTGCTATTTATGCCATTTAAACCTTGTTTAGCCTTAATTATGCACTGTTATGAATAGTAATGATCTGTTAATTAATAATGGGCAATATTTATATAAATTCCATTAATTAAAATCCATGTGCACGATTAATCATACTCTCATGATTTCTTTACACTTGCACACACTAAACAATAATATTTTCCATGAAAGCCTATTAAATTACTCAATAATCTATCTGGTAATTAAGTGTAATTATTTCACTTAAATTCCCTATTATTTTTAATAACACTTGTCTTCATTTTATTCGCGTGCTTTGTACACCATTATCGTGTCCCTCTGTCTTCGAGCACTCGAGGCAAGATGAGCACTTGTTTTTACACACTTCTTTCTTGACATGGACCACCTCTCCGTTAGGAATACTCCTATCAGGATCAGGGACTGCTTGCCAAGGCTTCCGTAGGTCTCATTGGCTTTGGCAGACGTCCATTGCCGACGAGCTAGTTGTACCCTTAAAACCTTTTACACATTGGGGATCAACATGATCCAACGGCCTTAGTGTGTTTCCTTCTTACCTTGGGATCACGCCGGACCTCTGGTCTGTGTTATGGCATGGCTAGTAGGCGGATGTGACTTCTACCAGACTGCCGGCACACGACCTAGTGCTGTGCAACTGTTATTATCGCCGTTTATCGTTGTTTTTACAAATATGTCCCTATCTCATATACTATCTCCGTACTCTCATTTGTTCACATTCTCTCTACACTCTCGTCTGTTCGTCAATTACTCTCATCTATTCTTGGTACTCTATTTGGCCATACAATTGATTGTCTAAGATAAGAAACATGGCTAATGCTAGGGAATAGGGCCCGATCTGGTCTTGGGAGGAGCACTTGAAAAGTGCTATTTGCCCATGGGAGTTAAAATGATCAAGATGTCGGCATACATCCAGTGCCATTATAGTATCAAGATTTAATCTATGACAATCAAATCAAGTGCTATCAGTTCAAGTGCAATCGTTACAAGTGCTATCATTACTAGTGTACCATTGTGCAACTTTACGTGCTATATCGTTACATGGCCAATCCATTATCATACTTGTTGTGCTATTTTCCATGTACAAGTGCTATCATTCTCTTGCCATCGTTACCTTACTCTACATGACTATTCTCTCTAGTTATCCTGCCTTATAAGACATTAACCACTTAAAGCATGCCTATTTATATGAGATATTAAGTCCTACTGGGCGTTTATCGCTCATCCTGCGCTATTTATTTCATGTGTTTTAAGTGAGTCTGATGGAGACTACCACACTCATGAGGAAGGGAACAAGGAAGAGCAGGAGTGACCCTACATTTCGTCAACCCGTGCTTATTAGTAGTTAGTTAGTCACTAGTTAGTCAATATGTATTAGTTTGGATTTGAATAAAGTACTCTGGGCCCTAGTTTTGGCTCTGATTAGTGAATGTAATAGTTAGTTGATGAATTATTAATGAAGTTGGATTGCATTTGGCTTTATTCCAATGGTGCAATGGTTTGATGTTTATTTATCGCTATGTACTATTTAAATAACTGTAATTCCGCTCCGATATTCCGCGTCGGGACGTTACATGACTATTTTGATTATTTGTAGATACAAGCACATTCCCTCATCAACAAATTCAAGAGCACATATAGATTGGATGATGGAAGTTTGTCGACCACTTTCCAACCGCTACACTCTTTGGCACCATCTATGAGAACTTATGCAACTAGAAGTGACATCGAGGGAACTACCAAAATGCGTGTAGTCACCACAGAAGTGGAGAAGGTTCTCGAGTACTATCCTGTAATAGGTAGGTCTGTTGGATCGAGATGGAGTTTTAGATGTCCTAGAGGAGGGTGAATATGACTTCTTGCACTTTTAAAAAATATGTCTGAAAATGAGATAACACTTAACAATAGTGTTAGTACTTAGTGTGGTGTGTGTGAAACAAGTGTAACTTTGTGAAATCAATCACACAAAGTGCACAAAGAATTTATTTTGCTTCAGACCACCTCTCCATCAAGAGTCCTACGTTCAGTCCCCAAGGCATCTTGGGATTTTCCACTAACTACCAAGAAACATTGGCCTTCTCTCGAGTGAGAGGTATTACAACCACTTGCTCCCCAGCAAGTCTTCCCTTAAACACAAGAGGTAAACACCCACCTACAACCGTAGGCCATCCCATCTAACAAAGGAGAACCACAGGGAACAAACCCCCTATTGGTTTCTACAGTGAACGAAGTATAGACTGAGTGTCTGCTCAAGGAGTGAGCAAACACAAGAGATTAGAAAAGAGATACAAATAGGCTTGAAAGTTAAGAACTCTTTCTGACTCAAAGATGGTCTAATAAATAGATCTCAAATGTTGAATCCTCCATACATAAAACATGAGAGAAAGGAGGAAAACTTGAAGTCGATTGCTTGCACAGATGGCTTTCCTTTAGATTAGGTTCGTGGCTCTCTTGTATGAGGTTGTGTATGTGTTTCTCTAAATGTCTCACGATGTGTATGTGGCTGTTCTTCTTCTACTTCTTTTATTTTATATCTTCAAACTTCAGCTCCTTATACCGCCTTTAGATTCTTTGTTTCCTGTTGGGAAATAGCCGTTCCAAAATTTGAACATTGTGAGTTAGGAGACAGCTTAAGAGGTCCACCATCAGATCTTGAGTCTCAACGGCTTTTAGGCTATCTGGATAGCTGCATGGTTCTAGAGATAGATTCAATAAATATATGCAAGGACCATACCTAAGCAAAGATGTTTCTCCATCTCATGGTTAGACTGGTAAGAGATGAAATAACAATTGACACCAAGAGACAAGTCATTTGAAAGGATATCTATCTATTCCAGACAGAAATTCTGTACTTGGGGAGTACAGAGGTAAGTGAGCATTAAAAGAAGTATGGACACCTGCTTGGCACACAGTACAACTGTAAAAGAGCTTTTCCTTAAAATCTGAAAACTTGTCAATTCGAAGGATACTAGCATATGTCACAGATAGCTGTCTTAAAAACATTCCAAAAATACCGTACTCCAGATATGTTCTTGATAATTAAATCAAAGTATGGAGAACAAGGAAGTTACACGATTTCCATTATATAGACTGGAGTAACAAAAACAATGTATTTTTGTTAGAGAAACTCTTGCTGTAACGCCCCGAAAATTTTAATTGTTAGGAAATGTGAATAAAGTGGCTATTACATATTATTATTATTGTTAGAATTAAATAATTAGAATTTGGGATTAATTATTACTAATAAACGTTACCCCAGTGTCGTATGCAGAGGTGCGCGCTCCCACAGGGCGACACTGGAGAACTATAACGAAATAAAAATCTGAGAACACCATAATTTTCAGAAAAATATAGGGATATCAAAAATGTAAATATCCAGATTTATGGACGTGCGGACTTCAAGGTTAAGCAGACGCGACTATTTTTCGGGTGATTTTTCACCTAGTGTAAAATAAAATCTAAAATCTAAATAAAAATCACCATAATTTGTAAAACCATCAAATTAGTCTATGGTTGAAATTTTAGGACAAATGGATACCATTTGAACATGTTTACATCAAGTTTAATGGGCTAGTTGAATTTTTGGCCAATTACGGGGGAGATTTTCTAAGAATTTTACCTGCTTGCGTGTGAGAGGCTGGAATAGCCACCTCACCTAACTGAAATTCTTACACGTTAACCCCCTTACGTGTTGAGCTTGAATGGTGCATGTGTAGCGTATCAACCGTAAAAACCCTTTGGTTTCTACTGCGACACCTCAAGGCCAACGTGCCATCTCGCATGACTTGTGCAAGAGGCTATAAAAGCACCCCAGTGGCCATCGTACTCACCTCTCCGACCCTACTCTTGTTGTTATGCTGCTGCTATGCACTCAAGGTTCCACAGTGGTGTGTAGCTGGAGATTGATAGATAGCTCTACTCTTTGGGTATCCTTGGTACCTGCGTGAGCTATTGTTGGAGCTGCTACAGGGTGTAGCTGTGAAGTCGGTGAAGAAGATCTATAGGTTGTTGTGGCTACTTCTTCATCTGCTACACATTGTGTTCTTGGGGGATTTCGACGCCAAGAAAGGATTTGTGCTATTCAGATATGTAGGATTCAATCCTCTCTTCCTTCCTCTCTTACAATTACCCTTGAACAAGCTATAGAACTTACTATTAGGTGTACAAACTCTCAAGTTCTTGTTTGATTTCCGTAAGTACCTCTAGAAGCTTGTGTGCATCATGTGTTGTGTAGAATTCTCTTCCTTTCTCACTATTTTCTAATTCCTTGACTCCTACCGTTGTTAAAGAGGTCATGATCACCCACTTACTTGCTTTAAACTTGTGAATTCTCCTTTGAAACAATGTATCGATCCCTTATAATCATGTTTTAGTTGTGTGTCTGTAGGATTCACTTCCTATCCCTTCTTCCTCCTACTTCTCCACTTGAATCAATAGTTTGAGGTAATCTTTTACCATGTGTATGCTATTTTCCAGATTCGAAAAGTAGTTTCGTGATAAGAATTGGACCGTTCATCTTGTTTAAATTAGTGTTTGGTCATGAAGGGCCCTCCATCACTTCTCTTCCATCATAACTCGTTTAAATCTAAAATAATGTTGATCCTACTGTGTAGTGTAGATTGAGCTGTGACAGTTCTTTCTACCTTCTTAGAATCGAATTATTAAGAGACCATGAAAGTCTCAAATGAGTGTTCTTTGATAAGTGAATGATGGAAGAGGAAAAGAAAAGTTTTAGGAGAATTACTCTTCCAGTAAATTTCCCTTGAGTTTGTTGTCATTTTGGTCATACATGTGTACCATGTTTCATGCCCTTTCTTTCATTTTCTTGTCATGTTAGCTTGATTCTTAAAGTTGAGATCATGCTTGGCTAAAGTCTTAATCATGTTAGGAATTATAGAGAAGCTTGGTAGCAAAATTTTTAGTTGATTTTAAACACTTTTTGAAAGTCCACACAGGACCTGTCGACAGTCCTGCCTCTTGCTGTCGACAGGGCTCTATTTCCTGAACTCAGAAATTCTACCTGTGTGTGGCTATCGACAGCCCCATTCCTGGCTATCGATAGACACCAAGAGAGCTCCAATTATGCTTTTGGAAAACATCACCTGTCGACAGCAAACTTCTGGCTGTCGACAGGCACTGCCAGGGCCATGTTTCAGCACCTATCTTGTTCCATTCTTTGATGAAAATCTTACTCAATTGTTCCAACTAATAGCCCACCTATATCTTGTGGTTTTTACCACCTAAACACCTACTAAAACCAATCATGTTATCTTTCTCTTTACCATGAATTATCCCTTCAAAAGTTCCAGTCACAATTGATCTTGTGAGATCATCAATTTCTGAAATCAGTGAAGGAACAAAGTTTCTAAGTTCTTGTGTGTGAACCGTGAGTGAATTCCTATGTACCCTTGATTCGTTACAAGGACAAATGTGTTATGATGACGAGTTGTGAGTCTTTGGACTCGTTTGAGAAATATGCCTGGCAAATAAAGGGTTGGTTCAGTCCTAGGGGGAGCGCCCGAATTCGTTAGTGGCCGCGCGGGGGCGATGAGAATTTGTGGATGTTGGCATACATCAGTTCGTGTTTGATTGGTCATCATATCATGCTTTTGTGTGTGAAATTGTGTCTGATTCTGAATTCAAGTATCATCCTGAGTTATTGATCTTGTTTCTAAACTATTCTTGTTCAATACATGTTATCAATTTGGCTCATTTGTTCAGTTTCTTGAACATTCAATGCTAGCTATACACATGATCTTTTCTTGAGATTATACATTTGAATCCTATCTATTTCAAGCAACTGAATCCTACTGGTCTAGTTAGCTCATCAAATCCCACTTTTTTAGGTAATCTACAGTTCTACAAGTCGGGACTTCGGGATTTGTGTGTGGAGAGACCAACCTTGGCGGCATTTTATTTTTACGATTGTGAATCAAGAACCATGTAACACCTATTGAATGGTGAATAATAATTTTTATTTAGTGAACCCTCTGATCAAATTTACTGTTCAATTGTACTCTTGATTTCTCGTTCGCTCACGTTCCGGCATTTATAGATATATTAAATGATGGGACGTGACAGAATGGTATCAGAGCATTGGTTGAGGATTCAAATAGTTATCGGTCCTCAACATCCTGTAGTGACCTGTGAGGATGGGTAGAAAGCCTGAGATTAAGCTAGATAGGTAAAAGTCGGGTATAGATTGTATTGAGTATGAAATAAAAATTTAGAGGTAGGTTCTTCCCTATGATTCTTCTCCACTTCCATAACCTCATACTTATAGTCTCTCCATTTGTATAAACCCATATTTCCTTTTTGTTTCATGTCCTGTAGGATTCATCTCCCTCTGATTCAGTTCTGTCCTCCACACATGACAAGGAATTCTTGATAAATGAACAAGTTGCTATACCAGTAATTTTCCTGTTCTTCTTTCAATTGAGATAAACACTTTCATGTGGGGAGAAGAAGATCCTTGTTTTATTGGGTGATCAATATTTTTCTTCTTCTTCCACCCTTAATCCTTGTACATGCTATAGAGTTTTGTAGAAGTCTCAATATCTTTAGAACAGTGTGAGGACTTCTGTTTAGTTGTATGGTACTTCAATCCTTGATTTAGATCCATGAAACACAATGTGATTTAGTGTCCATCTTGTAGAAATCTTTCATTAAACTATTGCTATTAAAACTATACTTCCAGTACTTGACTATGTTTAGTTTCTAACTAGACAAGTTTGAATTGTAAACCTCCTGTTTCATCTTGCTTGTTTAGCTCACAAACCACTGTGAAAACTACATTTGGATTCTTCTATTTGATATAAATCAAGCCTTGGTTCATAAGTTCTATAATTAGAGTGTTTAGGATGGATTTAAAGTCATTTCTGGAAGGACTGCTACTATCTGTCGACAGCCAACCCATAGCTGTTGATAGGCCCAGTCTCCCAGAGCCTCGGATTACTGGGTCTGTTGCTATCTAACGACAGCCAGCCCATATCTGTCGACAGATATTGTCCCAGGGCCAGCAAACCATGCTCTGTCTGTTGCTATCTGTCGACAGCCATTTCCTAGCTGTCGACACATACCAGTCTATGTTGAACTGATCATCTTCAGCCAGAAGTGTCAGCAGGTTCAGTCAGATGAGTCAGCAGGCATCCTATAGAACTCAAACACATACCTTATTTACATGTAATATCTTAAGTAAATGAAATATCAAATTATAACATTTACTTAAATGATATGGAATGTAAAGAAGGAAGTACCCCCCATTTGAATTCAATAAAAATATCATAAAAATCATATCTCTTACCAATACAAAGTCAACTCTCCCACCGAAGAAGAAAAATGCGATTTTGGCGATTCCATCAAAATAGCGTCTTTCTAATTTCTCACAATTTGGCCTACCTAAAAATCTCATAATTCAAATAAACCTAGTAGAATGCTAAGAATCCAAGGTCCGGTGAAAAATGATAAACACACATATGACTTCTCCAAGGGAGCCCTCTCCTACTGAAAGAAAAGTCAAACCTGTTCATCCCTTAATTTACATCAAAATGGCTTTTGGAATGATATGTTATTATCTCCAACTTTAAATAAGAATTAGTAAATGAATGGTTCAATCAATCATATAGATTTCATGACTATCCTCATGATGTATTCTTCAGTTGACTTTTCAATTTTCTTGGATTTTAACTTATTATACCACTGAGATGAACCATTAAATCATCATTTACACTAAACCAAGTAAGACTCTTTAATAACTCAAATGTGTGGAACACTCACACAATTGATGACTCAAAAATTTAAGATTGTTTTTCTCACAAACCATACATACATAATGTAGGATTGAATATGTTTACTTCTATTAAAGTAGACAACCAAACAAATTAGTGAAGAAAGAAGTAGGAAAATATCCAACTAGGGAGATCCTTAAAGAAAAGCAAGTATATGCAAATACTTTACCCTAAAGATTGGCTTTAGTAAGATAACTTCTTGAACTTCCAATTACCTCCTCTATAGGCTTGAACTCATCAAATTCTTTTTTCGACTATAACAGAAGGATCAAATATCTCCTAGTTGAGTTACATCCTGAGGTTTTGCTTTAATTAATAAACAACATGGCATGTCAACGCACACAAACAATTGGACTTGGAATCAGTAGAAAAAGTATTAGTAGAGTCAACTCCATGTCTTCTAGAGTCGATCTCACTTAGGAATAACAATTTTGACTAACTATCCATCACATAGAGTTGATCTTGTAATATCTCGGTGTCAACCTCACATATGAGTATAGTCAACCTAACCTCCATTTGGAGTTAACAGTTATATTGATAGTATGAATTAAAAAAAAATTGAGCTTTAAATTACATGATTAATTAACTAAACTTAAATTTGTTTGCTCAGCCAGCGTAATGGGAGAAGAAACACAATGGAAAGAGGTTCAACATGCAATGAACAACCTTGCTCAGTCCTTAGAGCAAGTAGTTCCAGTCGGTGATCAAGGGAAAATGGAACTACGTGAAAATATTTGAAGTACAAATCTTCAAGAAACAATGAGTATTACAGTATCTATACGGAAGAGAACAGTTCCCTTCAATAAACGAGACACAACTGACAAAAAGTTGGTGAAAAGGAACAAGAAAAGCAAAAAGATCAAGAAAGCCAACAAGCAAGAGACAGTCAAGGCACAACCTAAGGAAGCTTGTGCACATTGTCACAAATTGGGTCATGTCAAAGAAGATTGTTGGCGGAGACTAGGAGCATGTTTGAGGTGCGAAAGTCTAAAGCATCGGATTTCAGATTGTCTATACCACCTCAGGACAAAGACAAGAGTCCAGGAAGACCTTAAGCCATAAGGAGAATAGACTGAAGTTATTAGAAATAATCCTTGTATATAAGTCAATAGGACTAGAGTATAGCGAGAAGTACTTGAATTTAGCTATTATAGTATGTCAAAACTTGGTAAATTTTGCCAATCAATGTAATTTCGCAAGGCTGATTATGGAGTTCTGTAATGGGAATCTTATGTGATAAATAAAATTCTAGTTGTCTATCTTTATAATATTTATACTCATCAACCTCGTCATACCTTATTACTCTTTTCAGGAATATGTACTTATACAACTTTCTGAGAGTTAAAGTTATTCCTTGACAAGGGAAATCTTAAGAGTAATATACTACTGCCAGAAATAAGAAACATAATAGCGAATACATCTGATTGACCTCATGATCACAACATGGTCTCTTTGGATCTAAAAATGCTAACTAATATTCAAATTTCCATCAACTAGTGATGTCATACATTATATGACATGATAATCATAACAAGATTGATGAGACTAATATAGATTAGATAAATTTTAAAAGGTTGGAAACTTAAATCTATGTGATCCATCCAAACTAGTCAAGGAGTTTGGAGGACCAAACTCTTTTTAGTGGGGAAGAGTTGTAACGCCCCGAAAATGTTAATTGTTAGGAAATGTGAATAAAGTGGCTATTACATATTATTATTATTATTGTTAGAATTAAATAATTAGAATTTGGGATTAATTATTGCTAATAAATGTTACCCCAGTGTCGTACGCAGAGGTGCGCGCTCCCATAGGGCGACACCGGAGAACTATAACGAAATAAAAATCTGAGAACACCATAATTTTCAGAAAAATGTGGGGATATCAAAAATGTAAATATGCAGATTTATGGACGTGCGGACTTCGAGGTTAAGCAGACGCAACTATTTTTCGGGTGATTTTTCACCTAGTGTAAACTAAAATCTAAAAATTAAATAAAAATCACCATAACTTGTAAAACCATCAAATTAGTCTATGGTTGAAATTTTAGGACAAATGGATACCATTTGAACATGTTTACACCAAGTTTAATGGGCCAATTGAATTTTGGGCCAATTACGGGGGAGATTTTTTGAGAATTTTACCTGCTTGCGTGTGAGAGGCTGGAACAACCACCTCACCTAACTGAAATTCTTACACGTTAACCCCCTTACGTGTTGAGCTTGAATGGTGCATGTGTAGCGTGTCAACCGTAAAAACCCTTTGGTTTCTACTGTGACACCTCAAGGCCAACGTGCCATCTCGCATGACTTGTGCAAGAGGCTATAAAAGCACCCCAGTGGCCATCGTACTCACCTCTCCGACCCTACTCTTGTTGTTATGCTGCTGCTATGCACTCAATGTTCCACAGTGGTGTGTAGCTGGAGATTGATAGATAGCTCTACACTTTGTGTATCCTTGGTACCTGCGTGAGCTATTGTTGGAGCTGCTACAGGGTGTAGCTGTGAAGCCGGTGAAGAAGATCTGGAGGTTGTTGTGGCTACTTCTTCATCTGCTACACATTGTGTTCTTGGGATATTTCGACGCCAAGAAAGGATTTGTGCTATTCAGATATGTAGGATTCAATCCTATCTTCCTTCCTCTCTTACTCTTACCCTTGAACAAGCTATAGAACTTATTGTTCGGGGTACAAACTCTCAAATTCTTGTTTGATTTCCGTAAGTACCTCTAGAAGCTTGTGTGCATCATGTGATGTGTAGAATTCTCTTCCTTTCTCACTCTTTTCTAATTCCTTGACTCCTACCGTTGTTAAAGAGGTCATGATCACCCACTTACTTGCTTTAAACTTGTGAATTCTCCTTTGAAACAATGTATCCATCCCTTATAATCATGTTTTAGTTGTGTGTCTGTAGGATTCACTTCCTATCCCATCTTCCTCCTACTTCTCCACTTGAATCAATAGTTTGAGGTAATCTTTTACCATATGTATGCTATTCTCCAGATTCGGAAAGTAGTTTCGTGATAAGAATTGAACCTTTCATCTTGTTTAAATTAGTGTTTGGTCATGAAGGGCCCTACATCACTTCTCTTCCATCATAACTCGTTTAAATCTGAAATCATGTTGATCCTACTGTGTAGTGTAGATTGAGTTGTGACAGTTCTTTCTACCTTCTTAGAATTGAATTATTGAGAGACCATGAAAGTCTCAAATGAGTGTTCTTTGACAAGTGAATGATGGAAGAGGAAAAGAAAAATTTTAGGAGAATTACTCTTCCAGTAAATTTCCCTTGAGTTTGTTGTCATTTTGGTCATACATATGTACCATGTTTCATGCCCTTTCTTTCATTTTCGTGTCAAGTTAGCTTGATTCTTAAGGTTGAGATCATGCTTGGCTAAAGTCTTAATCATGTTAGGAATTATAGAGAAGCTTGGTAGCAAAATTTTTAGTTGATTTTAAACACTTTTTGAAAGTCCACACAGGACCTGTCGACAATCCTGCCTCTTGCTATCGACAGGGCTCTGTTTCCTGAACTTAGAAATTCTACCTGTGTGTGGCTGTCGACAACCCCATTCCTGGCTGTCGACAGGCACCAACAGAGGTCGAATTCTGCTTCTGGAAAACATCACCTGTCGATAGGAAACTTCTGGCTGTCGACAGGGACTGCCAGGGCCATGTTTCAACACCTATCTTGTTCCATTCTTTGCTGAAAATCTTACTCAATTGTTCCAACTAATAGCCCACCTATATCTTATGGTTTTTACCACCTAAACACCTACTAAAACCAATCATGTTATCTTTCTCTTTACCATGAATTATCCCTTCAAAAGTTCCAGTCACAATTGATCTTGTGAGATCATCAATTTCTGAAATCAGTGAAAGAACAGAGTTCCTAAGTTCTTGTGTGTGAACCGTGAGTGAATTCCTATGTACCCTTGATTCGTTACAAGGAAAAATGTGTTATGATGACGAGTTGTGAGTCTTTGGACTCGTTTGAGAAATATGCCTGGCAAATAAAGGGCTGGTTCAGTCCTGGGGGAGCGCCCGAATTCGTTAGTGGCCACGCGGGGGCGATGAGAATTTATGGATATTGGCATACATCAGTTCGTGTTTGATTAGTCATCATATCATGCTTGTGTGTGTGAAATTGTGTCTGATTCTGAATTCAATTATCACCCTGAGTTATTGATCTTATTTCTAAACTATTCTTGTTCAATACATGTTATCAATTTGGCTCATTTGTTCAGTTTCTTGAACATTCAGTGCTAGCTATACACATGATCTTTTCTTGAGATTATACATTTGAATCCTATCTATTTCAAGCAACTGAATCCTACTAGGCTAGTTAGCTCATCAAATCCCACTTTTTCAGGTAATCTATAGTTCTACAAGGCGGGACTTCGGGATTTGTGTGTGGAGAGACCAACCTTGGCGGCATTTTATTTTTATGATTGTGAATTAAGAACCATGTAACACATATTGAATGGTGAATAATAATTTTTATTTAGTGAAGCCTCTGATCAAATTTACTGTTCAATTAGTTCAATTGTACTCTTGATTACTCGTTCGCTCACGTTCCGGCATTTATAGATATATTAAATGATGGGACGTGACACTTGCAAACATTGAAGTGTAGAACCATGTAAGTTAAAATATATTCAAAAGAATATTAACATATTATGGTTTGTTCATCAATCGATTACATCATGATTATAACGTCAATCAGAATAGTACTTCCTCAATCATTCTGCAAAAATAATATAAATCAATATTTAGAATATCATCAATTGATATGCTAGAGACAATCGATAACTGCAATCAATAAGTTAAAGACAATCGATATGTAAACTTCGACTGGTCATATTTGTTCAACAATCGATATAACAGTAATCGTTATATATATAGACAATTGATATAAATATAACAATAATCAATATGAGACTTCGACTATAGAGTAGTTGCGGTGAGACTACGACTGATGGTCTTCATTTGTCAATCGATTTCTAACATCGACTTTACTAGAGTCACAGTAAGACTTCGACTGATAATCTTTATTCATCAATCGATATCTAACTTCGACTTCACTAGAGTCGTAGTGAGACTTCAACTGATGATCTTTATTCATCACTCGATTTCTAACTTGACTTCACTAGAGTCGCAGTGAAAGTTCGACTGTTGATCTTTATTCATCAATCGGTATGTCACTTCGACTTCATGGGTGTAAGGCCCTCGAATTTTTGTTGCATTATTGTATTGCATGTAAATAATTCATGTTGTGTATGTACGTATGTAAATATCTACGTAAGTACTAGTTAGTATACTATTGCATGCATGTGTATGAATTAGATGTAAATAATGTACGAATGATATGATGGTTGTGTGTGTGCGTAATGGTATACATATGACATATATAAGTATAAGGTGTACATGGTTCTGCATGTTTTAGAGTTCTGGCCGAAGGCCAGATTGGAGTCAATATCAACAGACGTCGATGTGGTGTCGGCGTCAACCATATGGACGCCAACACTAACCCTAGCGTCCAGCGATGTGGATGCCAACTTCTCTGACCTGCATGCGTTGCAGACCCCGAAATTCCGGGGGCAAGCAAGCCCAACCATTGGGGAGATGTCCCCAACGGCTATCAGGCCATCCCATCACCCCTTCGGGATATCCCAAACCCCTTCTCATATAAACAAAACTCCTTCTGCACCAGAAGAGCTCTCTTTGGCTGTTTGCAAAGAGGAGAGAAAACCCTAGCAAGCTGTGAGGAAGACTGGACTTTGGAGGCTTCAATTCGACGATTTGGAGCCTCAACCGGCATTCTATTGCAACTGGAGGCTAGAGGGGACCAAGGAGAAGGCTTCCCCCCCACTGGTTTAGCTTCTGCATCGACCTAGAGACCGGAGGAGAGCTTTTGTGGAGGCTTCTTGGGACTTCCCAAGGAGGGCTTCACCGCCATTTTTAATCCCTTTGAAGAATTGTTTAGAGGCAAGTAACCTATACATATCGTCCCTGTAGTTGTCTAGTAGGTTTTCTCATTTTTACACATTTTACCTCGTGTCCTAGATCCCCCATTCTCCTTGTTGTTTGGAGTTCGGTCTGTGTTTCTGCACAGACAGGAACTTGGCGTCAATGCATTGACGCCAAGATCTCCAGTGAACGTCCGGCGATCTTGCCGTCCATCTCTTGAACGGCCAGACACTGCCGCCAAGTTCTTCAGTGCAGAACAGTGAACTGTTCTGCCTTAAATAATTATTTTCCGGACTTTAACGCATGAGGATATAGTGTAAATTTTATATGTTATGTAAAATAACTAATGTGATGTGTGTGGAAATTTCTATGATTTTCTGTGCATGGCATGAATTGTTGGATTTATCGAAATGCATGTTGGGAAAAAGGGTTACGCATGATTACTTACTGTCTATATGATTTCGGAGGAATTAATTGCCCTGGATTTTTCTACCCCATGTGTACATGTGTTAGTTTATACCCTGTGAATTTGAGAAATTATCCATGTTCATATGATTTATTGTAATTACTGCAATGGAAATAGAAAGTATGTGTAGGATTTCTAAAAATTCACAGTAAATGGTATGTCGTGAAATAAATTCGGGAAAAATTTCTATGACAACATATGTCATAAATTCAGATCTATAAATTGCCAATTTGAGAATTTAGGTTATGTCCCATGACAAGTTGAATTATGAATGACATGCGACTGAATATTTTAATTTCTGTAAATGCGATATGAGTTAGGAAAATGTGAAATTTTGCATATGGAATCATAAACCTGATATCAGCATGTGGTTAAATTTTCAAGTCGTTTGGATAACTGTATAGTGAAATGTGAATTTTTCCATGCAAGAAATGTGAACCATAAGGCATGCTAATATGGGAAAAAATGTGACATGTATGTATGATCTGATTGTGCAAAATTTTGAACAGAAAATCCCTGTTAACTGTAGAATCATGTATGTTAAATGTGGATGATGAATGAAATGAAGACAATGGTTCTTTTACTTCCGCTACTCTGTTCTTATATTCACGTGTATCTCAGCTGAATGTTATTGTTGGGTAAATGTCCCACTGTGATGACGCTCGCTATACTGACGTGGGTTGGTATAACCGTACCGGTACAATGAGGGTCGTCACAATGGGAGTCACAGTGAGACTTCGATTTTCCAGGGGTCGAAGTCCGACTGATATATGTATAAGTTGTGTACTTGAGAAAATTTGCTCAAGTGAGACACATATTGTCTACTAAAGGTTGTACATTATAATATACACGAGCATTTATCAATGCAAAGAGTTTTATATGCATTCTCATGAGTTTGATAAGATAATGATTTTGTCATATTCAAAACAATCAATAATAATTTTTTACAAAACTACTCAACAATTCTCTCTTTTTTTGTTAATGGCAAAATCATGTATGTAAGATAATAATAATTTCTTTTTGTTAACACATTTTCTTAAACATACTTATACTGTTCATTTTCTCCCCCTTTGTGTCATTAATAGAAATGATAATTAAGAGAGGAAGGAGGAAGAAATGCATACAAGTTAACAAAAACAAGAGTGTGTTTCTATTGAATGATGAAACAATGGTACATAAGTAGGGATTTGGTTCAATATGTTTTAGGGAGATAGAGAGAAGGTGGGAGTTGATCAAAGAAAGGTTGTAGAAGTTCCCATAGCTTCTTCTCATTGTTAGAGAATACATGTTCAAAGATGGACAAATTAAGATTGTAAGAAGGACCAACTGAAGGAATTTTTCTGTAAGATTTGAGTTATCTACGATGATACCAAAGGAGTTTCTGATGATAGTCATCATTGCTCAGACTGTGCTTCAAAGGAATAAATTTCCTACTAGCATCTTTTTGCAGAAAATCATGAAATGTGATGTTCCACTGAAGTCCTTGAGATTGAGCTGTTGCTTTGCCCCTGTAGTATAGCTTATATCTGTCTTCCCACTTGAGAGAAAGGGCTTTCCTAAGGGTATCATAATTCTTAGTCATAAAAGAAGAGGGATGAAGTTTCCTCTTTCTATAGTCACAAGCCTCTACAGGATAACATAGTGCCCACTGATCTTCTAATAGCCTTTCAGATTCTGCAAAACTATGCTGAAATTCTTTAAGGTGTTCTGTAGTCATTGTAGTATGAATAAGAGCAAACCTATGAAAGGTGAGGTCTTTGGAATATTTGATCTGAAATCTCATAGCTAGCATGATGTGCTTATTGAAAACTACTTGGACAAACTCCTTCTTAGAGGAAACTGCACCTATCAGGCTAGGGAACAAGCTGGAGGGCAATCCAATAGTCATAGAGGGTGTAATGGTCCTCTGTCCTCTTAGCAACATAGCCCACTGACCCCTACTAACTTCGGCTAGATTCAGCTTAAATCTCTCTTTATTAAATCTTCTCATTCTACTAAAGCTCTCTTGCTACTGCTTGATGAGAGTCCCAAACGAATAAAAAAAATTCAAATTCAAATGAGTAAAAACACTTAGTAGAGCACTACCTCCTCTAGCTCTGGCTACTCTATATTTGGCTGCTTCATCAACGTATACTGACAGAAATTCTTCAGCAGTAAGATTATGACTCTTCTGAGTAATAAGATTCAAAACATCTATGGGAAGTTCCTTAGTCCTAATCAGAAGGGGTAGCCAATCCTTGAATTTATAATGGGGCAACCCATGAACTTCTAAAAAAACTTTGATCTACAAAAATTCTTTGAATAAGACAAAATTCTATTGAGAATGATAGACAAACACATACCAAAATGGAGGATATTATGTCTTGTTAACTTTAATTATTCTTTTCTACCCAACCTGAGAGGAAGACCCCACTTGAGATAAAGGTTGAGTGTGAGGATCAGAGATAAGAGTAGATGAGTTAGGAAGAGATGAGAAAAAGGAGGGTGAGAACATGTGAAGTTCGGGGATGTTCAAGGGTTCTTGAGTGCTAGTATAAGTTTGAGGAAGAGAAGAATGGGAGGTTGCTGGTTGTGAGGTAGATATGGGAGTAGGTGAGGGATAGGATCAGAGGAGGGTGTTGATTGGAAGGAAGGAAATAGGATAGATCCTGACTTAACTAGCTTCCTCATAACTCTCCTCTTGAAAATCTTGATCTGAGCCTAGGCTGCCTCAACCTCTGATGATTGTTCCTCTACAATTGCCTATTCTGTTTGCCCTGCTAGTTGTGCTGGCTACTCTGCTATTGATTACGTTGGTTTTTCTACTACTGATTCTACTGTTGTTCTATTGCTTGTTGTTCAGGCTGTGATGGTTGTACTGGTGATTTTGTTGTTGGCTGTTGTTTTGCTACTAGCTGCTCTGCTGCTGGCTGATCTACTGCTGGCTGATTATCTTTATTGCAAACCAATTGAAATAGCAGATCCTTCATCTGTTGGACTTCAACTCACTTGAAATCAAATTTTACATCAATTTGATGTATTTGTATTTGAAGTACACTTATCATGTCTTGCTGCTTAAGGATCAAATTAAAAACATCATCTATGGTCCTACTTGTCTCCCCTTAAAACCTTGGTTGGGTCTCTACTGGTGGTGGAGAGACATGATGGAAATCTTCCTCCATAGCAGGCTTATAAGGTGTAGGACTTGGAGGATCTTCTTCATGAGCCACTGATTTGCCTTTGAGATCCCTAATAACTTGATCAATGGTTTCTCCAGGGAAATGTGACTCAATGGAGGGTCTTGTTTGTTCTTCTTCTACATGACCAACTTCTTCTTCTCTGACTACCTCTCTTCTATCTTCCAGTGACTGAGTTGTAGGAGCAGTAGAAGATGTGCCTTGCACCACATCAGGAAAAGTTTCATGTGTGCAGTCTGGTACAGAATCGTTAATACAAACATTTTGGGCTTTATCCTCTAGATAGTAGTGGCTTCTGCGAAGAGTGGATAGCCCAATCTTTTCTTTAACTGTACTTGAGAGTTCTTCTTCTAAATCCACAGAGTATCTTCTGAATAGAACTATCAATAGAGGTCCATAAGGGAGAGATTCATGTAGTAATCTGGACCCTTCCATTCTTTCCATGATTATTGATGCCAGATTGACTTAATGCCTCTGAATGGCCCAAAAGAGCAAATTTCGATCTCTTGCTGTGATGGAGGAGTGAGTTCCTATAATGGCCCTGGATATTTATACACAATAAGGGTCCATATCCAGATCCGTCTCCCGCGAACGGACCGAAGTCTCGCAAGGGATATCTCAAACACATGTCCAGGAAGAATATAAAAGACAAACCACAACAGTAAGAGACACAAGAAAGGATATATGCTCATATCTGCATATACAATTTACAACTGTCCCATTACATTAATTCATATCCAAATTAAGAAGAGTACAACTACCTGGGGCATACCCTGAGGGAGCACAAGCTCGCATAACTCTACTAACACTACTGCTGGTGGTACAAGTCTGTCACAACACCTCCTCAAGCGACACCAACGGTAAACCCTGAAAAGAACTAAGGGAGTGAGCCTCAACAAGTCACTGGCTCAGTAGTGGACCACCCAAAACAACACACAGTACGGAAGAACCTCAACCCCAATGGGTCTTACTGGCAACACCGATAGCCAAACCATATCATACTCATAGCAAAGTATAATTAACAACTAACATAACAATTATGTTAGCTTATACAAATTTCAGAAAGAAGGTAAGACAGTAGAACTAGCATGACACCACTAGTCTGCCCAATAACTACAAAGCCTAAGCCACAGGCCTCACGGGCATACCAACTCAATAACTGGCCGCCTAAGCTGTAAGCCACAGGCAAACCATTGCCTAAGCTACTAGATTCACTGGAAAGCCTCCAACATATGGGTAACAGGACTTCTAACTAAGAGCTAACCCTTTATACCCTTAAATCACGTTGTATCGAATGTCATACTTAAGAAACAGGACTGCCTATCATGAAGCCAAACCATCACACACCAAATCATATTCAGAAACTTACCCAAGGAAGGGTAAATTAATACAAGTGGAGGGTCTCACCGCAAGACCTCCACTTCACTACCTGAAAAGGCTAGTACTCAGCGTATTACGAGAAACTAGTACCCACAAAGAGTACAAGTATCTACCACCACGAGGTACCACCACGGAACACAAACACAACTGTGCCACCACGAGGGCACACCACAACCAATCAAACCACAACCAGTGAGTCTCCGCTCACTAACCACAATAACAACCGTGCCAACACCATGGCACACCTCGACGCGTAAAACCACAACTAACACATGCTACAACTGATAGCAAAGCACGAGCCGGAAAGCACGACGCCACCACACGGGATAGACTACTGGTTCATGACGCTAGTGTCCAACCTGGACAACACAGCAGAAGAACTACCTATCAGTCTCGCAGTCACGGACGTAAGGTCCAACTGCCGCTCCACAACACAAGTAAGGCCAAAGAACTGTGGAGACCAACCAAACCACCACAGCCTACAGGTCACACACCCTGCAGGCCCATGCCTGGCACCTTTAGAGACTCTAGCCCGAGCTCTCTAAAGTGAGGCACTAGAAAACAGGACTAGCTGGAGACCAGTACGTCTACTGGTGTCCATAACCTCGAGCTACGAGCGCGCTACAAGTGACTAAACATAAACTCTCACAAGTCACTGTCCCACTGCCATCTTTCCCTCAGCAGGACGACAACTCTCCCCAAGAGCGAGGGTGTCCAGGAAGACGACAAAACCTCGACGGTACAATTATACCAGGAGAAACCCTGAGCACACTCAAGTGTCTGGCTCTCCTCAAAACCTGGGGCTCCCAACTGAAGAGGCATTCCAGAATAGGCGCCGGACCACCAAACTCGGCAACGCACTAATCATATCATAAACTTATATAAACTTTATTACAACCCATGATACAAACATAAGGACTAGCTTGACCTAGTCACTCCGTGACCCACAAGCTATCCTACATGGTCATACATATAAATTCCGATAGTCAACTACACTTGGCCTATCATTGGTCACAATGTGACCTCCGTTGCCACGTGAAACTCATTACTCGGTAACCACTTAATAACCATACTTACACTTCATTACTTAACCATCTTAACCAATCTATAATCATATATTAGAAAGCTAGGGCTAGATTCACATAGGGACCTCACTGCCCGACCACTATGACAACCGGTGCATGTGCCATGCACACACACACACACACACGAAACATCATCACAACGGAGAATGTGCCATGCACATTCTCAAACCACGATAACACCACACCGATTACGTAAACCTCCCACTAGCCGTGTGGGCAACCTGCTCACAGAGCTTTACGGGTACAATGCACCTCTTACCAAAACCATGCACGCTAAACGTCGATAATCGGATATCCAAATTGCCAAAAGCATACAAAATAATATCCTCGGCTGCGATCGCGACAGAGGCCAAGGCCGCCTTCTGATTGCGACACCACGACATGTCGCAATAAGAAACCTTATCGTGACGAGTCAGCCTGTCGCTACCTAGTCGCGACAGCAGGGTCCGTCGCCTTTTCAGGCGAAAACCCCAATCCGGAAACCATCTCCGGATTTCCCATGCAAACCACCCTAAACATGATTTCAACCCGATTTTCATGCTCATTTCATCTCCTAGACATGGTATCTACTTTTTTTAAAGCAATAAACAAACCAATATGCAATCCTCGTAACAAATCAAGGTAGAACTCCCTACCTTCACGAAGAACGCGCAAACTGGCTACGGCACGACATCTCCCCTGCTCCATGCAACGTCCTCGCGTCGAAGACCTCTCCGAAACGCCGAATCGCCCAACGAAACCGCAGCAACCCCTCTCTTGGGTCAAGCAGAGCTTGTGAAAGCTCTGTTCGTCCAAACCTTTTTAAAAACCGCACAGCGGTTGGGATCGCGACATACCTCCCCGTCGCGACCTGATTGCGACGGATTAAGGTGTCGCCTTCCCATTCCCGATGTCAGCAAACCCCACTCCATGCGCGACACGCGGCGCACATGTAGACGTCTACCCCATCAGCGGCAACCAGAATGCGACCCCCACTACCGTCACGTTCAGAACGCGATCTACACCTCCGTCACGTTCACATTCAGTGAACCAACGGGCACTACGGGCCTAACCTGCTGGCCCACTAAGCTTCGCACACGCTCAGAAGCCACGACCAAGGCCCAATGACCCCACATTAGTCATGAGCACCATGCCAAAACCCACAAACGGAAATCCGAACTACCATTAAACGACGATCCATGAAGATCCAAAGAACGCGATATGTTACATTACTATCACCTAAAAAGGAATGTCGTCCTCGACATTCAAAACGAGCGAAAATAAACCACACTATCACCTAAAAAGAAACAAAGCCATATGCAGAGCTTCCTCTGCATCCTCTTTCAGACCATTTATTCACTTCTATACTTGCTCTACTTTCCCTTTCTTTTAAATTCATTCCACAACTACTTAATTTTCTGGATCTATTCTGCCATTCCTTATCTTTCAATTACAAGCGATTCTACTTTGCTATTAGCGCTTTATCTCCTTGGACTGAACCTACTTCGACATTTTCTGAGTAATTCTACCTGGTTAATGGCGCTTTATCTGCTTGGGCTCGATCTGCTTCCACATTTTCCTGGTTATATTTGCATCATTTCTTTCTGGGCCATTTTCTAGCTTAAATCCTTCCACTTTATATTCTTAAATTTTCAAATTTCCAGATATTATTCCCCTATTTACTCATCACCACTAATCATCACTTAGCTTAATTGCACACAAATCTTTAAATTCTCTTTTAATTACTTAAACTTTAGATAATCTTATGAATATTAAATCTTCTACGCTTCCGCTGCGCTACTCTGATCATACTAAACTATTCACCAAATATTTCATGAATTCTGGATTCCCTTAATTCATTAATAACATATCTCGCTTCAAATTATACTTTCCAACTAACTTTACATTTCTCTTATCATACATCAATACCACTTAATTGACTCCACTCATATTCTATCTTCTGCTATATCTGCTTCACACTAAATTCAAAATCTTGGCATATATCAATATTGATATATTTTTCCCTTTATATATATATTCTTTGCTTTAAACAATATTCTCTAATTGATTTAACAAACCAAATTCATATCTTTTCACATCTTCCATTCTCATTGCTACACATACCTGAAAATTCACCTTTACCTTTATTCTAGCCTTGCTCAATTATATGACATCAAATCTCGAAATTTCTTTACCATTAAACTGATTATATTGCTCCTCCCTTTTTCTACTCCCTTTCACTATACCTTAATCTGCTCACTACTCCTTAACTGATTTATTATAGCTTTACTTCAAATTCTAGAAATATTCTTATAACAAAATTTATTTATTCATCCAAATCACCTTACTGCATATCATTACACAAATTCTTATTGCACATTTCCTGAATCATTTAATTATCACTATTCTGTAATATATCATAATCTTTTTTTTTCCACTTGATCATTAATACTAAACTTTATCTTTACTATCAATAACATAACACCAATTCTGCAAAATATTTCTCTTAACTAGTTTACTAGCTGACTAATTTCCAGGTGCCATTTATGGTACACTCCTTCTTACTTTCCACCATAACTATAAACTAAAATTATTTCTTTAAATCACAATGATTTATTCTACTTAATTTATTTATTCCACATTACTAATTTACCACCAAATATAAACATTTTCACTATTACAGCTCATTCACAAATATCCATTCATAATCCACTTTGCTATTCCCCATTACTTTTCAATGGACTTAACCTTGTCCATTCTAACTTACATAGCTTCAACTTACTTTAATTATTTAGTTTTAACTTCAATCTGTCTCTGACACCAATTTCTCTTCTCTGCTTCCGCAATCTACACACAAATGCTAGCACCACTACTCTTATCTTTAACACTGCAACAACCTTATACAAATCTTTCTATGAAATCTTTATCCGCTGCCTTTTACTAACAAACATCTTTCTCTTATAAAATTCTCGAAAAAATCTGACTTCCCACTGCTCTTTTACTCTCTCTTTAACCAACCGGACACCTTTACATCCACTTACATGAGTTTCTATATCAAACTTTCTATTATCCTTATTATTCATATCAACACTACACTTAAATTCGTTACTGCAATTATTTCTAATCACAAATCACACTTAAGAATCATCTTGATCACTGCTCCTCTGCTTACCAGCCTCTCATCTCAAGCTAAACTACCTCACTTGATCCTTTCAAACCTAACATGCCATTAATCATACTATTATATAAAGAACTTCTTAACACTTTATTAACATAAATCTCAAACACAATGACTATCTCTACTACAATTTTCAACCACAATTCACCCTTTTAACAGTTCTAATCACAAAGCCCTATTTCTCATCATGATATAATTCCCTCTATTATTCCATCACATCACTACTTTATACCTTTCTCTACCAACTCTGATTCTCATTAAAACATTTTTAGTGAATTTCATAACTGAATGCACTAATTCTTTCAATTTCTATAATAAAGAATCTTTAATCAATTATACTTTAACCACAATCCAATAATCACTCATACTACACCACCAATCATATCTAGTATTACCCACAACTACTGATCTAACCAACTATACATACAATTCATATACCAAAACTCATATGGGAACCGTACTAAAAAGCACAGGAAACTACAGACTTACTACCAGCAGTGGACATTAAATCACGTATTGGGACATTGTAATCTTAATGTCTTTTCATATTCTACCTGGACCATTGCTCTGATACCAACAATAACGGCCCTGAATATTTATACCCAACAAGGGTCCATATCCAGATCCGTCTCCTGCGAACGGACCGAAGTCTCGCAAGGGATATCTCAAACACATGTCCAGGAAGAATATAAAAAACAAACCACAATAGTAAGAGACACAAGAAAGGATATGTGTTCATATCTGCATATACAATTTACAACTGTCCCATTACATTAATACATATCCAAATTAAGAAGAGTACAACTACCTGGGGCATACCCCGAGGGAGCACAAGCTCGCACAACTCTACTAACACTACTGCTGGTGGTACAAGTCTGTCACAACACCTCCTCAAGCGACACCAACGGTAAACCCTGAAGAACCTCAACCCCAACGGGTCTTACTGGCAACACCCGTAGCCAAACTATATCATACTCATAGCAAAGTATAATTAACAACTAACATAACAATTATGTTAGCTTATACAAATTTCAAAAAGAAGGTAAGACAGCAGAACTAGCATGACACCACTAGTCTGCCCAATAACTACAAAGCCTAAGCCACAGGCCTCACAGGCACACCAACTCAACAACTGGCCGCCTAAGTTGTAAGCCACAGGCAAACCATTACCTAAGCTACTAGCTTTACTAGCAAGCCTCCAACATATGGGTAACAGGACTGCTAACTAAGAGCTAACCCTTTATACCCTTAAATCACGTTGTATCGAATGTCATATTTAAGAAACAGGACTGCCTATCATGAAGCCAAACCATCACACACCAAATCATATTCAGAAACTTACCCAAGGAAGGGTAAAATAATACAAGTGGAGGGTCTCACTGCAAGACCTCCACTTCACTACCTGAAAAGGCTAGTACTCAGCATATTACGAGAAACCAGTACCCACAAAGAGTACAGGTATCTACCACCACGAGGTACCACCACGGAACACAAACACAACTGTGCCACTACGAGGGCACACCACAACCAATCAAACCACAACTAGTGAGTCTCCGCTCACTAACCACAATAACAACCGTGCCAACACCATGGCACACCTCGATGCATAAAACCACAACTAACACATGCTACAACTGATAGCAAGCACGAGCCGGAAAGCACGACGCCACCACACGGGACAGACTACTGGTTCATGACGCCAGTGTCCAATCTGGACAACACAGTACAAGAACTACCTCTCAGTCTCGCAGTCATGGACATAAGGTCCAACTGCCGCTCCACAACACAAGTAAGGCCAAAGAACTGTGGAGACCAACCAAACCACCACAACCTATAGGTCACACACCCTGCAGGCCCATGTCTGGCACCTTTAGAGACTCTGGCCCGAGCTCTCTAAAGTGAGGCACTGGAAAACAGGACTAGCTGGAGACCAGTACGTCTACTGGTGTCCGTAACCTCCAGCTACGAGCGCGCTACAAGTGACTAAACACAAACTCTCACAAGTCACTGTCCCACTGCCGTCTTTCCCTCAGCCGTACGACAACTCTCCCCAAGAGCGAGGGTGTCCAGGAAGACGACAAAACCTCGATGGTACAACTGTACTGGGACAAACCCCGAGCACACTTATGTGCCTGGCTCTCCTCGGAACCTGGGGCTCCCAACTGAAGAAGCATTCCAGAATAGGCATCGGACCACCAAACTCGGCAATGCACTAATCATATCATAAACTTATATAAACTTTATTACAACCCACGATACAAACATAAGGACTACCTTGACCTGGTAACTCCGTGACCCACAAGCTATCCTACACGGTCATACATATAAATTCCGATAGTCAACTACACTTAGCCTATCATTGGTCACAATGTGACCTCCGTTGCCACGTGAAACTCATTACTCGGTAACCACTTAATAACCATACTTACACTTCATTACTTAACCATATTAACCAATCTATAATCATATATTAGAAAGCTAGGGCTAGGTTCACATAGGGACCTCACTGCCCGACCACTACGACAACCGGTGCATGTGCCATGCACACACACACACACACATGAAACATCATCACAACGGAGAATGTGCCATGCACATCCTCAAACCACGATAACACCACACCGATTACGTAAACCTCCCACTAGCCGTGTGGGCAACCTGCACACAGAGCTTTACGGGTACAATGCACCTCTTACCAAAACCATGCACGCTAAATGCCGATAATCGGATATCCAAATTCCAAAAGCATACAAAATAATATCCTCGGTAGTCATCTTGATTACTTAGTTCCTACAAAAATAACTTACTATTATGATACTGATGTGAAATTTAATTCATGTGTGTGTGAGTTTATTTTTGCTAGTTACCCTTGGATCTAACCTCAACTCACATAGGTGGATAATTGACTCTAGTCGAGGCAGGTTAACCTAGATCATCCTATACTTAAGAATAACCTAGGCTCTGATACCACAAAACTGTCACGCCCCGACGCGGAATATCGGAACGCGAGGCAGTTGCAAGAAAAGGGTATAGAGCGAGTACTAGACATCAAACCATTACACAATGAATAATACTAATGCGAATTCATTTCATTAATATCTTTCCAATGTCTAGTTACAACCACTAATATCAGAGCCAATCTATGGGGCCCGACTACATTGAAATAAAGCAAAAGACTAAACTTCAAACCTAACTACTACAATGCTAAACATAGCAATAGGACACTAGGGTACTCATGACATCACTCCAGGCCGTTCCCGTCCTCTTGAGTGTATGGTTCATCCTCGGTCTCACTTGAGAACACAACGACAAATAACGCAGGGTGAGCGAACATCGCCCAGTAGGACTTAAATCTCAGGTTCAAGCAGGCTTTAAGTAATTAATGCATTAAAGGCAGAGTAACTAATGACAGAACGGAGAGAGTGTCAAGTAAAAATAGCAGGACAGACAGTACTTTCCAAATATCGACTTACCAAGAATAGCACAAGTGTCGGGAGTAGCACAATAATAGCAAGATAGCACAATGTCAAGTATAGCAAGATGGCCATAGTACAGATAGCACAACGAGTATAGAATAGAACTTTGTTGTCAATGGACAATGAGAGAACATAGCACTTTTGATTGTCATTTAGATAGTCAAGATAGATAGCACTTGAGTGTAATGCCAAACACTCTGATCATTTAACTCCCATGGGCACTAGCACTTTCGGGTGCACATCCCAGGACCAGATCGGGCCCTTTATATATTGCTAGGCATTAGTTATTTTGTTTATCTTTAGACAATCAGTCAATGGCCAATATAGAGCACTAGATGAATAGATGAGATAGCAGAGTGAACGTGAATAGATGAGCGAGTAGAGTATACATGAGAGTTAGTGGACCTTGCACATGAAACATCGAGTAACGAGCGATAGTAACTGTTGCACAACACACACACATGGTGTTGGCAGTCAGGCGGAACTCACGACCTTACCACCGGCCATGTTAAGCACAGGTCCAGAGGTCCGGCGTGATTCAAGACGAGAGTGAATTTCTAATAGCCCTTCGGACCATATTGATCCCTAATGGGTGCAACAGGTGTTAGGGTACAACCGGCTCGTCGACCATGTGGGAATCCATGGACAGAGGAGACTTACGGAGGCCTTGAACAAAGACTTACTAGTCCGGCAGATGGAGTATCTGACGGAGAGTTCATCCAAGTCAAGAGAGAGTGTATATAGAAATAAGTGCTTGATGTTCTAGAAGAGTTCTAGAACAGTGGAGCGTCGATATCGGTATTCCCAAAACATCGCGAGAAACGATAGACAAGTATAGGGTAATTTAATTACATAAATTACCAGATGTATAATGAAATAGTTTCATGCCAAATTATGCCATAATTGGATGGTTCAAAGTGTGTGTAAGTGTCATGAAATTTTAGATAGAAAAGATCATGTGCATGTATTTTAATCATACATAAATATTTAATTTATAATAAGAGTAATTTTCGGGATGTATGACTGTTAAACAAGAGTACAAACACTGTAGGTAATAAGGCATTTGCTGAGATAGGGGGTTTTATGCAAAAAGAACCCAGATCACGACGTACCCTGATGAGGGTCGCGACGGGGTCAACTGAGATCGCGACGGGTGCTTGTATGGGTCGCGACAGGCTTAGTCAGGTCGGGCAGCAGATCGCGACGACAAGCCCTATCGTGATCAGATCGCGACAGAGGGCACTGTCGCAACGACCTTTGTGAACGCAGCCTATCGGGCGACAGGCCCGGGTCCGACAGGGAAAGGACATTACATTGGATTGCGGGCCAGAATATACCCTATTTAACACAGGGTGGTTCAGAAAATCACAACTAATTGTATAGTCAATGAAAAATCATGAAACTAGTTGCAAAACGACCTAGACATGTATGGGTACTTCAATAAATAGGAATTGGAAAACATCCAGGGTTTAGACATGTTGTAAACACGAGTATTCATGATGAACATGAAACAGTACATAGTTGAGATCAACGATTAAATTCGCAAGATAGGATGAATCAAATTTAGGGCTTTTAGGGGCAAAGGATGCCTAACATGCATCAGTTCCTACAGTAAAAATCTTGTGGCATGGGGTTGAGTATACAAGGAGATCAAGAATTAAGAAGAGGGTTCGGGGTCATGTAAGTTGCAGAACATGAAAAATCAAGATTGAAAGATATGCTCAATGGAAAATTATGAAACTAAAGGGCATTTGTTCCTAATAGATGAGATATCCTACAAAAAAAGTTTCATGGTTTATGCTTGTGAGAATGCCTACCTTTGATCGTTTTCCTCTTCTAAGGTTAAGACTTGAAGAACTCGGGGAAGAACTTGAGAGATCCTTCCTCTCCACGAATTCTCCTCCTCTTGGCCTCTCCTCCTAGTCCAGGAACCTCTTGGCATGAGATAGGGCCGGCCATGAGGGTTTAAGAGAAGTATTTAAGCTTCTCCCTTTCCTAGTTTAAGCCTAACTCCTATTAAATTCTGAATTTTCTATTTTCCTCTCCCCTTTTAAGCAAGAAATCTCCTATTTGGGTTGGGAGAGAGGGAATTTCGTGGCCAATCAATTAGGGTAGGTTTAGGAAATCAATCCTAATTCAAACTAGCTATTTAATGCATTAAATATCTCTTTTCTATTTTAGTAATATTTTAGTTACGAATTTTAGGTATTTCTCTATTATTCCCCTTCTTAAAATCTCTATTTTAGCCCACTCATTTCTAATGGGTCAATATAGCAAAGCCCATTACTCCTTTTCTTTTAATGGGTTTTATTTAATTCTCTCTTATTTGATTTCCTAGTTGATTTAATATATCTTCCTTTTATTTGATTTTCTAATTAGATAATATAAATATTTAAATTTTTTCCCATAAATTTAGGGTTGCTACACTTACTCTTTCATACCAAACTCTTAGACCTTGTTTCAAACCACATAGTGCTTTCTTTAAATGAAAATCATGATTTGGATACTTAGTACCTTCAAAACCGGGTTGTTGCTCAACATAAACTTCTTCTTTTACCAAGCCATTTAAAAAGTACTATTTACATCCATTTGATATAAATTGATATTTAAAGAACATGCATATGCTAGTGTATTTCTAATTATCTCTAATTTAGCAACTGAGGAAGATGTCTCATCAAAGTCAATGCCTTCCTCTTAGGAATATTCCTGAGCTACCAGTCTGGCCTTGTTTTTGGTGATTACTCGTGATTCATACATTTTATTTTTGAAGACACATCTGGTCTCAATAACTAAATGATCAACAGGTCTAGGTACAAGAGTCCAGACTTGGCTACGTTGAAACGGGTTAAGTTCTTCTTGTATAGCTAAGATTCAAGATTCATCTGCCAGTGCATCATTCATTGTCCTAAGCTCAATCTGAGATATAAATGCAGTGTAATCACAAGGAATGGACATACCTCTGATTTTTACCCTATCTTGAGGATCGCCTATTACATTTTCCTTAGATGGTCTCTTTGATACCTCAATTCTCTAAGAAGTCATTCCTGTGTTTCTTCTTGTTGTTGGAGTTCTTCTATTGGAGGTTCTTCCCTGTTTTCATCTTTTTCTTCAAGAGAAGCTTGTTCTAGATCCCTGCACAAGTCTTCAACAACTTCTTCTTCTTCTATTCTCTTAATAGAAGGGTTAGTTTCATCAAATAAAATATGAACAGTTTGTTCAATAGTTAAAGTTTTTCTGTTAAACACCTTATATCATTTAGGTTTTGAAATATATTATAATAGAAAATATTCCTCACTTTTAGCATATAATTTTCCTACATTATCTTTCCATTATTCAAAATGAAACACTTACAACCGAAAGGTTGGAGATCACTAATGTTTGGCTTTTTCTCTTTGTAGAGTTCATATAGAGTCTTCTTCAGTATTGGTCATGTTGGGTTTTCCATATATCATGTTTTTGATGATCACATTAACATCCTTGAACATTGATTTAATGCAAAATTGATGTGCTAACTAACATGAAAAACACCATGAAAGTGATTGAGTTAAACATTGCAAAATCATACAATGTACATCACTAACAATGTATTTGCATGTAGGTGCACAAGCATGAAACATGGAGCATTGAAGAGGCATTGAAGAAATGAGCAAAAAGCACAAATATCTGTCAAAGAGGTGTATCTGTCGACATATGCAATGTACCTGTCGACAGATTCATACAGTCATTCCAAGACAGAACTCAGGTTTGCATCTCTGAGTGCATCTGTCGACAGATGCAATGTACCTGTCGACAGATACACACAGTCAACCCAGGACAGAGCTCAGGTTTTCTATTCCTGAGTGCATCTGTCGACAGATGCAAACTGCCTGTCGACAGATACACTCAGAAACTCAATTTCCTGAAACCCAGTTCTCAGCCTGAGTGCGCCTGTCGACAGATGCAAGTGCACCTGTCGACAGACGACGGAAACATGAGATTTTGAGTTTCCAAATCCGGCCCCCACTTGGGTGTTTCCTTCCTCCACGACCCCCACCTTTACCTAACACTATATAAGCATCCTTTTGGAGCCAAATTCGCAGAGAGCAGCCTCCCACCCAAGAGCCTCCAAGGGATCAAGAGGAAAAGCCCCAAATTGCTGCTCTGCTTCAACTCAAGCGGTCTCATACTTAATCGAATTCTAATCAAATTTCATTAAGATCGCTGTAGCATCGAAAAGAAGCCATCAATAGTTTTAAATTGCCGTAATCTATTCAACCCCCCCTTCTAGATTACCGTATTGTGTATTTCCGCATAACCCTTCAATTGGTATCAGAGAGGGTTTCTCCGATTTACTGTTTTTCGTCATTTGATCTAGCGATCAGGAGATTTTCGATCTTATGGATTCTAGCAAAGGGTATATGGCCGAGGGACATTCAGTAACCAGGCCACCCTATTTTGATGGCACTGACTATCCTTATTGGAAAAACCGTATGCAGGTATTTTTGAGAGCTCAAAATTACGAGCTGTGGAAGATAGTCAGCAAGGGACCATATGTGTTGCCCGAGGACGAAGACACCTGGACGAAAGACCAAATAGCTAAAGGAACTCTCAACTGGAGCGCACTAAACATGATGCAATGTGTGGTGCATCCAAAGGAATTTTCAAGAGTTTCCACATGCTCAACAGCAAAGGAGATGTGGGACAAACTTGAACTCATTTACGAAGGTACGTCCAAGGTAAGAGAAACTAAAGTTAGCATGTTAGTGTCTGAATATGAAATGTTCAAGATGAAAACTGATGAAACCATATCAGACATGTTTGCAAGATTCATGATAATAGTTAACGGGCTTAAAGGTCTTAAGAAGGAATACTCTGAAAGTGACTTAGTAAGAAAGATCCTTCGATCTCTTACTTCATCTTGGAATACTAAGGCCACTGTCATTGAGGATTCCAAAGACCTTTCCAAAATGAAATTGGATGAACTAATTGGCTCCTTAATGACATATGAAATCAACATCAAAAGAAAAGAATTAGAAGAAAATCCTAGGAAGTCAATTGCTCTAAAAGCATCCAACAAAACATCAACAAGCTCCAAGAAATCCATTCAACAAGATAGTGATGAGCAAGAAACATCTAGTGAGAGTGATGATGGTGAAATGGCAATGCTCACTAGACAATTCAAGAAATTTCTGAAGTTCAAAAGGAGAGACACAAGTAACTCTAAACCCTTTCAAAAGAAAAATTTTTCACAGAAATATGAGTCCAACAAAAAATCTGACATTGTTTGTTATGAATGCAAGAAACAAGGGCACATGAGAGGAGAATGCCCGGAACTCAAGAAGAAACTGAAGAAGGAAAAACTCACCTCCAAAAAGGCCCAAGCAATGTTGGCCACCTGGAGTGATGAAGATGAAGATGAAGATGCACAAGAAACATCCGATGATGAAGAAGTGAAATGCTTGATGGCTAGGAGTGATGACTCCAGCGAGGTAAATTTCTCATTTGATGATTTCACTGCAAGTGAATGGGAGGAAGCATACACTACCTTATTTGAAAAATTTTGTGAATATAATCTGAAAATAGAGCATTAAAAAAGAAATGCAACTCCCTTGTGCATGATAAGAACAATGATGAACGAATTGCATTCCTGACAAAAGAATTGGAAATGATGAAAGTTGATGAAAAGACTCATAATGAAGAAATGGATTGCTTGAAAATGAAATTGCAAGAAACACAAAAAGAAAAAGACTGTTTAAGCCATTCCATTGAATTCCTTCAAGAAGAACAATTGGAAACCAAGAAAAAGTTGGAACAAACTGAAAAGGAATTGAAAGAAAAATCTGAGGACTTAATGAAATTTGTAAAAGGGAAGCAAAATCTAGATGTGGTTTTGGGCGCCAAAATACATGTAACCAAGCATGGATTAGGATATCAACCTGTCAAACAAAAGAAAATAGGAGAGTCATTGATCACTTCATTTGTTGATCCTAGCCCAAGCACAAGCAAGCATGTTCCCACAAAGCATAACTCAAGACAGTCTCAGACCAAGGCAATGCAACTTAAACAAAATGTTCCCAACAAACAAAAGAAAAAGCCACCTGTCGACAGATGCAATGGTGCCTGTCGACAGACAAGAACAGTTTCAACTAATAAACAGTCTAACAAGCAACAAAAAATTGAAAAGAAAATTCCTTCATGCAATGTATGCAAAAAGATTGGTCATGATGAAAAACAATGCTGGAATAATCCAAAGAAACAAAAATTCAAACATGTTTGGATTCCTAAACATCTACTTTGTTGCATGAATGAAATTTTGGGACCCAAAGTAATTTGGGTACCAAAACCTCTTGTCTGATCCACATTTGCAGGAATGCCTAGTAGCCCAACATCAAAACAAATGGTACTTGGATAGCGGCTGTTCGAGGCACATGACGGGCGACAAAGGTAAATTATGTTTCCTAGTGGAGAAAGACGGAGGACAAGTCATTTTTGGAGGTAACAACAAAGGCCAAATCATTGGCACAGGTAATGTTGGTAAGTGTACCTCCAATTCAATTGAAAATGTACTGTTGGTTGATGGCCTTAATCACAACTTGCTTAGCATAAGTCAATTGTGTGATAGAGGTCACAACGTCATGTTTGAATCTAATTCATGTCAAATTGTTGATAAAGAAACAGAAGTGTAAAATTTTCTGGAAAAAGAGTGAATAACATTTACTTAGTTGACTTAGATGATCCAGAAAATGACAACTTGTGTCTTGTTGCAAATAGACAGGATGAATTGACCCTGTGGCATCGTAGGCTTGGCCATGCGAGCTACAACGTGTTGCACAAGATCATGAAGCTCAAATTGGTAAGTGGACTTCCTGACATTTCTTTTAACAACAATGAAAGTTTTTGTGATGCATGTGCACAGGGAAAATAGACCCGGAAGTCTTTCAAATCTAAAGCACCGGTAAGCACATCTAAACCATATGAACTGTTGCACATGGACCTTTTTGGACCAACTAGAACTCTAAGTCTCAATGGCAAACGTTTTGGTTTTGTCATTGTAGATGATTTTTCTAGGTTCACATGGGTCAAATTCTTGGCACACAAAAGTGAAACACTTACAATCTTCCAAGAATTCTTTAACAAGATTGAGCATGGCAATGTGAATAAAATATGCTCAATCCGCACCGATCACGGGGGAGAATTTGATAACAATGCATTTTCTGATTTTTGCAGGCATCAAGGGATTGAACATCTGTTCTCTTCCCCAAGGACTCCAGAACAAAATGGAGTAGTGGAGAGGAAAAACAGAACATTGGTGGAAATGGCTCGCACTCTTCTAGTTGAAGGCCAACTCTCCAAAAGCTTTTGGGCAGAAGCGGTGAACACTTCGTGCTACATTCTAAACAGAGCCATGGTAAGACTTGTGATAAAGAAAACCCCCTACCAGTTGTTGAAAGGTAAGAAACCCAACCTTGGGTACTTCCGAGTTTTTGGCTCAAAGGTATTTATTCATAACAATGATAAATCTGATTTAGATAAATTTGAAGCCAAAAGTGATCAAGGTGTTTTTCTAGGCTACTCAGAACACTCTAGGGCATATAGGGTGTTTAACAATAAAACACGCACTGTGGAAGAAACTCACATGTTGTTTTTATGAGACTTATGCCAAATCTAACAGCTTGAATGTTAACAGGACTGGAAAAGAGGATGAAGGGACATCGCTCAAGGATCTACAAGTCAAAGCAAAAGACAAATCTGAAGAAGATTCCAAGACCAAAGGTGGATATCTTCACAGGGACTACGATGAAGATGATGAAATTGCATTCAGAAAACAAGATGAAACACTTGAAGAGAATCCACCAGAAAGTGAACCTCCTGAAGAACTACACTCACAAGATCAAATTCCTCAAGGACAAGATACTCCCGGCCCTCAACAATCACAAATGTGAGGTATTCCAAAGATCACCCACTTGATGATGTGATAGGTAGTTTAAATGATTCTGTTCAAACAAGGTCTCAAGTAAGAAAAATAATTGAACATGATCTTTTTGCTTTTGTTTCTCAAGTGGAACCCAAAAATGTTGAAGAAGCCTTAAAAGATAACTCATGGATTGATGCTATGCATGAGGAACTTGGTCAATTTCAAAGAAATAATGTATGGAGTTTAGTTCCTAGAACCCCTGAAATTTCTATCATAGGAACTAGATGGGTGTTTAGGAATAAACTTAATGAAGAAGGAAAAGTGGTCAGAAATAAAGCAAGACTCGTAGCAAAAGGATATAGTCAAGAGTTTGGTGTAGACTTTGAAGAGTCCTTTGCTCCTGTAGCCAGGTTAGAAGCAGTCAGAATTTTATTGGCATATGCATGCTCCCATAAGTTCAAACTTTATCAAATGGATGTTAAAACTGCTTTCTTAAATGGCTATATCAAAGAAGAAGTCTATGTCTCTCAACCACCAGGTTTTGAAAATTCTGAAATGCCTAACCATGTGTATAAATTGCACAAAGCTCTTTATGGTTTGAAACAGGCACCTCGAACTTGGTATGATAGACTAAGCAATTTTCTGGTAAGCAAGAACTACTCAAGAGGTAAAGTAGACCAAACACTCTTCACTAAGAAAGTTCGCAATCACATAATTGTTCTTCAAGTTTATGTGGACGATATCATATTTGGTTCTACTAACCCTTCACTGTGTGAAGAATTTTCTAAACACATGCACAGTGAATTTGAGATGAGTCTAATGGGGGAGCTTCAATTCTTTCTTGGTTTGCAGGAAACAACATAAAGACGGATTCTTCATAAATCAAGAAAAATATGTCAAAGAGCTTCTCAAACGATTTCAATTCGAGCAAGCTAAACCGGCCTCCACCCCAATGAGCACAAGCATCAAATTGGAAAATGATGAGAAAGGTAAACCGGTAGATGCAAAGCACTTCCGAGGTATGATTGGCTCACTCCTTTATCTTACTGCAAGTAGACCGGATATTCAATATAGTGTTTGCCTTTGTGCTAGATACCAATCTAGTCCAAAGGAAAGCCATTTAATTGCAGTCAAGAGAATTTTCCGATATCTCTCTGGCACATGCAATTTGGGTTTTTGGTACCCAGCGGCAGTAGTTTTGATTTGATCTCATATTCTGATGCTGATTATGCTGGATGTAAACTTGATAGAAAAAGCACTAGTGGATATTGCCAATTCCTTGGCGGTTGCATGGTTTCGTGGGCATCCAAGAAACAACACTCGGTTGCACTCTCCACTGCAGAGGCAGAATATGTCGCTGCAGGAAGTTGTGCAGCTCAAGTGTTGTGGATCAAAAGTCAGTTAGCTGACTATAATGTTCAAATTGGATGCACACCTATCCTATGTGACAACACAAGTGCTATCAACCTTTCAAAAAACCCTGTCCAACACTCTCGACTAAACACATTGAAATCCGTCATCATTTCTTGAGAGATGAAGTTGCCAATAAAACCTTGGAACTTATTTTCATTCCCACAGAAAAACAATTGGCTGATATTTTCACCAAACCCTTGTCTGAAGATAGATTCACATCCTTAAGAAGAGAATTGGGTTTGTGTAAAATGCAATGAAACTAACTATCCATATTGGAGTACATGCTCTTTATGTGTGAATGACTATGTGGTATATCAAATGGTGAACTGTGGAAGAACAAGTTCGGCTTGTTTGGAAACTATCATCATGCGTGAGAAATATTTTCCGCCAAGTATCAATAGTCCCATTTCATATAAAGGCCCTGTACTTCACATAGGATTTTTAGTTTCCTTACATTTTATCATGTTAACTCCATGAAACAATGTTTTTTCTGTGACCATGTGCTTGTGTATGACTTTCCTTTCATGAACATGTTTGTCTTGTATCAAATGCTTGTGTGAATCCCTGCTTGGATGTTGTGTCAACACGTGCACACACTATGGGGGAGTGAGTTAAGGATAGATGAGTATTTTCTTGAGGAAACTCTTCCTACATCTTCTTGTTGAATTCTCACTTCCTTGAACTCAATGTGCAATCAATCTAAAACCAGAAAAATCCAATCTGTTCATATCTGTCGACAGACTCATTCCATCTGTCGACAGGTACACTCAGTCTTGTTCTGACAGAAACTTCAATTCATCAGTCTGTGTGCATCTGTCGACAGACAGATTCCTTCTGTCGACAGATACACACATTCTTCCTTATTTTTCAATTCCTTCTTCATACTTTTCAAGAAAGTGTTCCTTACTTGATTTAAAGGTAAACCTTGGTTTGTTTGTGTGCAATATAACTTTTCATATCCACTTCATGTCAAAGTCGTGAACCAAGTCTAAATGTTGTTTGATGCAACACTTGATTGAGGTCTTTTTAGATCATTTTGAACACAATGAGCAAACCAAATGATTTTTAAACATCTCCTTTGAATAACTCCCTTGTCGTTAAACATGAATCTAAAATGATTTGAAAAATCAGAAAGCTCTTGAATTTAATGTTCTACATTACATCTTGCCTAAAGAAATCTCATGTACTTGACAAAAAGCAAAAATAATAAAAAAAAGGAGAAAAGCTACCTATTTCTTCGGTTCAATCAACAAATTTATCTTTCATTTGTGGGATGGAGGTAGAGCAATGATGAAAATCACTAAGTAACCGGGGACATGGGCATCACCAATGTCGGTCTTCGCGTCAAAAGGTTGTTTCATTATCTCTATACAATGGCTTGACGGACACTCACATTGAGTAACTGGGGGTATTGACATCACAAATGTCTACCTTCACATGAAAAAGTGAAAGTGCTCCTCATTGCCACTCTTTTCCATCTTCGTTGTTTAAAGATTCTAAAATCATACCAGAAATAGAGTGAAGCCTCCGAAAACTTTTTATGTCAAGTCCAATGTGCTTCTTCGGTAAGACGTTCTTATGGCCATCTAATTCAATTGTCATCTGACTATCATCTCTATTAAGATGCATGTTTTTCTTCAACGGCCTTAATCAAAAGAGTTATTTAATTTTCACTGGCTATTGTGAAATGTGTTCTTCATGATCTAATTAAAGAACTTATCGGTTTTAATTCAAAATCATTTTAGATTTGTGTCATGTCTTCATCATAATGGATATGAATTTTTATCTTGCACATACACCCATTTTGCCTTAAAACAACAAATGAACACTTGTCCCTTTGAAAAACATTGTCAAAAATCAATTTTTAACCAAAAAGGAGTTATCTGTCGACAGATAGACTGGCATCTGTCGACAGACGACGGCCCAGATCCGTTTTTGCAGAAAACCCTCGCGCCGGTTCACCTCCTTTTTGTGGGCCTCTCTTTTAAAACCTTCCAAATCCATTCTAAGGCCGCCCACGACCCATTCTCACCCCTCCTCTCTCGTTCCCTCCTCCTCCTCTCAAACCCCCTATCTTTCCCCCTTCAGGGCTCCGTCTCCGACGATCCTGCTGCTCCTCGTCTGGGATCCCTCCACTCTCCCTTCACTCTCCATTCTCATCCCTCTTCCTGCGATGGCACCCAAATCGAAGCTTCTCGCTCGCCGTCGTCGCGCTCCGACGGACGCCGGAGAAAGCTCCAGGGCTCCTTCCGAACGTCGCAGCAAGCATCGTGAGGATCGGTTGCCGGAACTCATCGTTCCTCAAGGTCTCCATCTAATCCGACCCATCGGCACCTTCAAGAAGATTGTCCAATCCCGGTATGTGGACTTCGAGTCCTTAGCACCGATGTTCCCCTCACTCCTACCCTATTTTGACACACAAGGGTGGACATCCTTCTTGTACTCCCACTTGCAGTACTCTCCAACTGCCGTCTCCGAGTTCTACAATAACCTAGGGCTTTCCGATCAGGGAGATCTCTACTCTTCGGTGAAAGGCACTCGTTTTCGCCTCACCGCCAATCTTCTCTCCACAGCCCTCGAAATTCCAAACTCAGGAGTTGAACTCTTCAACTACACTCCCTCTGCTTCTGAGTACTATGAGCTTCTCACGTTGGAACCTTATGACTCTACCAAGGAGATTGCTCGTCTCAACGCCAACTCCTTTCCTCCTCTAATCCGGATGATCCATCACATCTTCACTACCTTGATCGTCCCGAAGGATGGAAGTCGAGAGTTAGTCACCGAGGTCCATAAATCCTTGTTCATATTTTTCCTCAAGTGTCAAGAAATCAATCTGCCTGAACTCATGATAAGCCTCATCCGTCGGTGTTTCTCTAACACCAAAAGATCAATGCCATATGCTTGCCCCATCACTTCTCTTCTTATTTTCCTTGGCATTCCTATCCCTCCAAGTGAGCTCATCTCATTAAAATCCCGAAGTGCTTTTGATCTCACTGCTGCCAACCGCATGGGCTACAAGATTGTAGACGGTGTAGTCACAAGGACTCTCAAGGGAAAGGAACCACAAGGAGCTGAAGACTCAACAGATGAAGAAGACAATGAAGGCGATGAAGCAAATGAAGGCAGTGATGAAGAACCTCAGGATGAGCAAATGCCTGACCAAGCTCAAGAATTTGATGATGTACCTGTGCCTCAAGAACAATCCATTCGTGATTACTTGGCACAAATCCATCAAGAAATGATCTCAGGATTTGCTCAGATGACTTCAAGATTTGATCAAGTGGATGCTCGCCTCAACACTCTGGATGACCGGCTTGACCACCTCTACTCCGAGAGAGATGGATCCCGTCACCCTCCTTCTGCTGGACATGACAATGAATAGAGGGTCTCAGGGTCATTAGAGGTCACTAAGAGTCTTAGCTGGGAATTAGTCTCACTTGTCTAGTCATCTTTTGCTTGTTCATGTTATTTCCCTTTCTTTTGATTTCTATTGAGTCATGTAATGATTATCAAATGTACTGTGAAATTTCAATGATCAATCAATGAAAACTCAGTTCATGTTTATTTGTCTCCATATGTGCATGACTTGACCTTTTGTATGTTGTCAAAAAGGGGGAGAACATCAATATATGCATCAATTGAATGTTTTTGTCATCATCAAAAAGGGGGAGATTGTTGGGTTTTCCATATATCATGTTTTTGATGATCACATTAACATCCTTGAACATTGATTTAATGCAAAATTGATGTGCTAACTAACATGAAAAACACCATGAAAGTGATTGAGTTAAACATTGCAAATCATACAATGTACATCACTAACAATGTATTTGCATGTAGGTGCACAAGCATGAAACATGGAGCATTGAAGAGGCATTGAAGAAATGAGCAAAAAGCACAAATATCTGTCAAAGAGGTGTATCTGTCGACAGATGCAATGTACCTGTCGACAGATTCATACAGTCATTCCAAGACAGAACTCAGGTTTGCATCTCTGAGTGCATCTGTCGACAGATGCAATGTACCTGTCGACAGATACACACAGTCAACCCAGGACAGAGCTCAGGTTTTCTATTCCTGAGTGCATCTGTCGACAGATGCAAACTGCCTGTCGACAGATACACTCAGAAACTCAATTTCCTGAAACCCAGTTCTCAGCCTGAGTGCGCCTGTCGACAGATGCAAGTGCACCTGTCGACAGACGACGGAAACATGAGATTTTGAGTTTCCAAATCCGGCCCCCACTTGGGTGTTTCCTTCCTCCACGACCCCCACCTTTACCTAACACTATATAAGCATCCTTTTGGAGCCAAATTCGCAGAGAGCAGCCTCCCATCCAAGAGCCTCCAAGGGATCAAGAGGAAAAGCCCCAAATTGCTGCTCTGCTTCAACTTTCCGCCCAGATCGTCGTGGAATCACCATCTATGCGGAGCTGAAGCCGGATCGTCGTCAATTCAACCTTCTACATCGATCAATCTACATCCAATCGAAGTTTGAAGAGCGTTTGGACGATCCACGAGAAGAATTCCAACCGGATTTGTTCCCTAATTCCTAATTCTTCTCCATCTCATAATTTCCATTCCATCGTGTGTGTGTGTGGTTGTGTTTCGAGCATCCCTTGTGCTTGATTCACGTATTTGTGGTTGTTCTGATCGTGTTTCATCAGACAACGTGTGTGTGGTTGAGTTGTTGTGTTGAACTCGCTCATAAGCAGTCGTTTCTGCGTGTGTGTGTGGACGGTGGATGTAGGATACACGAGTTGTGTACTCCGAACCACCTTAAATCATCGTGTTCTGTGGTTTGTTCGCGTTTTGCGATAGATGATTGGTAGGCACGGTGTTCATACGCACGTTTGATTCCCTGTTCTCATTTAGATCAACTCAAGCGGTCTCATACTTAATCGAATTCTAATCAAATTTCATTAAGATCGCTGTAGCATCGAAAAGAAGCCATCAATAGTTTTAAATTGCCGTAATCTATTCAACCCCCCCCCCTTCTAGATTACCGTATTGTGTATTTCCGCATAACCCTTCAGGTCAGAACATGCATCTATTGACAATGTAGCAGGCTGTGTTTACTACTTTTGCCCAGAAGTATCATGGTAGATTATATTCTGTAAGTATTGTTCTGGCCATGTCTTATAGTGTTCTGTTCTTTCTTTCTACTACTCTATTCTATTGTGGTGTTCTTGGTGCAGAGAAATTATTTTCTATGACATTTTCTTCATAGAATCTGACAAACTCTTCATTCTTGAATTCTCCACCATGATCAGATCTGATGCTGATTATTTGACATTTCTAGCTCTTCTGTACTAGTCTACTGAACTTTAGGAAAGCTAAGAAGGTTTCTGATTTAGCTTCCAAAAATGATACCGAAGTGTATCTTGAATAATCGTCCATAATTACATAGTCATAAACCTTTCCTCTAAGATTTATTGTTCTTATAGGTCCAAATAAATCCATATGGATGAGTTCCAATGGTTTAGAGGTAGTTACCATTGTTTTGAATCGAAAAGATGGCTTGGTCTGCTTCCCTTTTACACAAGTTGTACATATTCCAGATTTCTTCAATTTGAGCTTTGGAAGACCTTCAACTAGATCATGCGTGATTAATTTCCTGATCGCTGAGGTGCTAGTATGTCCTAGTCTACTATGTCATAAATCAGTCTCTTCACTCTTTGTAGTTGAAAGACACAATTTGACTTCTTTCAATCCTGCCAACTGAAGAGTGTACAAATTCTTAACTCGAAGTGCTTCGAAGACTATTTTTCCATCCTTTAGAATAACACACTTGTCATTCTGAAATTTTACTAAGTGACCTTTGTCACATAGTTGACTGATACTAATAAGATTGTGTTTTAGTCCTTCAACACACATAGCATGTAACGACCCTCCTTATACCGGTAAGGTTATACCAACCCACGACGGTATAATGAATGGAACATTTACCCAACATATACACTCAGTTGAGATGTACAGAAATATAAATATAGAATAGCGGAAATAAAAGAATTAACTTTGTTCTTATTCCATCATCCACATTAGATATCCACAGTCCATATAGCAAATAAAGAGAACTAAAGTCCACATAATTGAAATTCTAAATCAAATTACAATGTTCATCTATAATTACATAAGTTTCCAATTACATACTATGAAATGGAAAATACAACGTAGAAATCTCCACAATAAGCTACTCCTCTCGCTCGGAGTCGCTCTTAACGATCTCCTCCAAGGAACTAGAGTCGCCTGCTATACCTGTACGCCGAAGCAAGAGTGAGTCTAAAAGACTCAGCAAGCATACCATATACAACATCCATACACATATCTTTTACACATATTGCATGCTTTTATCCAATTCAAGTATAACACATGGAAACCTATATCAATTTAAGCACATGGATCATGGTTAAGACATTAAACAATGTAATATGATCACCTACACATGCTTTCTACGTGAAACATGTAACATGATTTATAACCAAACATTATTCATGTCATGATAACATTCTACTAATCTAGAGTATGGAATCTAGCACAAAGTAATAGTAATCTAACATGTATTCTAATCATTTCGACATGCTCATTTCACATTCGTTTACACAATTAACTTGCTGTTTTAATGCAATAAATTCACAATCATACATGATACCACATTTTATCAAGCATGGATTGAATGTTAAAACAACTCAAGTTGATTGACAATACTATACAAATTTAGCATAGAACTAGGTACTAATTGAGTAACATATTTAACATGGAATATAGACATTCTTTCATGCATTTACCACATTTGTAATCACACTTAGCTTGCTATTTTAACTTGCATTACACATTATTCACATGGATTACACTTATTCACATGCTAGCACATTCACTTTATATTTTCACATACTCAATTACACATTTCACATTTCATAAGTTCAGATACACATATATTCACATTTCACATTTAGTTTCCGTGACACATAGTCCAAACCACCACTAGAAGGACACACATAACACATTCACATACCTATCACCTAGGCAAAACAGTGATAGATCTTGGTTAACTGCGCAGAACCGGGAGAAGCACTCTCCACCCTAACCAGTGGTACTTGTCCACCTCCAGGATTTCATCCTATTTTCCCATAGGATTTCACACAATATGAACCTTCCCATAGGGACTTTACTACGGTAGGGTCCCACAACCCTCTATGGTAGCAGTGTCACACATGGCACAAGTTTTTATATACTTCACATTATTTACACATTGTTTGTACACCGTTTAATATAATTATGTCCAATTTCACATATATGCATAGGCTTCAGTTTTCCTGGCATGATACTATTGTTCATAGTAAATAAATAGCTCATGTCATGATTCTATACATGCTGTAAATACTAAATTACACAGATTGAATTTACCATGCTTATTACATTGATTTTCCATGATGTAACCAAGAATCACACTTACTGTCATCAGAATGAATCCAAATTTTTATCGTAGGTTATAAACAGACAATATGTTACATGCTCGATTTTCCAAAATTTTCGGATCATTACACTAATTATAATAATTAATATAGTTTGTAGGCATGTTTTCGCTAATTTCATATACATAGGTTCCACAATGAATCAGTCATTCCCAACAGATTCAATACACGCATACAGTCATCATGCTGTCACAAAAAATTTACGCAACCCCAAATCAACATGGATCTAATTAACTGTAATCTACAAGGCTGAATCATGTTGAACATCTCATTTCAGAAATTCTAATAAATGACATAATGTGCAAAAATTCAATCTAATCATATGGCATGTTCTAAAGGATGTACTTGACCAAAGAGAAATTTTATAGCATGCACTTATGTTCATAAATTCAAAGATTAGGTCACAATTATCAAGACATGTTTTCTGTAGAAACCAGAAGAACTCGGCGGCACACAGGTGGCCGCCAACCGGGTTAACGGCACCATCAGTGGTCGTTGACCCTGGATCTTAATGACACCAGAAGCTACCTTTAAGTTCCTGTCTGTGCAAAACACAGACTGAACTCAAAAACGATGGTGAAATGGGGTTTCCAGGACACGATAAAAATCTAGAAAAATACCTAGGACCTACTAGACATGGGTAAGGTTGATGTACAATGGGTAATTGCCTTTAAGAAATTAAGACAATGCAATTAGATGCCGGAGAAGCTCTCCTCGGCCAGTGCCAAGAAGCCCTCAAATCCTTCCCCGAACTGGTTCTGTGATGAAGAGAATGGTACTCCGTCACCGGAGAAGCCTTCCCTTATGTTCAGACTTCCTCCCAGTCGTGGTAGAACGTTGGGAGAAGCACCACATCGCCGGATCAAAGTTTCCAAAAATCAGGGTTCAGACATAAAACTAGGGTTTTTGACTCAAGAGCCGAAAGGATCTATTTCGGCCAGAGAAGGGGGTTTTATAAGCTAGGGCAGTCAGGAACACCTTTAGGTAGGGTTTCCGATCGTTGAGGATGGTTTCCTAAACAAGAGACGAAGAAATCGCGGGCATTTCCAGATCTGAAGCCGCAACAAATCTGGGAAGTAGACGTCCACATAGGTGGCCGCCTACAATGGGTTAACGTCGATCGATCTGGATGCTGGCTCAGCCCTAGGCGTTCACTCATGTTGAAGCCAACTTGACTTTCGCCCAGAACACAAAATGCAGTATTTTATGCATACTCTATGTACATACATATATATATTGTATAATGCATTACATATATACACCATATGTACATAGTTAAACAATCATATATATACATGCACAACTTTACTTAATTATAATATGTATAGGAATACACACATATGTATATATTTATTTATTCACGTAACTATGCACACTATGCATCCAAACACTATACACCTAAATAACTAAATAAGAGGCGAAATTCAAGGGCCTTACACCCTCTGCCCCTTAAAGAAACTTCGTCCTCGAAGTTAGACCGACACTACTCAAATAATTGGGGATACTTATTCTTCAGCGCATCCTCAAGCTCCCAAGTAGCCTCCTCTCGCGAGAAGTTCCTCCATAGCACCTTCATGGACGCAATACTCTTGTTTCGGAGATGCTGATCCTTCCGATCAAGTATAGCTACTGGTTGCTTAACATACGATAGATCTGGCTGGATTGCCATTGGCTTGTGACTAATCACATGAGATGGATCTCTGACATACCTCCCGAGCATAGATACGTGGAACACCGGATGAACACGAGCTAAAGCCGGGGGTAAAGCTAGCTCATATGCCACATTGCCCAATCGTCCGAGAATCTTATACGGGTCAATGAATCTAGGACTTAGTTTACTATGCCTACCAAATCTGACCACACCTCGAGTAGGCAAAATCTTTAGGAAGACATGATCGCCAACCTCAAATTCTAAATCCTTTCTCCTATTGTTGGCGTAACTCTTCTGCCTATCCTGTGCCACAACGAGCCTCTTCCTAATAAGCTGGACCTTATCCGAAGTTTCTTGAACTAACTCCAGACCAATCAACTCCCTATCGCCAGTCTCCTCCCAACATAAAGGAGATCTACAATGCTTCAAATGGAGTCATACCAATTCTTGCATGAAAACTGTTGTTATATACGAACTCCACAAGAGGTATATGACGCTCTCAATCATCCTTCCAATCCAGTACACACGCCCTCAACATATCCTCGAGCGTCTGGATAGTCCTTTTGGACTGTCCATCTGTCTGGGGATGGAACGCCAAACTAAGTTTCAATTCAGAACCTAATGCATCTTGAAGACCCTTCCACAACCTCAAAGTGAATCTCGAATCCCGATCCAAAATGATCAACTTCGGCACACCATGAATCTAATAATGTTACTAACATACAACCTAGCTAAACTCTCGACCGACTGCTTCTTCTTCATAGGCAAGAAATGCGCAGTTTTAGATAATCTATCTACTACTACCCAAATCGAGTCATTGCCCCTCCTAGATCTGGGAAAACCTGTTACAAATCCACAGTGACAGCCTCCCACTTCCATACTGGGATTTCCATATTTTGCATAAGGCCAAATGGTCACTGTTGCTCGGCCTTCACTTGCTGGCATACTAAACATGTAGATACAAACTCTACTACATCCTTCTTCATGCCAGACCACCAAAATGATCTCTTCAAATCGTGGTACATCTTAGTGTTACCTGGATGAATAGAGAATCTCGACCTATGAGCTTCTGCTAATACATGCTCACAGACATCTACTATGTCAGGAACACACACACGATGATGGAATCTAATCACACCATCCTCATCACGAGCAATGCCTGCCTTACCCACTAACTCCAGGAGTCTAGGGTCAGCCTTCTGCTGCTCGATCACCTTATCCAATACTGAAGACCTAATGGACAACTGAGCTACAAAAGCCTGACACAATGGCTCTAACTCAGTCATTGCACAAGCCGTATCCTCCAACATCTTCCAATCTTGCTGGAGTAATGACCTCTTCCTACTAAGAGCATCCGCTATGACATTCGCCTTTCCAGAATGATACTGAAGGTCGAAGTCATAGTCCCTTAGGAACTCAATCCATCTCATCTGTCGCAGGTTTAATTCCTTTTGGGAGAAAAGATATCTCAAGCTCTTATGGTCAGTAAACACCTCAAATCTGACACCATAAAGATAGTGCCTCCAAATCTTCAATGCATGCACCACTGCCACAAGCCTCTAAATCATGAGTCGGATAGTTACGCTCATGCTCTTTCAATTGGTGAGAAGCATAAGCCACTACCCTTCCCTGCTGCATCAACACACAGCCTAAACCAATTCGAGATGCATCTGTATAGATGGCAAAACCCTCATCACCACTAGGCAATACCAATACCGGAGCAGATGGGAGCTTAGCCTTCAATAATTGAAAGCTACTCTCACACTCCTCGGACCAAATAAACTTCACACCTTTCCTGGTTAGCTTCGTCAAAGGGGCGGCGATAGATGCAAATCCCTTAATAAATCACCGATAATAACTTACTAAACCAAGGAAACTACGAATCTCCGATGGGGTCTTGAGAATCTCCCAATCCAACAGAGCCTGAACCTTCACTGGATTAACAGCTACACCAACGCCGGAGATAACATGCCCAAGGAAATGAACCTCGCGCATCCAAAAATAGCACATGCTAAATTTTGCATATAGCTTGTGCTCTTGGAGAACTTCTAACACTACCCTCAAATGCTGATGGTGTGTGGTCTCATCTGGAGAATAGACCAACACATCATCGATAAACACTACAAAAAAACTATCTGAATAAGGCCTAAACACCCTGTTCATGAGATCCATGAACGCTGCAGGGGCGTTGGTTAGACCAAATGGAAGAACTAAGAACTCATAATGTCCATAACGGGTCCTAAAGGCCGTCTTGGACACATCCTCACTCCTAATCCTCAACTGATGATAGCCAGACCGCAAATCAATCTTAGAAATGTAACGACCCACTTCCATCCAGTACGGTTATACCAACTCACATCACCACATTCCACAGTCCATATAGTCCGAGAAAGAAAATGACATAACATAGTAAACATTAACATGTAGCCAGTTCCAATTACATCTCCAAAGTTCAAATTAAATTTTACATCACATACTAGTAAAGAAAATACAATCTTCAATTTATCCTTCGCGCTGCTCTTCTAATTTAGCCAAGTCCTCAGCTACTAATCTCCTGAAATGTTTAACAAGGGTGAGTCTACATAATAGACTCAGCAAGTAACTTAAAATTCAAACTATATACCTATCACACATGCTTTCTAACAATTTAACACTATAAAATTCGACAAATTAAAGTCATTCATGCTCACGCTATAACATAAATAAATTAACATGAAATCGTATTAAACAACTATTCTAACACATATATAACAATAATCTAAACATGATTACTAATAACATGGAACCATTAGCATGAATACAAACATGCCATCACGTACTTTCATATTTTATTCAAATCATTGCGTAATTCTACAAACTAAGTCATGTAAACATGTACAAGATAGATAGCACTCCTAGTATGATCTCTAACTCACTCCACATGCAAGCATAACACTATACTATATATCTACCTTGCTGTTTTATATAAAATTTATCGCATTTACATGACACTTGCATATAGATCACATTAAGCTACACAACAAGATACTAAACACATACACATCAGGAAAAAGATCAAATTCACGGTTAAGATGATACATATCTATTCATGGTATTACGTAGGATATCAATTTAACAATATTGATATTCACACTTGTACTATTTTCTTATAACATACACACATATACTTTTCCTTGGCATTCACATTGTAGCACCCTGAAAATTTTAATTACAAAAAAATTTGAATAAATGGAAATAAATAATTTCATAATATCAGAGTATTGAAAACATACGTATCATTATCACATGTTCTAAAACACATCGAACAATTCCGTAAAAATCATAAATCAACCCTAAACATTATTACTAAATGTTTCACAAAGAAATTTGTGCCAAGAAAAATCAGATTAGCCATGTTTAAAGTGTTTCACGACTTATTATCGTAATTTATGAATAAGTCGGAAAAGCATTATCACACGTACTTGGATGAGTCAGAAAATTAAATAAAAATCATATATGGGATTCAAATAATATCTTCTAATGACCCATCAAGAAATTTGGGTCAATAAAAATCATTTGGACTAGGTTTAAGTGTTATTGTGACCGATTATCCAAATTAGGAAACAAGTCGGAAAACCGTTAACACAAAAATACGATGCAACCATAAATTAAATAAAAATGTTAAAGAGACTTCTAATATTATATATTAATGACCCGATATCATAATTGGGCCAATGAACCACATATGGCCCAAAAATCAAATAAAGCTAGAAAATACATGGAAATTCGTAACTCTAAATAGGCTGAAATTAGAAAGAGGCAATTTGAGTTGAATTGGGATGCAATCATGTATTCTTGGCAACCCAAATTCGTGCCTAACTATGGTGAGAGGTTTCCTAAAGCCTCACACACTCTAATGGAGGAAGAAATCCTCAAAATAGGAAACTAATATGTCAAAACCGCAACCTAGCTTTCCTAGTCATAATAGGACTCCTAAACACCTTGGTTGCTTAAACACTCTTCACCCAAACCCTAGGGACGAGTTTAGAACTTTCTGGGGTCGTGTGGAGGAGCTCTTGGTGGCTGAGGAGCTGTGGAACGACCACAAGAAGCTCATCTTCTTCCCCGTTGCATCTGCTGCGACCTGCACAGATAGTCATCTTGAAGTCGATCAAAGGTAGGTCAAACCTAAACCAAACCTTGCAAGGCTTATACCCCTGGAAAGAGAGTCAAGTCTACGTTCTAACCCAAGTGGAATGCCCAAATTCCATGCAGTATACGTGGAGTAGTAAGCGTTTTCCTCCAAGTGGTCTGAACACCAGTTTTCTGGAAAATGGGACTTCCTCAACCCATAAGGTAGGTGTTCTCGGGCCAAACCTTAACGTATCCTATACCAATGTGTAGAGCATCAAGTTATCTTTCATTTTCCACTGGTTTCATCGAATTGCATTTAGTAGATTTTAAATTATAAGTGTTTTGCCAAAGTCACGCACTGTTAGTGCTTTTCCCGTTCATAATATGTTTCATGTGTTTCAAGACTGAATTAGAGTAAACTCATAACATGAAAGTTATTCTACTAGTTGTCCTCGTCAGGTTTTGTGTTGAACATTTTGTCTAAATCTCATTATATAGAGAGTTATAAGCATGGTAAGAGGGTTGCTGCAGAAAACTACGTCTTCAGGTTTCACTTGTCTTCTACGTTGTGTTTGACTTGATTAAAGCCTATCGAAACCATCATGGTTTTCTAATTCCGATTTACTGGAAGCACCCTTGCATGTCTAGATTAGTTTAAAACTAGTTTCGTTATTTTTCATACCCTGTACAAATTGTTCTCTATTTTAGAAGCGCCTTGTGTCAATATAAGGCAGTTCTGGACCGCAATCCAAGAACATGTCCTTTATCTGTCGACGTCAGGCGCAGACCCTGTGAAGGCGATGGCCCGATAGGCTGCGTTCTGAGGTCTTGTTGTGACAGCACCGACCGTTGCCTTCTGAAAGCGACGAAGCGCTCCGTCCCGACCTTGCTGCCTGATCTGACCACCCCGTCGCGTTCCTCACATCACCCTATCGCGTTCTGGTCCCGACCCGTCGCGACCCTTACTGGGGTCTGTCGCGACCTGACCCCGGGCCTGACAGCACTGTCGCCTTCTTCATAAGCACCTGTCGCGATCTCAGGATTTTTACCTGAAACCACGTGTTTTCTTGCAAATTTTACTGCATATACCCGAGGTCTGTTTAAACGTGATATTTACTGTGTAAGTTGCATGTCTTGGGTCTGATCATTACATGATTGTTATTTTAATGACTTAAAAGGGTTAAACCCATTTAAAAGCTTTAATTATATGAATGCTATTCTAATTGCTCCTTAAATGTTATGATCCATTCACGCAAACTCATGATTTAAACTCTCCATTATTCTACCATGTTTAAAATGATAATTATTGTTCTTAAAATCTTGCAAACCCATGTGTAGTTAAATGCATTGTTCAATTCGTGCCATCATGTTAAGTGCTTTCCGCGAGTTTGAAACCGATGGTTTGAGAATTGAGACACGCGTACATCACTACACACTTGCACATCTAGGCAGCCCTTTTCTTGGGAAATTGGAAACTCTCTACCGGTCATTTTGAATCGGTAGACTAGCGACCTTTTCACCAAGGCCTCCGTAAATCTCCTCTGACCATGGATTCTCACATGGCCGACGAGTTGGTTGTACCATTGAAGTTCCCTGGAGATAGCGTGCACTTCCTTTCTCATCTTGTTCTCGTGAGTGTGATTTACAATCTAGACTAAATCCATTAATGTAAACATTGAACCAAAGTATAAATCATACCGTTATGCTGTCAAATTTATCTCTTGACCATTGTTATCATGAAATCATGTTCAATTACTTATTACTTGTTCCCATCATCATCATGACAATGACGTTACACATGCTACATCTTGAAACTCTCATTGGCCATTATTAATGACTGTGGGTATCTACATTTAAAATTTTACATGAGATGCTGACAGGGCACGGCGTGTGTCCAAGGGCTCCAATCTAGCCCCAATGATGGTGAGTCATAGATATACTGTTAACCATGGGGTATAATGATTACTGGCGTTGATTATGCGCTGGGAGTACTTTCTTGCTTGTTGAATGATAGATACGACACCACATACACGTGTCCTGGTGTACATTCTTGATGGATCTTTTCTTGGTGTACATTAGTGTCTACGTGCCGGATTAGTGTTACTTGATCGTGCTCGTACATTCTTGCTTGCTTGCTTGCGTGATATGGCCACCCTGCATTTAATGCAATTAGTGATATCTTGCGTTCTTGACATCAATTGAAATCTTGCGTGCTTGTAGAAAGTGATCTATTGCTAGTTCCAACTCGTTATATTGTTCTAGATCTTGCTCTATCACGATCACTCTCTCTCTAGCCCATATCATGCAACATGTTTTAATGAGTTTTATTCGTACATGCATATCATGACATTCATCGTGCTTACCTAGTCCTAAATTGCTAATCACTTATATCATTGCCCGCACATTGAGATATAAATCCTACTGGGCTAGTTTGCTCATCCCCTACCTTTTACCCAATCTAGGTGACTATGAAGTCCAAGAGGAAGAGCCAGTCGAGGATGGGAATTCGTCCGAGTAATGAGCGTTCCAATTATGAGTCTATCTATAGTTAGTTTACTTTGAGTGTTAGAACAATGTAGTAGGAAGTGAGGTATTATGTACCTTTGCTTTTATTGAGTCTTAGTCATGTAATAGTTTCCATTTTGAATACAATTGAATATATTGAGTTCAACATTTGGGCCCTATTATGATGTTGTGTTGATACAAATTTAGTGTGTGCTAGCTAGAGGCTTATTTGCCGACTATTCACGTCTCGAAATATCGACTCGAATTATTCAAACTAATATCTGCTGCGTAATTCTCGGGACGTGACACACATGCACTTACTCACGTTTTCACTTTCATAATCACATGTTTCGTATCACCTCACTTTGCATATAACATGGCCACGTTTACATATATCTTGCACATACCTTGTGCCACAATCACATAGGCTATTTTTCACCATTTACACATGTTCATTTTACACATTGTCAAGTCACAGCCCAAACCACCACTAAATGATCATGTAGCACATACACATTCACATCCATGTACTTAATCACCAGGCATAGTGGTCAAGTCTTAGTTCCTGCAGAAACCGGAGAAAGCCCTTCCCACCATTACCAGTGGAACCTGTCCACCTCCAGGATTTTCACAAGACCCTTGCCAAGGGTATCACAATTTATCAAGCCCCTTATCCAGGGTATCATAATTTATCAAGCCCCTTATCCAGGGTATCACATAATTTATCAAGCCCCTTATCTAGAGTATCACATAATTTATCAAGCCCCTTATCCAGGGTATCATATAACATGTTTGAGCTTTCCCGTAGGTACACTACTACGGTACAGCTCCAAGCGTCTAGGGTGGTAGTGGCTTATGGGCACATTTATTTATCTTGTCATCTATACATGTTTCACACACACATGCTCTTTATTTCCTTACGTCCCATGCACATGCATTTTACATACACACATGAGTTCTCATCTACAAATTTTAAACCTTAATGTTTCAATTGATAAATAACCACAAAAAGGATCTAAACATACTAAAATTTACTAAATTACATCAAATCACATTAAACATGCTCACATGGTCATTTTCCTGTGTTAATTTACAAATAGTACTTACTGTTGTCCAAACAATATAAAATGTTTACCACCGACTATTCACAGATTAAACATAACATATACAAATTTTCAGATTTTTTAGAAACATATATAAATTATAGCAATTAAAACAAGCATTCTGAATTTTTATCAAGAAATCCAATTAACCATGGATCACAGTGTTACAAATGTATTTAGCTATTCCAGAACCTGTGTTCAGCAGTCATAATTTCACTTAAGATTTATGACCAATTAATATGCACAATACATTATACTTGGAATTTAAAATAGATAATTTATGCTTATTGGGCTATTTCCCAAAATTTCAATAATTCACATAGTAAATAAAATTCACCCTAATTTCATGATGTGACCTGATACATGTATATGACCTATAAAAAATTTATGAAACCTTAATTCTCCACTGACCTATTTACACGGATTAAACATGGTCATTTTATGCTCACAACCCAATTATTAGAATTTTTTGTAATTTACACGAATCATGAAAATTTACTACAACCTCATGACATGATCTACTGATCACCTTTGACAATACATAAAATTTACAACCTACATCCATACCAAGAAATCACATAAACAACTTAAGAAGATCAAACAACAGTTTTCAGGACACTGGGGAACTTGACTACAAGAGATGCTGCCGTCTACAGTCAACTGCACACTTTGGTGCCGCCAACACAGGATATTGACTACAGCAGATGCTGCCGCCAACTACCTCCCAGCAGGCTACACAGACAGTATGCACATGCACAGGGAAATTGGAAGGTCTAGGACACGAGGAAAAATCTGAAAAAATATGAAAACTCTATAGGACAAGTCTATAGAGTGAATCTATAAGCTATTTGCCTCCAATAAAATCCTGGATGATCAAACTTTGTCGGTGATGCCCTCCTCGGCCCTGCCAAGAAGGTGCTCAGAAACTCCTTAGATCTGGTTCTTCTGTTGATGAAGATGATTCCTCGGAGTTGGGACTGCTTCTCCTATGTATATACTATCTCTAGTTGATAGGTCCCCGGGAAAACCTTCCAGTCTGGATCTAGCCCTCCAAAGAACAACTTTTCTCCACCATGGGTGCTAGGGTTTCACCAGAGCAAAAAAGGACTTAATCTGGCCGAATCAAGGTGTTTTTATAGGGTTGGGTAGGTTGGGTATGTGTTAGGGTAGTTCTCCTACGGTTACACAAAACTTTCTTAAACCGAAACTGAGCAAAACACGGGCGTTACCAAATCTGAAACGGTCTGCACACAGGGAACTTGGCGTCCACATCATGTGGCGCCAACATGGGGTTGGCATCCACACAGTATGCCGCCCACAGACTGGTTGGCGTCCATCGATCTGGATGCCAACCTGGCTTGCCAGTCAGTGGCAGCAGATCCTGCCGCCAACAGTGTACTTCGGCGAAAACACAGTCATGCACTAAAATAAATGCACAATACACCACAACAATTTAATATGTGCAAAATAATTATACATACCCTCACCATATAAACTACATGCATTACATAATATTTATTTAAATATAACTTACACTAATCTTAATTAAAGATATTTTGCACAATTAACAAACATATATACATATACACATATATGAATATACACACTAGATGATTACATGCATTATGCATGAACTTATAAATAAAATTTGCATTTCAACAATTAGACAATACATGCACATGAGTAATTAATTATTTGCAATATGCTCCAAATAAACATTATTAAATGCACAAAATTTGGGGCCTCACACCCTCTCCCCCTTAAAAAGATCTTCGTCCTCGAAGATCGGATCATGTACCGGTGGTGACATCGTCGGGGTCGCCTCCAGTCAACGCATACTCTCAGACCGGTGCTTGGGTTCTTACTGTTGGAACATCTTAGGGAACGAACTTCTTCCTCTGATTCGAACATTCTCTAATCCGATGATCCTTGGTACCACACTTGAGACATCTTCCCGACTTCGTTCAACACACATCTCCGCCGTGACGCTTGCCGCAATGCACACACATGGGCTTCTCGCTGCCTGCTGAAGCTACTGACTGCGATGCTGATTCTGTTGGTACTATAGCTGATTTCTGGCTTCCCATGAGCTTCTTCATCTTCTTATTTTTCCGTTGGAATGGCTCTGGTAACCTCTCTAATCTAGCCATCTTCTCTTCTAAGTACAACACCATCTCACTCTCCTACCTGCATGCCGCGCTAAGAGCCGTATCCATAGTCCTATGGTCAAATGCTACCAGTCTGGCCCTCAATGACGGTCTAAGTCCCATCACAAACTTCTTCACCTTGCGCCTCTCATCAGCAACTATATGCGGTGCATACCATGACAACTCCGCAAATCTAGCCTCATACTCCAAAACTGACATCGAGCCCTAAGTCAACGTCAAGAATTCCTGCTCCATCTTGTCCTGGATAAGCTCGGGAACATACTTGGCCTGAAACAACCTCACAAACTCTTCCCAGGTCACCTCTAGCTCCACTCCCTCTAACTGCATGCGAGGAACGGAAGACCACCACACATCCGCTCGCTCCTGAAGCATGTACGTCGCCAGACTAAACTTGTCATCCTCTGCACACCTGATAGCTATGAATATTTTCTCGATCTCTCTAAGCAAACTCTTCGCAACCAACGACTCGCTCTTCCCCTTAAAAGAGGGTGGAGCCATCCTCCTTAACCTCTCCATGATTGATACTCCTCCTATACCACGGTCCCGTAGTTGAGTCTGAAGAGCTGCATGCATCTGCGCTTGAGTAATCACTTGCACTAGTCCTTGCATGAATGTGCCTTAGTCAACCAACGGTGGCGGGGGTGGCGTAGGTAGTCCTTGAGGTGCTGGCGCTTCCTGTTGCTCATTTGCAGTCCTCCTTGGCTCCTCATCCTAAATAGGCATGCTCAAATATTGAGTCCTTCCGGACATCGCTACAAAATAAACACCAAGTCACACTCCATTTATCACTACATCTAACATATTATCATGACTTCATCTTATCACTTTTCTAATCCTATCTAAATTATTCCTTGGATCTGGCTATCCACTACAAATACTTATAGATGTGATTTAGTTGATGGCTATTCATGTATAATCTCAACACTGTGTCTCTGATACCATCTCTATAACGACCCACTTCCATCCGGTACGGTTATACCAACCCACATCGGATGAGAGGAAGCTGCTACAGAGGAGAAAACCCTAACAAGTAACATATAGGCTGAGATATACATAAATAGAGGACAATATTGCAACGGAAAGTAAACAATTTCTTATTCCATCAACCTTATCAACCACATTCCACAGTCCATATAGTCCGAGAAAAAGAAAATGACATAACATAGTAAACATTTGTAGCCAGTTCCAATTATATCTCCATGAAGGATCGAAATAAATGTGTGGAAAAGATCTAGAAGGGGGGGATGAATAGATCTTAGCCACTTTTGCGGAAGCTTAAATAATTTTAAAACTATTTAGAATCAGAGGCAATAATATCAGTGAAAAGCTGCTGATCTGATTAGATTGGAGTGAGTTGAAAAACTTAGATGAGAATCAAGTTGATTAAGTGAATTAGAAACGAGTCCTATGCAAGCATCTAGCGGATGAACCAGTCAAACCACAGAACACAAATGCACAAGGATTTTTAGGTGGTTCGGAAATCACCCATGTGATTCCTACATCCACCCCTCACAACCCGTGAGGATTCACTAACACAACTGGGTAACACACCCACTGGAGCCTGACAACTCCAACACTGAAGAGCTTACAACTCACACCACTTCTAGAGCAAGACTACTCTAGAACAACTGAGCAAGACTGCTCAACACACACTTGAGTTTGACAACTCAACACTGAGCGCACCGGCTCACAACAATCTGAGCACAAGGCTCACACATAGACTTGCTAGACACCAACTTAAGACAAGATCTCCTAGCAACAGATCTAGTCGAAATTTGAGAACACTAATGAGAATTATGCAGAAGCACTTGCATAATCTCAAGAGATATCTCAGAAGAACAGAAGTAAAGTAAAAAGGTATTGAATGACTTCGTTCTTCAAGTGTACTCCCTTGTAGAAGCTTGAATTGGGAAGAAGCTTGTAAACATGAAGTCCAAGACGATGCTCTGCAATCTGGGAGGTTGGACCTTCCTTGAATTCTTCTCCAACGATGGCTTCTACCTGATCTACTTCCTTGAGATGCTTCAGAGGCTTCTTTAAAGATCAAACCACAATTCTCACACCTTGAATTGGTGAGAAGAGGTGTTCAGGAGACTCCAGGAAGCAGAGGAGGGAGACACGAACTCTTATGGCCGCCAGGAATTTTTCAGGAGGCTCTAAGAGGTTAGTTGGGTCTCTCTCTTTGAAGGGAGGCCAAAAGGAGCCTTTTATACCCTTAGGATTCCAAAGATACCCTTTTGGGGTACAAGGGCACGCTTCCCTAGGAAGATTCTGATCGCCCTAGAAGGACACGTGGCAGCCATCAGCTCTTAGGATGAAAAGTTTCCGTAGTGTGTCGACCTGCCCTGGTGGTTGTGTCGACACACTGTTCCAAAGATAGAAGAATCTGTTCTGGGAGAAAGGTCCCGTGTCGACCTGCTCTTGAGTGTGTCGACCTGCTGTCCCAATTCCTCAAACTGGCTGTTCTGGGAACTGGGTCTAGTGTCGACCTGCCCTGGGAGTGTGTCGACCTGCTGTCCCAATTCCTCAAACTGGCTGTTCTGGGAACTGGGTCTAGTGTCGACCTGCCCTGGGAGTGTGTCGACCTGGGTACCCTTGATCTCTGGAAAACTGCCACTCGTGTCGACACACTCTTGACATGTGTCGACACACTCTTGACATTTTTGCACAATTTCTCTTTGAGTCTGTGTTGATGTGTCGACACCATTGATGGGTGTGTCGACACATCTTTTGCATAAAAAGTTTGTACCTGAAAAATAAACACATATATCATTAGTTAAATGATTTATCATTACCACAAATGATAAATGTGGTTTGAAAAATGCTTTTTGAGCATGACTTTCAGGTATGATGCTTTTGACATGTTCCAATTAAATTGCTTTAAGAACACTTCTTGTCATCATCAAAATAGGAGGGAAATGATATGAATTAGACATTCAACCCAACAATCTCCCCCTTTTTGATGATGGCAACATTAAATCCATATTTGAATGTGGTTTTGATGAAGTGTGATTTTTAAGCAATTTTTATTGATTAAGTTTTTGTTTTTCTTTTGTTCATACTTGTCAATGTCCTTTTGATATTGTTCAGTAACAATTGATGATATTTTTGTGAGATACAACGTTACTTGAAATTAGAAGATTTGTGCACACAAGTCAACAATTGAACAAGTATTCACACACAAATACAAAAATTTGTATTGAAGCCAAACAACCATTTCATGTCATTCATTTCATTCAAAAGATCATTACAATTCATTCAATCTTCTCCCCCTTTGACATTATCAAAAAAATGTACATTAGGTAGAAGATGGAGGAGGAGGAGGAATTGGAGCTAGAAGCATCTCAATATCTGACAATCTCTTATCCATTGACTTCATGCTTGACTTTATCTGTTCATGGATAGTTGTCAGCCGAGTGTGAAGATAATGCTCCATTCTATCAGAATGTTCTATCAAGGTGCTCTGAGTTCTTTTCAATTCATCTGAAACATGTTGAGAACTTGATGACCCAGCTGACCAACCAGGTCTTTGCATGATTTTGAACTCCTTGGTCAAATCTGTGAGCTGCTTGTCAATGTGCTCATTGAAATTTCTCATACTTTCCAAATCATCCACAAAATGAGCAAATGATAGTCTGGTGCTGGAAATCTCATGCAATGTTTGATTGGTGTTGAAGACATCTGCTTGGGAATTGGCCAAAATTCCCTGAAGAACTTTCTCTAACTTGTCCTGATGTTCTTTTAGCTCAATATAGGAATCTCCCAGAGTTCCTATGAGTCTGTTAAATCGCTGAGCTGCATAATCAGAAGCTGCCTTCTGCTCAATAAATTTGGCAGAAACTGTGTTTTCCAGTCTTTGAATCCGTAGCTCAAAAGATGAGGACATGGATTGAAGTGAGGAGTTGAAGGATTCAAATTTGTCATTTAGGAAAGATATCAATTCTGGTGGAACAGGAGGCCCACCAGAAGATGTGGATGGTTGGAATGAGGGTTGTGGAGAAAAATGAGGAAGCTGAGGTGAGAGAGGATCATGAAAAGGACTGACATTTTCATTAAGAGCTTGATCCTCATGCATAGGAGGCTGATCCTCTTGACTTAGGGGCTGGTCCCCTTCAGCTGGAGGCTGTTCCTCCTGTACTTGGGGCTGATCCCCTGGAGCCTGAGGCTGGTCCTCCTGAGGTTGGGGCTGTTCCCCTTGGTCTTGAGGCTGTTCCTCTTGAACTGGAGGAGCCTCAACCACAGCTGGTCCTCTTCTAATTTGATTTCCCTCTAATCTAAATCCCATGAACTTCTGGATATTCTTGAATGTATAGATATTTGACTTGGGAATGGACTGGGATTTTTCAGATTCCAATGGCACACCAAAGTGCTTGAACACTGAGGTCAGATGTGCTCCATAAGGAAGTGATCTCTTCAAGTCTGTTCTTGTAGTTTCAGAAATGATTTGATAAAGAATCACATGAAGGTTGACCTTGATATCTTTGACCATGCAATAGAGTATGAATCTCTGGATATCTGTCAGTCTATCTCGCCCACCACCTTGAGGGGTAACTATGGTTGTCAAGATGTGGTGAATTACCCTTAACACAGGTGGAAATGAGTTGGCATTAAACCTTGTCACATAGGTTTGTTTGGCATCTGATGGATCTGCAGGATGGCCTGTCAAGATTGAGTAGGCTTCATGTAAGTCAAATTCAAATTCATGGTAGTCAGCCCCCTCATCTGGCACTTTGAAAATGGAGGCTGCTACATCAGTTGGCATGTCTATCTCTATCCCCTTGACTTTGGATTTAAAACCTTCTTCTGTGCAGGTGAGGTTTTTGTAGAACTCTCTAACTAACCTTGGATAGCAGACTTGAAATTCAGAAATGAAAGGAATCCAAGATTGAAAGGAGAAATAGGTTTGAATTTCAGGGAGAGAGTCTGCTAATTGGGTGTCAGAAAGGTCAAGAATTCTAGGCTTCAAAATCAGTTTGGCAGCACTGACGGATTCTGAGGGTATATCCTCTTGAGACTCAGTAGAGGAAGACGAAGATGATTCCTCATGATGGTCAGAGGAATCGCCCGAAATATCTGATCTAGGGTTTGAACTTTGTCTACCTCTGCCAGCATTGGAGGTCCTACCTCTCTTTGAAGCTCTGAGAGGTGCAGAAGAGGATCCTGGAAGCTCTGCAGGATCATTTCTTCGCTTGGTTCTTCTTTCAATCTGTTCAACTGGAACCTGTGCCGGAACCTGCCTTGAAGAAGCCTGAGACCTTGCGCCACGGCGGGGACCCAACTTGCGGACCATGGTGCAAGGAAGGAGTGGAATGTCAGAGAGGAGATGGAAGATTGGTGAGGTGATTGAAGATTAGAGAGAGATGGTGAAAATTTCTTGCCGGAATGGTGAGAGTTTGGCCGTCGGGTCGACCTGATGCTCAAAAAGGGATGCAGAGGTACACTGCCCCGCAGGAACAACAAGGGTTTAAGGTGAACCCGAAAGATTTGAAAAAGTTCTGGCAAGAAGGCAGTGTCGACACATGAGGAAGGGTGTGTCGACCTGACTGGAATTATGTGTCGACACGAGAGAGGATTGTGTCGACACAGCCTTTGAGAGAAATGAGAATTTTTGAGAGGAAATTTTTGAGAAATTTGGGGACATCTTTATAATGATAAATAATGAGAGGAATTATCATTTGAAGGATTTTTAAGAGGCCTAAAAATTCATTTGCTGTATTTTACAAAAATTCATTACAGTTCAAGTATTTCATACAATTTCCAACAGGATATTAGCATTCCAAGACTTGAATCAACAAAATGATAAATTGAGGGATATAATGTATCTTACAATCAACCAAAATCTGCCATGTTTCTCAATTTTCAAGAGTTAAAGATATCATCTAGACTAAACACAGTTGTGTTGAAAGTAAAACACAAACTTAAAGAACAACTTGATGAAGGAGGAAGATGATTCTTTCTAAACAAATCTCCAATAATTTTCATATTTTTGTTCTTTTAACAAACTATCAAATGATGTAAATCTCTTTCACTCAAGTACTAGTGCTTTTTACACACCATAGTCCCTGGATACTCAAGATGTAGTCATTGTCAAGTCTCAAAGGGGTAAATGATGACTTTTTGACATGAAAATATACGTTTTTTAGACGCCAATATTTCCAGTTACTCAGTCATCATCAAAAAGCATAGCACATAATTGCTTAAATTTTGAGGTTATTTTCAATTTGGATCCCCTTTGAACAGAGTTAACAAGAATGCCTCATGACATGCATAGCACTTCATTCATTGTGAAGGTGTGCAGTTTCTCAGCACAGATGTCATTGCTCTGTTGAATTTTACAAGATTTTGGAGAGTTTGTAGGATAGAATTCAAATACATCCAGCCATCAGTTGCAAACAAGGTAATGTTTTAAGTTCAAGACACAATTGTAATTTAGTTTAGGAAGAGATCTGAGTTTCTGTGGATTGAGAGACATAGTGGAAAGTTGATTAGTAAAAAATATAATGTATCACTCAAGGTTCACTTTGAGACTCTAGAATTTAGAATGAGGACATCATGCAAGGAATTGATGAAATGCAAGAAGGGTTCTGAAATTTGCAAAAAGATGACTTGTGAATTTTCTAGCTCCCCCTGAGATGATGATTTCAATCATTTTTCATCAAAATAAAGATATGCATTTTTTTTTTTTTGAAATCAGAAAGAATGTTTCTTTTTGGATAACAAAGATTTCTTCTCAACAATTGTATATTCATTTCTTGGTACTTGGCGGAGACATATACTCTCGCATAGTGAAAGTGTCCAGACAAGCATAACCTGTCCTTCTCCAAGTCACCATTTGATATACCAAGAGATTTCAATACAATAAGAGTTGAAGAATTCATTATCAGAAAGAAATGAAGGTTAAAACTGTGCAAGTTTTGAAATCAGAAAAAGACATTCTCTTTGAACAATAAAAGCTCCCCCTCAACTATTGCATATTGACTTCTTAGTACTTGGCGGAGATATGTTCTCACGCATAGTGAAAGTGTCTAGACAAGCATAGCCTGTCCTTCTCCAAATCACTATTTGATATACCAAGAAGTTTCAACACAATCAGAAGTGAAGAATTTATTGTAAAAAGGGAAATGGAATTGGAATAGAGAGAGATATGAGCAATGTAGCTTGAGGAAGCAAGGAGTTATGAAATACAAAGAACTCCCCCTTAGACAAAGCATCATTCAACCCAAACTTTAAGAGAGATCAGAAGGATGGACATTTACAAAGACCAAGTTCTCTCCTTAAAGATGAGAATCTATTTTCAGGAAGGGGTTTTGTGAATATGTCTGCAATTTGTTTTTCAGTTTCAATAAAATGGAGTTCAAAAGATTTCTTGGCAACCTCATCTCTCAAGAAATGATGCCTGATTTCAATGTGTTTTGTTCTAGAATGCTGAATGGGGTTTTTAGAAAGATTGATTGCACTTGTGTTATCACATAGGATGGGTACACACCCTAAATCTTGGTTGTAATCAAGAAGTTGATGTTTCACCCAGAGAATCTGAGTTCCACATCTACCTGCTGCAACATATTCAGCTTCTGCTGTTGACAGAGCCACTGAATGTTGCTTCTTAGAAGCCCAAGAAATAAGGCACCCACCTAGAAATACACACAAGCCACTTGTGCTTTTTCTATCTAACTTACACCCAGCATAATCAGCATCACAATAGGCAAACAATTCTAACTTGCAACCAGCAGGATACCAAATTCCTAAGTCACATGTTCCAACAAGATATTTAAAAATTCTTTTCACAGCAAGCATATGACTTTCTTTAGGATTTGATTGGAATCTAGCACATAAGCACACACAAAACTGAATGTCAGGTCTAGAAGTAGTAAGGTAGAGCAGAGAGCCAATCATACCTCTGTAGGTCTTTGGATCTACTGACTTACCAGATGGGTCTTCTTCTAGCTTAGCATTTATTGCAATGGGTGTGCTTGAATGTTTAAGGTTCTGATAGTCAAACCTTTTCAGTAGCTCCTTGACATATTTGGTTTGACTGATGAAGATACCTTCATTCGTTTGGTTAACCTGCAACCCCAAAAAGAATGTTAAGTCTCCCATTAAGCTCATTTCAAATTCATTCTGCATTTGATTTGAAAATTCAGTGCAAAGGCCTTTATTGGTGGAGCCAAAAATTATGTCATCAACATAAATTTGGACCACAATTATTTGATTTTTTACTGTTTTAGTGAACAATGTTTGATCAACATTACCTCTAGAATATCCTTTTTCAAGTAAAAAGGAACTCAAACGATCATACCAAGCTCTTGGAGCTTGTTTAAGACCATAGAGTGCCTTATTAAGCTTGAAAACATGGTTAGGATATTTTCATTATCAAATCCAGGAGGTTGTTCAACAAACACATTTTCCTTTATATATCCATTTAGAAATGCACTTTTAACATCCATTTGAAAGACTTTGAATTTCATGGAGGATGCAAAAGCAAGGAAAATTCTCACAGCTTCTAGTCTAGCTACAGGGGCATAAGATTCTTCAAAGTCAATTCCAAATTCTTGGTTATACCCCTTTGCAACTAGCCTAGCTTTGTTTCTTATTACTTGACCAGCTTCATTCAATTTATTTCTGAAAACCCATCTAGTGCCAATCACTGTTTGGTCACTAGGTCTAGGCACTAATTCCCACACTTGATTTCTTTCAAATTGATGAAGTTCATCATGCATAGCATTAATCCAATCAGAACTGGATAAGGCTTCATCAATTGACTTGGGTTCAATTTGGGAAATTAGAGCTAGTGAGTCTTCTTCAATGTTTTGCAAAAAGGATGATCTGGTCCTAACTCTATCATTTAGATTGCCAACTACACTATCTAATGGGTGATCTCTTAGAAATCGAGGTTCAGAAATTACCTGTTGAGAGGTACCCACTTCTGAATCAGTATTACCTGAACCATTTGGAGATTGTGAGTTGTTGTTCAGGTTTTCTTCAATGTTATTACTCTCCTCAACGGTTGGTGAAGAATCCACAATGAGGTCATCCTCTTCATTGTCTTGTTTTTCCCTGCAAGATTTAGAATCATTAGTGGAAAAGGAGTTTTCATTAAAAATAACATGTGGAGATTCTTCAATAGATTTGGTTTTTATTATGTACACTTTGAAGGCCCTTGACACTTCAGAATAGCCAAGGAAGATAGCTTCCTGACTCTTAGCATCAAACTTGTCAAGGTTTTCTTTGTTATTATTGTGAACATAGCATTTGCACCCAAAGACTTTAAAATAGGAAACAGTTGGCTTTTTGTTTTTCAATAATTCATAGGGGGTTTTCTTGATTTTTGGTCTGACCAATGCTCTATTGAGTATGTGATTTGCTGTGTTCACAGCTTCAGCCCAGAAGGATTTGGGTAAATTACTCTCAAGAAGCATGGTTCTAGCCATTTCCACAAGAGTTCTGTTCTTTCTTTCCACAACTCCATTTTGTTCTGGAGTTCTTGGTGAAGAAAACTTGTGGAATATCTGAAATTCAGCACAAAAATCAGAAAAGGATGTGTTTTCAAATTCACCCCCATGATCAGTTAAGATGTTTTTGATTTTATATGGATAAGTGGTTAAGACAGTGGTACAAAAGTTCCTGAATTCAAGGCATGCATCACTTTTGTGAGATAGAAAAATAACCCAGGTAAATCTAGTAAAGTCATCAATGATTACAAATCCATATCTTTTGCCACTCAAGCTTAGAACTCTTGTTGGCCCAAAGAGGTCCATGTGAAGAAGTTCTAGTGGCTTAGATGTGAGTACATCATTGAAGACTTTAAAGGATTTTCTAGTTTGTTTTCCTTTAGCACAGATCCCACAAATTTGACCTTCAACACTAGAAAAGGATTCAGGAAGACCTTTAACCAAATTCAATCTTAACAACTTATTCATTGTTCTGAAGCTTGCATGGCCAAGTCTTTTGTGCCAAGTCCATGCAATTTCATCTTTATTTGCAACAAAACAAAGATTTTCAGAAAAGTTTTTATTAAGGTTGATCATGTAGACATTGTTTTCTCTTTTTCCAAAGAATTTGATTTTATCAGTTGATGAATCTATTATCTTGCAAAAATCAGATTCAAACACAACTTTGTGACCTTTGTCACATAGTTGGCTGATACTGAGCAAATTATAGTCAAGTCCATCAACTAACAAGACATTATCTACAGAGTTTGAAGAAGTTTGACCAACCTTACCAGATCCAATGATCTTTCCTTTATTTTTACCTCCAAAGGTGACTGACCCTCCCTCCTTTTCAAGCAGGAATGAGAATTTGGCTCTATCTCCAGTCATATGTCGTGAACACCCACTGTCAAGAAACCATACATTTGTGTTGGGTGCACGACTTCCCTGCAACAAGATCAGTGGAGAGAAGATTTTGGTACCCAAACAGAGTTGGGACCATCAGAATGATTTAACATAGACAGCAAATCCTTTCTCACCCAAATTTGATTTGTTTTAGATTTTTGTTTTGTTACTTTGGTGTTTTCAGCATTTTTCTGTTTGTTCTTTCTTTTAGGAATGAAAGCACCAAGATCTTTGTTTTTGGTAGGAGGGGAGTTTTTCATTTGAAAATTTGAGTTCATAGAAGGAGGTGGAATCCATGGATTGTGTTGGTACATCCAGAAATTTGGATAAGGGTATTGAGGATAATGCCAACAGGGATTTTCATACCATTGGTTCCAAGGATTAATCCAATTTTCTTGAGGAGCTGTCTTGGAGGTCCAAGGTTTTTCATGGATCATTTCTTTTCCCTTTTTCTTATTTCTCAGATTTTTATTTGAATTTTTAGTTGAGTTTATTATGGTTTTTGGTGTTGAACAGGTCGACCTGTCAGGGGACTGTGTCGACCTGACAGTCTTCTTTTGTTTTTGAATTTTTGATTTGTTTTGAGTTTTGTTTGGGTTTTGTTTGGGGTTTTGTTTGCTGTTGTTGGATTTCAGTGTTTTCCAGATTGGGACCTTTAACAAAGTTGATTAATGGTGCTTTTCCCTTTTTCTCACCAGATTTATCTTTTGTTGATTTCTTTTTGTTGAATCCCAATCCATGAGATGTGGTTGTCTTGTTGGATCCTAGCAATGCCTCTAGGTTATCTTGGCCTTTTGTGAAGGTTTGGATAACCTCCTCCTTTTCCTTTAGCTGGTTTTTAAGAATTTCAATTTCTTCGATTTTCTGTTGTTTTTCTTGTTTTTCAATTTCCAGCTTTTCATTTAAATTTCTGAAGTCTTGGGAGGCCTTCTGAGAAGCAAGCTTTAATTCATCAATTTGGTTCAGTAAATTTTCTTTTTCTTCAACAATTCTGTTACTTCAGATTCCAGTTCACAGATTCTATTGTTTGAAGATTGGTTATGGTAAAGATTTTCAATTTTCTTTTTGATGTGTTTGTTTTCTTTTCTCATTTCAGAGTATCTTTCTACCAATTCAGCATACACATCCTGCCAATCTTCAACACTATAATCTTCAAAGGAAGTATTTACCTTTCCATCTGTGCTGTTGGCCATGAAGCAAACTTCCTCACTCTCTGAGCTTGAGGACTTCTTCTCTTCTTCTTCCTCACTTGTGTCTTCATCAGACCAAGTGGCTACCATGGCCTTGGGCTTCTTGTATTTCTGGAATCTTTTGTGCTTTTCCTTTTTGTTCTCAGGACACTCTCCCTTCATGTGTCCTGGCTTGTTGCACCTGTAACAGATAACATTCTCATCAGGTTTATGATTCTTATTGAAATTGGAAGAGGAAATATTCTTCTTACCTGGGGAAAATTTCTTTTTCCCAGTCATTTTCCCTTTCCTATATTTCAAGAATTTCCTGAATTGTCTGGTCATGAGGGCAATCTCATCCTCATTTGACTCAGACTCTTCAGAACTTGTTTTATCCTGATTTTTATCTTTGTTGCTTGAAGAGGCTTTGAGTGCCATAGGCTTGGTCTTAATGATAAGATCTTCATTTCTTCTTAAGTTTATTTCATACGTCATTAAAGATCCAATCAATTCATCCAAAGACATTTTGGATAAATCTTTTGAATCTTCAATAACAGTGGCCTTGGTATGCCAAATTGAAGAAAGTGAACGCAAAATTTTTCTTACCAAATCTGCATCAGTATACTCCTTACCCAAAGCCTTGAGTCCATTGACAATCACCATAAATCTGGCAAACATTTCAGAAATAGATTCATTAGATTTCATCATGAAAAGTTCATATTCTGAAACTAATATATTTGCCTTGGTCTCCTTGACCTGAGATGTTCCCTCATAGAGTAGTTCGAGTTTATCCCACATCTCTTTGGCAGATTTACACATAGAGATTCTCGAATACTCCTTGGGATGGACAGCACATTGAATCATATTCATGGCACTGTAATTCAATGTAGCTCTCCTAATTTGCTCCCTCGTCCAGGTTTCTTCCTCACCCTGGTTTTCATAGGGACCAGCCTCAACTACTTTCCAGATCTCATAGTTCTGGGCCCTTAAGAATACTTGCATTCTGTTCTTCCAATAAGAATAGTCCAAACCATTAAAGAATGGTGGCCTATTTATGGAATGGCCCTCAGCTATAAAACCCTTTGAGTCCATGACACTTAAGTAAATGCAAGGAGAAGTAGTTGAGCAAGCAGGCAAACAAACAACCAGATAGACAGACAAACAAACACTCAATACTCAGAAACAAAAGCTGCTCAGTTCAAATCAGATCGATATAAACCCGCTCTGATACCAATTGAAGGATCGAAATAAATGTGTGGAAAAGATCTAGAAGGGGGGGGATGAATAGATCTTAGCCACTTTTGCGGAAGCTTAAATAATTTTAAAACTATTTAGAATCAGAGGCAATAATATCAGTGAAAAGCTGCTGATCTGATTAGATTGGAGTGAGTTGAAAAACTTAGATGAGAATCAAGTTGATTAAGTGAATTAGAAACGAGTCCTATGCAAGCATCTAGCGGATGAACCAGTCAAACCACAGAACACAAATGCACAAGGATTTTTAGGTGGTTCGGAAATCACCCATGTGATTCCTACATCCACCCCTCACAACCCGTGAGGATTCACTAACACAACTGGGTAACACACCCACTGGAGCCTGACAACTCCAACACTGAAGAGCTTACAACTCACACCACTTCTAGAGCAAGACTACTCTAGAACAACTGAGCAAGACTGCTCAACACACACTTGAGTTTGACAACTCAACACTGAGCGCACCGGCTCACAACAATCTGAGCACAAGGCTCACACATAGACTTGCTAGACACCAACTTAAGACAAGATCTCCTAGCAACAGATCTAGTCGAAATTTGAGAACACTAATGAGAATTATGCAGAAGCACTTGCATAATCTCAAGAGATATCTCAGAAGAACAGAAGTAAAGTAAAAAGGTATTGAATGACTTCGTTCTTCAAGTGTACTCCCTTGTAGAAGCTTGAATTGGGAAGAAGCTTGTAAACATGAAGTCCAAGACGATGCTCTGCAATCTGGGAGGTTGGACCTTCCTTGAATTCTTCTCCAACGATGGCTTCTACCTGATCTACTTCCTTGAGATGCTTCAGAGGCTTCTTTAAAGATCAAACCACAATTCTCACACCTTGAATTGGTGAGAAGAGGTGTTCAGGAGACTCCAGGAAGCAGAGGAGGGAGACACGAACTCTTATGGCCGCCAGGAATTTTTCAGGAGGCTCTAAGAGGTTGGTTGGGTCTCTCTCTTTGAAGGGAGGCCAAAAGAAGCCTTTTATACCCTTAGGATTCCAAAGATACCCTTTTGGGGTACAAGGGCACGCTTCCCTAGGAAGATTCTGATCGCCCTAGAAGGACACGTGGCAGCCATCAGCTCTTAGGATGAAAAGTTTCCGTAGTGTGTCGACCTGCCCTGGTGGTTGTGTCGACACACTGTTCCAAAGATAGAAGAATCTGTTCTGGGAGAAAGGTCCCGTGTCGACCTGCTCTTGAGTGTGTCGACCTGCTGTCCCAATTCCTCAAACTGGCTGTTCTGGGAACTGGGTCTAGTGTCGACCTGCCCTGGGAGTGTGTCGACCTGCTGTCCCAATTCCTCAAACTGGCTGTTCTGGGAACTGGGTCTAGTGTCGACCTGCCCTGGGAGTGTGTCGACCTGGGTACCCTTGATCTCTGGAAAACTGCCACTCGTGTCGACACACTCTTGACATGTGTCGACACACTCTTGACATTTTTGCACAATTTCTCTTTGAGTCTGTGTTGATGTGTCGACACCATTGATGGGTGTGTCGACACATCTTTTGCATAAAAAGTTTGTACCTGAAAAATAAACACATATATCATTAGTTAAATGATTTATCATTACCACAAATGATAAATGTGGTTTGAAAAATGCTTTTTGAGCATGACTTTCAGGTATGATGCTTTTGACATGTTCCAATTAAATTGCTTTAAGAACACTTCTTGTCATCATCAAAATAGGAGGGAAATGATATGAATTAGACATTCAACCCAACACTCCAAAGTTCAAATTAAATTTGCATCACATACTAGCAAGAAAAACAATCTTCAATTTATCCTTCGCGCTCCTCTTCTAATTTAGCCAAGTCCTCAGCTACTAATCTCCTGAAATTTTTAACAAGGGTAAGTGTACATAATAGACTCAATAAGTAACTTAAAATTCAAACTATATATCTATCACACATGCTTTCTAACAATTTAACACTATAAAATTCAGCAAATTAAAGTCATTTATGCTCATTCTATAACATAAATAAATTAACATGAAATCGTATTAAACAACTATTCTAACATATGTATAACAATAATCTAAATATGATTACTAATAACATAGAACCATTAGCATGAATACAAACATAACATCACATACTTTCATATTTTATTCAAATCATTGCGTAATTCTACAAACTAAGTCATGGAAACATGTACAAGATAGATAGCACTCCTAGTATGATCTCTAACTCACTCCACATGCAAGCATAACACTATACTATATATCTAGCTTGCTGTTTTATATAACATTTATCGCATTTACATGACACTTGCATATAGATCACATTAAGCTACACAACACGATACTTAACACATGCACATCAGGAAAAGGATCAAATTCACGGTTAAGATGATACACATCTATTCATGGTATTACGTAGGATATCAATTTAACAATATTGGTATTTACACTTGTACTATTTTCTTATAACATACACACATATACTTTTCCTTGGCATTCACATGCACTTACTCACGTTTTCACTTTCATAATCACATGTTTCTTATCACCTCACTTTGCATATAACATGGCCACATTTACATATATCTTGCACATACTTTGTGCCACAATCACATAGGCTATTTTTCACCATTTACACATGTTCATTTTACACATTGTCAAGTCACAGCCCAAACCACCATTAAACGATCATGTAGCACATACACATTCACATCCATGTACTTAATCACCAGGCATAGTGATCAAGTCTTGGTTCCTGCAGAAACCGGGGAAAGCCCTTCCCATTACCAGCGGAACCTGTCCACCTCCAGGATTTTCACAAGACCCTTGCCAAGGGTATCACAATTTATCATGCCCCTTATCCAGGGTATCATAATTTATCAAGCCCGTTTCCAGGGTATCACATAATTTATCAAGCCCTTTATCCAGGGTATCACATAATTTATCAAGCATCATATAACATGTTTGAGCTTTGCTGTAGGTACACTACTACGGTATAGCTCTAAGCGTCTAGGGTGGCAGTGGCTTATGGGCACATTTATTTATCTTGTCATCTTTACATGTTTCACACACACATGCTCTTTATTTCCTTACGTCCCATGCACATGCATTTTACATACACACATGAGTTTTCATCTACAAATTTTAAACCTTATTGTTTCAATTGACAAATAACCATAATAAGGATCTAAACATATTAAAATTTACTAAATTACACCAAATCACATTAAACATGCTCACATGGTCATTTTCCTGTGTTAATTTACAAACAGTACTTACTGTTGTCCAAACAGTATAAAATTGTTACCACCAACTATTAACAGGTTAAACATAACATATACAAATTTTCAGATTTTTCAAAAACATATATAAATTATAGCAATTAAAACAAGCATTCTGCATTTTTATCAAGAAATCTAATTAACCATGGATCACAGTGTTACAAATGTATTTAGTTGTTCCAGAACCTGTGTTCAGCAGCCATAATTTCACTTAAGATTTATGGCACATTAATATGCACAATACATTATACTTGGAATTTAAAACAAATAATTTATGCTTACTGCGCTATTTCTAGAAATTTCAATAATTCACATAGTAAATAGAAATTCACCCTAATTTCATGATGTGACCTGATACATGTATATGACGTACAAAAAATTTATGAAACCTTAATTCTCCACTGAACTATTTACACAGATTAAACATGGTCATTTTATGCTCATAGCCCAATTATCAGAATTTTTTGTAATTTACACGAATCATGAAAATTTACTACAACCTCATGACATGATCTACTAATCACCTTTGACAATACATAAAATATACAGCTTGCATCCATACCAAGAAATCACATAAACATCTTAAGAAGCTCAAACAGCAGTTTTCAACACACTGGAGAACTTGACTACAAGAGATGCTGCCGTCTACAGTCAACTGCACACTTTGGTGCCGCCAACACAGGATATTGACTATAGTAGATGCTGCCAGAAACTTTCTCCAGTAGACTACACAAACAGTATGCACATGCACGGGGAAATTGGAAGGTCTAGGACATGAGGAAAAATCCAGAAAAATATGCAAACTCTAGAGGACAAGTCTATAGAGTGAATCTATACACTACTGCCTCCAATAAAACCCTAGACGATCAAACTTTGTCGGTGAAGCCCTCCTTGGCCCTGCCAAGAAGGTGCTCAGAAACTCCTTAGATATGGTTCTTCTGTTATTGAAGATGATTCCTCGGAGTTGGGACTGCTTCTCCTATGTATATACTATCTCCAGTTGATATAGGTCCCCAGGAAAACTTCTAGTCGTCGGATCTAGCCCTCCAAAGAATAGCTTTTCTCCACCATGGGTGCTAGGGTTTCACGAGAGCAAAAAAGGACAATCTGGCCGAATCAAGGTGTTTTTATAGGGTTGGGTAGGTTGGGTACACGTTAGGGTAGTTCTCCTACGGTTACACAAAACATTCCTAAACCGAAACAGAGCAAAACACGGGCATTACCAAATCTGAAACGGCCTACACACAGGGAACTTTCCGTCCACATCATGTGGCACCAACATGGGGTTGGCATCCACACAGTATGCTGCCCACAGACTGGTTGGCATCCATCGATCTGGACGCCAACCTGGCCTGCCAGTCAGCGGCAGTAGATCCTGCCGTCAACAGTGTACTTCGGCCAGAACACAGTCATGCACTAAAATAAATGCACAATATGCCACAACAATTTAATATGTGCAAAATAATTATACATACCCTCACCATATAAACTACATGCATTACATAATATTTATTTAAATATAACTTACACTAATCTTAATTAAAGATAATATGCACAATTAACAAACATATATACATATACACATATATGTATATACACACTACATGATTACATGCATTATGCATGAACTTATAAATAAAATTTGCATTTAAACAATTAGATAATACATGCACATGAGTAATTAATTTTTTACAATATGCTCCAAATAACATTATTGAATGCACAAAATTTGGGGCCTTACAGGAAAAGACCGATGCATTCTGCAACTGGTCAAATAGATCATCAATCCGCGGTAAGGGATACCTGTTCTTCACAGTCACTTGGTTTAGCTTTCTATAATCAATGCATAACCTAAGTGACCCATCCTTCTTCTTTACGAATAAGATAGGTGCGCCCCAAGGAGAAACACTAGGGCGAATAAATCCCTTATCTAGCAAATCTTGCAACTGCTTCCTTAGCTCGGCTAACTCTGCAGGTGCCATCCGATATGGAGCCTTTGAGATAGAAGAGGTGCCCGGAAGCAACTCTAGGGTAAACTCTATCTCTCTAACCAGTGGCAATCCAGATAAATCATCAGAAAAAATGTTTGGAAATTCCTGCACTACATCAATCTCCTCAAGGTAGGTGACTCATCAGCCTTCGGTGCTAATACCACGCTGGCAAGAAATGCGTCACAGCCCTTGCTAACCATCCTCATCACCTTCATGGAGGAGATAACAAACTTTCCCGCAAGGTTCCTTGGCAATGGATGTGAAAACTCATCCTCAGCATGAATACGGAAAAAGATCTTCTTCCCACAACAATCTACTAATGCATAGTGCTCCTCTAGCCAATCCAGACCAAGAATTGCATCATAGTCCTTCATCTTTAGCAAGAAGAAACACCCATCAAGAACTCTATCCTCAATGCACACAGGTAAATACGGAATACACTTCCTAGTCGATATCGTACCCGCAGGTGTGTGCACAGACAACGAAACTTCTAATTCCTCAGACTCTAATCCTGACTCTAAAGCTAACTGCCTAGCAAACCGCTCGGAAATGAACGAGTGAGCGAGCGTGCACACCCATGAAAAGAACCGTACCTTCAGTGACATGCTCCGCCTATTCAGCATCCTCACGAGCCAATGCAAACACTCGAGCTTGGGCTCGAGGCCTTCTTGGTCGTCTTGTAGCTGGAGCTGCTGTCGCTACTGGGGTTGGCGCTGGTCTCTAGACTCCCTACTGAAGTCTGAGACAGTCCCGGATCTAGTGCTCGCTGCTCCCACACTTGAGGCACTTTCTCGCCAACTTCCAGCACTCCGTACCACATGTGCCCTCCCGTAATGAGGACACTCCTTCTTGCCACTAGGCCTACTACTAGGGGAAGGCTGAGAAGCTACCCGCTGACTGCCCGCTGCCACGGGGCGTTGCGGTGACTAATACGCCGCCTTCTTTCTATCCCGCCGTTGGAAAGGAGCTACCGGCCTCTTCTGCGAAGCCTTCTTCTCCTCAAGGTACTGCTCCATCTCGCTCTCCTGTTGGCACGCCGCACTAAGTGCCTCATCCAAGGTACGATGATCGAACGCCACATGCCTCGATCGCAGTGATGGCTTTAGGCCCATCACGAACTTCTTCGTCTTCCTGCACTCATCAACAATGATATGAGGTGCATACTTTGATAGCTCAGCAAATCTGACCTCATACTCGAGCACAATCATGGAGCCCTGAGTCAAGATGAGGAACTCCTACTCCATCTTGTCCTGGATATGCTCGGGAATGAACTTGGCCCGAAAGAGCCTCACAAACTTGTCCCAATCAACCTTGACAGCACCGTCCTCAAATCTGATATGCAGTAACGAGGACCACCACACATCGGCTCTCTCCTGCAAAACATCCTTCATAAGCACCAATCTAGACAATTCTAAACTTAACATAGATAAATACATATGCAGCTAACACATACCTATAGCATATAGGTGGCCAGGCTGACCTTGTCATCATCAACACACCTAATAGCCCGGAAGATCTTCTCGATCTCCCTCATCCAACTCTCGGCAAGCAGTGGATCACTCTCCCCCTTAAAAGAGGGTGGAGCCATCCTCTCGAACCGCTCCATGATGGAAAGACCACCATGATCATGCCCTTGGGGAAACGGAGCTGGAGCCTGAGCCTGCTACAACAAACAATACAATTCAACATATATGACACAATAGCAATGTAACAATCATATATTTAAAAGAAAACAAACTACTTCTATCCAACATTGCTAACCTGAGCCTCCAGCTGAGCCTGGAGTGCAACCTGAGTATGTGCCTGCGTCTGCATAGCCTGCACTAGGCCTTGCATGAATACTCCATAATCAACTGGTGGCGGTGGAGGACGTATAGTAGGTCCCTGTGGGGCTGGGGCCTGTTGCTCATCCCTCTCTTCACGCCTAGGCTCATCCTCTCTAGCATGGGCACCACGCCTACCACGAGAAGCCATATCCCGCAAGACAATTTAATCAATATTAGAAACTAAGTTATTTAGTTCCTAACCATTTTCTTATCTATCTTTCATTCATTATTAATCATTTCTACACATGTGGACAATTCTATAAAGACTTAGCATATAATGAAGATGATGGCATATTCATGTACAATCTCAACTGGTTTCTCTGATACCAATCTCTGTAACGACCCTCCTTATACTAGTACGGTTATACCAACCCACGTCGATATAATGAACATCGCTACAGTGGGACATTTACCCAACATATACATTCAGTTGAGATGTACACAAATATAAATATAGAACAACAGAAATAAAAGAATTAACTTCGTTCTTATTCCATCATCCACATTAGATATCCACAGTCCATATAGATAATAAAGTGAGCTAAAGTCCACATAATTGAAATTCTAAATCAAATTACATTGTTCATCTATAATTACATAAGTTTCCAATTACATACTATGAAATGGAAAATACAACGTGGAAATCTCCACAACAAGCTACTCCTCTCGCTCAGAGTCACTCCTAACGATCTCCTCCAAGGAAGTAGAGTCGCCTGCTATACCTGTATGCCGAAGCAAGAGTGAGTCTAAAAGACTTAGCAAGCATACCATATACAACATCCATACACATATCTTATACACATATTGCATGCTTTTATCCAATTCAAGTATAACACATGGAAACCTATATCAATTTAAGCACATAGATCATGGTTAAGACATTAAACAATGTAATATGATCACCTACACATGCTTTCTACGTGAAACATGTAACATGATTTATAACCAAACATTATTCATGTCATGATAACATTCTACTAATCTAGAGTATGGAATCTAGCACAAAGTAATAGTAATCTAACATGTATTCTAATCATTTCGACATGCTCATTTCACATTCGTTAACATAATTAACTTGCTGTTTTAATGCAATAAATTCACAATCATACATGATACCACATTTTAGCAAGCATGGATTAAATGTTAAAACAACTCAAGTTGATTGACAATACTATACAAATTTAGCATGAAACTAGGTACTAATTGAGTAACATATTTAATATGGAATCTAGACATTCTCTCATGCATTTACCACATTTGTAATCACACTTAGCTTGTTGTTTTAACTTGCATTACACATTATTCACATGGATTACACTTATTCACATGCTAGCACATTCACTTTAGATTTTCACATACTCAATTACACATTTCACATTTCATAAGTTCACATACACATATATTCACATTTCACATTTAGTTGTCGTGACACATAGTCCAAACCACCACTAGAAGGACATACATAACACATTCACATATCTATCACCTAGGTAAAATAGTGATAGATCTTGGTTAACTGCGCAGAACCGAGAGAAACACTCTCCATCCTAACCAGTGGTACTTGTCCACCTCCAGGATTTCATCCTATTTGCCCATAGGATTTCACACACTATGAACCTTCCCATAGGGACTTTATTACGGTAGGGTCCTGTTGAGCAACTACCTCTAAGAAATCTAATGACTTTCTTAGATTTTATAAAACTATGTTTTTGTTATGACAAATCTTTAAATATATGTTTTATATCACAAAAATCATTTTTCAGGAAAGAATATCCTAAAAATTTCTAAAGCCACAACTATCTCTCAACATACTGAATCCGACTGCCATATTCAACTCCTTCAGAATAGCAGTCAGAAATCAAAGTCCACGTTGTTTACATAGTATTCGACTTATACAGTCGAATATCTTTCTTCAGTATTCGACTCATACAGTCGAATACCTTTGTTCTGCATTCGACTCATACAGTCGAATACCTTTGTTCTGCATTCGACTCATACAGTCGAATACCTTTATTCTGCATTCGACTCATAGTCGAATACCTTTATTCTGCATTCGACTCATGACTTCGACTCTTACAGTCGAACGTCTGCTCTGTATTCGACCAATACCTTCAAATGCCTAAAATACTTTAGAAACTCTGTATACAACTGTAGTCGAATCATATTGATCTCTCGAGTCGAATCACTCTTTCTTCAATCGACTCATCTGTTCACATTCGACTACACTGAAATCTTGTACTTTACTTTTCACACACCACTAGTTCTATATGAACATCATCAAATCTAGTTTGTGTATTTTTAACAACAAGATTGTTGTATGCATATTATCTTAATAACTTCGAAAAGTTATTATTATATTTTTAATAGAATCTTGACATGAAAGCTCTCAAATTAATTATCCTATGCTAAACATGTTCTGAAAAGTGTCTCACTAAATTTCTCAGTACTGATGTCCTACCTTGCCTTATTGTTAGCTTCTCAAGACACATAGCATTTATGTAAAATTCAGACGCATGGCATCTGATCATCTCACCTACCACTGATAGACCCATACTTTATCTTTATGTCTGTCTGTCTGCTATCTGTAATACTGATGGGATACAAGATTCCATACTTTGTACATAACTTTTCTGACACACCTACGATAAGGGTATGGAGATACGTTTTTTTCGTTTTGTCTTGTCCTTGCAACATGCATTTATTGAGCATGTGTTCAGCATGCCTCTCCCTCAGCTATTTGCCACAAGAGCCTATCTTCTAGCTGTTAACAAAATAAAGACCTCGGGAAGAAGCTATTTGGATGACCTGCTGGGCAATATCTTCAGGACACAAAGAAATTCAGAATTCCTTCTCAAACGGCTATATTGCAAACGACCACAAGCTTCAACGGTCATCTTCTCAAACGGTCATAATTTGAAGACTATAAAAGGAGCTCAAGAGGAAGAGAACATACATACAACATACTGAGAGATACATACAGTGATACATAGAATCCACAACTGTTTCAAGTCTCATTCTCCTACAAGAGCCATTCGTCTTCCTCTAGCTCTCTGAAGCCTTCATGCTTGATTTCCTTTGAGAGTTTCCTTGTGCTCAGATAGGAGAAGTTCTGTCTGTGGGTGGCAATTGTACTCAGTGTCAATTCTCTTTAGTCCACCCCCTTTCACTTCAGATAGGATTTAAAATCAATTCTATATCTGTTGTATCTATCTGAAGTCTGTGTGTTTGCGCTCAATTTTGAGGAAAACACACCCCTGTCAATTTTTTCTTTGTACTTGTGCAGAAGTCTGTCTCTGCACTTTTCCCTTCTTGTGAAGGGAAGGCCTTGGTGAAAAGGCATTTCTGTACCCCTGTATAGGGAAGACTTGCTCGGGAGCAAGTGGGTATTGTAATTCCTCTCAAGGGTGAGAGAAGGCCAAATTCATTGGTAGATTAATGAAATCTCAAGTGGTTGGCTTGAGGACTGGATGTAGGACTTCCATGTGGGAAGGGCCGAACCAGGATAAAATCTGTGTCTAATTTCTTTGTGTGATTGTTTCCGCCAAGTCTACACTTGAATCACACACATCACTTTGAGTACTAACCTATTCATTTAGTGCTGTGATTTTCAGAAGAAATTTTAAAAGATCAAAATTCCTATTCACCCCCCTCTACGACTGCTTAGCTTGCCATTTCGATCCAACAAGTGGTATCAGAGCGAGGTCTTCTCAGAAGAATCCTAAAAAGATTTGAGAAGAAATGGCATCTGAAGCTCACAACTTTGAAGGCCAATCGGTTACAAGACCACCATTCTTTGATGGTGAAGATTATCAATATTGGAAGATGAGGATGGAATGCTTGATCAGAGGTACTGACTTCGACCTCTGGCAGGTAATAGAACAAGGTGATTTTCAAGTCCTTGCAGAATCCTCTTCTGGTGCTCTTTCTATTGCTGACAAAAGAAATATGTCTTTAAATTATAAAGCAAAAAATTATCTATGCTGTGCTTTATCTAAAAGAAAGTTTAATAGATTATCGCCTGTAAAACAGCAAAAGAAATGTGGGATAAGCTACAAGTTACATATGAAGGTACAGATAGGGTTAAACAACTAGAATAGACATACTTGTATATCAGTATGAACAATTCAAAATGCTTCCAAATGAGAATATTACTTAAATGTACAATAGATTCTCAAATATAATTGTAGGTTTAAGTGCTTTAGGGAAAATCTGACAAACGAAGAAACTGTTAGAAAAATATTAAGATCTCTGACAAATGTTTGGACACCTAAAGTCACAGCCATAGAGGAAGCACATGATCTAACACAATTAACTATTGATAAGTTAATAGGATCCCTCATGGCACATGAAATAAACATGGAAAAGTTCTCTGAAATTCTTCAAAGAAGAAAATTTCAAATGCTTTAAAGATTGCAGATTCCTCTTCATCTGAGGATTCTAAAGAGAAATCAGATGACAGTGATGATGAGGCTATGCTCTCAAGGAAGCTGCAAAGAATCTTGGCTAAGAAGAAGAAATTTGGGTCAAGGAAATTCTTTAAAAAAGACAAGAAGAAAGAACCTACATGTTATGAATGCAATTAGCCAGGACATTACAAATCTAAATGTCCCAGACTCAAGAAAAAGGATCAAGTGGACAAATCAGATAAGAAGAAAGGAAAAGAAAAGAAGTTCAGAAGATTCAAAAAGAAGGCTATGGCAGCAACATGGGATAATGAAGATGCTACCAGCTCAGAGTCTTCCAGCTCGGAATCTGAGGAAGACGAAAAGGCAAATCTAGCCCTCATGGCAGGACTAGAACAGGTAAATTCTGAAACATCTTTTGCTTCTTGTTCTGAATCTGATTCTGATAATATTGAAGATGCATTTAACGAGCTCTATGAAAATACAAATCTGTGGTAAAACAAATAAAGATAGTTAAGCTAAATTTAATCAACCAAGAAAAGAGCATACCTTTCTTAAAAGGAAACTGAAAGGTTGAATCAAAATCTAAATGAACTAAAAGAGCAAATGAGTTACTCTGTGAAGATTTGAAGAATACAAATAGCAAAAATTTAAAATTAGAATCAAATCTAAACTTGCTCAAAAATGAAGAAAAATTAGTAGTGGAAAATAACTATCTAAAAGCTACCATTGAAAAGATTTCTAATTGCAAAACCTCACTATTTGTTAGAATTAACGGTTCTAGATCTGGTAGAAAGAAATATTGTAAGGCCCTCGAATTTCCGTCGCATTATTTGTATTTGTGTGTGTATGATTGTGCTTGTGTATGTATGTACATATTTACGTACGTATTAGTTAATACAAGTACGTGTGCATGTGTTTAGATTAAATATAAATAATGTATGTATTGCATGGTGATAGTATGGGTATAATACCGTATACATATTGCATGTATATATGCACGGTATGCATGGTTTTCTGCATATTTCAGAGTTCTGGCCGAAGGCCATCTTGGCGTCAACCCCAGGCCGTTTAGCTGGTGTCAGCGTCCAGACATGGACGCCAACACTAATCCTGGCGTCCAGAGATATGGACGCCAATCTCTCTGGCCTGCATGCGCAGCAGAGCTGCAAGCTTCTGAAACAAGAAAGCCCAGCCATTGGGGGTTCTCCCCAACGGCTCTGAGGGCTGTCATATCACCCAAGGAGTGGGAGAGGGGTCTCTCCTTAAGTCTAAAACCGGAGCTCCCTTCCCCTAGCCTCTTTTCACCCTTGCAAGAGGAGAAAAAGAGAAAGAAAAACCCTAGAGAGAAAACTGTGAGAAAAACCCACTTTGCCACCCAAAAATCCAACCCCCTGGAGCTTGATCCGACGTTCCACTGCTTCAAGGAGGTTGCTGGACCGACGAGGAAGGCTTCCCCGACCTCGGCTTGCTATGGATCTCGCTCAAGAACCCGGAGGAAGAAGATCTAGGAGGGAGTTCTGCACTTCTTGGGACAGCCCAAGGAGAGCTTCACCGAGCCCTAGATCCTTTGGAGAAATTTTTAAAAGGCAAGTGACCTATCCATGATGTTCCCGTATGTGTCTAGGTCGTTTCTATTATTTTTATGGATTTTTCCTCGAGTCCTAGACCCTCCCATTCACCAAATCTTGAGAGGTCGGGTCTGTGTTTCTGCACAGACCTGCATCGACGGCAAGGTCTTTGGACGCCGATATTATGCTTGGCGTCCATCGGCCATGCCGCTGACCCTGAGTCAGCGGCCAGAGACCGCCACCAAGTTCCTCTGGACAGAACAGTGAACTGTTCTGCCCTTCCTTTACATTAATTTTGGTATGGTTTCCGTGATGAGGATTTATGGTAATCCTATACTCTATGTATATAGTCAATTGTGTGTGTTGGATGAATATGGTGTGTGATGGTGAATGTAGGAATATTGTATCCCTTAAACTTGTGAGCATGACTTGTTGAAAATCTTGCAAATCCATGTTTCATGATTAGGATTAGTATGAATGCCTTGGTTTTGTCTGATCATGAAGATTAGTGGGTCAGTATATGTGTATGCAATTTTGATAAATTATCCATGCTTGTATAAATTGCCAATAAATCCGGTTCGGTAAGTAAAAAGACATACAAGAAAGATTGTGATGATTAATCTATAGATGTATGATTTAGGGAAATCTTGTATTCTCAAATCATGCGTATGTTAGTAGCCTCTGTTTAAACAGTAAGTGGCAAATTGCAAGATGTGTTAAACTCCATGTTAACTTAAGTTGTGAATGACATGCAAAAATAGGTATTTGATTTTCTGTAATTATATTTAGCTCAGAAAAATCTGAAAATTTGAGTGTATGATCTTGAACCTGAAAACAGCATGTGGTTAAACTTTCAGGTCATTTGGATTAGTAAATAAGAAGTTATGTATTTTCATGTAAAATGTGATAATCTACGTATATTATTGTAATGTGATTAGTTATTGTCTAAAACCAACTTGATTGGTGAAATTACTGTGTGCTAAGCTCTTGAAATTCTGTAGTACCATGTTAGGAAAAACAGAGATATTCATGTGAGTGAGAAAGTGAATGTGATGAAAGTGTGAAGTGTAAACCATGTGTAAAACGGTAAATGTGTAATGTGTAACTGTGCCAATGTGACACTGCTTCCGTAGAGGGCAGTGGAGCTGTATCAGGGAAAAGTCCCCCTGAGAAAGTTCAATGTGTAAGTGACCCTATGGGCATTAGGGGGAATCCTGGAGGTGGACAAGTACCACTGGTTAGGGTGGAGACTTGTTCTCCCGGTCTGCGCAGTCTAAGAGTCGCCATTGGAATGCCTAGATGGCGTCTATGTGTAATGTGATGTGTATATGTCCTTCTATGGTGGTTTGGACTATGTGTCACGGCACCTAAAATGTGTAATGTGAAATGTGTAATGTGTATGTGTCCATGTGTAAATGTGTAAGTGACAATGTGAATGTGTATGTGTAAAGTGAACCATGTGAAAGAGGAAACTTGTGTAAAGAAAATGTGAAACTAAAGATGTGAAAATATGTTATTGAAAACCATGTGAGACAAATCTGAAATCATGTGAAATCAGTGAATATATGTTATTATCATCATGTTATTATGTGCAAAGATGTCTGTTGGCCCTTTTGGTACGGCAGCAAGCAAACCTAGAGGGGGGGTGAATAGGTTTTTCTGAAATCTGAAATAGAATCTTAAACACAGAAAATAACACTTGAAAGTTTGGTTAGTTTAGTGTGATAAGAGTAGCAGTGCCGAAGCAAATAAACAATCACACAAGGACACAGGAGATTTATCCTGGTTCGGCCCTTCCCACATGGAAGTCCTACGTCCAGTCCCCAAGCAAACTCTTGGGATTTCACTAACCAAGGGTACAGTCCCCCTTATGGACCTTACAACACCCTGGATCCCCCACCAGGTCTTCTTCTCTTTCCCGGGCAAGAAGGCAGCCCACTTCTCTTACAGGTAAAGAAGCCAACCTCCTGGAACAAACCCCAGTGCGGTTCTGCTAGACACAAACCCCTAGCTGGGTTAACAACTGTACAAACCCCAGTTAGGTTCTGCTAGACACCAACCCCTAGCTGGGTTAACAACTGGTACAAACCCCAGTTAGGTTCTGCTAGACACCAACCCCTAGCTGGGTTAACAACTGTATACAGTCCTACAGCTGGACACAGATCTTTCTTAGAAAGATCAGACTGAGAGACCTTACAAGATGAACACTCATGTAAAGCTCACAGTCCCAAACTCTCCCCAGATATACAATAAGCTCGGAGAGAAACAGAAGAGAGAAAAGAAGGCTCGAATGCTTGAAAGCTTGGAAGCTTGAGAGCTTGAAATGCTTTGAATGCTTCTTCTTGGCTCAGGCTCTTTCTCTCTTTCCTTGAGTGTATGTGGCGTGAAGGTGCTTCTCACAGATGTACACTCCTTCAAAGATATTCAAGAAAAGGCTCTCATTGTTCTTCAGCAATGCTCCATCTTTTATATTGAGCAGCTTTAGAATAGATCCGTTGAAGAGATCCGTTGGAGCTCTTCTAGTCGTTGCTGATCTTTCTCTTCATTTGTCTTAATCAGACTCTGATGGTCTTCGATGTCTGTGAGCATAGAAGAGAGTGTTAGCATAAAAGAGTGTTTATGATAAACGATGCATGGTACTGTGCTTCTGCTAACATACTGAAAATAGTAGGTCATATCTTTTTGACAAGATTCTGAAATATGCATGCAGCTTTTTGTCAGAAGATATTTGACTTTTTATTTAAGCGCCAAGCATATTTGAAATATAAAGGCAATCTGTGTTTCAACAGAATCCATGAAGAAATCGTTATGAGCATGACTTATGAAATCGTTATAGGAACGATTTCTTAACAAATCGTTATGGGAACGATTTCTTACCAATCACTGCGCTCAAAGAAGAAATCGTTAAGGCCACTTATCAAATCGTTATGGCATCGATTTCTTAACAAAACGTTATGGCTTCTAAAGAAATCGTTGCGAATACTTATGAAATCATTATGGCATCGACTTCTTGGAAAATCATTTCGGTCACTTAAGGAATCGTTATGGAACGACTTCTTATCAAATCAATACGCTCAAAGAAGAAATCGTTATGGCCACTTATCAAATCGTTATGGCATCGACTTCTTAGCAAATCGTTGCGGCGCTTGATACTTTGGCACTTTAAACAGAAATCGATGTATATTGATTAAACATCGATTTTATCATTTTAGTGCGCCAAATATTGCATCAATGAAAGACTTAGCTTTTGCTATGAGATTGATGCGACACAGATGAAACAAAATATTCAATTTAAGTTACATCATAAATTTTATTATCACCAAAATACAAGAACAAATAGAAAGTGGTTCAACAATCTCCCCCTTTTTGGTGATGACAAAATTTATGTGAATTTTCTGATAAAAATATATATAGCAAAGAGGTTTCAGAAAATTCATACAAACTCTCCCCCTTTTTGTCACTAACCAAAAAGGATGGATCTTACCAGGATTTTCTCTCCCCCTTTTTGAGAGAATTTCTTACCATAGAGGGGTTCAACAATTTTGATATTTGAACTTACTCCCCCTTAATCTTTGCTCCCCCTGAGCATGAGACTCCCTCTTAATGTGAGGCAAGTCTGATCTTGTTGCTCTTGACCTTTGACATGTTGTTTGTCAAGTCTTCAAGATTTTTATCTGCATACATCTTAACAGAAAACTTGCAAACACTGTTAGTAGCATTGTAGCTTACTGAATATAACAAACATAAATGTACATTAAAAATACAAAACTAAAACTAAAGGATGACTACTTCCTCTTCAGATTGGAATGAAGTGAAGAGTTGGTAATCACCAATCGGATGTTTTTGAGCATCCTCTAACCATACCCATTTGAATGCCTTTTCCTTTTGTTCATCAAGAGTAGATAGGCATTTTCTTTTCTAATGTTGAAGCTACCTGAGGAGTTGTTTACAGAAGATGTCTCCTGAGAAGTTACTTGGATTTTATGAGCCTTATCCTCAGCGTTTTCATCATCAGAAGCTTCTTCAGCGCTTATTTCTTTAGAGATATCCTTTTTGAAAAAGATATGAGGCTTCCCCACAATCTGAGGTTCCTCCTTTATTTCTTCTTCTTCATGTGGAAGGATAACTTCCTGAGGTGCTTCCTGTTGCTCCCCTTGAGTGGCGACAGTTAGAGATGATGGAGTTATAGCTTCCTGTCTTGTTTCTTTAAACACTTGAGCATCAGTAGGTATTTCATCCGTAGTGGGTATTTCTTCATATGTGAGCTTCAATTTGTCCCACATATCTTTAGCAGATATACATGCAGATATTTTACTAAATTCCTTTTTAGATAAAGCACAACATAAATAATTTTTAGCTTTAAAGTTTAGTGATAACTTTATCTTATCCGCTGCTGTGATAGTAGTAGTGTTTTCAGCAGGGATAAAAACAAAATCACCTACCTCAATTACCTGCCACAGATCAAAGTCTGTGCCTCGAATGAAGCATTCCATCCTTATCTTCCAGTGTTGATAATCTTCTCCATCAAAGAATGGAGGTCTGGTGACTGATTGTCCTTCAGCATATCCTTGAGCTGCCATGGATCTTTACTCTAAGATCGTTGGATCTTCTTTGAAAGTTCAGAGACTCGCTCTGATACCACTTGTTGGCCCTTTTGGTACGGCAGCAAGCAACCTAGAGGGGGGGTGAATAGGTTTTTCTGAAATCTGAAATAGAATCTTAAACACAGAAAATAACACTTGAAAGTTTGGTTAGTTTAGTGTGATAAAGAGTGCAGTGCGGAAGCAAATAAACAATCACACAAGGACACAGGAGATTTATCCTGGTTCGGCCCTTCCCACATGGAAGTCCTACGTCCAGTCCCCAAGCAAACTCTTGGGATTTCACTAACCAAGGGTACAGTCCCCCTTATGGACCTTACAACACCCTGGATCCCCCACCAGGTCTTCTTCTCTTTCCCGGGCAAGAAGGCAGCCCACTTCTCTTACAGGTAAAGAAGCCAACCTCCTGGAACAAACCCCAGTGCGGTTCTGCTAGACACAAACCCCTAGCTGGGTTAACAACTGGTACAAACCCCAGCTAGGTTCTGCTAGACACCAACCCCTAGCTGGGTTAACAACTGGTACAAACCCCAGTTAGGTTCTGCTAGACACCAACCCCTAGCTGGGTTAACAACTGTATACAGTCCTACAGCTGGACACAGATCTTTCTTAGAAAGATCAGACTGAGAGACCTTACAAGATGAACACTCATGTAAAGCTACAGTCCCAAACTCTCCCCAGATATACAATAAGCTCGGAGAGAAACAGAAGAGAGAAAAGAAGGCTCGAATGCTTGAAAGCTTGGAAGCTTGAGAGCTTGAAATGCTTTGAATGCTTCTTCTTGGCTCAGGCTCTTTCTCTCTTTCCTTGAGTGTATGTGGCGTGAAGGTGCTTCTCACAGATGTACACTCCTTCAAAGATATTCAAGAAAAGGCTCTCATTGTTCTTCAGCAATGCTCCATCTTTTATATTGAGCAGCTTTAGAATAGATCCGTTGAAGAGATCCGTTGGAGCTCTTCTAGTCGTTGCTGATCTTTCTCTTCATTTGTCTTAATCAGACTCTGATGGTCTTCGATGTCTGTGAGCATAGAAGAGAGTGTTAGCATAAAAGAGTGTTTATGATAAACGATGCATGGTACTGTGCTTCTGCTAACATACTGAAAATAGTAGGTCATATCTTTTTGACAAGATTCTGAAATATGCATGCAGTTTTTTGTCAGAAGATATTTGACTTTTTATTTAAGCGCCAAGCATATTTGAAATATAAAGGCAATCTGTGTTTCAACAGAATCCATGAAGAAATCGTTATGAGCATGACTTATGAAATCGTTATAGGAACGATTTCTTAACAAATCGTTATGGGAACGATTTCTTACCAAATCACTGCGCTCAAAGAAGAATCGTTAAGGCACTTATCAAATCGTTATGGCATCGATTTCTTAACAAACGTTATGGCTTCTAAAGAAATCGTTGCGAATACTTATGAAATCGTTATGGCATCGACTTCTTGGAAAATCATTTCGGTCACTTAAGGAATCGTTATGGAACGACTTCTTATCAAATCAATACGCTCAAAGAAGAAATCGTTATGGCCACTTATCAAATCGTTATGGCATCGACTTCTTAGCAAATCGTTGCGGCGCTTGATACTTTGGCACTTTAAACAGAAATCGATGTATATTGATTAAACATCGATTTTATCATTTTAGTGCGCCAAATATTGCATCAATGAAAGACTTAGCTTTTGCTATGAGATTGATGCGACACAGATGAAACAAAATATTCAATTTAAGTTACATCATAAATTTTATTATCACCAAAATACAAGAACAAATAGAAAGTGGTTCAACAATGTCTAGAATCCATGTTAGGGATAATTGGTGAAACGGGTACAAGATAGCATGATTGTTTGATCACATGATATGTTTATGCAATATTGTAGCTTTCATGTATAGGTTTACAGCCGTTAAACCATGTGAAATCAGCAACCTAAAGAATGTGAAAAGGGTTATGTATGTACTTAAGGACATGTGAAATCCATGCTAGTTGTGTTCCCCTTTCATGCATGCACAATGTTCATGTTGGTAGCTCTCATGTTTAGGTTCTTTAAAGACAAAATTTCATGAGTAAATGGAATAGAGAGCATGTGATAGGTAAATTTTATCCTTAGAAATCTGAAAGCATGATCCATGTATAAGTTGTAAAACTTTCATGATAGGTTGAAAGTTAAATTGACTAGCATGCCATGTGTTGCAAATTGTAAATGTGCTTGTAGAAACCACTAGGACTTGTACGTGTATATCATGAGTAGTGTTGCTTGCTGAGTCCTTGGACTCACTCCTTGCTTCGGCGTACAGGTATAGTTGGTGACACGGCACCGTTGGAGGAAACAGTGGAGACGGACTCCGAGCGCGGAGACTAGCTTGGAGTTTCTTGAGATTTGTGTATTTCATAAGTATGTAATTTGAACATTGTATTAGAGTATATGAAAGGATGTATAAATGTGGACAATTTGTGGTTCTATTTCAGCAATTTAAATTATGTGGACCTTTAGTTCTTTTATGTAAATTGCGAATTGCATGTATGTTTAATGTGGATGATGAATGAATGGAGACAGTTGTCTTTTACTTCCGCTACTCTGTTGTATATTCACGTGTATCTCAGCTGTATGTATCGTTTGGGTAAATGTCCCACTGTGAGACTTGCTATACCGACGTGGGTTGGTATAACGTACCGGTATAATGAGGGCCGTCACAAATATAGATTAGGATACACTCCTCCACAAAATAAAGAAGAGATTATTTATCCAGAAGTGTATCCAACTCCTAAATTTGTGGCTGAAAAGAACATAAAAAATACTAAAAAGGTAAATCAGCATAACTATAAACAAAAACAGAAATCCAGCAACAATGTGCACAGGAAAAATGATTTCAGTTTGTGCTGTACTCATTGCAATCAATTAGGACACACTGTTAGCACCTGCACCACTAGACATTTACGATGGATTCCTAAAACTAACCATCATGGACCCAAGAAAATTTGGGTACCAAAGTTACAACTTAGCCTATTTTGCAGGGCCGGCTGAGGGCATCCAAATGGTATTTGGATAGTGGATGCTCAAGGCATATGACAGGAGATAGGAAGCTTTTCACCAATTTTAGAGAAGAATCCGGTCAAGTAACTTATGGAGATAATGGAAAAGGAAAAGTGCTAGGATGTGGAACCATTGGTACTAAAGAGAAGAATTTAATTGAAGATGTTATGTATGTAGAAGGTTTGAAGCGCAACCTGATCAGTATTAGTCAACTATGTGATAAAGGGCATTTAGTAAGTTTTCAGAATGACAAGTTTAATTCAGAAGGATAACAAGATTGTCTTTGAAGCACAAAGAGTGAAGAATCTGTACACATTGCAACTAGCAGAGTTAAAAGAAGTAAACTTGTGTCTAGCTACCACCAAAAGTGATGAATCTGATCTTTGGCATAGAAGACTTGGTCATGCTAGCACTTCAGTGATCAAGAAGTTGATAAGGCATGATCTGGTTGAAGGACTTCCCAAACTCAAGCTCAGAAAACATGGAATATGTTCACCTGTGCAAAGGGAAAGCAGACCAAGACCTCTTTTCAGTCTAAAACAATTGTTACAACTTCAAGCCATTGGAACTAATGCACATGGATTTGTTTGGACCAATGAGGATAGTCAGTCTTGGCGGAAAATTGTATGGCTATGTGCTTGTTGATGATTATTCAAGGTATACTTGGGTATCATTTTTAGAAGTCAAATCTGAAGCTTTCCAAGCATTTCTGAAGTTCAGCAAAGTAGTTCAGAAAAATCAGAAATTTCAGATCACAAATCTCAGGTCAGATCATGGTGGTGAATTTAAAATTGAAGAATTTATGGAATTCTGTGAAGAAAATGGAATTGAACACAACTTCTCAGCTCCAAGAACACCCCAACAAAATGGAGTAGCAGAAAGAAAGAACAGAACACTGTTGGACATGGCCAGAACAATGCTAAATGAGTATAATCTACCAAAGTACTTCTGTGCAGAAGCAGTGAATACAACTTGCTATATCATCAACAGATGCATGATTAGACCAATTCTGAGCTATACAAGGACAAGAAGCCAAATATCAGTCATCTCAGACCATTTGGTTGTAAGTGTTTCATTTTAAATAATGGTAAGGATAATCTAGGTAAATTAGATGCTAAAAGTGATGAAGGCTTTCTCTTAGGATATGTTTCAAAACCTAGAGGCTATAAGGTATTTAATAGAAAAACCTTAACAATAGAGCAATCAGTTCATGTATTATTTGATGAAACTAACCCCTCTATCAGAAAATAGAAGAAGAAGAATGTGTTGATGATCTGTGCAGGGATCTAGAAAAGACATCTCTTGAAGAAGAAGAAAGATAAAGAAGAAGAAGATCCTCCATTAGAAGATCTTCAACAACAAGAAGAATCACAAGAAGGACTACCTAAAGAATTGAGGTACCACCGGGACCATCCTAGAGAAAACATAATTGGTGATCCTCAATCCAGAATAAGAACAAGAGGTATGCAAATTCCTTGTGACTTCTCTGCATTAGTTTCACAAGTTGAGCCTAAGACAATCAATGATGCACTGAATGATGAATCTTGGATCCTTTCTATGCAAGAAGAGCTTAATCAGTTCAAACGTAGTGAAGTTTGGACCCTTGTGCCTAGACCTACTGATCATCCAGTTATTGGAACCAGATGGGTTTTCAGGAATAAAATGGATGAGTCAGGGGTAATTACTAGGAACAAAGCTAGACTTGTAGCGCAAGGATATTCCCAAGAGGAAGGCATAGATTTTGATGAAACCTATGCTCCAGTTGCTAGATTAGAGGCAATCAGAATTTTATTAGCTTATGCTTGCTCTCTCAATATCAATTTATTTCAGATGGATGTTAAAAGTGCTTTTCTGAATGGTTTCATTAAAGAAGAAGTATATGTTGAGCAACCACCTGGTTTTGAAGATAATAAGTATCCTTATCATGTTTTCCGTTTAAAGAAAGCACTATATGGTCTGAAACAAGCACCAAGAGCTTGGTATGAAAGATTAAGTGCTTATCTTATATCAAATGATTTTATAAGAGGAAAAGTAGATAACACCCTATTTATAAAGAAATTTTCAGATGGAATCTTAATTGTACAAATCTATGTTGATGACATTATCTTTGGATCTACTAATGAATCACTCTGCAAATTCTTTGAAAATTTGATGCAAAGTGAATTTGAAATGAGCATGATGGGTGAACTTAATTATTTTCTTGGATTGCAAATTAAGCAAACCAAAGAAGGAACTCACATCTGTCAAACCAAATACATTTCAGATTTACTGACTAAGTATGGCTTTGACAAATGTAAGCCCTTAGGAACACCCATGAGCTCAGGCATTAAGTTAGACAGTGATCCTCTTGGCAAAAAGGTAGACCAAAAGACCTATAGAGGAATGATAGGATCACTGCTCTATCTCACTGCAAGTAGACCAGATATAATGTTTAGTGTCTGTCTCTGTGCAAGATTCCAAGCTGATCCAAAAGAATCTCATGTTCTTGCAGTAAAAAGAATTTTCAGATATCTCATTAATACAAGTAACTTAGGTTTATGGTATCCTAGATGTTCTGATTTCAAGTTGATTGGTTATAGTGATGCTGACTATGCTCGATGCAAATTAGATAGAAAAAGCACCAGTGGTACATGTCAAATTCTTGTAGGTTGTTTGATATCTTGGTCTTCTAGAAAGCAAATTCAGTAGCTTTATCCACTACAGAAGCTAATATATTGCAGCTGAAGTTGCTGTACTCAACTCCTGTGGATCAAGCATCAGTTAGAAGACTATGGTCATCAACTTCAAGATATTCCAATGCTTTGCGACAACACAAGTGCTATAAATTTAACAAAGAATCCAATTCAGCATTCAAGAACCAAGCATATTGAGGTTAAACATCATTTCATCAGGGACCATGTAAGTAATGGAAAATTTCTCTTGAATTTGTTTCTACAGAAAATCAATTAGCAGATATTTTTACAAAACCTCTCCCTGAAGATAGATTTACTTCAATAAGAAGAGAAATAGGTATGTGCAATCCTGATTAAACTAATAAAGTAGTGTTTGAACTGCCTTGATAAAACCTTCCTTGAACTGTCTGTGAAAGTATCCTGAAAATCGCTATGTCCTATATTCGACTCATGCATTCGATTCATGAGGAACCGACGCATTCGATTCATGTTATAATGATATATTCGACTAATGCAGTCGAATACCTAATTCGATTCATTAAGTTAATTTAAACCGACGCTTACCTTTTAGAATTCTTTAATTGAGGTAATTGACACCTCATTAAGGCGCGTCCATTCGTAATTAAACGGTCAAATCAATCATCGCGTCCATTCGTAATTAAACGGTCAAATCAATCATCGCGACTGTTCATCCTGAAATCGCGCTAGTTACTTTTTTCTTATATGAGAAAACCTCTTCTCCTTTCAAAACACCCGTTTGAAATCCCCTTTCGACTCACCTGTCTTCTTGCGTTCTTCACGCCTTCACTGTGCTCCGACAAAGGACTCTCCAGAAACCATCTGAAACCTCATTCCTCCAGAAGAAAGGTAGGATCCTTCATCTCTACTAGTCATTTCTTTCTCTCCTCTGAAGGTTTCCTAAGTCCCTTTCGTTTCTTTCATCTAGATGGCTTCCCTTAGGGCTTCTGAGTCTGTCCAGTTGACCCCTGACCAACTCCAGCGTCTTGCTAAGATTCCCATTTGCTCTGGGAAGGCTGTTGAGTTCTCCCATTTGTCTGGAAATTTGTCTTGGGTAGAAGAGACTATGAATGCTATGGGTTGGACCAGAATGTGTCAAATTTCTAAACCCTTTGTTGCCGATACAGTCAGATCCTTTTATGCTTCACTGCAAGTCTCTGATGGGAACTCAGTTGTAGGGTATGTTAAAGGCACCAAAATCATAATTTCTGAAGGGCTTTTGGTTGAGTTTTTGGATTGTCCCAACTCAGGGCATAGGCTTAGTGAGTTCATCCCTTTGGAAAAGCAAAATCTAGGGATTATTGGTAGCCTGGGGACCCTCAGCAAGCGAGGACTTCAAGTCAATGAGTTGTCTGCTGAGAAAAGACTGATTCACTCTATTATTACCAATATCATCACCCCTAGAGCAGGAACTCATTCTTCCATCACTGCTAGGGATGGTAATTTGCTATTTTGGGCAATTCAGAGGCATAGGGTGAATCTGCCAGCAGTTATTCTGGAGAAGATGATTGCTTCAAAAGATCTCCAAGAATCTCTTCCATATGGATCTCTACTGACTCTTATCTTCAAGAAATTCTCAGTGGATCTATCTAGAGAGATGTTTGTTGAAATCAAGGAGAAGATTGGTATTAAGATTGGTATTTTCACTTTAAAAAGAAGCAAGTACTCCTTGGTTGGTAGGAAGCAGAATTTGTGGTACAAAAGTTCAGTCCCTGAGTGTGAGCATGAAGTATATCCTGATGAATCTTTGGTTTCTTTGCTCACACATGAAGTCCCTACATCCAAAGTTCAACATGAACATCCTTCTATCCAGATCAGATCTGAAGAGTCCATTCCTGTGCAAGAAGATGTTCCACCAACCATTCCAGTTCCAGATGTTCCAGAGGACACCATCAATGATGTCCTAAGAGATATTAGAGGCAAAAGAATCATTTCTGAAGATATTCCAGCCTCTTCCCCCCAGGATCACCTCTTTGAAGATAGAGAGCCTGACAACTCTCCTTCTCAGTTTGAGACCCGGCCAAGGTCTCAGGGGCAGAGCAGCAACAGCCTCAGTAATATTTTGGAAATGGTTAGAAGTCAAAATGAGAACATGTCAGTTCTCCATATGCAAGTTGTTCTGTTAGATACTAAGTTTGATAGCTTGTCTGAGGAAGTCAAGCAAATCAAGGATCTCCTATTGCAGTTGGTGTGCCAACCAGGCACCTCTAGGCCATCAGGGCCTTTCTCCTCACATCAGCAGAAGAGACAGTGCCAGCTCAAGAGAATGAATACCAAGCAGAACCTCAAGTACCTATACCTGAGAACCATCTTGAGCAACCTGTCAAAGAACCAGCAGTTCAGGCTGAAGAGCAGCCTATTGAATCTGAGCAGCAGCAAGTTGAGCAGACCACTGAGCAGCAGGCTCAGTTGGCAGTAGTTGTATTTAAACCAAGTGATCAGCAGCAGCAGTAGCAATAAGTGCAAGAATCAGAAAATCAGCCAGAAGAAGTGGCAACAGCTGTAGAGGACCCTATGCAGAAGGCAGCAGCCAAGAGACCTCTCGAGCCCTCTCAAGATCGTCAGACTTTTAAGAGAAAGGTGAAGAGGAGATTAGTCAAGGATGGTGTTCCTGTCAAACCAATCCTCCCTTCTCCTTCTTCCAGAGCCTCATCTCCCACTGCTACACTTGAACCTGAACCTGCTTCATCAGCACCACTATCTCCACACTCCTCCTTGGATCTACTTCCAGTAATCACTCCTGTAGGTTCCTTCAAACAGGACGTTAAATTCTCCATCTACCCCTTGAAATACTAGGTTGAACCTCTTGAAGAGTTCACCATGACTCTCTCAACCCAACCTCCTCATTTTTATTCCTCTCTTCCTACAGCCTCAAAATCTGACTCCAAGAAATCATTGATGCCTTTAGTTGAGATACTTCCTAGTATCCAACTGTCCGCCTCCAAAGGACCCAAATTGGGAGACAAACCTTCCTCTCTACTTCCTCCGTTTTGGTATGCCTTCACTCATTCTCTAAACAACACATGAATTTGTTCAGAGAATATCTTGCCATTAGAGCCTTTTTGGAAGTTCATGAGTTGCCAGATTTCACATTTGAACACTCGCTTCCTATTTAAATTCAAACTTCCCAACTTTCTCTTTCTGATCTCCAACTCATATCTCAGAAGAGCCACTGCCTCACTCCCCAAGAATTTGTTGATCAATACCCTGAAGAGGCCGCCAGGTTCTTAGAAAATCAATCCAGAACCCATCACTTGACAACTGCTCAGCATCTTTCTCTTAGATTTCATGCCCTTTTTGCAGAGCATCTCAGGGCCTCTCAGGTCAAGTACCTTGAAATGAGATCTTTCAACCATGAAAGGTTCAAACTGGGATTGCATGATGTTTCCAGAGGGCAGTATGAGAATTTGCTCCGAGGACAAAGAGAGATTACTCCTTCCATGTCAGTGGCTTTGCCGTCAGGACTTCACCCTCCTTTGGTAGGAGCAGTCTCCTACAGAAGAGAATTTTCTGAAATATTCTTCAATCGATTCCTCCGAATTTCTGTAAGATTCAAAATCAAGTACAAATCTAAGCTCAGTTTCCAGAGGTTTATATTTATTCAGTTGTCAAAGAAATCCAAGCATCTCCTTGATATCTAGCTCAGTTTTACTGAATCCGAAAGATTCACCCCTGAGCAATGGGAAGCAGCCTATCCATCCTACCACTCTCAGTGCCGAAAAATGAAACTCAACATCAATCAATTTCACTCAAAAGTTCTAATGGATTTCCATAAGAGTGTCACTCATCGTTGGGCTGAGAGGTACCTCATTTACTATAAGGCTAAGGATGCAGCCATCTCACATGGCCTCTATTGGAATCTAACTTCAACGAATTCCTCCAACTAGCATCCACCAAAAAATTTGTGCCTCTCCGAGTCAGGATGGACACTGACAAGTTTCACTACAAGATTGGTTGGTACAGGAGGCGCCATGTTAAGTCTATCAAAAATTACCCTCCACCAACCCAGCCTACAATGTTGATGATGCTCTCTTTGAACATTCCTTCAACAAGAATGAAGAAAAACTCTGGGAGCTCATCCAACCATTCCTGAAATCAATCCCTGCTTCTCTGTTGTTGCCTCGTTCAGCTAGAGTCTGAACTTTTTAGTTGTAATTTCTTGTTTTAAACCTACTTACTACTATGTACTGTTTGCCATTTTATAGATGCAATTTCTTCCTACTTGTGAAATTCTCAAATGTTTTATCCTTTCTGTTAATGTCACAAAGGGGGAGAAAAAGGTATAAACATAGCATATGATACATATCTATTTAAAGATTTTTGTCATTAACAAAAAGGGGGAGAATTGTTGAGCAACTACCTCTAAGAAATCTAATGACTTTCTTAGATTTTATAAAACTATGTTTTTGCTATGACAAATCTTTAAATATATGTTTTATATCACAAAAATCTTTTTTCAGGAAAGAATATCCTAAAATTTTCTAAGGCCACAACTATCTCTTAACATACTGAATCCGACTGCCATATTCAACTCCTTCAGAATAGCAGTCAGAAATCAAAGTCCACATTGTTTACATAGTATTCGACTTATACAATCGAATACCTTTCTTCAGTATTCGACTCATACAGTCGAATACCTTTGTTCTGCATTCGACTCATACAGTCGAATACCTTTGTTCTGCATTCGACTCATACAGTCGAATACCTTTATTCTGCATTCGACTCACAGTCGAATACCTTTATTCTGCATTCGACTCATGACTTCGACTCTTACAGTCGAACGTCTGCTCTGTATTCGACCAATACCTTCAAATGCCTAAAATACTTTAGAAACTCTGTATTCAACTGTAGTCCAATCATATTGATCTCTCGAGTCGAATCACTCTTTCTTCAATCGACTCATCTATTCACATTCGACTACACTGAAATCCTGTACTTTACTTTTCACACACCACCAGTTCTATATGAACATCATCAAATCTAGTTTGTGTATTTTTAACAACAAGATTGTTGTATGCATATTATCTTAATAACTTTGAAAAGTTATTATTATATTTTTAACAGAATCTTGACATGAAAGCTCTCAAATTAATTATCCTATGCTAAACATGTTCTGAAAAGTGTCTCATTAAATTTCTCAGTACTGATGTCCTACCTTGCCTTATTGTTAGCTTCTCAAGACACATAGCATTTATGTAAAATTCAGACGCATGGCATCTGACCATCTCACCTACCACTGACAGACCCATACTTTAACTTTTTGTCTGTCTGTCTGCTATCTGTAATACTGATGGGATACGAGGTTCCATACTTTGTACTGAACTTTTCTGACCCACCTACCATAAGGGTATGGAGATACGTTTTTTTCGTTTTGTCTTGTCCTTGCAATAGGCATTTATTGAGCATGTGTTCAGCATGCCTCTCCCTCAGCTATTTGCTACAAGAGCTTATCTTCTAGCTGTTAACAAAATAAAGACCTCGGGAAGAAGCTATTTTGAAGAACTGCTGGGCAATATCTTCAGGACACAAAGAAACTCAGAATTCCTCCTCAAACGGCTATATTGCAAATGGCCACAAGCTTCAACGGTCATCTTCTCAAACGGTCATAATTTGAAGACTATAAAAGGAGCTCAAGAGGAAGAGAACATACATACAACATATTGAGAGATACATACAGTGATACATAGAATCCACAAGTGTTTCAAGTCTCACTCTCCTACAAGAGCCATTCGTCTTCCTCAAGCTCTCTGAAGCCTTCATGCTTGATTTCCTTTGAGAGTTTCCTTGTGCTCAGATAGGAGAAGTTCTGTCTGTGGGTGGCAATTGTACTCAGTGTCAATTCTCTTTAGTCCACCCCCTTTCACTTCAAATAGGATTTAGAATCAATTCTATATCTGTTGTATCTATCTGAAGTCTGTGTGTTTGTGCTCAATTTTGAGGCAAACACACCCTTGTCAATTTTTTCTTTGTACTTGTGCAGAAGTCTGTCTCTGCACTTTGCCCCTCTTGTGAAGGGAAGGCCTTAGTGAAAAGGCATTTCTGTACCCCTGTATAGGGAAGACTTGCTCGGGAGCAAGTGGGTATTGTAATTCCTCTCTATGGTGGGAGAAGGCCAAATTCATTGGCAGATTAATGAAATCTCAAGTGGTTGGCTTGAGGACTGGATGTAGGACTTCCATGTGGGAAGGGCCGAACCAGGATAAAATCTGTGTCTAATTTCTTTGTGTGATTGTTTCCGCCAAGTCAACACTTGAATCACACACATCACTTTGAGTACTAACCTATTCATTTAGTGCTGTGATTTTCAGAAGAAATTTTAAAAGATCAAAAGTCCTATTCACCCCCCTCTAGGACTGCTTAGCTTGCCATTTCGATCCAACAGGTCTCACAACCTCTATGGTAGCAGTGCCACACACAACACAAGTTTTTATATACTTCACATTATTTACACATTATTTGTACACCGTTTAATATAATTATGTCCAATTTCACATATATGCATAGGCTTCAGTTTTCCTGGCATGATACTACTGTTCACAGTAAATAAATAACTCACATCATGATTCTACACATGCTGTAAATACTAAATTACACAGATTGAATTTACCATGCTCAGTAAATTGATTGTCCATGATGTAACCAAGAATCACACTTACTGTCATCAGAATGAATCCAAATTTTTATCGCAGGTTATAAACAGACAGTATGTTAGATGCTCGATTTTCCAAAATTTTTGGATCATTACGCTAATTATAATAATTAAAACAGTTATTAGGCATGTTTTTGCTAATTTCATAAACATAGGTTCCACAGTGAATCAGTCATTCCCAATAGATTCAATACACGCATACAATCATCATGCTGTCACAGAAAATTTACGCAACCCTAAATCAACATGGATCTAATTAACAAGAATTTACAAGGCTGAATCATGCTGAACATCTCATTTCATAAATTCTAATAAATGACATAATGTGCAGAAATTCAATCTAATCATATGGCATGTTCTAATGGATGTACTTGACAAAACAGAAATTTTATAGCATGCACTTATGTTCAGAAATTCAAAGATTAGGTCACAATTATCAAGACATGTTTTCTGCAGAAACCAGAAGAACTCGGCGGCACACAGGTGGCCGCCAACTGGGTTAACGGCACCATCGGTGGCCGTTGACCCTAGATCTTAACGGCACCAGAAGCTGCCTTTAAGTTCTTGTCTATGCAAAACATAGACTGAACTCAAAAACGATGGTGAAAGGGGGGTTTCAGGACACGATAAAAATCTAGAAAAATACCTAGGACCTACTAGACATGGGTAAGGTTGATGTACAATGGGTACTTGCCTTTAAGAAATTAAGACAATGCAATTAGATGTCCGATAAGCTCTCCTCGGCCAGTGCCAAGAAGCCCTCAAATCCATCCCCGAACTAGTTCTGTGATGAAGCAGATGGTACTCCGTCATCGGAGAAGCCTTCCCTTATGTTTAGACTTCCTCCCTATCGTGGTAGAACGCCGGGAGAAGCACCACATCGCCGGATCAAAGTCTCCAAAAATCAAGGTTCGCACAGAAAACTAGGGTTTTTGACTCAAGAGCCAAAAGGATCTATTTCGGCCAGAGAAGGGGGTTTTATAAGCTAGGGCAATCGGGAACACCTTTAGGTAGGGTTTCCGACCATTGAGGATGGTTTCCTAAATAAGAGGCGAAGAAATCGCGGGCGTTTCCAGATCTGAAGCCGCAACAAATCTGGGAAGTAGACATCCACATAGGTGGCCGCCTACAATGGGTTAACGTCCATCGATCTGGACACTGGCTCAGCCCTAGGCGTCCACTCATGTTGACGCCAACTTGACTTTCGGCCAGAACAACAAAATGTAGTATTTTATGCATACTCTATGTACATACATTATATATATATATGTATTTTGCATTACATATACACCATATGTACATAGTTAAACAATCATATATATACTTGCACAACTTTACTTAATTATAATATGTATTGAACACACATATGTATATATTTATTTATTCACATAACTATGCACACTATGCATCCAAACACTATACACCCAAACACTAAATAAGAGGCGAAATTCGAGGGCCGTACATAACGTCTTCTATTAGATCATTTCCTTTGTTCCTATTATTTCACATCCTATAACTTTTCTTTTACATTGTCTCTATATGTAACTTGACCGATTTAACTTCTGAAACTTGTGAGGAGTATTCTATCATCTGTCATATGCCTTGAGCATCCACTATCTAAGTACCATTTGGATGCTTTCAGGCGCCCCTATAAATAAAATTGAGACTTTTGGTACCCAAACTTTCTTGGGTCCTTGAAGGTTAGTTTTCGGAATCCAATGCAAATGTCTAGTGGTGCAGGTGCTAACATAGTTTCCTAATTGATTGCAATGACTACAACAGAAATCATATGTTTGTTTTGATTTTGTAGTGTTGTTAGTCTTAAGTTTCTATTTGTAAGCACATTAATTAACTTTTTTGGAATTTTAATTAATTTTTATTTTACAAACTTAGGAGTTGGATATTTTTCATGATAAATAATTTTTTCTTCATTCATTGGTGGTTTATATCTTACTCCATATTTCTTTTTCCCTGTTCTAGCTCCTTTTAATTTTACTACTAAGGATGTTTTGTAGTTTGTTATTTTGTCTATGGAAGCTCTTAAATAATCATTTTCTTCTCTCAATTTTCTTCATTTTTTATTTCATCTAGATTAGTTTCAAGTTCTATAACTTTACCATTTTTAGTTTTTAATCTTCACGTAAATGTTCATTTATTTTTTTGGTTTCAACTAAATGCTATCCTAATATTTCTATTTTAGTTTTTAGAAAAGGGTTGGATTTTTCTTGATTTATTAGATTTAACTTAAGAACTTTCATTTGTTTAACAACAGTTTTATATTTATCATACGGTTCATTAAATACATCTTCCAAACTATCGGAATTAGATTTTGAACATGTAGTAAATGAAGTTTCAGAGGTTACCTGATCTAGTCCTGCCATGAGAGCTAGATTTGCTTGCTCTTCTTCTGATTCTGAGTTTGATGTGTCTAAAGTTGTTGCTTCTTCATTGTCCCATGTAGCTACCATTGCATTCTTCTTGTATTTTATAAACTTTCTTTCTTTACCTCTCTTTTTCTCATACTTTTCTACTGGATCTTTCTTTTTGAGTTTAGGATATTCTGATTTGAAGTGTTGTGGCTGGCTGCATTCGTAGTATGTTGATTCTTTCTTCTTTTTCTTTTTGAACTTCTTCTTTTTGGCAAGAATTCTTTGAAATCTTCTTGACAACATGGCTTCATCATCACTATCTTCAGATTTCTCCTTGGAGTCTTCAGAAGATGAAGAGGAAGAGTCTGCAACCTTCAAGGCATTTGGCATTTTCTTTTTTGAAAAACTTTCAGAATATCTTTCCATATTAATCTCATGGGCCATTAGAGAACCAATTAGTTTATCTATAGAGAGTTCTGTAAGATCATGAACTTCTTCAATTGCAGTAACTTTGGGAGTCCAAGATTGAGTTAATGATCTGAGAATTTTTCTAACGGTTTATTCATTAGTAAGGTTCTTACCTAATGAGTTTAAACCAACTGTTATATTAGTCAATCTATTTTACATTTGAGTAATATTTTCGTTAGGTAGCATTTTAAACTATTCATATTGAGAAACAAGGATGTCTATTCTAGTTTGTTTAACCTTATCAGTTCCTTCATATGTTACTTGAATTTATCCCACATTTCTTTAGCAATACTATATATAGATAACTATTAAATTCTTTCTTAGATAATGCGCAACATAGATAGTTTTGAGCTTTATAATTTACAAACATATTCCTTTTATCAGCTAGTAATAATGTAGAAGTACCATCACTAAGGATAGAATAATAACCTTGTTCTATTACCTGCCATAGATCAAAATATGTGCCTCGAATGAAGATTCTATTCGCATCCTCCAATATTGGTAATCTTCACCATCAAAGAGTGGTGGTCATGTTACGGACTATCCTTCATAGTTGTGCACTTTTGCTGCCATCTCTTCTCAAATCTTTCGATTCTTCTGAGAAGACCTTGCTCTGATACCACTTCTTGGATCAAGATGGAGCATTAGATGTCCTAGAGGGGGATGAATAGGACTTCTTGCACTTTTAACAAATATGTCTGAAAATGAGATAACACTAAACAATAGCGTTAGTACTTAGTGTGGTGTGTGTGAAACAAGTGTAACTTGGAGGAATCAATCACACAAAGTGCACAAAGAATTTATCCTACTTCGGACCTCCTCTCAGTCAAGAGTCCTACGTCTAGTCCCCAAGCATAACTTGGGATTTTCCACTAACTACTAAGAAACATTGGCCTTCTCTCCAATGAGAGGTATTACAACCACTTGCTCCCCAACAAGTCTTCCCTTAAACACAACGGGTAAACACCTACCTACAACCGTAAGTCTTCCCTTCTACCAAAGGGGAACCATAGGGAACAAACTCCCTGCTGGTTTCTACACTGAATGAAGTATATATAGAGTGAGTGCCTGCTCAAGAAGTGAGCAAACACAAGAGATCAAAAAAGAGATACAAATAGACTTGAAATTGAATAACTCTTTCTGACTCAAAGATAGTCTAAGAAACAGATCTCAAACGTTGAATCCTCCACACAGAAGACAAGAGAAAGAGGAGGAAATTTTGAAGTCGACTTCTTGCACAGATGGCTTTCCTTTAGATTGCGTTCGTGGCTCTCTTGTATGAGGTTGTGCATGTGTTCGTCTAAATGTCTCACTATGTGTATGTGGTTATTCTTCTACTACTTCTTGCTCTTATTTTATGTCTTTAAACTTCAGCTTCTTATATAGACTTCAGATTCTTTGTTTCCCGTTGGAAAATGGCCGTTCCAAAATTTAAATGTTGTGAGTTGGGAGACAACTTAAGAGGTCCACCATCAGATCTTGAGTCTCAAAGGCTTTTAGGCTATATGGATAGCTGCATGGTTCTAGAGATAGCTTCAATAAATATCTGCAAGCACCATACCTAAGCAAAGACGTTTCTCCATCTCATGGTTAGACTGCTAAGAGATGAAATAACCATTGACACCAAGAGACAAGTCGTTTGAAAGGATATCTATATGTTCTAGATAGAAAGTCTGTACTTGGGGAGTACAGAGGTAGGTGAGCATTAAAATAAATATGGACACCTGCTTGGCACACACTACAGTTGCAGAAGAGCTTATCCTTAAAATCTAGAAACTTGTCAGTTCGAAGGATACTAGCAGATGTCACAGATTGTTGTCTTAAAATATTTTAAAAATACTATAATTCAGATACAATTTTTATAATTAAATCAAAGTATGCAGAACAAGGAAGTTACACAATTTGCATTATATAGACGAGAGTAACAAAATTAATATATTTTTGTTAGAGAAACTCTTGCAAACATTAAAGTGTAGAACTGTGTAAGTTAAAAGATATTCAAAAGAATATTAACATATTATGATTTGTTCATCATTGATTGCATCATGATTATATCATCAATCAGAATATTACATCATTAATCACTCTACAAAAATAATATAAATTGATTATTAGAATATCATTAATCGATATGATAGAGACAATCGATAACTGCAATCAATAAGTGAAGACAATCTATGTATATAAAGACAATTGATTTGTAAACTTCGTCTAGTCATATTTGTTCAACAATTGATATAACAGTAATCGTTATATATATAGACAATCGATATAGATATAACAACAATCAATATGAGACTTCGACTGTAGAATAGTCGCAGTGAGACTACGACTGATAGTCTTCATTTGTCAATCGATTTGTAACTTCGACTTTACTAGAGTCATAGTGAGACTTTGACTGATGATCTTTATTCATCAATCGATATCTAACTTCGACTTTACTGGAGTCGCAGTGAGACTTCGACTGATGATCTTTATTCATCAACCGATTTTTAACTTTGACTTCACTGGAGTCGTAATGAGACTTCGAGTGATGAACTTTATTCATCAATCGATTTTTAACTTCGACTTCATGGGAGTCATAGTGAGATTTCGACTGCTGATCCTTTTCATCAATCGGTATCTCACTTTGATTTCACAAGAGTTACAGTGAGACTTTAACTGATGATCTTTATTCATCAATCAATATCACACTTCAACTTTTCAGGAGTCTGAGTCAGACTTGGTTGTTCATCAATCGATATCACACTTCGACTTTCCAGGATTCGGAGTCAGACTGATATATGTATAAGTTGTGTACTTGAGAAAATTTACTCAGATGAGTGTCAACACATATTGTCTACTAAAGGTTGTACATTATAATATACACAAGCCTTTATCAATGCAAGGAGTTTTATATGCATTCCCATGTGTTTGATAAAAAATGATTTTGTCATATTCAAAACAATCAACACTACAAGAAAAAATGAAATTAGAGACTGGATTTGAGACTGAATAATTCGATCACTATTCAGTCTTAGATCTGAGACTGAATAGTAACTGAAATTATTTGGTCACTGATATTTGCATTTAGTGACCGAAATATCTTCAGTCACTATTCAGTCTTCGATCTAAGATTGAATAGTGACCGAAAACATTCGGTCGTAAATTTTAAGACCTTAATATGCCAAATATTTTTCATATAGTGACTGATCTCTTTCGGTCACAATTTGGTCTCAGATCGGAGACTGAATAGTGACCGATTATAATCAGTCACTAACTTCTTTTTTTTTTGGCGCCGTTAGCCCTAAAACTTTGCGACCGAACATTGGTCAGTCACTATTTGGTCTCATATTTGAGTCCGAATAGTGACCGATTTTAATCAGTCTCTATCTTATTCTATTTGGCATCGTTGGTTTAGAGAGTTTGCGACCGAACCTTTTTGGTGTCAATTCGGTCACAGATTGGAGACCGATTTGTGACTAATAATAGTTCGGTCGCAAATGTTCATTGTCTTTGAGACTGAGTAGCGATCAAATTATTCGGTCACTATTTCCGTGATTCCCCCTATTCTTCTTCTCCTCTCTCTCTCTCTCTCTCTCTCTCTCTCTCTCTCTCTCTCTCTCTCTCTCTCTCTCTCTCTCTCTCTCCCTCTCTCTCTCTCCTCGCTCTCTCTCTCTCTCTCTCGTTGGACTGATTGATGCTGCCGTCGTCGCGCTCGTGGGAGCCACCATCATCGCACCCGCAGGAGCTACAGCCGCCTCCAACGATAAGCTATAAGGCCCTAGAATTTTACTCTCTTATATAGGTGTATGATTTTGTGAAGAAATTTTGCTTGTGTGTATGTGAATACAAATATACATATATACTATTTGATGTATTGTTGTAAATATGTGTATATATATTTTATTGTACATGTTATTTATTTACATTACATAAATAGTATTATTTAATGTATACATTTTATATTCCATGTGCATGCATTGCATAAATATGATTTTCTGCAGTTTTTAAGTTCTCGCAAAGCGACCAGTAGGCGTCCACATGAATGGACGTTAACCCCAAGTCAGCGGCCGCATTGATGGACGCCAACCCCAGTTTGGCTGCTAGTGATGTTGACGTTAGTCTCCCAGATCTGGAAATGCCTCCAATATTGTTGCCCTTGGTTTAGGAAACCGTTCCTCAACAGTAAACTAGCCTACCCTAAACGCGTCTTCGACCCTAACTCTATAAAAGACCCAGTTTGGGGCGCTGTTGGGTCCTTTTGACTCTTTTGTCAAAAACCCTAACTTTCATGTGCAGAACGTGATCATTGGAACCGTGGATTCGGCGATTGGAAGCTTCTTCCGGCGTTCTTCTTCGATTGGGAGGAAGGCTGAACATTGAGGATCGTTTTCCCAACCCCGGTGGACCTTAAAAACCATCTAAAAACCCAGATTTGAAGGATTTTGGGGGCTCTTTGGCTCTGGCCGAGGAGGGCTTCTCCGACTTGATTCGCTGTTTGTAGATTTGTTTGAAGGCAAGTAAATCCTCTACATTGACCATACGTATGTCTAGTAGGTCCTAGGGAACTTTACGGATTTTATTCGTGTCTTGGAACCCCCTTTCTCTTCGATTTTTGCGAGTTCTGTGTATTTTTCTGCAGACAGGAACTTAATGGCAAGCTTTGATGTCGTTAAGATCCGAAGTTGGCAGCGGCCTTTGTTGCCGTTAACTGGTAGGCGGCCACCTGTGTGCCGTTGAGTTCTTCAGGCAGGGACAATATGTCTGTCTGCCCTTCATAAATTATTTTCCGGACTTCTGCACATGAGGATATACTGTAAATTTTATATGTTACGTAATACATTTAGAGAATCATGTTGTAAAATTTCTGTGAAATTTTGTTGAATGTTTTATTTATTAAAATTCTTTGAATTAACAGTCAGACAGGGTTTAATAATTGTAAATTTATGTTTATGTGATTCATATGGAAATTGAGTGTCATAGAATATCTATATGATGTGAATAGATGTCAGTTTATACCACGAGATTTAGAAATTTTTTGATGTTCATGTAAATAATTAAAATTTCTGAACTGTAAAACAGAAAGTATGGACGATTAGTTTTAAATCTTCAATAAATTGTATGATGCCAAATTAATTCACAAGAATTGTATGTAGTATCATGATTGTTGTATACAAGTTTTAGAATAGAGGAATATGTACTTGACACTGTGTACCATGCTTAATTGATGACTTCATAAATTATGCAGAATACATGTTTTATTTATCATAAATTGTGTATGACTCCGAAGAATATGAAAATTTGTATGCATGATGCTTTATCTGTAAATGGTCTGCAGTTAAAATTTCATGTAAATTGGACAATAGTAGGTACTGGATTCATTATTTCATCATGAAAAGATTAATTAGAGCATGTTTAGAGTAATTAACGATAATCTAGTTAATTGCAGCATGATTTGAATCAAATTATGATTGTTTAACTCTGTAAACAATAGTACCATGCTAGGTAAACCTGAAATATGTGATTTTGTGTGAGCATGGAACATGTGTTTAAAACAACATATTAAGTGTATGTTTCAAAATGAGAAAAACATGTAAATGTGCCATGAGTGACACTGCTACCTTAGAGGGCTGAGGAGTTGTACCGTAGTAAAGTCCATACGGGAAGGTTCATATGAGTAAGTGAAATCCCATGGGCATTGGGATAAAATCCTGGAGGTGGACAAGTACCGCTAGTTAGGGTGGAGAGTGCTTGTCCCGATTCTGCGCAGTAACTAAGATTTATCACTGAAATACCTAGGTGATAGATATGTGTGTGATGTGATAAGTGTGTGTCCTTCTATAGGTGGATCAGACTATGTGTCAAGACATATAATGAGAATAATGTGATTTTGTATGTATGTGAAATTGTGCATGTGTAAATGACCATGTGTAAATGTGAACTAATGTGATAATATATGAAATGGTGAACCAAATTGTAAATGTGTTTTATTTATGTCAAAACAGCAAGCTTATTGTGTTTATAAAAGTGATATGCATGTCGAAAAGTACATAGAAACCATGTTAGGAACATTCTTCCTTCATGTGTAAAACTCCATGTTTAATTGCCATTATGATACAACATGAATGTGAATTTAAATATTATGTTAAAAATTGTGTAGAAAGCATGTGGTAGGCTTATCATTGTGAGATGAACATAAACCATGTACTATGTGTCATGAAATTGATAGAAGTATCATGTTAGGTTTTTCTTCAAGATTGTTTAAATCCACGTTCATGTACCTATGAAATTGTTAAAGAGTAAAATGCCATGTGATGTATGTATGCTTAATGTATGGGAAATTACTTGCTGAGTCTTTAGACTCATTCTTGCTTCGGCGTATAGGTGCAGGTGCCCCTACTTCTTCCGAGGAGTTAGTTCGGAGTGACTCGGAGCGAGAGTAGGAGACTGCTTGTGGACATAGCGAGATTGTACTTTTCATTTCATAGTATGTAATAAAGGAGGACTTGTACTACATTGAATTCATGTAATTTATTTAGCTGCAAGTTGTGGACAATGTACTTTCTTTTAATTTCTCAATCATTAAATAGTTAGTTTCTTTTTGTACTATATAGACTGTGGATAAATGTGGATGATGGAATAAGATATTTATTTCCAGTTCTTTTATTCCGCTGTTATGTGTTCATACTTATGTACATCTCAACCTAATAAATGTGATGGGTAATTGTCCCACTGTGGCAACGCTCTCTATATCGAAGTGGGTTGGTATAATCGTACCGTTATAAGGAGGGTCATCACGGAGATTGGTATCAGAGCAGGGTTGAGATAGTACATGAGTATGCATATACCATCATCTTCATTATATGCTAAGTCTCTATAGAATGTCCACATAGCTAAAGGAAATAGTTAGGGAATGGATAGCGTGGTTCTAAATTGTGATTAAATCATTTTGCTGGCTATGGCTTCACGTGGTAGGCATGGTGTTCCTACTCGTGAGGGTGAGCAGAGGAGAGAAGAGAGAGTTGAGCCTAGGCGTGAGGATCAGGGTGAGCAGCAGTCCCCAACACCTTAGGGTCCTGTGCTTCCCCCATCGTCACCAGTAGAATATGGAGTGTTCATGCAGGGTTTAGTACAGGCCATGCAGACGCAGGCCCACACCCAGGCTGCACTCCAGGCTCAGCTGGAGGCTCAGCAAGCTCAGGTGCCAGTTCCCCAGGCGTAGGACCATGGTGGACCCTCCATCATGGAACGGCTCAAGAGGATGTCGCCACCCTTTTTTAAGGGGGAGAGCGATCCACTGTTAGCTGAGAGCTGGTTGAGGGAGATCGAGAAGATCATCCGAGCTATTAGGTGTGCCGACGATGACAGAGTCACTTTAGCCACCTACATGCTACATGTATGTGTTGTTTAAATTATGCATTTAGTTTCTCTGAGTTTAAAGTATTTGGATTAGTTCTTATGGGTGGTTTTGGCAGGAGCGAGCCAATGTGTGGTGGTCCTCGTTGCTTCGTACCTGGTTCGAGGACAGTGCTATAGAGGTGGCATGGGACGAGTTTGTGAGACTCTTCCGAGCCAAGTTTGTTCCGGAGCACATCCAGGACAAGATGGAGCAGGAGTTCCTTTCCTTGACTCAGGTCTCCATAACCGTTCTGGAGTACGAGGCTAGGTTTGCCGAGCTATCGAAATATGCCCCTCACATTGTGACTGATGAGCGCAGGAAGGCGAAGAAGTTCGTGATGGGTCTGAGGCCATCACTGAGGACGAGGTTGGTGGCATTTGACCATCGTACCCTCGATGAGGCTCTTAGCGTGGCTTGTCAGCAGGAAGGAGAGATGGAGCAGTATCTTGAGGAGAAGATGGCTTCTCAGAAGAGGCCTGCAGCTCCGTTCCAGAGGCAGGAGAGAAAGAAGGCGGCACATCAGTCACCGCAGCGTCCCACGGCATCGGGAAGTCGTCAGGTATCTTCTCAGCATTCCCCCAGTGGCAAGAAGGAGTGTCCTCATTGCGGGAGGGCACATGGTGGTTCAGAATGTTGGAAGTTGGCGGGAAAGTGCTTAAAGTGCGGGAGCAGTGAGCATAGGATCAAGGATTGTCCCAGGCTTCAGTAGGGAGCACAGCGTGGAGCGGCACCAGCCCCAGCAGCAGCAGGAGCGCCAGCGACAGGATGACAAGGGAGACCTCGAGCCCCAGCTCGAGTGTTTGTGTAAGCTCGTGAGGATGCCGAGCAGGCGGAGCATGTCACCGAAGGTACGGTTCTTTTCATGGGTGTGCACGCTCGGGTTTTGTTCGATATGGGTGCTACCCACTCGTTCATTTCCGAGCATTTTGTTAGGCAGTTAGCTTTAGAGTCAGAGTTAGAGTCTGAAGAGTTAGAAGTCCCTCTGTCTGTGCACACACCTACAGGTACGGTATCAACTAGAAAGTGTATTCCATCTTTACTAGTGTGCATTGAGGATAGAGTATTAGAATGGTGTTTCTTCTTGCTTAAGATGAAGGACTATGATGCAATTCTTGGTCTAGATTGGCTAGAGGAGCACTATGCATTGGTAGATTGTCGTGGAAAGAAGATTGTCTTCCACATTCCCGGTGAGGATGAATTTTCTCATCCATTACCAAGGAACTTAGCGGGAAGTTTGTCATCTCTGCCATGAAGGCAATAAGAATGGTGAGCAAGGGTTGTGACGCTTTTCTTGCCAGCGTGGTATTAGTACCTAAAGCTGATGAGTCACCTACTCTTGAGAAGATAGATGTAGTGCAGGATTTTCTAGATGTCTTTCCCGATGATTTATCTAGATTTCCACCCGCTAGATAGATAGAGTTTACGCTAGAGTTGCTTCCATGCACCTCTCCTATCTCAAAGGCCCCTTATCGGATGACATCTGCGGAGTTAGCAGAGCTAAGGAAGCAATTGCAAGATTTGTTAGATAAGGGATATATTTGCCCTAGTGTTTCTCATTGGGGGTAGCTGTATTGTTCGTAAAGAAGAAGGATGGGTCACTTAGGTTATGCATCAATTATAGGAAGCTAAACCAAGTGACTGTGAAGAACAAGTATCCCTTACCTCGGATTGATGATTTGTTTGACCAGCTGCAAAATGCATCGTTCTTTTCTAAGATTGATTTGTGGTCTGGCTATCATACGTTGAGGATTAGGAGCGAGGATGTGCCCAAAACGGCTTTTAGAACCCGTTATGGACATATGAGTTCTTGGTTCTTCCGTTTGGTCTAACCAACGCCCCTGCAGCGCTGATGGATCTCATGAATAGGGTGTTTAGACCTTATCTAGATAGTTTCGTTGTAGTTTTCATCGGTGACGTGTTGGTCTATTCTCCGGATGAGGCCACACATTGTCAGCATTTGTGGGTAGTGTTCGAAGTTCTCTGAGAGCACAAGTTGTATGCAAAGTTTAGTAAGTGTGATTTTTGGATGCGCGAGGTTCATTTTCTTGGGCATGTTATCTCCGGTATGGGTGTAGCAGTTGATCCAGTGAAGGTCCAGGCTGTTATGGATTGGGAGATTCCCAAGACCCCTTCGGAGATTCAGAGTTTCCTTGGTTTGGCGGTTATTATCGGTGATTTATTGAGGGATTTTCATCCATCGCCGCCCCTTTGACCAAACTAACCAGGAAGGGTGAGAAGTTTGTTTGGTCCGAGGAATGTGAGAGTAGCTTTCAATTATTGAAGGCTAAGCTTACTTCCGCTCCGGTATTGATATTACCTAGTGGTGATGAAGGTTTTGCCATTTATACGAATGCATCTCAGATTGGCCTTGGCTGTGTATTGATGCAGCAAGGAAGGGTAGTAGCGTATACTTCTCTCCAATTGAAGGAGCATGATCATAACTATCCGACTCATGATTTGGAGCTTGCAGTAGTGGTGCATGCTCTGAAGATCTGGAGACACTATCTTTATGGTGTCAGATTTGAGGTGTTCACTAACCATAAGAGCCTAAAGTATCTTTTCTCCCAAAAGGAATTAAACATTAGGCAGAGAAGATTGATTGAGTTCCTGAAGGACTATGACTTCGACCTCCAGTATCATCCTGGAAAGGTGAATGTTGTAGCAGATGTCCTTAGTAGGATGAGGTCATCGCTCCAGTAGGATTGGAAGATGTTGGAGGATGCGGCGTATGCGATGACTGAGTTAGAACCATCCTTGTGCCAAGCTTTTGTAGCTCAGTTGTCTTTTAGGTCTTCGGTATTGGATGAGGTGATCGAGCAACAGAAATCCGACTCTAGACTCCAAGAGTTGGTGGGCAAGGCAGGCATTGCTCATGATGAGGATGGTGTAATTAGATTCCATTACCGCGTTTGTGTTCCGGACATTGTAGATGTCCGTGAGCATGTATTAGCAGAAGCTCATAGGTCGAGATTCTCTATTCATCTGGGTAACACTAAGATGTATCAGGATTTGAAGAGATCTTTTTGGTGGTCTGGCATGAAGAACGATGTAGCGGAGTATGTGTCTAGATTTCTTGTATGCCAACAAGTGAAGGCTGAGCGGCAGCGACCATCTGGTCTTCTGCAGAAGATGGAGTTCCCAGCATGGAAGTGGGAAGCTGTCACTAAGGATTTTGTTTCGGGTTTGCCTTGATCTAGACGGGGTAATGACTCAATTTGGGTAGTGGTAGATAGATTCTCGAAGACTGCGCATTTCTTACCTATGAAGAAGAAGCAGTCGGTAGAGAGTTTAGCTAGATTATATGTTACTAGTATTATTAGATTGCATGGTGTCCCGAAGTCGATCATTTCAGATCGAGATCCGAGATTTACTTTGAGGCTGTGGAAGGGTCTTCAGGATGCATTAGGTTCGGAGCTGAAGCTCAGTTTGGCGTTTCATCTCCAGATTGATGGACAGTCCAAGAGGACTATCCAAACGCTCGAGGATATGTTGAGGGTGTGTGTTCTGGATTGGAAGGATGATTGGGAGCGCCATTTACCTCTTGTGGAGTTCGCATACAACAACAGTTTTCATGCGAGCATTGCTATGGCTCCATTTGAGGCATTGTATGGTAGGCCTTGTAGATCTCATTTATGTTGGGAGGAGACCGGTGATAGGCAGTTGATCGGTCCGGAGTTAATCCAGGAGACTTCGAATAAGGTCCAGCTTATTAGGAAGAGGCTTGTTGCGGCACAGGATAGGCAGAAGAGTTATGCTGACAACAGGAGGAAGGATTTGGAGTTCGAGGTAGGTGAGCATGTCTTTTTGAAGATTTCGCCTACTCGAGGTGTAGTTAGATTTGACAGGCATAGTAAGCTAAGTCTTAGATTCATTGGCCTTTATGAGATTCTCAGACGATTGGGCAACATGGCATATGAACTAGCTTTACCCCCGGCTTTAGCTAGCGTTCATCCTGTTTTCCACGTATCTATGCTCAGGAGGTATGTCAGAGATACATCTCATGTTTTTAGCCACGAGCCAGTGGAGATCCAGCCAGATCTTTCTTATGTGGAGCAACCAGTAGCTATTCTTGACCGGAAAGTTTAGCATCTCCGGAACAAGAGCATTGCGTCGGTAAAAGTGTTATGGCGCAACTTCTCGCAAGAGGAGGCTACTTGGGAGCTTGATGATGCAATGAAGAAGAAGTATCCTCAATTGTTTGAGTAGTATCAGTCTAACTTCGTGGACGATGTTTCTTTAAGGGGGAGAGGGTGTAAGGCCCTAGAATTTTACTCTCTTATATAGGTGTATGATTTTGTGAAGAAATTTTGCTTGTGTGTGTGTGAATACAAATATACATATATACTATTTGATGTATTGTTGTAAATATGTGTATATATATTTTATTGTACATGTTATTTATTTACATTACATAAATAGTATTATTTAACATATACATTGTATATTCCATGTGCATGCATTGCATAAATATGATTTTCTGCAGTTTTTAAGTTCTGGCAAAGCGACTAGTAGGCATCCACATGAATGTTAACCCCAAGTTAGCGGCCACATCGATGGACGCCAACCTCAGTTTGGCGGCCAGTGATGTTGACATTAGTCTCTCAGATCTGTTGTGTTTTCAGATCCGAAAACGCCTCTGATATTGTCACCCTTGGTTTAGGAAACCATTCCCCAACGGTAACCTAGCCTACCCTAAATGCGTCTTCGACCCTAACTCTATAAAAGACCCAGTTTGGGGCACTGTTGGGTCGTTTTGACTCTTTTGTCAAAAACCCTAACTTTCATGTGCGAAACCTGATCATTGGAACCGTGGATCCGGTGATTGGAAGCTTCTTCCGGCGTTCTACTTCGACTGGGAGGAAGGCTAAACATTGAGGATCGTCTTCACAACCCTGGTGGACCTTAAAGACCATCTAAAAACCCAGATTTGAAGGATTTCGGGGACTCTTTGGCTCAGGCCGAGGAGGGCTTCTCCGGCTTGATTCACTGTTTGTAGATTTGTTTGAAGGCAAGTAAATCCTCTACATTGACCATACGTATGTCTAGTAGGTCCTAGGGAATTTTACGGATTTTATTCGTGTCCTGGAACCCCCTTTCTCTTTGATATTTGTGAGTTTTGTCTGTTTTTCTGCAGACAGGAACTTAATGACAAGCTTTTATGCCGTTAAGATCCGAAGTTGGCGGTGGCTTTTATTGCCGTTAACTGGTAGGCGGCCACCTGTGTGCCGTTGAGTTCTTTAGGCAGAGACAATATGTCTGTCTACCCTTCATAAATTATTTTTCGGACTTCTGTGCATGAGTATATACTGTAAATTTTATATGTTACGTAATACATTTAGAGAATCATGTTGTAAAATTTATGTGAAATTTCTTTGAATGTTTTATTTATTAAAATTCTCTGAATTAACTGTCAGACAGGGTTTAATAATTGTAAATTTATGTTTATTTATGTTTATGTGATTCATGTGGAAATTGAGTGTCATAGAATTTTTGTATGATGTGAATAGATGTCAGTTTATACCACGAGATTTAGGAAACTTTCTGATGTTCATGTAAATAATTAAAATTTCTAAACTGTAAAACAGTAAGAAGGCCTGTTGTTCAGATAGCCAAAGCAGGTCGACACCAAATGCAGGTAGGTCGACACTAGATGGCTCACCCAGAAGGCCTGTTTTTTAGATGGCCAAAGCAGGTCGACACGAGATGAGATCAGGTCGACACTAAAGAGCCTTCCCAGAAGGGTTGTTTTGCTGTCTGGGACATGAGGTCGACACTGGATCATCTCAGGTCGACACTAGAGACCTCTCCCAGGGAATTGTTCTGCCAGTCTGGGACAATGTGTCGACACACCTCTTGGGTAGGTCGACACACTCCGGAATCTCTGTGACTTAAGATTCCTCCTGGACACGTGGCACCCTAGGGAGAAGGTGGATCAACCTTGGATCTTGTGCCCACGTACCCCAAGGGTATCTTTTGGATATTTAGGGTATAAATACCCTCCTAATGGGCACCCATCCACAAGAGAATCTTCCAAGATCCTCCAGAAACTGGAAGTGGCGGCTAGAGAGTCTCTCCTCCCTGTTTTGCTCCCTCCTGTGCTTCCACACCTCAATTCACCCTTCTCCAAGCACAAGGATCGAAGATTGATCAACATGAAGCATTAGGATCAACTTCAAGGGAGCAGATCAAGTAGAAGCCAGCAATTGTGAAGCACTCAAGGAAGATCCCAAGTTCAAAGTTGCAGAGCATCGGCAAAGGGACTTCAAGTGATCAAGATCCTTCCAAGTCTGCTTTGTTGGGTTCTCATATTGGAGAATGTTGGGTTACAACAAGTGCTTAAATGTTTTTGATGATGAGCAATACTAATTGATGTTATGTGAAATGTTAACAAATGGTATGTTTGTTTTTGATGATGAACATTTCATGAACAAGACAAAATTGTTGTGTTATGAATGTGTGAAACATGATGAGAATGACAATTGGATGCAAATGAAACACATGTTTTATATGTTCATTATATCTCACTAATTATGTCTTTTAATGTAGGTGAGATTCCATGCAAGACAAAGCCCAAAATCCAAGTGCAAAAGAACAAGACAAGTTGCTGAAATAGTGCACCTGTCAACAGATGAATAGTGCATCTGATGCATCTGTCGACAGATGATTTTCGCCTGTCGACAGATACACTCAGAAATCTATTTCCAGAAAGCCCAGTCTTCTGGTTCTTGCAAACCTGTCAGCATCTGTCGACAGCAGCAAGTCGGCTGTCGACAGACGGAGTTTCGGGAAGATCTAATGGCCAGGATATGATCTATATTTTGGTGTTTCCTTTTAGCACGACTCTCTATGCTTGGACACCACTATATATGGATCATATGAGGCTATTTTCGCAGCAAGGAGCCACCATACCAAAACCCTAAGCAAAGGTCAAGATCAAGGCTTTCTTCCTGCTGCCCTGCTTCATCTCTCTGCCCAGAACAAAGAAGAACAACCTTCCAAGCGGAGTTGAAGCCGGTTCGTCCGTGGTTCAAGCTTCTCCATCAACTGATACTTGTCAAGACGAAGCTTGGAGTCTTCTGGACGACCAACGAGAAGAGATCTACATCGGGATTTGATTCTTCATCTCAAAACTCTTCTCCTTTCACTACTTTCATATATCTGTGTGTGTGCACTGATTTGAGATCAGTACGTGGATGTTGTGGAAGTGTGGATTGTTGTTCTGATTGCGTGTTTGCATCAGACAACGTGTGTGTGGTGTGTTGGTCAGATCAAGGCTAGAGGATCTGATCTTTTGTGGACTTGATCTAGCGTGTGTGTGTGGTTGAGCCGGTGTGCTCGTGTGTGTGTTGTACTCAGTTCTTGAGTAGTGTGTCCTCACTGTGTGGGGGGTGGACGTAGGAGTCACGTGGTGTGATCTCCGAACCACCTAAAAAATCCCTTGTGCACTGTGGTTTGACTTGTGGTTTACACTGTATTGCGCTAGATGCATGCATAGGGATTTCGTCTACACACTAACTGTTAGTTTGCTCACACACATTGCATCAGATCAAAGGGGTTTTAATTGAGTAGATCTTTTAATCCGAAGTAATTTTCATATTGCTTAAGTTTCCGCTGCAAATCTATTCAACCCCCCTTCTAGCTTTGCCAATACCGAATATCCGATCCTAACATGCTTCTACAAGGGAGTTTTTCTTGAAGAACAAGAACTGTCAACCTCATGTCTTCAGTCTTTCTTATTTCTTCTTGGCTATTCTAGAAATTGTGCATAATCGATTTCATCAATTTCTTGAATTGGCCTTAATAGATCAGATCATTGCTAGAGGATCTGGATCTTGTTGTTTCTGTTCTAGCAAGTGGTTGTGAGCCTTTGTGCTCAGGTTTGTTGAGTCGTCGTACTCAAGTTGTGTGGTTGAGCAGTCTTGCTCAGAGTCTAGAGTAGTCTTGCTCTAGGTAGTGTGTGAGTTGTCTAACTCAGTTGTGGAGTTGTCAGGCTCCAGTGTGGGTTGTGTTACCCAGGTTGTTAGTGGATCCTCACTATGTGTGAGGGGTGGATGTAGGAGTCACGTGGTGTGATTTACGAACCACCTAAAAATCTTTGTGCATTGGTCTGCTTGTGGTTTGAATTTACTCTTCGTTAGATGAATGCATAGGATCGTTTGAATCTATCTAATCAACTTGTTTTTCAAACTCCAATTGTTTAACTCACTTAATCTCTCTTCAGATCTGTGAAATTTGCTTTCAATCTAACTCTGATTCAAAGGTTTTTCAAAATTAGTTTAGCTTCCGCATTAGTTGGCATAGATCTATTCAACCCCCCCCCCCTTCTAGATCTTCTCCACATCTTTTATTGATCCTTCAATTGGTATCAGAGCGGGTTTACACTTGATCTGATCTGATCTGAGTAGTTTCTGAGTGTTCTGTGTTGCTTGATTGCTTGCTTGTTTGTTTTGCTCAGTGTTTCCTTCTTTGCACCATCTGTTTAATTAAATGGATTCCAGAGGATTCATAGCTGAGGGTCATTCCATAAATAGGCCACCATTCTTTAATGGAACGAACTATTCTTATTGGAAAAATAGAATGCAAGTGTTTCTTAGGGCCCAAAATTATGAAATCTGGAAAGTAGTGGAAGTAGGTCCCTATGAAAACCAGGGAGAGGAAGAAACCTGGACTAGGGAACAGATAAGAAGAGCTATATTGAATTATAGTGCCATGAACATGATTCAATGTGCTGTTCACCCCAAAGAGTACTCAAGAATCTCAATGTGCAAATCTGCCAAAGAGATGTGGGATAAACTTGAGGTACTCTATGAGGGAACATCTCAGGCTAAAGAAACCAAGGCTAACATACTTGTCTCTGAATATGAATTGTTCATAATGAAGTCTAATGAGACAATCTCTGAAATGTTTGCCAGGTTCATGATCATTGTCAATGGACTAAAGGCCTTAGGTAAGGACTATACTGATGCTGACTTGGTAAGAAAAATTCTATGTTCTCTCTCTTCAATTTGGCACACAAAAGCCACTGTCATTGAAGATTCTAAAGATCTGTCTAAAATCTCTTTGGATGAATTGATAGGATCTTTAATGACATATGAAATAAATTTAAAGAGAAATGAAGAACACATAATCAAAACCAAGCCAGTAGCATTAAAGGCCTCATCTAGTAACAAGGACAAAAGTCAGGATAAAACCAGTTCTGATGACTCTGAGTCAAATGAGGATGAGATTGCCCTCATGACCAGGCAATTCAGAAAATTCTTGAAATATAGAAAAGAAAAGTTCTCTGGTAAAAGAAAGATTCATCAGGTAAAAGAAACACCTCCTTTTCTAATGCTAACTCCAACAAGAATAAAAAATCTGACGAAATTGTTATATGCTACAGGTGCAACAAACCAGGACACATGAAGGAAGAATGTCCTGAAAACAAGAAGGAGAAGCAAAAGAAGATTCACAAATTTAAGAAGCCGAAGGCCATGGTAGCTACTTGGTCTGATGAGGACACAAGTGAAAATGAAGAAGAAGAAAAATCCTCAAGCTCTGAAAGCGAGGAGATTTGCTTCATGGCAAACAGCTCAGATGGAAAGGTAAGCACATCTTTTGAAGATTTTTCTGTTGAAGATTGGCAGGATGCTTATGTTGAATTAGTTGAAAAATATACTGAAATGAGGAAAGAAAATAAGCATCTCAAAAAGAAAATTGAAAATATTTATCATAACCAATCTTCAAACAAAAGAATTTGTGAACTAGAGAATGAAGTAACAGAACTGAATGAAGAAAAAGAAAATCTTCTGAATTTGATTGATGAACTTAAGCTAGCTTCTTAAAAGGCCACCAATGAATTCAAAGAATTATCTGAAAAGCTGGAAAAGGAGAACCAAGATAAACAACAAAAGATTGGAGAAATCAAAATCTTGGAAAACCAGCTAAAACAAAAAGATGAAGTCATTGAGACATTCACAAATGGTAAAGATAATCTGGAGGCCTTGCTGGGAACAAATATGAAATCAATCTCTCATGGATTAGGGTTTGATAAACAAAGATCTAAGAAAGACAAATCCGGTGAAAAGAAGGATAAAGCACCTCTAATTAAATTTGTTAAGGGCCCTAGTCTTGAGAACACATAAGTCAAACAAAAATCAACCAAAACACAAAAATGTCTAAAAACTCAGAACAAAGACAAGGCAACCAGGTCGACATAGTCACCTGACAGGTCGACACCAGTCCACAAGAAGAAGGCTTCTGTGGTTGTTGTGTCGACACCAGTCAAGGAGATGTCGACCTGCTCAACACCAACAAAGACAAACAACAAAATAAAAAATTCAAATAAAAATTTGAAAAATAAGAAAAAGTCAAAGGAAGTCATTCATGAAGAACCTTGGACCTCCAAGACAGCATATCAAGCTGATTGGACCAATTCTTGGAGCCAATGGTATAACAACCCATGTTGGTATCATCCTCAATTTTTCTATCCAAACTTTCTGATGTACCAACAAAATCCTTGGATTCCACGTCCTAATCTGAATTCTCATGCTTAAATGAAAAACACCCCTCCTACCAAAAACACTGGTGTTTTCATACCTAAAGAAAAGAAGAAAATGAAAAAGTCATAGAACACCAATGTCATAAAGCCAAAATAAAAACAAACCAAATTTGGATAAGAAAAGATTTGATGAAAATGTCCAAACATTCTGATGGTCCCAACACTGTTTGGGTACCAAAATCTTCTCTTCATTTATTGATCTTGCAGGAAGGTCGTGCACCAAATTCAAACGTGTGGTTCCTTGATAGTGGGTGTTCACGACACATGACTGGAGATAAAGCTAAATTTTCTTTCCTGCTAGAGAAGGAGGGAGGTTCAGTAACATTTGGAGGTAAAAATAAAGGAAAGATCTTGGATCTGGAAAGGTTGGTCAAACTTCCTCAAACTCTGTTGATAGTGTTTTATTAGTTGATGGTCTTGATTACAACTTGCTAAGTATCAGCCAACTATGTGACAATGGTCACAAAATTGTGTTTGAATCTGATTTTTGCAAAATTATTGATTCATCAACTGATAAAATTAATTTTTTTAGAAAAAGGGAAAACAATGTTTATATGATTGACCTTAATAAAAACTTTTCTGAAAATCTTTACTTTGTTGCAAATAAAGATGAAATTGCATGGACTTGGCACAAAAGACTTGGCATGCAAGTTTCAGAACTTTAAATAAATTGTTAAGGCTGAATCTGGTTAAGGGTCTTCCTGAATCCTTTTCAAACATTGAAAATCAAGTTTGTGGGATCTGTGCCCAAGGAAAACAAACCAGGAAATCTTTTAAGAACTTCAATGAAGTACTCACATCTAGGCCACTAGAACTACTTCACATGGACCTTTTTGGCCCAACAAGGGTTCTAAGTCTAAGTGGCAAGAGATATGATTTGTAATCATTGATGATTTTACTAGATTTACTTGGGTTATCTTCTTGTCCCACAAAAGTGAAACTTGCCTTGAGTTCAGGAAATTCTGTACCACTGCCCTAACAAACTTTTCATATAAAATCAAAAATATTTTGACTGATCATGGGGGTGAATTTGAAAACCAATCCTTTTCTGATTTATGTGCTGAACTTCAAATATTCCACAAGTTTTCTTCACCAAGAACTCCAGAACAAAATGAAGTTGTGAAAAGAAAGAATAGAACTCTTGTGGAAATGGCTAGATCCATGCTCTTAGAAAGCAATTTGCCCAAATCCTTCTGGGCTGAAGCTGTAAATACAACAAACCACATTCTAAATAGAGCCTTGATCAGACCAAAAATCAGAAAAACCCCCTATGAATTATTGAAAAACAAAAAGCCAACTGTTTCTTATTTCAAAATCTTTGGGTGCAAATGTTATGTACACAATAATAATAAAGAAAATCTTGACAAATTTGATGCTAAAAGTCAGGAAGCTATCTTTCTTGGCTATTCTGAAGTGTCAAGAGCTTTCAGAGTGTACATCTTGAAAAACAAAACTGTTGAAGAGTCTCCTCACATTATATTTGATGAAAATTCCTTTTCAACTAACACTTCTAAATCTTGCAGGGAAAACAAGACAGTGAAGAGGATGACTTCATTGTGGACTCTTCACCAACTGTTGAGGAGCTTGAAGACTGTGGTGAGAACTTGAACAACAATTCACCATCTTCAAGTGGAACAGGTAACATTGCTCCAAATTTGAATACCCCTCAACAGGTAACTTCTGAACATCGAATTTTGAGAGATCACCCTTTGGATAATGTAGTTGGTAATTTACATGATAGAGTTAGGACTAGATCATCATTCCTGCATGCTCTTGAAGAAGACCCACTAGCTCTAATTTCCCAAATTGAACCAAAGTCAATTGATGAAGCTTTATCAAGTTCTGATTGGATTAATGCAATGCATGATGAACTTCATCAATTTGAAAGAAATCAAGTATGGGAATTAGTACCTAGACCTAGTGACCAAACAGTCATTGGCACTAGATGGGTTTTCAGAAATAAATTGAATGAAAATGGTCAAGTCATAAGAAATAAAGCTAGGCTAGTTGCAAAGGGGTATAATCACGAATTTGAGATTGATTTTGAAGAATCTTATGCCCCTGTAGCTAGACTAGAAGCAGTTAGGATTTTCCTTGCTTTTGCATCCTCCATGAAATTTAAAATCTATCAAATGGATGTTAAAAGTGCATTTCTCAATGGATATATTAAGGAAAATGTTTTTTTTGAACAACCTCCTGGATTTGAAAATGAAAATCATCCTAACCATGTTTTCAAGCTTAATAAGGCTCTCTATGGTCTTAAACAAGCTCCAAGAGCTTGGTATGACCATTTGAGTTCTTTTTTGCTTGAAAAATGATATTCTAGAGGTAATGTTGATCAAACATTGTTCACAAAAATAGTCAATAAAGAAATAATTGCAGTCCAAATTTATGTCGATGACATAATATTTGGATCAACCAACAAAAGCCTGTGCAATGAATTCTCCAATCAAATGAAAAATGAATTTGCAATGAGTTTAATGGGAGATCTAAAGTTTTTCTTGGGATTGCAGGTTAACCAAACACATGAGGGAATCTTCATCAGTCAAACCAAATATGTCAAAGAACTTCTAAAAAGGTTTGACTTTCAGAACCTCAAGCACTCCAACACACCAATTGCTATAAATGCTAAGCTAGAAGAAGACTCAAATGGTAAGTCAGTAGACCCAAAGATCTACAGAGGTATAATTGGTTCTCTACTTTATCAACTTCTAGACCTGATATTCAATTCAGTGTGTGTTTGTGTGCTAGATTTCAATCAAATCCTAAAGATAGTCACATGCTAGCTGTTAAAAGAATTTTCAAATATCTTGTTGGAACATGTGATTTAGGAATTTGGTATCCTGCTAATTGCAAGTTAGATTTGATTGCCTTAATTGTGCTGATTTGTTGCCTATTGTGATAAAAAATTAGATAGAAAAAACACAAGTGGCTTGTGTTTGTACCCTGGTGGGTGCCTAATCTCTTGGGCTTCTAAGAAGCAACATTCAGTTGCTCTGTCAACTGCAGAGGCTGAGTATGTTACTGCTGGTAGGTGTGGAACCCAAATTCTTTGGGTGAAACATCAACTTCTTGATTACAACCAAGAGTTAGGTTGTGTTTCCATCCTTTGTGATAACACAAGTGCAATAAATCTGTCTAAAAATCTCATTCAGCATTCCAGAACCAAGCATATTGAAATTAGGCATCATTTCTTGAGAGATGAGGTAGCAAAGAAATCTTTTGAACTCAACTTTATAGAAACTGAAAAGCAGATTGCTGACATTTTCACTAAACCCCTTCCTGACAGTAGATTCTCATCTTTAAGGAGAGAACTTGGTGTTTGTAAATGTCCATTGGGATTGGGTTGAGTGTTAGGCATCTTCTGAGGGGGAGTTCTTTGCATTATCATACTCATTTGCTTCTCTGATTCATCTCTCTCTCTCTCTCTCTCTATTTCACTTCTATTTCTTTTTGACAATAAACTATTCACCTCATATTGTGTTGAACTTCTTAGTATATCAAATGGTGATTTGAAGAAGGACAAGTTCTGCTTGTCTGGACACTTTCACTATGCGAGAGTATGTGTCTCCGCCAAGTACCAAGGAATGAATATGCAATTGTTGAGGGGGAGCTTTTGTTGTTCAAAGAGAATTATTTCTGATTTCAAAACTTGCATATCTTTATTCTGATGAAAAGTGGTTGAAATCCTCATCTCAGGGGGATCTAGAAAATTCACAAGTCATGTATTTTGAAAATTCAAAACTTTTCTTGCATTACATGAATTTTCTTGCATGATGTCCTCATTCAGGTGTCTAGAGTCTCAAAATGATCCCTTGAGTGATCTACTACATTCATTTGTCAACTCTCACCTATATTCTTCAAAACTATAGAAATTCAGATTTCTTTCTAAGACTGAAGGATAATGTGTGTCTTGATCTTAAACATGTTTTTATTTGCAATTGATGTTGGATATAGATGATATCTTTTTGTCAAAAACTCTCCAAAATCTATCAATTCAACAGAGCAATGGCACATGTGCTGAGAAACTGCACACCTTCACAATGAATGAAGTGTCATGTATGTCATGAGGCACTAATGCTATCTCTGTTCAAAGGAGATTAAAAATTAAAAATCAATGCAAAACAAAATAAATATGCCCAATTTTTTATGATGACTGAGCAACTGGAAATATTGGCGTCTAAAAAACGTATATTTTCATGTCAAAAGGTCATCATTTACCCCTTTGAGACTTGATAATGGATAAATCTTCAGTATCCAGGGACTATAGTGTGTAAAAAACATTAGTTCTTGAGTGAATAAGATATATCTCATTTGATAGTTTGTTTCAAAACAAAATATATATGTCATTGGAGAATTTGTTTTAAAGAATCATTCTTATCCATCATCAAGTTGTTCTTAAAAAATGTTTACTGTCAACACACTTGTTTTCAGTCTAAAAGATTTTTTTTTTATCTCTTTGGAATTGACGAATATGGTAGTGTGTAGTTGATTGTTAAATGTTTTATATCCCTCAAATTATCATTTTAATGACTAAAGTCACTGAATGCTCATATCCTGTTGGATATTGTGTAAAACTTGAATTGTGTTGAATTTTTGCAAAATTTAACAAATGAATTTTTTAGTCTCTTAAATATCCTTGAAATGATTATTCCACCCATTGCTTATCATTATAAAGATGTCCCAAAAGTCACATAATTTTTCCATACTCAAATCCAAAATTTTTCATCAGGCTAGGTCGACACTACTCCATCTAGTCGACACACTTTGACTCAGGTCGACACTCATCTCTTCTAGTGTCGACACTGACCCCCCTGCCAGACTCAATTAAACCGTGGGCGCCAGTTAAGCGCGTGTTGTTCCTGCGGGGTAGGTTATCCAAAACCCCCTTTTCTTCTCCAGGTCGACCCGACGGTCGCCATTCTCTTGATCTCCGGCAGGCGATTTGAACTCTTTCCATCTCTTCTCTCCTCCATTCCATCTCCAACCATTTTTCTCTCATCCCTCTCTCTCCATCATCCCCGATTCCATTCTGCTTCAATGGCACCCAAGCAGCTTCCTCGCCCTGGAGCAAAGTCAAGGGCTTCGGCGAGGCCCATTCCGGCGGATGCGGTTCCTCCCACTGAGAGGACAACCAAGCGTCACCATGATCCTACAGAGCAACCAAGATCTTCATCTGCTAAGAGAGGTAGGGCATCCTTTTCTGGTCGAGGTCAAGGGTCTATGTACCCTAGGAGGAAAACCCTGACTCTTCTCCTGAAATTTCTGAGAAGTCCTCATCCTCATCCTCATCCTCTTCCTCAGAGTCCTCCCAGCCCACTAGGAGACCCCCTTCCAAACCCCTAAGTGCCGGAAAGACCATCCTGAAACCCAGAGCAGTGGATTTGGTTGACAGTGAACTCATTGCTGCATTTCCTGAAGTCTTGAATTTCTTCAATTTCCAGTCTTGGTAGTCTTTTATATCAGAATTTCGTATCATTTACCCTAGACTTGTCCAAGAATTCTATCAGAATTTGGAATGCATAGAAGAAGGGTACAAGTCAAAGGTCAAGGGAATTGTCATAGACATGCCTACAGACTTAGCAGCCACTATTTTCAAGATTCCAGATGAAGGTGAAGACTACCACAACTTTGAATTCAATCTTCATGAAGCCTATACCATAATGACTGGTTTGCCTACAGATGAGTCTGATCCTAAGCAAACCCATGTCACAAAATTCAATACCAACACCTTTCCCCCTGTGTTGAGGCTTACTCATCACATGCTCACTACCATCATCACACCTCAAGGTGGTGGGAGAGATAGGCTTACTGATATTCAAAGGTTTGTGTTGTATTGTATGAGCAAGGACATCAAGATAAATCTTCATGTCATCATGTATCAAATTATCTCTGAGACCACTAGGGCAGATTTGCATAGATCACTTCCATATGCAGCCCATTTGACTCAAGTCTTCAATCATTTTGGTGTGTCTCTAGAGAATGAAAAGTCTGAGAAAATTCCTAAGTCCAACATCTATTGCTTTAAGCATGTTCAGAAATTCATGGGCTTTAGGATTGTTGGTGATCAAGTAAGGAGAGGGCCAGCTGCAGTAGAGGCCCCTGTGGCTCAGGAGGATCAGCCTCTAGTTCAAGAGGAACAACCTCCAGCTCCAGAGGAACAGCCTCCAGTTCATGAGGACCAGCCTCCCATAAATGAGGATCAGCCTCATGTGGCAGCTGAAGTTGATGAACCTTTCATTGCTCCTCACTCTCCTCAACTTCAGCCCTCCTCCTCCATGAACCTTGAACCTGAAATCCCATCATTTTCTCCAACACCTCCAGTTCAAGCATCCTCTTCCTTTGGTGGACCTTCTGTTCCACCAGAGTTATACACATTCCTAAATGACAAGTTTGATGCCTTGAACACCTCTATTCAATCCATGTCAGAAAACTTTGAATTGAGGATTCAGAGGTTGGTGAACTCAGTGTCAGCCAAGTTTATTGAACAGAAAGCAGCCTCAGACCATGCTACTCAAAGATTCAACAGGCTAATTGGCACATTGGCCGATGCTTCAGTGGATCTCAAAGAGCATCAAGAGAAGTTGGAGACAGTCCTTCAGGGAATTTTGGCAAATTCCCAAGCTGATGTCCTCTACATAAAGGAGACACTATCTCAGATAAGCAAGACAAGATTGTCTTTTGCTCACCTGGTGGATGATCTGGAGAGTATGAAGAATCTCTCTGCTCACATTGATGAAGAGATGTCTGCACTCAAGAAGGAATTCAAAGTATTGAATAGGCCTGGTTGGTCAGTTGGATCTTCATCTTCATCACAGCCAATGTCAAATGAATTCACCGCAATTCAAGCTGCCATGTCAGAGAACTCAGAAAGGATGGAGCATCTTCTACACACAAGACTCTCAACTATCCAAGCTCAGATGAAGTTTAGTCTAACTTCAATGGAAAAGAGGCTAACGGATATTGAGACTATTTTGTTACCCATTCCTCCTCCTCCTCCTCCCCAATAATGTAATTCTTTTGATAATGTCAAAGGGGGAGAAGTTTGTTTGAAATTGTAATGTTCACATCTTGAATGAAATGAAATGAATAGAAATGTCTGTGCCTATTTTTGTGCCTTAAATGTGATTGCAAATCTTTTGAATGAATGTGAATGTGATGAATGCTTGTCAAGCTGCTTGACCTTTGTGTGAAAATAGCTTATTTCTAGTAACATTGTGTCTATCATGTGTATAAATTTCAATGTCACTAAAAATTGTTCAAAGGTCCTTGATAAGTATAAATAAAAGAAAATGAAAATGCTTAAAATCACATTTCATTGAAAATTTCCAATTCCAAATGAACTTAATGTTGCCATCATCAAAAGGGGGAGATTGTTGGGTTGAGTGTGAATATAATTCATTTCTCCTCACATTTTGATGATGACAAGTTGTGATTTTAATGCATAACCATTGGAACATGTAAAATACATCACCTGAAATTACAATACTCAAAAAGCATGTTTCCAAGCACATTTATCATTGATATTCATGATAATATATTTAACTAATGATTTATGTGTTTATTTTCTCAGGGACAACATTTCTTGCCAAGGAAGTGTCGACACAACCATCAATGGTGTCGACACAATGACTCAGAGCAAAGGCAGAAATGTGAAGAAAATATCATCTAGTGTCGACACTAGTCCAGGGCAGGTCGACACTAGAGAGCCTTCCCAGAAGGCCTGTTGTTCAGATAGCCAAAGCAGGTCGACACCAAATGCAGGCAGGTCGACACTAGATGGCTCTCCCAGAAGGCCTATTTTTCAGATGGCCAAAGCAGGTCGACACGAGATGAGATCAGGTCGACACTAGAGAGCCTTCCCAGAAGGGCTGTTTTGCTGTCTGGGACATGAGGTCGACACTGGATCATCTCAGGTCGACACTAGAGACCTCTCCCAGGGAATTGTTCTGCCAGTCTGGGACAGTGTGTCGACACACCTCTTGGGTAGGTCGACACTCTCCGGAATCTCTGTGACTTAAGATTCCTCCTGGACACGTGGCACCCTAGGGAGAAGGTGGATCAACCTTGGATCTTGTGCCCACGTACCCCAAGGGTATCTTTCGGATATTTAGGGTATAAATACCCTCCTAATGGGCACCCATCTACAAGAGAATCTTCCAAGAGCCTCCAGAAACTAGAAGTGGCGGCTAGAGATTCTCTCCTCCCTGTTTTGCTCCCTCCTGTGCTTCCACACCTCAATTCACCCTTCTCCAAGCACAAGGATCGAAGATTGATCAACATGAAGCATTAGGATCAACTTCAAGGGAGCAGATCAAGTAGAAGCCAGCAATTATGAAGCACTCAAGGAAGATCCCAAGTTCAAAGTTGCAGAGCATCGGTAAAGGGACTTCAAGTGATCAAGATCCTTCCAAGTCTGCTTCTACAAGGGAGTTTTTCTTGAAGAACAAGAACTGTCAACCTCATGTCTTGAGTCTTTCTTGTTTCTTCTTGTCTATTCTAGAAATTGTGCATAATCGATTGCATCAATTTTCTTGAATTGGCCTTAATAGATCAGATCATTGCTAGAGGATCTGGATCTTGTTGTTTCTGTTCTAGCAATTGGTTCTGAGCCTTTGTGCTCAGGTTTGTTGAGTCGTCGTACTCAAGTTGTGTGGTTGAGCAGTCTTGCTCAGAGTCTAGAGTAGTCTTGCTCTAGGTTGTGTGTGAGTTGTCTAACTCAGTTGTGGAGTTGTCAGGCTCCAGTGTGGGTTGTGTTACCCAGGTTGTTAGTGGATCCTCACTGTGTGTGAGGGGTGGATGTAGGAGTCACGTGGTGTGATTTCCGAACCACCTAAAAATCTATGTGCATTGGTCTGCTTGTGGTTTGAATTTACTCTTCGTTAGATGAATGCATATGATCGTTTGAATCTATCTAATCAACTTGTTTTTCACACTCCAATTGTTTAACTCACTTAATCTCTCTTCAGATCTGTGAAATTTTCTTTCAATCTAACTCTGATTCAAAGGTTTTTCAAAATTGGTTTAGCTTCCACATTAGTTGGCATAGATCTATTCAACCCCCCCTTCTAGATCTTGTCCACATCTTTTATCGATCCTTCACTAGGGTGGGCCAATAGAACCCTTGTAAGGCCCTCGAATTTCCGTCGCTTTATTTGTATTTATGTGTGTATGTTTGTGCTTGTGTATGTATGTACATATTTACGTACGTATTAATTAGTACGAGTACGTGTGCATGTGTTTATATTAAATATAAATAATGTACGTATTGCATGGTGATAGTATGAATATAATACCATATACATATTGCATGTATATATGCATGGTATGCATGTTTTCTGCATATTTTAGAGTTCTGGCCGAAGGCCACCTTGGCGTCAAGCCCAGGCCGTTTAGGTGGTGTCAGCGTCCAGACATGGACGCCAACACTAATCCTGGCGTCTAGCGATATGGACGCCAATCTCTCTGGCTTGCATGCGCAGCAGAGCTGCAAGCTTCTGAAATAAGGTAAGCCAACCATTGGGGGATGTCCCCAACGGCTCTGAAGGCTGTCAAATCAGCATGGTGAGTGGGAGAGAGACTCCCCTTATGTCTGAACCCGAAATGGCCTCTCCCCACTCCTCCCTTCACCTTGCAAGAGGAGAAAAAGTGAGAAGAAAACCCTAGGAGAAAGCTGAGAGAAAAACCCACCTTGTCACCCAAAAACCCACACTTCTGAAGCTTGATCCGGAAATCTACTGCTTCAAGGAGGTTACTGGATCAAAGGAGGAGGCTTCCCCGACATCCCCTTGGCGTGGAGATCATCCAGGAGCCCGGAGGAAGAGATCATTTGGAGGGAGTTCTGCACTTCTTGGGACAGCCCAAGGAGAGCTTCACCGAGCCCTAGATCATTTGGAAGAAATTTTGAAAGGCAAGTGCCCTATCCATGATGTCCCCGTATGAGTCTAGGTCGGTTTTACCATTTTATGGATTTTTCCTCGAGTCCTAGAACCTCCCATTCACCAAATCTTGAGAGGTCGGGTCTGTGTTTCTGCACAGACCTGCATTGACGGCAAGGTCCCTGGACACCCAGATCATGCTTGGCGTCCATCGGCCATGCCGCTGACTCTGAGTCAACGGCCAGAGACTGCCGCCAATTTCCTCTGGACAGAACAGTGAACTGTTCTGCCCTTCCTCTACATTAATTTTGGTATGGTTTCCGTGATGAGGATATATGGTAATCCTATACTCTATGTATATAGTCAATTGTGATGTGTGGATGAATGTGGTGTGTGATGGTGAATGTAGGAAATTGTATCCCTTAAACTTTTAAGCATGACTTGATAATATTCTTGCAAATCCATGTTTCATGAGTAGGATTAATCTGAATGCCTTGGTTTTATCAGATCATGGAGATTAGTAGATCAGTAGATGTATGCCCAATTTTGGTAAATTGTCCATACTTGCATGAGTTGCAAATAAATTCGGTTCGGTAATTAGAAAGACATGCAAAAATGGTTTGTGGTGTTTGATCTATAGATGTATGATTTAGGGTAGATTATGTATTCTCAGATCATGTATGTGACAGAAACCTCTGTTCAACAGTAAGTGGCAGCATTTCATGATATGTTAAACTCCATGTAACTTGAATTGTGAATGGCATGCAAAATAAGTGTTTGATTTTCTGTAAATTCTATGTAGCTCAGAAAATCTGACAATTTGAGTGTATGATCTTGAACCCGAAAACAGCATGTGGTTAAAATTTCAGGTCATTTGGATCAGTAAATAAAAAGTTATGTATTTTCATGTGAAATGTGATAATCTACGTATATTATCGTAATGTGATTAGTTATTGTCTACAACCAACTTGATTGGTGAAACTACTGTGTGCTAAGCTCTTGAAATTCTGTAGTACCATGTTAGGAAAAATAGAGATATTCATGTGAGTGAGAAAGTGAATGTGATGAAAAGTGTGAAGTGTAAAACCATGTGTAAATGTGTAAATGTGCCAATGTGACACTGCTTCCGTAGAGGGTAGTGGAGCTGTATCAGGGAAAAGTCCCCTTGAGAAAGTTCAATGTGCAAGTGACCCTAAGGGCATTAGGGGGAAATCCTGGAGGTGGACAAGTACCACTGGTTAGGGTGGAGACTTGTTCTCCCAGTCTGCGCAGTCCAAGAGTCGCCATTGAAATGCCTAGATGGCGTCTATCTGTAATGTGATGTGTATATGTCCTTCTTTGGTGGTTTGGACTATGTGTCACGGCACCTAAAATGTGTAATGTGAAATGTGTAATGTGTATGTGTCCATGTGTAAATGTGTAAGTGACAATGTGAATGTGTATGTGTAAAGTGAACCATGTGAAAGAGGAAACTTGTGTAAAGAAAATGTGAAACTAAAGATGTGAAAACATGTTATTGAAAACCATGTGAGACAAATCTGAAATCATGTGAAATCAGTGAATTTATGTTATTATCATCATGATATTATGTGCAAAGATGTATAGAATCCATGTTAGGGTAATTGGTGAAAACGGGTACAAGATAGCATGATTGTTTGATCACATGATATGTTTTATGTCATATTGTAGCTTTCATGTATAGGTTTACAGCCGTTAAACCATGTGAAATCAGCAACCTAAAGCATGTGAAAAGGGTTATGTATGTACTTAAGGACATGTGAAATCTATGCTAGTTGTGTTCCCCTTTCATGTATGTAAAATGTTCATGTTGGTAGCTCTCATGTTTTAGCTCTTTAAAGATTAAAGTTTCATGAGTAAATTGAATAGAGAGCATGTGATAGGTGAATTTTATTTTTTTGAAATCTGAAAGCATGATTCATGTATAAAATTGTAAAACTTCCATGATAGGTTGAGACTTGAATTGACTAGCATGCTATGTGTTGCAAATTGTAAATGTGCATGTAGAAACCACTAGGACTTGTACGTGTATGTTATGAGTAGTGTTGCTTGCTGAGTCCTTGGACTCACTCCTTGCTTCGGCGTACAGGTATAGTTGGTGACACGACACCGTTGGAGGAGACGGTGGAGACGGACTCCGAGCGCGGAGACTAGCTTTGGAGTTCTTGAGATTTGTGTATTTCATAAGTATGTAATTTGAACATTGTATTAGAGTATTATGAAAAGGATGTATAAATGTGGACAATTTGTGGTTCTATTTCAGCAATTTAAATTATGTGGACCTTTAGTTCTTATATGTTAATTGCGAATTGCATGTATATTTAATGTGGATGATGAATGAATGGAGACAATTGTCTTTTACTTCCGCTACTCTGTTGTATATTCACGTGTATCTCAGCTGTATGTATCGTTGGGTAAATGTCCGACTGTGAGGACTCTTGCTATACCGACGTGGGTTGGTATAACCGTACCGGTATAATGAGGGCCGTCACAACCCTAGCCTAAGAATCTTCTTAGCTAGCATCTGACTATTCACATGGCTGCTGCAAACACTCGAATGGGCCTCCTCAACAACTTTTGAAGCTTCATTTTCATCCAGGCATCTAAGCAAAATATCGGAGAATCCTCTTTTATACAGAGTGTTTCCAACCAGGACATATTTCTGGGCTAACCTCCTTATCACTTTCTTCTCTTCTGCTGTCGCTTCCTCAGGGTACGACTGGTTTCTGCAATACCGAGCTATTTCATAATACCACGGCTTCTCCTCGTCTTCTAACTCCTCTTCTAGCTCCAATAGCATGACTTCAGTCTTGCTCCTTTTCTCTGCCTCCCATAAGGCTTTATCATTGGCCCAGATGAACATGGGATCTCGGGTGACAGGGGTTCGACGTCGCTCAATCTAGATGCTGGTGAAATCCCCATGACAATTCATGACAAGAGTGGTGCCAACAGTAGCAAGGGCATCTGCCAAAAGATTCTGATGGCGAGGAATGTGAACAAAAATGATCTTAATGAATAGCTTGACGAAGGCTGAGGCAAGCTCTTGGTAAGGCTTGAGCTTAGGATCACAAGTCTCGTACTTGGTGAGCACTTGGCGCAAAACAAGCTGACTATCACCTACAATCCGCAAATGGGTGACACCATAGAAATGGGCGTACTCAAGGCCAGCTATCAAAGCCTCATATTCGGCTATGTTGTTAGTGGCCGTAAATTCTAGTTTGTAGGCCCGCAGGAAGGTGACACCCTCAGGTGATAGGAGAGCAATTCCAACACCCTTTCCATGAGAGTTCATAGCCCCGTCGAAATATAATGTCCACATAGGATCAGATTGTCTAAGGGACATTAATTCCTCATCCGGAAACTCTGAACGGACGGGATCAAATCGAGGAAGAGGGTGATGGGCGAGGTGCTTGGCTATCGCATAGCCCTTGATCGATTTCTGTTGAATGTAGGTGATATCGAACTGTGACAGGAAGCTTTGCCAGTGAGCTAGCCTATTAGTAAGAACGGATTTCTCAAGGAGGAATTTGATAGGATTCATACGGGCGATGAGGTGAACTTCATGAGCAAGGAAGTAGTGCTTCAGTTTTTGCACCACCCACACGAGCGCGGCACAGGTCTTCTCCATCGCTGTATACCTCTGCTCGCAGGGGTTGAGAAGCTTAGACAGATAGTATGCTGCCCTCTCCTTGCCTTCTTCGTCTACTTGCGCAAGGACAGTACCTACCGAGTCTTCCATGACAGATACATAAAGAATAAGAGGTTTGCCTGGAGTCGGTGGCCTCAAGACTGGGGGATTAGTCAAATTATCCTTAAGTCTGTCGAAAGCCGCCTGACACTTCTCATCCCAACGGAATTCGGCTCTCGATTTGGTGAGGTCGTAGAAGGGTCTACACCTCTGTGAGTGTTGGGAGACAAATCAACGGATAAACTGCAACCTCCCAATTAATCCTCGAACCTCTTTCAAATTCTTGGGAGGAGGCATCTCTCTTATTGCCCTCGCCTTGTTGGGATCAATCCCGATACCCCTCTTGCTCACGATGAAACCTAGGAGTTTACCCGACGAAACACCAAATACGCACTTCTTGGGGTTCATCTTTAACTGATATTCTCTTGATCTCTGGAGCACTTTAGATAGAACCCCGGGATGCTCAGCCAAAGTCTTTGATTTTACTTCCAGGTCATCCGCATACACCTCAATGAAGATATGGATCATGCCATTGAATATAGCCATCATAGCCCTCTGATAAGTTGCTCCAGCATTCTTGAGTCCGAAGGGCATGACCACATAACAATACGTTCCCCAAGGCGTAGTGAACGAGGTCTTTTCCTGGTCTTCCTCAGCCAACTTAATCTGATTGTACCCTGAGAAGCCGTCCATAAAGGAGAGGGTCTCATACCCAGCTGTATTATCTATGAGCACATCTAGATGAGGCAACGGGAAATCATCCTTAGGACACGTGCGGTTAAGGTCCCGAAAGTCGATGTAAAATCTGACTCTCCCGTCTTTCTTCATAACTGGGACAATGTTCGCCACCCAATTAGGATAAAGTACGACTCTAATAAACTTGGCTTTGTGGAGCTGATCGACCTCACTCTTCATTTTCAAAGCCAACTGGGGGTGGAAATGCCTTAACCGCTGCTTAATGGCGACTGAACCCGGCTTAAGGGTAAGACGATGCTCAACTAGCGCGGGATCTAAGCCAGGCATATCCTCGTAGCTCCATGCGAACGTGTCCTTGTATTCTCTGAGAACCTCGATGATTGCCTCCTCTTCTTCTGGTGGTAGACTGCCTTTTATGAGGACGGTCCTAGGTTCTTTCTCAGTTCCCAGATTGATTTTTTTGGTGACCTCATCTACTGCAGCCGACGGTTCGTCGAATCTCTTCAATTCGCTTGCAAACGATTCGGCCTCATCCTCAAACTCTTCGTCGCCTTCCTGACTAGGGTCGTCATCATCCATGATCTCATAGACTCCAAACCCATCGTCAATGAAGTACACAGATTGCTCATATTCTAGATCCGGCAACTGCAAAGGTTCTTTTATGAATTATGGAATTGCTAGGCAAGCCTTGCACCTGCAGGCTAGATCTGCTAAGAAGTGGTGCGGGACCCTTTTACCCTTGGACGTTTTCTCCGAAACTACCCCTAGTCCGCTACCCTCCTTGCCTAGACTTGAGCTACAACTATTGGAATTTACACACGAAGAAAACGTAGAATCCCGTGATGGGGAAGAGGGTTTTAAATCGGTAAAGGAGTCCCGCGAGGGGGGAGAGGGAGAGGGATTTGCAGCGTGTGGAATAGAAAAAGCAAAATCCCACGTAGTGAAATTACTGAAAGTAATAGAAGGACTTCCCGGCGCGGGGGGAGAAGAATTTACAGGAGGGAAAGCAGTAAAAATAGAGTCCCGCGTGAGGGAATTAGGGAGAGTAGTAAATGAAGGATCCCTCGAGGGGGAAGATGAAGGAGAATTTACAGTGACATTCCCCTGCGAGGGGGGAGGATTATTGAAAGCAGTAAATGCCTAGTCCCGCGTAGGGGACTTAGGGAAAGCAGTAAATGAAGGATCCCTCGAGGGGAACGACGAAGGAGAATTTACAGTGACATTCCCCTACGAAGGGGGAGGATTATTGAAAGCAGGAAATGCCCCCTGCACGAAAGGGGGCGGGGACTCGGTCAGAGGATCGGAGAGGAGTGGCCAGTCGGTCGAGGCGCACTCGGAGGTGAGGAAAGAAGTTTCCTCGACAGAGAAGGTGAGGTCATCAAAAGCAGTAGAGATGCTCCCTTGGGTAGAGGGAGGATTATTGAAAATGGTAAAAGCATTCCCCTACATGGGGGGAGGATTATTGAAAGCAGGAAATGCCCCCTGCACAGAAGGGGGCGGGGACTCGGTCAGAGGACCGGAGAGGAGTGGCACAGACCGGTCGGGGCACACCCGGAAGCGAGGAATGAAGTTTCCTCGAAAGAAAAGTCAGGATCGGCCATTGCGCAGCTATGACCTTGGGGCCCCCCTCCTTGCTAATGCGTGCGAAAGGAGGGAACAAGGCGGGAGTGCCAAGCGCTCGGAAGATCGAGGAGTGTGATCGGAAGCAAGTTCTGTCCTAGAATTGCAGTGCTTTTGGAGACAAGAGGGAGATTGGGGGCACGACTTGAGGGCAGGAAGGCAGTGGTGCTTAGAGGAGAGTCAAAGAGAAGGGGCTATGGTGGGTGCAGGGCCCAGGATGAGGGAGGAGGATGCATTGTTTCAGGAAAAGGGGAAGTCAGGTGGCCTGTTTGGTGAGGAAGAGGGGGACCACCGGACGGGAAGCGAGTGCTCACAACGGGGAAGGGGGAAAACAGGACGTGATTGCTGGACGGGAGGATTCGGAGGAGAGCAGCATTTCAGAGGATGGTGAGTCAGAGCGTGACAAGAAGAAGGAGTGCGGCGCGACTGCTAGTCGGGAGTGTTGGGAAGACAGTATGTGCTCAAGAGGAGTGGGGTCATTTTGAGAGGGAGGAAGGGTGGGCCCTCGTTTGGTGGAGCATGAGGAGATCACCAAGTAGGGGGTCGGTATCCGAGGGATGCTCAGCAGTACCCGAGGTAACGCTGCGGCCTGCAGATGGGAGGGCGTGATGCTCATGGAAAGGGAGAAAGGGCCAATGAAGGGGAGAGACTCGGGTGTAATGCCTGGTGAAGGAAAGATGGGAAGAGCGACTCCCGTAGTGGAAATCGACAAAGGCGCGACATCTAGAGATGAAATTGAGATGGGTGCGATACCCAGAGATGTAGAAAAAATGGGCGCACCGCCCAAAACTAAGGTTGAGATGGTCGTGGCGCTCGGAGTAGGTCCCGGCCTGAGTGTGAGATTCGGGGGGATAGGGCTTGCCTTGAGTTTTGCGGTTGTTGAGATTGCTTCGATGCCCTGTCTTGTTTTGACTGCTTGAGTGTTGGTGCTGGTTGTTGTTGGCTGCTTCATCTCTGGTAGGCTAAAAAAGTGATCCAGAGAGACGGTGATGTCAATCACATCGAACCATCTATTCCACCTGTTTTCAAACTCGCTGACCTTGACCCGTTTGGGCGGATCGAGGTTGCTTGTTGTCTTGTACGGATCTTGCGATAACTGATGCATGAGTTCTGCTGTGACGATTGAGGTTTGTTCATTCCTCGGCTGCAGCGTGCCTCTCTTGAAGTGTTCGTATAGGGTCCATGTGAGAGGTTGCATCGGTTGTTGGTTAGTCTTGCCTGACTTGTACCCCAATCCTACCTTGGGTCTTACCTTGCAATCCTTTACTGCCTTGGTCCTGCCTTGTAGCTGTGCTCCTAAACCCTTACCTAGCTGGTATCCCATTTGTTTCATTATGTGCCAACCTTTCTCAGTAATGATTATGTTCCTTTTAGCAGCATTAATGGTCGGACCACTCGGACCCGGATACATGCCTAATATCGACATTATAGGCTGATTGCTAGGCCAAATGGAGGGAACTGAGTCATCCGTTATGGCATTCACTTCTGCAATGATCGTCGTACTGGGCACCTTGACGATCCGTCCATTAAATGGGAATTTGAGACATTGATGAACTGTGGATATAACAGCGCCAAGGGCCTTCATGAATGGCCTCCCTAGAATCATGCGGAAATTTGGGTCCATGTTCAGAACATGGAAGTCCATTTCATTATAAGACAGTCCCAGCCTGTTCCTCAGGGTAACAACCCCTTTCCGCGGCCTTCTGGTGTTATCATATGCCGCGACAGTGATGGTGGAGGGTAAAATTGCTTGAGCCGGCACTCCACAAAGCTGCAGTGTGTCAGGGGACACAACATTGATAGATGCACCAGAATCTACTAAACAACGGTCCACACATATGCCATTAACATGGATTGTGAGGCACAGGGCACACCGCTGGGACTCGCCCAGTGCCATCTCTTCTTCGTGAAATGTAATGGCAGGGCAAGTGCTTGTGGGTGTTAGAACGGCACTGATTTGACTTACCGGCATGTCTTCATTTACCATTACTTTCTGCAAAATACTGCATGAGGGCTTCCTGATGAACTACCGATCTCTTGATTAATTCCAGAATGGAAATTCTGGCCGGGGTCTTATCCAAATGCTTCAATAGGTCATACTGCGTTCCTGGGATGGACTCATTCGGCTGAACCTCTTCCTCCTCCTGGTGTGCCAATGTATGTTCCTGCTGTTGAGGAAACATCCTGTTGAATATGCACCTGCTCCGGAGCACCATGGTAGCCTCAGAGTCTTCTCCGGATGTTGTTGTTGGAGCTGACGAAACATAGGGCGAAGAGGAGGTAGAGGGCTGGCCGAAGAACATCTGGTGCGGTGATGGGATGGTTGTTGTTCCGGATGGTTGAGTAGGGGTATGGAGAAAGGGGGCTTGATGGTTGGGGTTAACTATGGGGACGGATGGTGGTGTGTGGAGGACAGGCGGGTTGCCTGATGGCAGTTGTGGTGTTTTAGTAGTAAGAGGGAGTACGGGATTCAGTCACGGTGACATGGTGGGAGTGTTGCATAGGAGAGGGGCATGCGTGTTGGTGTGGAGAGGCGTTGTAGTAACGGGGAACTGGCAGATAAGTGGCGGGCTGGTGTGTTGGCTAGATTGCGTGAAGTGGGTAGGGATACGTAGGAAAGAGGGCAGTGGGTTGTCGTGAGTGGGTGTGCGGATGAAGGGTGGTAAAATGAAAGGGGATCGGGAAGAGGAGGAGGGTGCGGAAGCTGCTTCCGTCGGCTGCTCGGCAGTTTCATTTGAGGAGATGCCCTAAAAGCATTGACTTGTTGATTCTGAGCTGGGTGCTCTGGGAGCAGGTTTTGGACAATGCCCATGTCGAGTTGCTGCTGGGGTTGTTGCTGTTGCTGCTGCTGTTCTTGCCTGGCCAGCCTTCTTGCTTTCATCTCAGCGATGTATTTCTTCATCTCTGCCTAGTCAATTCCCCTACTGTCATCTAGGTCATGGATGTACTCTTTGAAGTGGAAACACACTTCTAAAATGTGAGCCGGCGCTCGATGATATGCACAGTACCGGGAGGTGTCAGCATTAGGGTGCCATTGCGGCCTTTCCTTGGGCAAAGTCAAAGTGAGTGCACCGACAGCCATAAGGGCATTGAAAATGTCTGTCAAGGTCTCTGGGAGGGGAGGATAGTGAGTCCTGCTTAGGCCGGGAGGACGCCTAGGCTGCTGGGCCTCGTACTGGCCAGGTCGAGCGACTTGGTGGTACTGCAAAGGCACAGGAGGAGGCTGTTGAGGCTAGTATTGGGGAGGAGGGGGCTGCCGGTATTGATTTTGTAGAGGCTGAGGGTGTTGTGGTTGTTGGGGCGGTGGTATTGTGGAGGTTGTTGGTATTGTGGTTGCTGGTTGTTGGTATTATGGTTGCTGAGGTTGTCGGTATTGTGGAGGTTGTTGGTATTGTGGGCGCTGGGGTTGTTGTTGATTGACGGGTTGGTGGGGTTGGTGGGGTTGCTGAGGTGGCATCCTAAACAGTGGTGGATTGTTGGTTTTGGGAGCGGGTGGTTGGGTTTGCTGGGGTCGGGTGTTGGTGTTGGGTCTGAAGGTGGAAGGATTGGGATTGCCCATTGCGCTCACTTGCTCATTGTTTATTACCCCCTCAGGCGTGGGACCACTAGCCAGAGCACCACTGGCTTTCTTGAATGCCCGAGTTTTGGGCTCGAACATGGCTATGATGGGGGAATCCTTCAACTGTGTTTTGATGTATCGTGCCCTTTCGTACAGTTCTTCCATTGTTGTTAACTTATTCATGGCTAGAATGTGTCTGAATTGTGGTGTGGCGTTAGCTGTGATCATTTTGACTTGCTCTGCCTCAGATAATGGATCCCTTAATCTTTCAGCCAAGCTCCTCCATCTATCAACATAATGAGTGAAGTCCTCATCCATCTTCATTTTTTCGGCGATCAGATCAGTGATCGACCGCACTGGGCCTACCCTATCTCTATACCTCTGCAAAAACCTTTTCTGCACTATCTCGAAATCTTCAGCATCTACAGGTTCTAAGGAATAGAACCACTCGAGGGCCGACCCTTCCAAGGATCGGTGAAATAGAAAAGAAAGGGCGCGATTGTCACTTTGCCAGAAAGAAGATTCATACATGAATTCCTTGATATGCACAAAAGGATTGTCGGTGCCGTTGTAACGGTGATAAATCGGCATTTCGGAGGGAGGAAGATGAAAGACCGACATAGAAGGGAGTGCCAGGTCAACAGAGTCTTTGGGTGTGGACACCCTTTTGACTTCTTGCTCTAGTTTGTTCACTTTCGCTAGAAGCGCTTGAGTGGGTTGATTGGTGGAAGATCCAGGAAGTGCCCCTGGAGGAAGGTGGTGGGTGACATCCGCTTGGACGGGGTAGTGAGCGACACCGATAGGTGCAGAACCATGAGCCGGAATCTGGGACTGGTGAATAAGCCACGCCGAGTCGTGACTTGGCCGATCATGAGGAAGGGGATGCCTCCTAACAGGGCTATGGGGGAGGGATTTGATGATGGAGTGAGCCCACGAGGGGACAGGAGAGGCTCGGGCCATCGGGTCATGAGCAGACTGAATCTGGACACCCACATTCGGGGGGAAGGGATGAACTGCATCAGCGACAGGCTTACCCCTGAGGGCAGCCTGGACCTCCTGGAGCTGGGAGGCCGGGAGGCTCTGGAGGATGTCTACAATCTGGGACGTATCAAATGGGAGAGAGGTATTCCCAGCGTCATGCCTTGGCGAGATGTGGGGAGCATGAGTGTCCATCACGTCGACACGCGGATTGGACAGGTCGGTATGAGCCCGATTTTGAAGTTGGGGAAGTTGCTGGTTGAATTATACAAATCATCATACATGTTTTCATGGTTCTTGTACTCGGCCATTGAAAGGGATCGACCGGAACGAAGCTGCATGCACAAGTTCTCAAGACACACTACGTGATTCAACGAGCAACTAATAGACAACTACTCAAACAAGTTTGAGAGGAGAAGTTAATGGCTTTTAAATCATAGACTTGGAAATGATTACATCCACTTAAAGTAATCAATACATCTCAATGTGGATTTTAATGATAGTGTGTCTCTCCAAAGTAGGTGTGGGTCTAGAATAGGTGAGATAACAACTCCGAGTTCACTAGGCAACTTCCTTGCGCGTGATGGGTTCTTCTAACTCGGGCCACCGGGATGGTATAACCGGCTTGGTCCACCGTGAGGGAATCCATGGGGTACGAAGACTTACGGAGGTCCCGATGAGGATTCTCTAGCCCAATGAGACGGAGTGCCCAATGGGGAGATAGCCCTCACCGAGAAGGTGTGTGGATCCTAAGGGAGGAGGGAAAGAGGTCCCTCGGCCGAAATGCAATGAAAAAATGCAAAATAATGCAAAAGGAAAACACCAATGGCAGGAAAAACTAGTGCTCTGTTGACAGCCTGAATCGCATCTAGTACAGTGGGCGCGTTTCAGTACGGGCGTCCGTTCTGTCGACTGCGGATCTGACAGCTCCTGAAAGCTGTAAGAGCCGAGGCGACTCCCTCCGGACCTCTATCACAAAATAGCATCCTGGTAGACTGCCGCACAAAGCAAGAACAAAAAAGCGTCCACTGTACTGCACGCTAATTAAACATGCACCCGAAAACACAGACAAAGCAAGGAAGTCACACTAACATGCTTTCTAACAATTATAGAGAAAGAAGTAGAGCTCAAATGAAGATGCTTTCTTCAGGTAAAAATAAGTACAGGGGGTGGGGAACAAGATGGTATTATTATTATTATTATTTATTTATTTATTTTTTTATCACAAGTTCCACGCGGGGAGTGCAAGCAAACAACGAAGGAAAGCACAACTACAATTTGGTAACAATGACTGGGCTGTCAAACGGCACCTCGCGGGGCGCGGAAAGGGAGGGAAGTGTACCATGTGGGGTACGAAGGAGGGGCACACGTGGTTGCCAAGTGGAGGTAACCGGAATTAGAAAATGAAAAGTCCCATCGCGATCGCCAAGATGTAGATGTGGTTTTTCCTCCGTTGTTTACGCGTGGGGAAAACACTCTACTCACGACGGGAAAGGTGATTTTGGGTTTTTAATGGCGAGAGTAGACAACGGGAATGAAAAGAGGAGGGAGAGGGGAATAAAAATGTGCGTGTGTGCATGATGGGTGTGTGCGATCGCCAGGTGCACGAGGGGCCGAATGGAACAGGTGAGAAGTGAATGTGGTGCACTTACCTCTAACCTGAAGAGAAGCAGGAATTTTGTGGCGGGTCCTCCTTCCTTCCCCAATCGGCCAGCCGATGGAGAAGATCCGATTCTGGTTACCATGTGAGATATAGACAATAAAAATACGTGAAGGGGGAGATTAGACTATGGAGTGTAGTAAATGTAAAGTAAATGAAACATAAAAAACATGTAAATAGAGGGGAACACACCTCGTGGGGGTGGTGTTAAACCCCTATGAGTGGGTAGGAAGGATGCTATGCATGTGTGCGTGTGTGTAGAAGTGTGCAATGCATGTCTAATGAAAGGTAAAAGTTAAGACGATGAAAGGGAAAATGGTGGCGTAGCATGGCAAGTGACGGAGGATGGCGAGGGCGGTGAAGACGCGGGCGGAGTCCCACTTGCCGCACTCCACGCCTGGAGACTCCACCACGTGAAGAAGATGACACGAAGATGGTGCACGCTCCCGCCTCGGCGCCGGTACACAAGCCTTCAATCCGCCGGAGTCCCACCTCGAAAAGTTGAAGAGTTGAAGTTCGGAGGTTGAGGGTAGAATCTGACAGGGCTTCGCCGTACTTTAGATGGATCCCAAATGAGGGCCTCGAGGGTCTGTATTTATAGCCGAAATTGCGTCCAATTCAGCAGACGTTTATCAGACATAAACGGCGTTCGCCTGACATGCCGCAATTCAGAAGATCCTTGATTTGGGTAAGATTTGACATTTTTCATGATGATCGTAGCTTACAGCTATGTTATAAATGTGTCCGTATTAGCAGCCGCGCTTCCATAATCAAATAACATCCTTGACGGAATTTGACACTGATTAGACATTTTATTAATCCCAACATCTGACACGACACATTTCCAATGAGACATCATCATTTTGACGTGACGTTCATTTAATGCTGCTGACAGGGCGCAACAGAGAAGTTTGACTTCCTAACCGCGGCGAGTCAAGGGGGTGCATTTCGAAAAGTAACTATTTTGTCTTTTAGCAAGTGTAATCCATGTCCACCATAGACAACGCAGATCTTACTCTTGCAAAAAGTGCCTACTGATTGGGACACGATTTAAAGAAATGTATGGACCCTAGGGGAGTTTTGTCTAAACACATCCAGAACAAGTGGGAAAACCACTCCTGAGATTAACTGAGAAGAGCCACTTCGAGGCATCGCGGTATAACACAGATTTTACTCAATGTGCTGTCAAATTGGCGTGTCTACAGCACTATAATAGTATCATAGAAGAATGTATTTTATAAACACTATATTTGGATAGCACATATGTTCTTCTGTTTGCTCAAAATTTTTCTAAGTCCACAACTAGTGTATATATATATATATATATCATACTAACTCTGACTCTTGGAAAGTTGAAGTGGTTCAACTCCAACTCCTAAAGAGTTGAAGTGGTTCAACCCTGACTCTTGTAAAGTCGATGTGGCAACTCTAACTTCGACTTCTAAAGAGTTGAAGTTGACCAACTCTGACTCCTGAAAAGTCGAAGTGGTTCAACTATGACTCTTGGAAAGTCGAAGTGACAACTCTGACTCTTGGAAAGTTGAAGTTAACACAAATGATTCCCTTCTCTTAATGGGTGTAGATGTCTCACAACTTAGCCTCTCCGAATCCCCCTCCCCCCCATGACTTCTTTAGATCTACTGTCATGCTAGAAGGGCATATCACTCTCTTGATCACTCTAGGGACCTTGTTATAGGATATAACAATCCTATCCAACTTCACAGTTGTCAACGGTATGCCCAAGCACAATTCCATCGTTTGGTGTGGTATTCTTGGGTAAGTGAGAGGAGTATTACCTTTGCTTCATCATAACCTAAAGTTCTCGACACCACATGGGATGGTGGAGGCTTGAGATGACCAACTGGAGTCTCGACGATGCTACCTAATCTCCACCTAGGAGAAGAAGATGGAAGCCACCATGGTGAGGAAGAAACTAAAAACAACGGGGCCCTAAACCAAGGACGTGTACCTCATCCATGTGGGGGAAGAATCTAACCTCATCTTGAAGATCAACTACTTATTGAAACACTGCAATATTTTATCCTTTACTTTGGTGATAACAAAACCCATCTTTAACTTAATAATATCATCAATATATTTTATATCATGTTACTTCCATGAATACAATAAATTCTTGCATTATCACACTAAAGTTTAACTTTGTCATATCTCATGTTTTGGTTAATACAATTACTTAATTAATGTGTGCATAACCATCTGCATATATAATCTTCAAATGCACTATAATAGTATCATAGAAGAATGTATTTTATGAACACTATATTTGGATAGCACATATGTTCTTCTGTTTGCTCAAATTTTTTCTAAGTTCACAACTAGTATATATATATATATATCATACTAACTCTGACTCTTGGAAAGTTGAAGTGGTTCAACTCTGACTCCTAAAGAGTTGAAGTGGTTCAACTCCGACTCTTGTAAAGTCGATGTGGCAACTCTAACTTTGACTTCTAAAGAGTTGAAGTTGACCAACTCTGACTCTTGAAAAGTCAAAGTGGTTCAACTCCGACTCTTGGAAAGTCGAATTGACAACTCTGACTCTTGGAAAGTTGAAGTTAACCAACTCCAACTTCTGGAAAGTTGAAGTTTGATACATACTCCAACTTCTTTACAGTCGAAGTTTCTAAACTTAAACTTTGATTGCCCCTATATTTCAAATGTTTCAAAATGTTTGTGGTGGCAACTGAAAATTCATATGTACTTCACATGTTATATTATTATTTCTCTGTCTGACTGGAGATCTTTTTGTTGTCTATCCTTCAAGGTAAATGAGATGTTGTCAGCAGAAAATAAGGACTCCTTCCTTCCTGCTAGACAAAAAGGGTCGTACATAACATGTCTGATGTTAGTAGAAAACATGGAAGTAAGGCAAGGTATGGGCCTGTTGTCAGAAGACCTTTTTAGCCTGACTCTACCTTTCGTGCCTGCAGATATCTAGACTTCCCTCTACACCAAGTGTCTGTTAGACAGAAGAAGAAGAAGAGTAGATGAACAAGAAGATGACCAACGGCCAGAAGAGTTCCAATAGATCTCTTCAATGGATCTGTTCAAGTTGCTCTATAAAAGGATGAAGCAAGGCTGAAGAACAAGATATGAGCCTTCCTGAAAATTTTTGAAAGAGTGTACATCTAGTGAGAAGCCTCAATGTCATACACACTCAAAGCAAGAGAGAAAGAGCTCGAGCCCAAGAAGAAGTGTACACGCAGCCATCTGAAGTCTTGAGGCTTTCAAGCTTCTTTTCTCTCTTCACTCTCTCTGTGCATCATTGTAAATCTGGGGGAGAGTTTGTGAGCTAAGAGCTAGAGTTCCTTTGTTCATCTTGTATAGCTCTCGGTCTATTCTTTCTTTTTCTAAGAAATATTTGGTCTAGTTGTAGGATTGTATACAATGTTCCTATTCCTATGTGAAGAGAAAGCCAGCGGGGTGCTAGTGGTTTCTGTCCAGCTATGGGACTGTTCACAGTGTTCCCCTTGGGTTAAGGGAAGAACCTAGTTGGGGTTTAAGTCTAGCAGAACCGCACTGGGGTTTGTTCCAGAGGGTGGCTTCTTGACCTGTAATAGAAGTGAGTTTCCTTCCAACTCGGAAAGGAAGAGGACCAGCGGGGAGCTGGGGGTTTGTATATCCTTAGGGGGATTGTACCCTAGTTAGTGAAATCCCAAGATTTACTTGGGGACTGGACGTAGGTCTTCCATTTGAGAAGTACCGAACCAAGATAAAATTTATGTGTTCTTGTGTGATTGTTTAAATTTGCTTCCGCACTGCTACTCGATCTCCACACACAACTACATTCATTAACCGAAGTTTTCAAGTGGTGATTTTTGTGTTTTAGTTTCAGTATTTCTGTAGTTATTCTATTCACCCCCTCTAGAAAGCTTGCTACCATATCATATGCGGGCCAACACTACCTCCACTCCTAGGAGGAAAATGTAGCCTACCAGTGTTTTCCTTAAAGCTAATCAAGACATGCTTGCATGGATAGAATTATGCCCTCCCTAGCATTCCTCTAGAAGTCATCACCCACTACCTCAACATGCACCCTCACTGCTGCCCAGTCCAATAGCGGAGGCACTATTGCAACCTTGAGCAACAATTGGTCATTAAGGAGTAGGTGAATGACAAGTTGCATACGGGATTACTTCAAGCCTGCACTATCCCTAGTGGATCTCCAACATTGTCTTGGTGCCCAAGAGCAATAACAAGTGGTAGATATGCTTCAACTACATTGACCTCAAAAATGCTACGCAATGGAAAACTTTCCCATGCCATGGATCGACCAAATGGTCGACACAACATCTGAACATGAGATGTTGAACTTCCTAGATGCATACCACAAGTACCACCAGATTAACATGCACAAGTCTGATAAAAACAAGACAACATTCATCATCGACACGGGGCTCTACTACAACATGTTGATGCCCTTCAATCAAAAGAACATATGTGTGACGTACCAACATCTTGTCAATTGCATGTTTAAGTCAGAAATTGGTTGGAATATGGCGGTCTACATTGACAGCATGCTAGTCGAGAGGCTTTATGTTTCCATCCACTTGACCAACCTTGCAAAGACGTTTGCCACCCTTAGGAGATTCAACATGAAGCTTGTAATGTCCTAGATCTTTAGGACTCCAAACATCAAATAAAATGTTGCAGTGGCTTTTGGTGGGCCTTGGATGGAGGCAAGATTCTATGTAGTTCCACAATTATCGAATTTCTATACATTTCACTGTGGATAGGTGAACATGATAGCCCAATATGATGTGTTATGAATGTGTCATCCTAGGATGTCACGTTTTTTCCATTTATCTATAGTTGGTCTTCATAACTCTATTTGGTGAATGCGACAAGTCAACATGTTGCCTTTAGGTATTGCACTAGTTAACTAATAGGCATCTGACTCTGACTGCCACGTGGTGGTCTACATGGCCAGAGATACGATTGGTTAGCATGTCATGTTATGGTGGTATGCTGGTCAACCCTACCGATGTCTACATGTGCACCAAGTGGCTGATAGGTCAGATTAGTGAAGAAGACATGATAGAGTGTCACATTCTTAATGTATAGTTGCCATTGTCACATTCTTCTATAAATGAGCCATCCATCAAGGTCGCATTCTCAGGGTTGGGCCTTTATATAAGAGTCATCTTTTGACCATTTCCTCCCTTTCTCCCCGCTCCCTTCTTGTCTAAGATCCCTTTATTCTTCTCTTTCTCTTCCTCTAACAACCAATGGTGGGTCATGGATGAGAATGATGGTGGTGTAATGCTTGACTTCGGGTTGGTCATGGAGGCGGACATTCTAACGGCCCGATGCAGAATATCGGAGTAATAAACAGTTAAATAAATAGTATAGAGCGAGAAATAGACATCAAACCATTGCACATATTGGAATAATGCCAAATGAACCATCTTTATTGATAATTCTATTACATTCACTAATTCAGAGACAAAACTATGGGCCTAGAGTACTTTATTCAAATAAAAACAACTTCTAACTATCTAACTAAACTACTAAGATGATTTGGTTGTCGAAAAGTCAGATCACTCCTGCACGTGCTCATCCCCATACTCGTGCGTGTGGTAGTCCCCATCTGACTCACCTGAAACACATTTAACAAATAGTGCAGGATGAGCGATAATCACCAATTAGGACTTAATATCTCATGTAAACATGCATGCTTTAAGTGATTAATGTCCTGTAAAGTAGGATCACTAGAGAGAACGATCAAGTATAGTCACGAGAGTAATATCACATGATAGCAAGATAACGATAGTATTTTTCAAAAATAATGTTGCAAAACTAGCATGATAAAGGATTGGCCATATAATGAGATAGCATGTAAGGTTGCACAAATGTGCACTAGTCATGATGGCATGTTTGGTTGATCTTCTTGTCAACCGAGAAAACATAGTACTTGTATTGATTGTCTTCGATTAATCTAGCTAGTCTGGCACTTGGATGCATGACAAACACCCTGATCATTGAACCCCTGCGAGTAAATAGCCTTTTGGACACACCTCCCAGGACCAAATCGGGCCCTTTATAATGTTGTTTGGCATAGTCATGTTTGTTATCTTAGACAATCAAGAGATGGCCATATAGAGTACCAAGAATAGATGAGAGTAATTGAAGAATAGATGAGAGTACATAGAGAATGTGAATAGATGAGAAGATAGAGAAAGTAGATAAGAACAAGGGTCAAATTTGTAAAACAACGATAAACAGGCGATAGTAACAGTTGCACAACACACACGATCATGTGCCGGTAGTCTGGAGGAAGTCACTAACCGCCCAGTAGCCGTGTTACAAACACAGGCCAGACGTCCGATGTGATGTCATGGTAAGAGAGAGCAAACTAAGGCCATTGGATCATGTTGATCCCTAAGGGTAAAATGGTTATTAATGGTACAACCTGCTCGTCGACAATGGACGTCTGCCAAAGCCAAGGAGTCTTACGGTGGACTCGACAAGAAGTTCCTGGTCCAGTCAGGAGTATTCTCAATGGAGAGGTCGTCCAAGCTAAGTTAAAGTGTGTTTAGAAATGTTTGTCCATCTAGCCTTGAGTGCTCGAGGCAGAGGGACGCAAATAACGATATTAAATCGAACGAATAAAACTAAGACAAGTTCTTTTTAAAATAACAGGGAAATTTACAAGAATAATTACACTTAATTACCATATATATTATTGAGTAGTTTCTATAAAGTCTCATGGCAAAAATTCACGTTTGCTGTGTGCATGTGAGAGAGAATCAAGCTAGCATGTAAAGTTGTGCACGTTTCATTTAAATATTAAAATCATATGAATATTAGCAAAAATATATTAACGTGACGTTACTGTTCTTAACAGTTCATGACAGAGGTTATACCATGATTTTAAAACATGATTAGCAAGGTTTACATGAAGAATTAGGGTGACAGTCAGATCGCGACGTCGACCAGCATCGCGTTTGGGTCGCGACAGACTCGGCCAACGCGACGGCCATGTTCTGGTGGTGATGGGTCGGGCCAACACGTTCAGGTTCAGCCGAGATGCCGACACGATGACTAGGTACTCACCATGACGTGTCGGGGCGACACGTTCAGGTCAAGACCGGCATGATCTGAAGATCGCGATGCAGGGTCCCGTCACGTTATGAACGTGATGTTATTCCTTGTCGCGACCCGGTTGAGAACCCGACCTATTGGGTCGTCGCGTTCTTATGGTCTCAGCCCGAGCTCATAAAGTTGATCAGGTCTCCTTGGGTTGCGGTCCATACAGCCAAGGGCTTGACACCGTGCTCTTTAAAAATCCATATAAATTCGTATGCATGATGAAAAATCACAAAATCACTTTTAAATGAAACTAGACTTGTAGAAGTATCCAAAGTAGGAAATAATTAGACTTCTATCATGGTATGATCATGCTATATACAAAGTACTTCGCAATGTACCAAAATTAGACACAGTGATGGAAAAAGATTAAATTTGAAACAATTACTTGATAGAAATTGGGGAAAATGGAATCATTAGACTCCTGACATCAAGTAGCATGTACAATAAAATTTTCAAGGCATGAGATCAAGCATGAACATGGATTTAGGGTGAACAAGTCAAGTCGGGTACATGTTCTTAATAGAACTTTGAGCACGAAATACTCATGAATGGCATGATGAAAATTAGAGAAAACATGGGGCTTTTGATGCTCGGATTATGGACTGTCTATGGTCAAAATTAATTTGTTTTTGCTTGAGAGATTGTCTACCTTGAGTGCTTTAATTCCTAGGCTTTGTATGTGAAGAACTCGAAGAAGCTCTTCATTCCAAGCCTCCTCCTCCTTGATCTCTTCATCCAAAAGCTCCTTCTTCTCGCCCTCCAAGCTCCAGAGGGTCAATAGGTTGGCTAGGTACGAAATAGAAGAGTATTAGTATGTTTTAAGTCTCTAAAACACTTAAAACTCTTTTCTCCTCCAAGTACGAAATTCCATAATTATCTCACCCTTTTCTAGCATTTATCCTTCTAATTGACATGGGGGGCTCTATAGATCCATGGCCAAGGGGTTAGGATAGGATTAGGACTCTTTTTAGGATAATTATGAGTTAAAATAGTGATTATCTTAACCCTTTTTAATTTATTAATAATTTAGTTACGAAATTAGGCTTAATCATCTCTAATCCACCATTGGGCTCTAGCTTTTGGGCCTATTAGTTCATACATGGACCATTAGTGCAAACCCATCACTTATTTTTTACTTAATGGGTTTTAATTATTCACATTTTCTTTTAATTTATTTTTTTTTAATTTAAAATTTTAGAGTTGCTACATCCTCCCCCTCTTAAATATAAGTTGGTCCCCAAATTCATATATTCATAAGAGGAAGAATGACTTACTGAATAGATCCGGATAGTTTCGTCTCATTGTTGCTTCGCATTCCCACGTGGCTTTTTCTACTCCATGATTGCTCCCGAGTATCTTCACCAAGGATATAGATCAATTCTGAAGTTGTTGAATCTTCTTGTCCAGAATTCTAACAGGCTTCTCTTCATAGGTCATATCCTTGTGCACAATTATATCGTCGTAGCGAATCACATGAGATGGGTCATACACATACTTCCAGAACATAGACACATGGAAGACAGTGTATGGTAGAATATGAAGGTGGTAGTGCTAGACGATATGCTACTTCTCCAACTCTCTCGAGCACTTCAAAAGGACCTATAAATCTTAGACTTAACTTTCCTTTGATTCCAAATCTATGAAATCCTCGGGTTGGGGATACCTTGAGCAATACATGATCTCCGACTTGAAACTCCAAGTCTCTTCTTCTTCTGTCTGGATAACTCTTTTGTATGGATTGTGCTATCTTGATTCTGTCTCTGATTAGTTGTATGTCCTTGCTTGTATCTTGTACCATTTCATGTCCCAACCATTGTTTCTCACCAACCTCATTCCAACACACTGGTGATCTACAACTTCTGTCATACAGAGCTTCAAATGGAGCCATTTTGATACTTGCTTGATAGCTATTATTGTATGCAAATTCTATTAGGGATAATTGTTCATTCTAGTATCCTTCAAAGTCCATGGTACATGCTCGTAGCATATCTTCTACGATTTGGTACATCCTCTCGGTCTGACCATCAGTTTGTGGGTGGAAAGTAGTACTAAAGTTGAGTTTAGTACCGAGTGCAACTTGAAGTCCTTTCCAAATGTGAGAGGTAAACTTTGGGTTACGATCATAGACTATGGATACAGGAACTCCATGTAGTCTCACAATATTTTTACATACAATGCAGCTAACACGTATACACTCCAGATACCCTTGATTGCTAAGAAATGTGCAGACTTAGTTAATCGGTCTACTATGACCCAAATAGCATCAAGTCCACCACGAGTTCGGGGTAAACCCATGATGAAGTCCATGCCAATACTTTCCCACTTCCATTCAGGTATGTCCAGGGGTCTGAGTACACCCGTAGGACGTCGGTGCTCTACTTTGACTTGTTGACATGTGAGGCAGTGCGCAGCATGCTCAGCAACCACACGCTTCATGTCAGGCCACCAAAATGATCTTTTCATATCTTGGTACATCTTGGTTGACCTGGATGGATTGTGTACTTGGTCTTGTGAGCATCATCCATCAACTTCCTTTTCAACTCTTCGTTGTCAACCACACAGGTCCTGCCATGAAATAACAATCTTTCATCCTCAGTGATTGAGAAATCTGGTTTGTTTGCTAGGGTTTCCTTGACACGGATCAAAAATGGGTTATTTTCTTGCTGATCTCTGATCTCAATAAAAATGTCGGGTTGTACCCTAAGGTTAGCAACCAGTACCTGATCACTTCTTTGCTCAATATTTATGTCTAATCTGGTAAATTGTTCTAGCAATTGCATATTGCCCATGACTAAAGAAGATAAGGATGCCACATGCTTCTTGCTAAGTGCATCTGTTACAGCATTACCTTTGTCAGGGTGATATTGAATATTGAAATCGAAGTCCTTAAGATACTCCAACTATCTCCTTTGTCTCATGTTGAGCTCCTTCTGGGAAAATAAATACTTCAGGCTTCTATGATCTGAGTAGAAAATAAATTGTTCTCCATAGAGGTAGTGTTTCCAGATCTTTATTGCAAATACAACTGTCGTCAATTCAAGGTCATGGACAGGGTAGTTGACCTCATGAGGCTTTAGTTGTCTAGATAAGTAGGCTATCACTTTCTCGCTCTGCATCAATACGCAGCCTAGACCGATTCCAGAAGCATCGATATAGACTCAGAATCCTTCACCTTCAACTGGTAAAGCGAGGACAAGTGCAAATGTTAAGCATTTCTTTAGTGACTGAAAGCTTTTCTCACACTCCTTGCTTTAGACATAAGGGTTCTCCTTTCACGTAAGGTGAGTGTGAGGCTCAACAATCTTGGAGAAATCTTTTATGAACTGCCTGTAATAGCCAGTCAGTCTCAAAAAGCTTCTAATCTTCATAACATTAATGGTTGGTCTCTCCCAGTTAAGTACAACTTCAACCTTGGAAGGATCAATAACAATATTGTCTTTGGATATGACATGGCCTAGAAATGAGACTTCTTCGAGCCAAAACTCACACTTGCTCTGATGACCAGTCGTCCCCATGTAATTTTAATTAATTACATATATATTTTGATGATTAAAAAACCAAACAAAAGTTTATCAATTATATCTAATGATAATTTCATAAGTCTTAAGCACAGGAAAATACCAAGGTCAAACAAGCCAATAAAAGTATGCATTACTTTTCTGAAGCCTTAATCTTTTCAACATGATATTTCTCTAAGTCCATATCGACTTCTATTGAGGCCATAACGATTTCTTTATAAGCATATCGATTTCAATAGAATTATCATAACGATTTCCTTTCTGGCTGAAAAGTCATATTGTTTCAAAGAAATCGATGCTGTAACGATTCTATAAGTGATCGCAACGATTTCCTTATAAGACTGAAAAGTCATGTATTTTAAACAAGTCGATGTCACACGACTCTATAAGTTACCGTAACGATTTCTTTAGAAATTCATAACGACTTGCTTGTCATAACGAGTCTATAAGTTATCGCAACGATTTCTTTAGAAAGCGCAACGACTTGCTTGTTGAAACGATTTCATAAGTTACCGTAACGACTTCTTTAGAAAGCGCAACGACTTGCTTGGTGTAACGATTTCATAAGATACCGTAACGACTTCTTTAGAACTCGCAATGACTTGCTTATTGTAACGACTTCATAAGTTACCATAATGATTTCTTTAGAGTTCATAACGACTTATTAAGTATTCATAACGATTTCTTTAGAATTCACAGCGACTTGCTTTGTATAATGATTTGTTAATTATTTCACATCGATTTCTTCATAAACACATCAATTTGCTTTGTGCAACGATTCATTAAGTGTTCATGATATATCTTCTGTCACATAACGATTTGCTATGACTCATAACGATTTCATAAGTCATATAGTCATCGATTTCATATCTTGATATCTTATTCATCTTAAAAGCGTTGACTAGTCAAAGTCCACGTAGACATCTCTCTGACGCTTTTGCATTTGTGAGATCTGAACATATCTCTGCATGCATGCAGACCATATCATCCTTTATGGTGCCTACTCTGATAACGTCTTTAGATTTAAGCTATTTGGCATTACTATTTCCATGTCTATTGCTACTAATGTTGACTGACATCAAGACAGCTTAGCTGTCTGCTATTTGAGTTTGACATTTGTGTAGACCTCTGAACTAGCTTCATAGTACAACGTTAAAGAAATAGAAGCCAACGGATATTTCTGAAGATCTATCTCTTTGCGTGCTCAAGTAATCAAAAGACTGTTGACTGGAAGCTTCCAAGAGTGCAGATGTCATTCAGTCTAACGACTACTCAAAAGAGAGACAACGGACACTTCAACATCTACATTTCAAATTGAAGATATAAATTCAAGTTAGAATAACAGAAGGCGATATATCGCGTATTCAAGCATTCAAATTCTTCTGAAGAAAGTCCAGAGCCAAGAACCTTCATTCCACTTAGCTTTTGCTCTTTTGCTTTCCACTAGTTTGTGAAAATCTTGAGAGAGCCTGTATAGTTCTGAGAGTGTGCCTTGTTTAAATCTCTTTGCTCTCAGTTCTAGTTGCTTCAGATCCTTGCTTATCAAAAGCTTGATCTAGGGGCTTGAATTTCATTCACTCTCTTTGTGTTATTCCCTTCGGTTGTGAAGGAAGACCTGGTGGTATCCAGGGTGTTGTTCCCTTCGGTTGTGAAGGAAGACCTGGTGTGTATCCAGGGTGTTGTTCCCTTCGGTTGTGAAGGAAGACCTGGTTGGTATCCAGGGTGTTGTTCCCTTCGGTTGTGAAGGAAGACCTGGTGTGGTATCCGGGTGTTGTTCCCTTCCGGTGTGAAGGAAGACCAGCTGAGCTGAGTGTTGTAGCGTCCTTAGGGGACTGTACCCTAGTTAGTGAAATCCTGAGTTGTTGCTCAGGGACTGGACGTAGGACTCCTAAGAAAGGAGGTCTGAACCAGGATAAACCTTGTGTTGTGTGATTGTCTTCTTTGTGTGTTTGTTATTTCAACTAACTGTCACTAACCTTCTTCGAAGAACGTTTGTGTGAATGTTTTTAGTTACAGGTATCTTCTAGATTAATTTTTAAAGACCCATTCACCCCCTCTGGCTCGTCAACTGGGCAACAAGTGGTATCAGAGCGAGTCTCTTTGACAAAAAAGGATCCAACGATCTGAAGAGTAAAGATCCATGACAGCCCAAGGTAACTTTGAAGGTCAGTCTGTCAACCAACCCCCTCTTCGATGGTGAAGATTATCCTTACTGGAAGACCAGAATGGAATACTTTCTACAAGGGCACGACTATCAATTTAGTCCATAGTAGAAGAGGTGATCTGTTAGTCACAAATGAGAAAGCACAATGGACAGATGATGACAGAAGAAGATTTCCCTGAATTGCAAAGAAAGAGCATCCTATGCTGTGCTCTAAGTAAGAAGGAATTCAACAGAGTTTCAGCCTGCAAATCCTCAATGGAAATGTGGGAAAAGCTCAGGATTACTTATGAAGGCACAGACAAAGTAAAGGAAACAAGAATCGACATTCTTGTCACTCAATATGAAAGATTTCAGATGCAGTCAAGTGAGTCCATAACTCAAATGTTCAGCCGGCTCACTGACATCACAAATGGACTAGCTAGTCTGGGGAAAACCTATGAGATGGGAGACATGGTGAGGAAGATACTTAGATCCTTACCGTCCTCATGGACCCCAAAGGTCACAGCAATAGAAGAAGCTAATCACCTGAAAAGAATGTCTGTAGAAAGCTCATTGGGTCCCTCATGGCCCATGAGATTAACATGGAAAGGCTAGGAGAGTCTTCTAGCAGAAAGAAGCACTCCAACGCCTTAAAAGCTGAAGAAGATTCACCCGAAGCAGTTCAGCTGAAAGTGAAAGTGATGCAGACAGCGAAAATGAGGTAGCTATGCTATCTAGAAAATTACAGCAATTTTGGCTAAGAAGAAGAAATTCCAATCTGGAAGAAGGCACTTCAAAAGGAACAAGGAATTCAGAAGCCAGAATGGAAAGAAATAAAGAAAGGAGAACCCGTCTGCTATGAATGTAAGAAGCCAGGACACATTAAAACTGAGTGTCCAAAGTTGAAGAAGCCAGAGTTCAGGAAGAAGGACAGTTCAAGAAGTTCAGAAAGTACAAGAAGAAGGCAATGGCAGCAGCATGGGAAAATAGTAGTGACTCAGACAGTGAGTCATGTTCTTGTAGTGATGAAGAAAAAGCCACTTGGCCTCCATGGCAATACTGAAGATAAGGTAACTTCTGACTCCTCTTTTGATTCATGCAATGATTCAGATTCTGATAGCTAAAAGGCTTTCAACGAACTATATGAAAAATATAAAGAAGTAACCAAATTATTAAAGTGAGCAAGAAAAACAACTCTGCATAGAAAATACAAACTCAGATCTAAAATCAGAAAATGAACAATTAGAAAGTCAAATAACTGAACTTAAAAGAGAAATGAACTGTTATGTGAGACCTAAAAGCTAAGAATAACAATAACTAAATTAAGAAACAAGTAAGTTCAGATGAACTGAAAACTGAAATCAAAACACTAATAGAAGAAAATATACAATTATCTAGCACATTAGAAAAATTCACTAATGGTAAAAACTCTCTCATATTAAAAGGTGCTAGAAGATCAGGTATGAAGAAAAGGGATTAGGATATACACCCCCAGATAATAAAGAAAACCATAATTTATCCTAAACATATCCAACACCAAAATTTGTACCTGAACAAGATACAACATACAAAGCTGATTTCAGATATAAGAAATAACCAAATTATCTTGCTGTAGTCACTGTAACAAGTTAGGACACATCATAACGACATGCCCAAAGACATACGAAATGGATAAAAAAAGGCAAAATAAATGATACTAACCCTCAGGACCCCAAAGAATTTGGGTACCTAAAACTTGATGTTTTTATTTCAGGACATCTCTTGAGCATCCAAATGGTATTTGTATAGCGGGTGCTCAAGACACATGTCAGAAACCAGAAGTTATTCTCTCATCTCCAAGCTGAAGAAGAACAGTTACTTATGGAGATAATGGGAAGGAACCGTGATAGGTAGTGGCTATGTGAATAACAAAGAAAAACAGTCATAGAAGATGTGCTATTAGTCAAGGGATTGAAGCACAATCTCATTAGCATTAGCCAGCTGTGTGACAGAGGCCATCAGATCAAGTTTCAGAGTCGAAGTGCAGCATATTGAAGGATGGGCAGTCATCTTTGAAGCTAATAGAGAAAAGAATTTGTATGTGCTCTATCTTGAAGAACTCAAGGTTCAAAATGTTTGCCTGGCAGCAAATAAAGATAATCTACAGAATTATGGTACAAACGACTTGGACATTGCAGCATAGATGGCATGAGAAAACTGCTGAAGAAGAATCTTGTGGAAGGTCTACCTAAGGTTAGTACAAAATGGATGGTGTATGTAAACCTTGTGCTAGGGAAAGCACACCAAAGGCTCCTTCAAGTCAAAGACGGTGGTGACCACCTCAAAACCCTTAAGCTCCTTCATATGGATCTATTTGGGCCAATGAGGACTACCGTCTTGAGGAAAGAATTTTGGATTTGTCATAGTGGATGACACTCAAGATTCACATGGGTATCATTCCTAGAGCATAAAGATGATACTTTTGAAAACTTTGTCAGTTTCAGCAGAAGGGGCAGAAGATCAAAAGATCAGCATGTGTCTATCCGATCAGATCATGGTGGTGAATTTCAAAATGAAAGTTTGCTAGATTTTGTGATGATCAGGGAATTGAGCATAATTTCTCATCAGCACTAAGGACACCACAACAACAAAATGTATTGATGAGAGGAAGAACAGAACCCTATTGGATATGAACAAGAACTATACTCTCAGAATATGATCTGCCAAGATATTTTTGGGCTGAAGCATTCAACACGGCAAGCTACATTATCAACCGAGTAATGATCAGGCAAATCTTGAAAATACTGCATATGAACTATTCAAAGGAAGAAGCCAAAGATCAGCCATTCAGGACTTTTGGATGTCCTTGCTTCATTCACAATAATGAAAAAAGGGACATTGGTGTGGATGCCAATCAGATGAAGGCATCTTTATGGGGTACACCTCTAAACCCAAAGGCTATAGAGTATTTAACAAACGTACTTTATTGATTGACCGTCTGCACATATTATTTTTGATGAAACACTAACCCTTCCTTGAAAAGGAAGTAGATAGTGACAATGAGATGCAGATGAACTGTCCAAGAACCTAAAGATCATCAATTGAGGACAAGGATGATCCACCTCTGAAAGAATTGCAACAAGAAGTTACTCATGAAAACCTTCCAAAGGAATGGAGATACAAGAAAGATCACTCACTTGAGAATATTATTGGTGATCCATCCATAGGGGTAAGAACAAGAGGTAATGTTATTCCTTGTGATTACCTAGCTTTTATTTCTCAAATAGAGCCTAGGACAGTCAATGAAGCTCTCTCTGATGAATCTTGGATAGTAGTCATGCATAATGAATTAAATCATTCAGAGAAACCAAGTATGGTCACTTGTTCCTAGACCATCAGACCATCCAGTCATTGGCACCAAATGGGTGTTCAAAATAAACTAGATGAAACTGGTGCAATCTAAGAAACCGGCCAGATTGGTAGCTCAAGCTATTCTCAAGAGGCCAAAGATTTCGATGAAACCTATGCACCTGTAGCTAGACTTGAGGCCATTAGAAATATTACTTGCATATGCATCTGCTTTGAACTTGACATTATTTCAAATGGATGTTAAATCCACATTTTAAATGGTTTTATAAAAGAGGAAGTTTATGTGGAACAACCTCCGTTTTTGATGACACCAAATTTCTCAATCATGTTTTCAAACTTCATAGGCATTATATGGTTTAAAACAGGCACCTAGAGCTGGTATGAAAGGCTTAGCTCTTTTCTTTTAAACCATGGTTTTAGTAGAGGTCAAGTAGATAGTACCCTTTTCATAAAGTCAAAGGTCAAACACATTCTATTAGTCCAAATTTGTAGATGATATTATCTTTGGGTCTATGATGAATCCCTTGCAAGTACTTTTGAAAAGTTGATGCAGGAGAATTTGAAATGAGCATGATGGGAGAACTTAATTACTTCCTTGGATTACAAATCAAACAAGGAAAGGAAGGAACTCACATCTGTCAAGCAAAGTACACAAAAGAACTCTTAATGAAATTTGGATTCGAAAATACCAAGCCACTGTCAACACCGATGGGCACATCAACAGGATGGACATGACAAAGATGGTAAGAAAGTAGATCAAAAGATCTACAGAGGTATGATTGGTTCACTACTTTATTTAACGTTAGTAGACCAGATATACTATTAGTGTATGCATGTGTGCTAGATATCAAGCTGATCCTAAAGAATCACATTTAATTTCGGTGAAAAAATATTTAGATATTTAGCAAGATCTCATGACTTAGGTCTATGTATCCAAAATACTGTGAAATTAACTTAGTAGGTTACTCTGATGCTGACTATGCAGGATGCAAATTAGATAGAAAAAGCACCAGTGGTGGTTGTCAATTTCTTGCAGGATGTTTAATATCTTTGTCTTCAAAGAAACAAAATTCAGTAGCACTATCCACTATTGAAGCTGAGTACTAGCTGCTGGAAATTGATGTACACAACTCTTAGGATAAAGCAACAACTTGAAGATTTCGGATTAAACATCAAATCCATCCCACTGCTGTGTGACAACACCAGTGCCATTAATCTCACCAAGAATCCAGTTCAGCACTCAAGGACCAACATATGAGGTAGATATCATTTTATTCGTGATCATGTTGCAAATGGAAATATTGAAATATCATTATTGATACAAATGGCCAAGTAGCAGAACATTTTCACAAAAGCCTTACCTGAAGAGAGATTCACATCTCTTAGAAGGGAATTAGGCATGTCAATTGTGATAAAAGTTTGCTTACAAATGCACATTAATTTCAAATTAAGTATTTTTTTTTCCTCCATGGCGTTAAGCAAAGAAATTCAAATTATTCTTGTGTAACCTCTCTCTCATTGAAGTCGGTTTGAATAGTCAACACCTTTTGTCATTTTCCACCGCCTTTGGCGCCTCACTTTCCACATCGCTTAATTTATTCATAAAATCATGGCAGAACGATTCGTATCTCATCGTCTACCTTTTCCCCTTTTCACCTGTCGCATGAGCCGATGCCCTAACAACTCATATCTCAACCCTCTGCAAATTTGAACCTTCCTCCTCCTTCCCGCAAAATTTCTTGAGGATTCCTTCTCTCCTTCCGTTTCAACCCTCCAGAGACTTTCCCACCTGAATCCATGGCCGCACCAGTCATCGCCGGCAGTTTGGGTGGCTACAGCGCCGAGTTCTCACTCCTGAGCAGCAGGAGAGGTTTACCTTTGTGAAGACGAAGCTCTGTGGAAATAAAGAAGTCGATGTTGCTAATCTGAGGAAAAATGGAATGAGCAGTGTGGTAGATTTGATCAATCAGATGCAGTGGACAGGAGTCTCCACCTTTTCAGAGGTCAGTTATCCGGACTTGGTAAAAGCTTTCTTCGTGTGTATGAGAACAGAGGAAGATGGGTCCCTAGTCTCTTCAGTAAAGGGAACCCTGATTAGAATAGACCCTGAGTTGCTGAAGATGTTGTTTGATGTGAAGACTTCCGGATTTAGTGGGGTTCACACGTGGACGCCCAAGTGAAAGGTTGGGAATTGTAGGGCCGGGCTTCAAGCTAAGGGATGGCAAGCTGGATATAAATCAACTATCTGCTTTCAACCGCCTCCTTCATTTTATTGTCTGTCAAATCTTAGTTCCCAGAAGTGCAACATTTCATCTTGCACAAAGGCCGACTCAGACATGATGTACTGGGCCATTCAAAATAAGGAGATAAATATGGCCGCAGTGATGATGGAAAGAATGAATTTGCCAGAGATCAGATTTGGGACACCAAGAGTAAGTTAAATGTGTCCCTGCCATATGCCCACCTACTTACCAAGATCTTCAAACACTTCGGTGTTGATCTTTCTGGGGCAGTTGTAGAGAAAATGGGCCAAGCAATCAGGTCCAGGAACCTGAAGAAGAGTGGCTTCTCTGTGGAAAATGGTGTCTGGTTCAAGGCTTCAGTTGCTGAAGGCGAAGCCATCATTGACGACACCTCAGTTGTTCATCAGGAGATGGGATCAGCAGATATGATTCCAGAATTGCCAGTGGAGTCAGTTTCAGTCCAGCAGTTGGAGCAGCAGAATCATCAGGCCCCTCTTTAGCAGAAGTTCAGTCTGAAATTGCAGTGGAAGAAGAAAGAGTATCAGCACCAGCTTCAGAATTTCCAGAAGAATTAGCTGTCAATTTTGCAGAAAGGAGAATTGAGGATATTCTCCCAGAGGACATTATTTCAGTTGAGGACCCACTACCCTCAACTGTGTGCTGCTATTCTTTCAGACATTATTGATTCAATCCTTTCACCTCTAGTGCTCCAAAACCAGTGGCAGAGTTGCAGAAGAGGCTGTGGCATCAGGCCACATTGATGAACCAATGGAAGATGTTCAAGTAGAGGTAGAGCACCCAGCTGCTCAAGGTGACTCTGTGATGGAAGATGCTCCCATTCAGGGGGAGCAAGTATCAAATGAAGAAGATGCTCCTATTGAGGGGGAGCTATCAAAAGAAGGTTCAGCAGAAACAACTCCAGTTGTTGATGGTCAGGAGGAAAGGCATAGAGATTCTCAAAATTTGGATGACAGAGAAGGAGAGATTGCAAGCTCTTCGAGCTCAGATGATGATCAACTCCTCCAGCAAAAGAAGGCAAGAAGAAAGGAAAAGAAGTTGCCTCTGAAGTTCCTCTCCTGGCTGATACACCTTTGAGAGGCAGGTCAAGCAGAAAATTGTCATAAATTTGAAACCAGTGATTGAAAGGCTGAATGTGCAAGGTGAGCTCTTATGTACTCTCCAGTCAGATGTAAACTCTATATTTTGAGCCAAGCTTCAGCCAACAAAGAATTGGGACAAATCAGAAATGCTATGAAATGGTTTAATAAGGAAATGAGCAGCATGAAAGGCATGCTCTCGGATATTATCAAGGCAGTTGGAGTTCAAGCTCCTCCTCCTCCAGAAGAAGCAGCAGCAGCACCAGAAGCAGCACAGAAGAGCAGCAGCACCAGAAGCAGCAGCAGCACCAGAAGCAGCAGCAGCACCAGAAGAGGTAGGGCCAACAGGGCCAGCTGATCAGGTTGAAGGGCCAACAGGGCCATCTGAGCAGGGTCAGGGCCATTGGAGAGTGAGTCTGTGCAGATAGAGGCAGAAGAGTTCTTGGCACCCAAGCCCCAGCTCCCTCTTCCCCTCTCACACACCTATTCCTCCAACTCCACCCTCAGCTCCTACAGCACCTCCTGCTCCTCAAACATTCAAGAAGCCTCAATCTAGACCAATTTCTTCTCCTACACCATTTCAGTCCACCTCATCTCCTGCCTCCTCTACTTCCATTCCTTCTCCTATACATGAGGCCCCTCCAGCATCCTCAGCTGGAGCATCCTCCTCCTCCTCTGGTCCCTCCCTTGGACCAATTGATGACCTTCCTACTACTTCCCACTCTTTCTTCATCCTACTCCTCCACCCTCTTTCATCACTATCATACCTGAAAGAGCCCAACTTAACTCTCCCTTTATGGAACAAATAAAGGATGAGTTTGAGGAAGGGATCCTCAGGTCTGTGTTGAAGGTTGGGGAACATGTTCATAGGGCAGACCCTTCTAGTCCTGCCCCAAGAAGAGGAAGCTTACTTCTACTTCCTCCCTCTCCTCTGAACCCAAATACCCACCTTTGTGGTTTTCTCTCACAGTGGACAACAAACATCCCTCAGTACAGAGAATATCTCTCAAAGGTTGTTTTTGCAACCATCATTAACCTTCCATTTCTTGATCTCACAGATCATTTGCACACCATTCTACCCTACACTTCTCTTCCAAATCCGAAAAATCCAAAATCTTCTCTCTTGCCCACTCCAAATCTGAAGAGCAGTGGGGCAAAGGTCACAAGGATCTCCTAAAGAAATTCATTCTTGCCAAATCTGCTAGATTCCCTCCAAGGGACCACTCCCTGACCCTATCAGAGTGGTTCAGGATCTATCATAGGGAACTTTGGGCACCCTATTCAAAAGGAAATCAAAATGATCAGGCACCTCATGCTATTCAACAACTACAGATATATTCATAGACTTCCAGAGGTTCAGCTCAGTCAGTTCAAAAGGGCCATTTCAGCTCTGACTCCGGATATCTCTCAAACTTCAGATGTTCAGGTAGATTTTGCTACCCTCCAAGTACCTGAAGAGATAGTCCTTCCTCAAATTCACTTTCTAGTTATGGAGTCCTCTGTAGGATCCATCATCTTTGAACGTTTTGCCAGAGTAATGGGCAGAATTAAAGTTCCAGAGTAATGGGCAGAAAATTAAAGTTCAGAAAGGCTGCCTAGTTGCTTTTTCTAGATTCCTGTTTAGGGAATATCACCAGGGGCATGTAAGTGCTGAAGTTCTAGCCCCTATTCTGTCTGAATGTGAAAGGCTGACATCTTCTGAATGGTCCAAGTTCTACCCCTGTCAGCTCAGCAACTATTTGAAATCAATGAAGTTCAGGCCAGAGAAGGCAAACCAGCCATTTCTCCAGCTACTTTCCTAGATATGAACTCCATTCATCTTGTTGATGACCCCTTCAAGGTCTGGGAGGAAAGATACAAAGTGTATGTGGCTATGCACAAAGCTCTCAGAGATAACCACAACCATTATCCTGTCACCATGGACCAATTCCTCACCTATGCCAGCTTTGGGACTCGTCGATTTCTCAAGATGAATATGGACAAGAATGCATATGCTGACCTTCTCTATCAACACCTAGATCTTCATCTCAAAAGGATGGCTTCCACCATGGGACCCTCCTACTCTGTATCCTTTGGAGTCTTCAAAACCCTTTTTGAAGAGCAGGAAGCACATGCATGGGAAACCATCTCCCATTTTACCTCTCTTCTGTCTCCTGCCTTCTATTTACCAGTACCTCCACAAAGTTAATGAAATGACCTTCTTTATATACTCCTGTTCTCTTTCTCTCTTCTTTCTTTGTCGAAGATTGTCTTTTTGCTTAATGACAAAAAGGGGGAGAAAAACTTATGTCTGAAACATCTATATGCATTTTTACTTATTGTTCAGTTTTGTCATCACCAAAAAGGGGGAGATTGATGACCAGTCTGTCCCCATGTAATTTTAATTAATTACATATATATTTTGATGATTAACAAAACCAAACAAAAGTTTATCAATTATATCTAATGATATTTCATAAGTCTTAAGCACAGGAAAAATACCAAGGTCAAACAAGCCAATAAAGGTATGCATTACTTCTCTGAAGCCTTAATCTTTTCAACATGATATTTCTCTAAGTCCATATCGACTTCTATTGAAGGCCATAACGATTTCTTTATAAGCATATCGATTTCAATAGAATTATCATAACGATTTCCTTTTTGGCTGAAAGTCATGTTGTTTCAAACAAATCGATGCCGTAACGATTCTATAAGTGATCGCAACGATTTCCTTATAAGACTGAAAAGTCATGTTATTTCAAACAAGTCGATGTCACAACGACTCTATAAGTTACCGTAACGATTTCTTTAGAAACTCGTAACGACTTGCTTATCATAACGACTCTATAAGTTATCGCAACGATTTCTTTAGAAAGCGCAACGACTTGCTTGTTGTAACGATTTCATAAGTTACCGTAACGACTTCTTTAGAAAGCGCAACGACTTGCTGGTGTAACGATTTCATAAGTTATCGTAACGACTTCTTTAGAACTCGCAACGACTTGCTTATTGTAACGACTTCATAAGTTACCATAACGATTTCTTTAGAGTTCATAACGACTTGATAAGTATTCATAACGATTTCTTTAGAATTCACAACGACTTGCTTTGTATAATGATTTGTTAAGTATTTCACATCGATTTCTTCAGAAACACAACAATTTGCTTTGTGCAACGATTCATTAAGTGTTCATGATATATCTTCTGTCACATAACGATTTGCTATGACTCATAACGATTTCATAAGTCATATAGTCATCGATTTCATATCTTGATATCTTATTCATCTTAAAAGCGTTGACTAGTCAAAGTCCACGTAGACATCTCTCTGACGCTTTTGCATTTATGAGATCTGAACATATCTCTGCATGCATGCAGACCATCATCCTTTATCGTGCCTACTCTGATAACGTCCTTTAGACTTAAGCTTTTGGCATTACTATTTCCATGTCTATTGCTACTAACGTTGACTGACATCAGAGACAGCTTAGCTGTCTGCTATTTGAGTTTGACATTTGTGCAGACCTCTGAACTAGCTTCATGGTACAACGTTAAACAAATAGAAGCCAACGGATATTTCTGAAGATCTATCTCTTTGCGTGCTCAAGTAATCAAAAGACTGTTGACTGGAAGCTTCCAAGACTCCAGATGTCATTCAGTCTAACGAATACTCAAAAGAGAGACAACGAACACTTCAACGTCTACATTTCAAATTGAAGATATAAATTTAAGTCAGAAGAACAGAAGATGATACATCGCGTATTCAAGCATTCAAATTCTTCTGAAGAAAGTCCAGAGCCAAGAACCTTCATTCCACTTAGCTTTTGCTCTCCACTAGTTTGTGAAAATCTTGAGAGAGCCTGTATAGTTCTGAGAGTGTGCCTTGTTTAAATCTCTTTGCTCTCAGTTCTAGTTGCTTCAGATCCTTGCTTATCAAAAGCTTGATCTAGGGGCTTGAATTTCATTCACTCTCTTTGTGTTGTTCCCTTCGGTTGTGAAGGAAGACCTGGTGGTATCCAGGGTGTTGTTCCCTTCGGTTGTGAAGGAAGACCTGGTGTGGTATCCAGGGTGTTGTTCCCTTCGGTTGTGAAGGAAGACCTGGTGTGGTATCCAGGGTGTTGTTCCCTTCGGTTGTGAAGGAAGACCTGGTGTGGTATCCAGGGTGATGTTCCCTTTGGGTGTGAAGGATGACCACCTGAGCTGGGTGTTGTAGCGTCCTTAGGGGGACTGTACCCTAGTTAATGAAATCCTGAGTTGTTGCTCAGGGACTGGACGTAGGACTCCTAAGGAAAGGAGGTCCGAACCAGGATAAACCTTGTGTTGTGTGATTGTCTTCTTTGTGTGTTGTTATTTCAACTAACTGTCACTAACCTTCTCGAAGAACATTTGTGTGAATGTTTTTAGTTACAGGTATCTTCTAGATTAATTTTTAAAGACCCATTCACCCCCCCTCTGGGCTCGTCAACTGGGCAACATGCTCAACTTTGCATAGAGATTGTTGTCGCATAAGATCTGTAGAGTGATCCTCAGATGCTCCTCTTGGAATATATAAGAATATCATTAATAAACACCATGATGAATTTATCGAGGTATGGCCGATAGATGTTGTTCATCAATGCATGAAAGTTGCAAGAGCATTTGTTAGACCAAGAGACATAACGATAAATTCATAATGTCCATACCTGCTCCTGAAATCCATCTTATAAATCGGCATCCTTGATTCTCATTTGATGATATCCCGATCTAAGGTCAATCATAGAGAAATATTTAGCTCCTTATATTTGATTAAATAATTCATCTATGCGAGGCAGAGGATATTTGTTCTTGATAGTTAACTGGTTCAACTGTCTATAGTCAATGCATAATCTCATGGATCCATCCTTCTTCTTGACATAGAACGGGTGCTCCTCAAGGGGAAGTACTCAGTCTGATGAAACGTTTCTCTAGCAATTCCATCAATTGCTCCTTCAATTCCTTCAGCTTGGCAGGAGACATCCTATATGGTTGACGTGACATCGGTGCAGCTCCAGGGATTAGATCGATAGAGAAATTCACATCTTGTTTAGGTGGAATGCCTGGTAGCTCATCGGGAAAAATGTCGGGGTTGTCTGGCACTATCTGTATGTCTACTACCTTAGGTGTTTTCTTCTCAACTAGCATAGCGGCAAAGAATGCCACACATCCTTTCCTAATCATGCTTTGTGCCCGAATAGTAGAGACTAGAGACAAGTGTCTATTATGTCTTCGTCCCGTGAAGGATAGCTTAGGGAATTCACTAAAAGTAATCTTCCTCTTCTACAATCGACAATAGCTCCATAGGTGGATAGCCAATCGACTTCTAAGATGACATCATAGCCTTCCATGGGCATACACACCAGGTCGGCTCATAGATTGAGTTCTCTGATCATCACATCGGCTAATGGAAAATATTTGTTCAATTTGGCTTTCTCCCCCATGGGTGTTGTGATAAGAAATCAAAGCTCATAGATGCTGGTTTGGTATTTAGAGTATTAGCAAATGCTTGTGATATGAACAAATGTGTAGCGCCAAAACAAATGCTGATTGAGAAAAGACTTGTAATGTACCTTCACTACTCCACCTTCTTTGGTGTCTCAACTTCTTGCACGACATGGAGTCTGCCTTGCCTCCTCTGTCCACCTGGGCACTTTTCATTCTCCTTCAGCATAGGGCAATCGGTAATGCGGTGTTCACGATTCCCGCAGTGCAGGCACGCGCCAGCCTTTCTCCAGCTGTAACGACCCGAGAACCCGACCCTCGGCCCACGCCGAGGACCCGATTTGCGCGGTCCCCACCCACGGATCCGAAGACCCAGAAGGGCTATAATATGCATCTAATAGGATATGTAATGGAAGTAAACGTCAACTGCTAAACTAGAAGCGTAGAGGTGAAAACAGAAAAGAGAGCGAGACCGCTATGTACCGCTCTAAGTACAGTCCCAACGCACGCACGCTAGTACAAGTAAAAGGCAAGGGAAGAACAAGTCCCTTAGGGGCATACCACGAGGGTGACGTAAACTGAAACAGGGGAGCCACTGCTAGATACGGGGACCCCGACTACCGCCACGTCTCCTCCGCCCGGTATGCGCCTGCCGCTGCTGAGAAGTCTCACCTGGGAAAAGGAGGGATGAGCTTCACAACAGAAGCTCAGTAGGGACTACCAATCTCCTACTGGCTCTAAACAGGCAGAAGAATATATATAAAAAATAAATGACAACAGTTTATATCTTCTACCTACAAACGGAAGTGCGGAAGCAAAGCTACAACTAGTACGATACAAAAAATACACACGGTCGGAAACTCCGTATGACTGCTTGTTGTGACCACCACACGTCTAGCAAACACAGATGGAGGGAACTCCGCCTGGACAAAGAACACTAGCTACAGAAGCACTACCACTAGTCAAGGTCAGGTGCGTCCACCGACGTCTTATCCTCGACCCGGGTCCTGACCCTCACGTCTCGTCAGAGCGAGGTACGACACAAGTAACACAACAGTAACCGTCGTAGTCTGGCCGGACTACGGTCCCACGCCTGACCTCTCCAAATGGTTCTGGGGCCGCAAGGAGCGAGGCAGTGAGAAGAAGGACTGGCTGGCCTGAGCTGGGTAGAACTCCTAACTGTCCTGGGCGTCCCAGACCACCCACGAGAGCTCTGCAAGTGACTCACACGCCACTGTCCTAACCACCGTTTTCCCCTAAGCTCCAGAGTCCGCCTGGTAGCTGCCAACTCGAGCACACTCGTAGCGTGGAGTACTCCCTCGATAGGCTCCCGAGGATGGGGGTCCCAGGCAACGGTAACAACCTCTCACACGGGACAAGCCCTCAAGTGCCGAGCACCGGGCGAAAGACTAGCGTAGACCGCACTAGGGAACTAGCGCAGGTGCCACGGGTACAGTAAAAAGAAGCAGAAACAACAAGAATCAGAAATCTGTCTCACGGCTGAGGTCGCGACGCATCGGGCCCCCACGACCTGGTCGCGACGCCCTACCCTGTCGCGACACTGTCACGGCGGCCATAGCCGTCGCGACCAGGTCGTGACGCCCAAGAGCGTCGCGATCCTATCTCGACCAGCAAGTCCGTCGCGATAAGATTGAGACCTCCAGAAGGGTCGCGTCTTCAGCAGAGGGGGGGTTCCGGAGCGCTTCTTCCGGAGACCGCCCCAAAAACACCAAACAAGCATTCCACAGCAGGAGGGGAGCATGCTTAACATGCAAGAAATCCATTAAAGCATCCAAACAACCCTTAAAGCCCAACAGACATAGATTTATACGAATCTACACTCAAGGAAAACCTTACTCAAACTCGAGCATGGAGTTCTCACACTCCCAAGCCCCAAACCATAGAGGAAACACGATGTAGAGGGGGAAGGGAGCATGCTTAGGGTGAGAGGATCAAGAGTCCCTACCTCCACACGAAGAACGAACCCATTAGGGCCTTCTCGTAGGAATGAACACCTCCTCCTCGCTCCAAACGGCAAAAACACGTCCCCTGCACGAGCGGAACGACACCACCTTAGCACGGACGCCTCAAGCACCACGATCTGCCAAGAAACCGCAAGAGAAACTCGAGAGGGAAGGGAGAGGGGAAAAAGAGAGCTGAGAGGGCGAGAGGGGAAATGGGGCGCGGCCTTGGGTTTTAACCCGGCGGCCCCCAGAACGCGACAAGCCGACCTGTCATGACAACAATTGTGTCGCGACGCCCTCAGCCTCATGGCCATGTCGCGACGGTCGCCCCCGGTGCGACCCCAAAAAGGCAGTCAAACCTCGGAGACCAGAAAAGAAGTCACGACGCCCAGACAGGCCGCGTCAACGCTGCACGTGTCTGACACCTGACAAAGCCATTCTGACAGAAAGGACACCGGTCACGTCTGTCAAAAAAGTAGTCGCGACCCTGTCAAACGCCGCAACAAGGACGCGACGGCAACCCTCGTCGTGACAAGAACGCGGCGGCCGGGTACAGCGCGACCCGACGCTGTCGCAGCAGACCGCTCTGGCATGACCACGTCGCGGCCAGGGCACCTGGCGTGACCTTGAGGATGGGGCCAAAGGGCCCAAGGTGGCCGGGTCTTACCCCAGCACTCTTCAGCAGTGTGACGAGGCTGGTCACAATGCTTGCCATTGGGCTTCTTTAGGGTAGTGGTGGTGAAGATCTTGGGCTTCCGCTCTTAGCCTGGCCCATTAGTGATGCTCCATGGCCACTTCTTGCCGTAGGTTGGTCTGCTTGAGGAACCTGAGGCTTGTTCCATCTTGACGATTCTACCCTTGATGCGATCAGTGAGATCGGTCACATCCTCCAGCAACTAGGCCTTCTTAACCATATCAGCATTCATCTGGATGTCGAGTGGTGCAAGTTGAGTTAGTATGAAGGCTTGAGCCCATTAAAGAATCACCTCGCCTTCATCTTCTCGGTGCTGACAAGGTGATTGGCATATTGAGCCAACCGAGAGAATTGAGCTTCATATTCTGCCACTATAAGGTTCCTCTACTTCAGTTCCACGAACTCAGAGGCTTTCCTCTCCTGAACTTGTTTTGAGAAATATTTGGAATTGAATTGCTCCTTGAACTCGTCCCATGTAAAATTGTGCATCTGCCCGAGTGGCCTCTACAGATTCCCACCACACACAGGCGTCCCTTTCTAGCTAGAAAGTAGCTAGCAATAACTTATCTCCATCCGCGCATTGCATGACGTGGAAAATGCATTTAGTTTCCTTCAGCCAGTGTTCGGCCTCGTCCAGATCAGTTGTTCCACTGAACCTAGAAGGGTTCAGGCTCCAGAAGTTTCTATGCAATTCTCCAGGTCCTCTATTTCCACCGCCTCCTTGGGCAGCTTGTAGTAAGGCTCGAGACAGTTCTTGAATTGTTTTTTGCATGCCATGGAGTTGCGCACACTCCGTTACCATTGCTATTATTCTAGTTCCTTGAAGAGAAAATTTAATGTAAGATATTGAAGTGGCACTAAGTTGGTGCATGTGTGAATTTATTTTAACTTATTACCCATGGTTCTACCCATATCTCACATAGGTAGGATAATTGACTCTAGTAGAGGAGGTCAACCTAGATCATCCGATACATAAGAACAACCTGGCTGTGATACCACAAAACTGTAACGCCCCGACGTGGAATACCGGAGCTATAAACAATTAAATAAATAAATAGTATAGAGCAAGAAATAGACATCAAACCATTGCCAATATTGGAATAATGCCAAATGAACCTTCTTTAATGATAATTCCACTAATTCTATTACATTCACTAATTCAGAGCCAAAACTATGGGCCCAGAGTACTTTATTCAAATAAAAACAACATCTAACTATCTAACTAAACTACTAAGATGATTTGGTTGTTGAAAAGTCAGATCACTGCTGCTCGTGCTCATCCCCATTCTCGTGTGTGTGGTAGTCCCCATAAGATTCACTTGAAACACATATAACAAATAGCGTAGGATGAGCGAAAATTACCCAGTAGGACTTAATATCACGTGTAAACAGGCATGCTTTAAATGATTAATGTCTTGTAAAGTAGGATCACTAGAGCGAACGATCAAGTATAGTCACGAGAGTAATATCACATGATAGAAAGAGAACGATAGTATTTTTCAAAAAGAATGTTGCAAAACTAGCATGATAAAGGATTGGCCATATAACGAGATAGCATGTAAGGTTGCACAAATGTGCACTAGTCACGATGGCTTGTTTGGTTGATCTTCTTGTCAACCGAGAAAACACAGTACTTGTATTGATTGTCTTCGATTAATCTAGCTAGTTTGGCACTTGGATGCATGCCAAACACCCTGATCATTGAACCCCCGCGAGTAAATAGCCTTTTGGATGCACCTCCCAGGACCAGATCGGGCCCTTTATAATGTTGTCTAGCATAACCATGTTTGTTATCTTAGACAATCAAGAGATGGCCATATAGAGTACCAAGAATAGATAAGAGTAATTGAAGAATAGATGAGAGTACAGAGAGAACGTGAATAGATAAGAAGATAGAGAAAGTAGATAAGAACAAGGGTTAAATTCATAAAACAATGATAAACAGGCGATAGTAACAGTTGCATAACACACACGATCGTGTGCCGATAGTTTGGAGGAAGTCACTAACCACCCAGTAGCCGTGCTACGAACACAGGACAGTGGTCCGGCATGATCTCATGGTAAGAGAGAGCAAACTAAGGATGTTGGATCATGTTGATCCCTAAGGGTAAAATGGGTATTACTAGTACAACCTGCTCGTCGGCAATAGACGTCCGCCAAAGCCAAGGAGTCTTACGGAGACCTCGACAAGGAGTTCCTCGTCCGGTCAGGAGTATTCCCAACAGAGAGGTCGTCCAAGCCAAGTTAAATTGTGTATAGAAACATTTGTCTGTCTAGCCTTGAGTGCTCGAGGCAGAGGGGCACGAATAACAGTATTAAATTGAACGAATAAAATGAAGACAAGTCCTTTTTAAAATAATTGGGAAATTTACAAGAATAATTGCACTTAATTACTAGATATATTATTGAGTAGTTTCTGTAAAGTCTCATGGCAAAAATTCACGTTTGGTGTGTGCATGTGAGATAGAATCAAGCTAGCATGTAAGAGTTGTGCACAGATCTTTTAAATATTAAAATCATATGAATATTATCAAAAGTATATTAACATGACATTACTGTTCTTAATATTCATGGCAGAGGTTATACCATAATTTTAAAACATGATTAGCAAGGTTTACATGAAGAATTAGGGTTTCTGGAAGACAGTCAGGTCACGATGTGGACCAGCGTCGTGTTTAGGTTGTGACAGACTGGGCTGACTCGACGACCATGTTCTGGTCACGACGGTCTGGTTGACACGTTCAGGTCCAGCCGAGACACCGACGCAACAACGAGGTTCTCATCACGACGTGTCGGGGCGACACGTTCAGGTCGAGACCAGCATGACTTGAAGATCGCGACGCAGGGTCCCGTCGCGTTAAGAGCGCGATGTTATTCCTTGTCGCGACCCAGTTGAGAATGTGACCTATCGGGTCGTCACATTCTTAGGGTCTCAGCCAGAGCTCAAAAGTTGATCAGGTCTTCTTGGGCTGCAGTCCATGCAGCTAAGGGCTTGACATAGTGCTCTTTAAAAATCCATATAAATTTGTATACATGATGAAAAATCATGAAATCACTTTTAAACAAAACGAGACTTGCAGAAGTATCCACAGTAGGAAATAATTAGACTTCTGTCATGGTATGATCATGCTATATACAAGGTACTTCCCAATGTACCAAAATCAGACACAGTGGTGGAAACTGATTAAATTTGAAAAGATTACTTGATAGAAATTAGGGAAAATGGAATCATTAGACTCCTGACATCAAGTAGCATGTACAATAAAATTTTCAAGGCATGAGATCAAGCATGAACATGGATTTAGGGTGAACAAGTCAGTCGTATACATGTTCTGAATCGTGTCAGAGTACTACACCGATTTAGTCGGTTTTCCAGCCCATGATTTTACCATACTTTTTATATTAAAGTATTTTGTATTTTGAAAAGTGGGTGTGTGTGGGTTTTTTTTTAGAAGGTTCTCTCTCTAGGATTCTAGAGAGAGAAGCTCTGGGGTCTTGGTGTTTCTCGCCGGTGTTGGCCCTGGCCGCTGGCCCTGGTGGCTGGCGGTGTGCAGGGATCGCCTGTAGCAACATGAATTTTTCAAAAAATAAGAATTTAATAATATAAAAAGAAAACTAATTAAATTAATTAGAACATCAAAGAAAAGAGAATTAAATAAAACCCATTAAATGAAAAGAAGTAATGGGCTTTGTTAATGGACCCTTTAAAATTTATTGGGCCAAAATAGGGATTTTTAAAAGAAGAATAATAGGAAATACCCTAAATTCGTAACTTAATTATTGTCTAAATAGAAAAGGATTATTAAATGAGTAAAATAGCTAGTTTGGGTGAGAATTGGATTCCTAAACCTACCCTAATGGCTTGGCCATGAATTTAGCTCCCTTCCTAACCCAATTAGAAGTTCTCAAAGCTTAGAAGGATGGAAGAGAATAGGAAATCCTGAATTTAATAGGTGTTAGAGTCCTATTAGGAAATAGAAAGGGGAAAAGCTTAAATACTCTTTTAAATCCCCCATGGCCGACCCTAGCTCATTGCCAAGTGTTGCTGGACGTGGAGAGGAGGCCAAGGAGGTGGAGAATTCGTGGGGAGAAGGATCTCTCAAGCCCTCAACCCGAGTTCTTCAAGTTCTAGCCCTAGAAAGGAAAACGAGCCAAAGGTAGACATTCTCACGAGAAAAAATCATAAAACTTCGTCTGTAGATAGTTTAAATCATCAGGGACAAAATCCCTCTGGTTTCATAATTTTCCATCAAGCATATCTTTTGTTCTTGATTTTTGAAGTTCTGCACTTATCATGACCCCGACCCTTCATCTTGAATCTTGTTCTCCATGTATACTCAACCCCATGCCACGAAATTATTATTGGAGATACTGATGCATGTTAGGCGTCTTATGCCCCTAAAAGTGCTAATTTTCATCCATCCTATCTTGCGAATTAATTCTTGCATCTAACTAATCACAGTCTTCTATTCTCCATGTTTGACTTGATTAAGGCCTATCAAAACCATGATTGTTTTCAAATTCTGATTTACTGGAAGTACTCTTGCATGTCTAGATTTGTTAAGAACTGGTTTCGTGATTTGACATACATTGTACAATTTGTTCCTAATTTTAGAACAACCCTATGTTGAAATAGGGTAAGTTTGGACTGCAATCCAAGAACATGTCTTTTCTCTGTCGGACTCAGGTGCAGTACCTAAGAACGCGACAACCCGATAGGCTGCATTCTCAGGGCTGGTCACGACAGCAATGCCCGTCATGTTCTGAACGCGACAGGGGCTGTCGTCGCATTCTGTCTGCCTGATCTGACAACCCGTCGCGTTCTGTATAAGACCCTGTCGCGTTCCGCTTGACCCTGTCGTGACCCTCATCAGGGTATGTCGCGTTCTCAGTATTTTGCACTTGTCTACAATTCTCGCGATGTTTTGGGAATACCGTTATCGATGCTCCACTGTTCTAGAATTCTTCTAGAATGTCGGGCACTTGTTTCTATATACACACTCTCGCTTGACTTGGATGAACTCTCCATCGGATACGCCTTCTGCCGGACTAGTGAATCCTTGTTCAAGGCCTCCGTAAGTCTCCTCTGTCCATGGATTCCCACATGGTCGACGAGTTGGTTGTACCCGAACACCTATGATACCCTTTAGGGATCAACATGATCAAAACGGCTATTAGAAGTACACTCTTATCTTAAATCAAGCCGAACCTCTAGACCTGTGCTTAACAAGGCCAAAGGAAGGTAGTAAAGTTCCACCTGACTGCCAACACCAAGTGCGCGTGTTGTGCAACTATTACTATCACTTGTTTACTCAATGTGTTACGTGCAATGTCCCTTAGTTCTCATCTATATTCTACTCGCTCGTCTATCCACGTTCACTCTACTATCTCGTCTATTCATCTAGTGCTCTCATCTATTTCTTGGTACTCTATATTGGCCATTCACTGATTGTCTAAAGTTAAACAATATAACCAATGCCTGGCAATATGTAAAGGGCCCGGTCTGGTCCTGGGATGTGCGCCCGAAAGTGCTATTTACCCATGGGAGTTAAATAACTAGAGTGTTTGGCATTACACTGGAGTGATATCTATCTAGACTATCTAAATGATAATCAAAGTGCTATGTTCTCTCGTTGTCTACATGACAAACAAAAGTGCTATACTATACTCGTTGTGCTATTGATATACTTGTGCTATTTATGCTATGGCCATCTTGCTATTGTGTTATACTCGACGCTGGTGCTATATTTGGAAACTTGTGTTGTTTCAACCACGTGCTATCATGCTATCTCTCATTACTTGACTCTCTCACTCTATCATTAGTTACTCTGCCTTTTAATACATTAATCATTTAAAGCCTGCTTGACTATTGAGATTTAAGTCGTACTGGGCATTATCGCTCACCCTGCGTTGTTTGTCGTTGTGTTCTCAGGTGAGACCGAGGATGAACCTTACACTCAAGAGGATGGGAACGACCAAGAGTGAAGTCAAGCGTACCCTAGTGTCTTAGTAGTTGTTAGAGTTTGAGTTTAGTTTTTGCTTTTATTCAATGTAATAGGGCCCTATAGAATGGCTCTGATATTAGTGGTTGTAACTAGACATTGGAAATTAGTAATGAGAAGAATTTACTTTAGTGTTTATTTTTTGTTCAATGGTGTGATGTCTAGTACTCGCTCTTTACCCGTTTATTTGTAACTGCCTTGCGTTTCGATATTCCGCGTCGGGGCATGACAGTTTTGTGGTATCAGAGCCCAGGTTATTCTTAAGTATAGGATGATCTAGGTTGACCAGCCTCGACTAAAGTCAATTATCCTACCTATGTGAGATATGGTTAGAACCATAGGTAACTAGCTAAATGAACTCACACACGCACGAATTAATATCCACATCAATATCATGACAATAAGTTATTTTTTTTGGAACTAAGCAATCAAGATGACTACTGAACGTGCTCAAATGAGGGGCATGCAACAGACCATTCAAGAACTGACGCGTGCAATTTTGCAAGCTACCCAAGGAGGTGGAAACCGCAGTGGTGCAGGCGAGTTGCATTGTAACATTAGGAGCCTGAACCCACCTAGGTTCAGTGGATCCACGGATCCTGATGAGGCCGAACACTGGCTAAAGGAGACGAAAAGAATTTTCCGTGTTATGCAATGTGCAGCGGGGCACAAGCTGCTACTTGCTACATTCCAATTGGAAAAGGACGCCCGCGCTTGGTGGGAGTTAGTGGAAGCTACCAGGGAGAATGGTCAATTCACCTAGACTAAATTCAAAGAAGCATTTAATTCCAAGTACTTCTCGGAGCATGTCCAAGAAAGGAAGGCTGCGGAATTCACTGCTCTTAAACAGAGAAGCCTGTCTGTGGCAGAATATGAAGCTCAATTCTGAAGACTGGCAAGATATGCTAAACACTTAGTGAACACTGAAAGGATGAAGGCTAAGCACTTCCTCAATGGCCTTAAGCCTCAGTACATTACCCAATTAGCCCGTCTCGACATCAAGACTTACGCCGAGATGGTGATGAAAGCTCAGCTGTTGGAAGATGCTATGGACTTCACCGATCGTATCAAAGGGAAGTTCGTGAAGAAGGAACTAATAGAGGGCATGACATCTGCTAAGCCAACTAATGGCAAGAAGCATCCTTTCAACATCACGGAAGGACCTAGCCAAGAATGGAAACCCAAGATCCTAGTCCCCAACACTCCAGCATAAAGCAATTGCAAGCATTATGACAAGCCAGATCACACGACTGACGAGTGCTAGAGTAAAGTCAGTGCATGTATGCGCCGTGGTAACCCCGAGCACCGCATCCCCGAGTGCCCGCTACTAAAGGAAAATGAGAGGCGCCCTAATGCACCTAAGAAATAGGGAAGGTTGCAAGCACTGCATAATGAAGAACCCGCTGAGGAAGGTGGTGTGGTAGAAGGTACCCTACAAGTTTTCTCCTTACCAGCATTTGTTTTATTTGATACTGGAGCAACTCATTCATTCATATCTCAAAACTTTGTTGATACCTTGAATGTTAAACCTATATCCATGGGATGCGAATTTTCTATTACAACCCCACTAGGAGAGAAAGCAAAATTGAACAAATACTTCCCATCTGCCGATGTAATGATCGGAGAACATAACTTAAAAGGCGACCTGGTGTGTATGCCCATGGAAGGCTATGATGTAATTTTGGTAGTCGACTAGTTGTCCGCTTATGGGGCAAGTGTCGACCATAAGAAAGGGAAAGTTGCTTTTAGTGAGTTCCCTAAGCTGTCATTCACTGGGATTAGACATAAGAGACGGATGTCTCTAATTTTTGCCATAAAGGCCCACAACATGATAAGGAAAGGTTGTTTTGCTTTCCTTGCGGCCATAGTAGTTGAAAAGAAGGGTTCTAAGATAGAAGACATCCACATAGTCCAGGATTTCCCAGATGTGCTTTTCGAAGATCTGCCAGGGATTCCTCTGGAACGAGATGTCAACTTTGCCATTGAGTTGATCCATGGAGCTGCCCTAGTATCGCGTCAACCATACCGAATGTCACATGCCGAGTTGAAAGAATTGAAGGCGCAACTGATGGAACTATTAAAGAAGGGGTTCATCAGACCAAGTACTTCCCCATGGGGAGCACCTGTACTATTCGTTAAGAAGAAGGATGGATCGATGAGGCTATGCATCGACTATCGTCAACTCAATCAACTAACCATCAAGAACAAGTACCCATTGCCTAGGGTCGATGAACTTTTCTACCAGATATCTAGAGCTCAATATTTCTCCAAGATCGATCTTCGATCTGGCTATCATCAAATGAGGATCAAGGATGACGATATCTTTAAAACGGCTTTCAGGAGCAGGTATGGACACTATGAATTCGTCGTTATGCCTTTTGGTCTAACCAATGCTCCTGCAGCCTTTATGCAACTCATGAACAGCATATATCGGCCATACCATGACATGTTCGTAGTCATCTTCATCGACGATATCCTTATATATCCAAAGACCAAGGAGGAACATGAAGAACACTTGAAGATAGCACTGCAAGTCTTGCGAGACAACAAACTATATGCAAAACTGAGCAAGTGCAAATTTTGGCTCGAAGAAGTGTCTTTCTTTGGCCATGTCATCACAAAGGATGGCATCTCCGTTGATCCCTCCAAGGTCGAAGTTGTATTCAATTGAGCGAGACCAGCCAGCTGAAGTGTAGCAGAATTCCCTATATGGTAATCTAGAAGGGGGGTTGAATAGATTACTGTCAGTTAAAAGCACTTGTTGCCTTCTTTTCGATAGAACACAAATAACTAGAAGTTATGGCAAGGACTAAACTTGGTGTGGATGTGTGTGATTCGATGATAGATATTGAATAGATGATTAGACGTGTGTAAATGCGCCGTGCCTACCAAACATCTAACGTAGAAACGTTCAAACCACAAGACACAACGATTTACGTGGTTTGGAGTACACAACTCGTGTATCCTACATCCACGGGCCACACACACACGCAGAACAATCTGCTTATGAGCTAGTTCAGGAACTACAACTCACACACACATGTTCTCTGATGTATAGCCACGATCAGAACAACACACACACGTGTATCAAGCACAAGGACTGCTTGAAACACACCACACACACACACACGTATAGACAATAGTAAAACAGAGAACAGTTTGAGAGTTGAGAATCAAATCCAATTGAAAACTCTTCTCATGAACGTCTGAGTAGACTTCAAGCTTCGTCTTGATGATTAGAAGTTGATGGAGAGGCTTGAATCCACGACGTTCAGACTTCACCGCTGCACGGAGGACTTCTCTTGTTGAATCTGGGCAGTAGCTAGAAGCAGAGCAGCAGGGCAAGACTTTTCTTGAGAGACTTTTAGGGTTCTTGCTTGGAGGCTGCTTGTGTTCGTGATTGTCCTCAAAAGGATGCTTAAATAGAGGTGTTTACTTATGGAGAGTCGTGGTTTGTGGAAACACCATCTATGGCAACTTGAAGACTTCCCGTATTTGAGGACTCTATCCGTCTGTCGACAGCATTGGGTGCTCCTGTCGACAGGTGCAAGCTAACAGGACATTCAAGGCTTCTGGAAGGCAGTTGCTGTCGACAGGCGACTGGGTGCTGTCGACAGGCACAGGCAGACAGAAGAATTCATGGTTCTGGAAACCTCTTCCTGTCGACAGGCATCTGGGGTGCTGTCGACAGGCTCATCTGTTCTGCAGTTTGCCTTCTGGCTTTGGTTTGCTTGTCGACAGGGAGACTGCCTGCTGTCGACAGATGCTTGCTTTAGATATAAATCTTCATCATTTTTGGCTTTGTTCTTCGTACATCTCTTGCTCAACATCTCACCTAAGATTATGAACATAGTTAGTGAGACATTCTAGTCGTTTAAAGCTTAATATCATATCAACACATTGTGACAAGTTATTGCATTGCAATTCTAAACTTAACTCACATTGTTCACTTGTTTACTTTGTTCATCATTGATCATCATCAAAAACATGTTGCATTTGTGACTTATATATTATAGAATGTGAACCCAACACCAGCATCACTGAGATGAGAAGCTTCTTCGGACTGGCTGGCTACTACAGGCGGTTCATAAAGGACTTCTCAAAGATCGTCGTTCATCTCATGCGCTTGACACGAAAGGAGAATCCCTACTCCTGGAGTAAAGAGTGTGAGAAGAGTTTCCAAACTTTAAAAGACTGTCTTTCCTCAGCACCTATTCTCGCTCTTCCAGTAGAGGGAGAAGGTTTCTCTGTCTACACCGATGCCTCAGGAATTGGGCTAGGCTGTGTGTTGATGCAAAAGGAGAAGGTCATTGCCTACTCTTCTCGACAGCTGAAGACGCATGAAGTCAACTACCCTGTGCATAATCTTGAGTTGGCTGCCATGGTCTTCGCCTTAAAAATCTGGAGACATTACCTATATGGAGAGCAATTCACTGTCTACTTAGACCACAAGAGTTTGAAGTATTTTGTGACGACCCAACCAGCAAACTGGCCCAACAACCGTGCCAGCTGGTAGACTTCCCAGGAAGGTCACCCTCCTGGGACTACTCCCAACTGAGCACGCTTAACTTCAGAGTTCTTTTCCTACTCGAGCTCTGAAAATGACTAGTCCGGGTTGTTGGTAGTCTGCTGATTTAGTCCATTTAACATATTCTTATATGGGTATTACAATCTACCCCTCTTATATAAGCGACGTCCTCGTCGCTGCTCACACATAGCACACATATAAGAATATGTTAAATGGACTAAATCAACAGACTACCAACAACCCGGACTAGTCATTTTCAGAGCTCGAGTAGGAAAAGAACTCTGAAGTTAAGCGTGCTCAGTTGGGAGTAGTCCCAGGATGGGTGACCTTCTAAGAAGTCTACCAGCTGGCACGGTTGTTGGGCCAGTTTGCTGGTTGGGTCGTCACAAATGGTATCAGAGCCTTACCCAGCCGGAAGTGCAGGAACTAAGTGCCACACAGGACAAAGTGCTACACTATGGGAGCCACCTCTTGAAGCCATAATGGCGCAAAGTGCTACATAGTGGGAGCCACCTCTTGAACCTGTGGGGGGCCACCTCTAGAATCCTGTCTGCCTGGGTTTGATTTTGTGCTATGTGTGAGCAGCGACGAGGACGTCGCTTATATAAGAGGGGTAGATTGTAATACCCCATATAAGAATATGTTAAATGGACTAAATCAGCAGACTACCAACAACCCGGACTAGTCATTTTCAAAGCTCGAGTAGGAAAAGAACTCTGAAGTTAAGCGTGCTCAGTTGGGAGTAGTCCCAGGATGGGTGACCTTCCTGGGAAGTCTACCAGCTGGCACGGTTGTTGGGCCAGTTTGCTGGTTGGGTCGTCACATATTTATTCTCCCAGAAGGAACTCAACATGAGACAGAGAAGATGGCCAGAATACCTAAAAGGTTTCGACTTCAACATCCAATACCATCCAAGCAAGGGAAACGCCGTGGCTGATCCTCTTAGTAGAAAGCCGATGGCATCTGTTTTGAGTCTAGTCCTTGGCGAGATGCAACTACTAGAACAGTTCGTAAGGTTAGACTTGAATATTGAACATAGGGATGATCGAGTCTTGATTGCCAATATCAAGATTCAATCTGACATGCTGGAAGAGATCAAGGCTCAACAAGATAGTGATCCATTCTTGGTTCGCATCAAGGAAACCTTAGCCGAAAGACCAGACTTTGCTATGACCGAAGATGGAAGGCTAGTATTTCAAGGAAGGACATGCGTCCCTGATAATGAAGAATTGAAGAGAAGATTAATGGATGAAGCTCACAAGACAAAGTACACTATTCATCATGGAGGTACCAAAATGTATCAAGACATGAAAAGAACGTTTTGGTGGCCGAACATGAAGAGAGAGGTAGCCGAGCATGCTGCTCACTGCCTTACTTGCCAACAAGTAAAGGCGGAACACCTGCGCCCTGCTGGCGTACTCAGATCCTTAGATATTCCGAAGTGGAAGTGGGAAAGCATTGGCATGGACTTCATCATGGGTTTACCGAAGAATCGTGGTGGACTCGATGCCATATGGGTCATTGTCGACCGACTAACCAAATATGCCCACTTTCTAGCCATAAAGAGTAAGTGGTCAGAAGAAGTACTAGCTGCCTTATATGACAAAGAGATTGTAAGACTTCATGGAGTTCCATCATCCATAGTCTCGGATCGAGATCCAAGATTCACATCTCATTTTTGGAAAGGACTGCAAGGTGCACTGGGTACTAAACTCAACTTTAGTACCGCATTCCACCCACAAACTGATGGGTAAACTGAAAGAACCAACCAAATAGTGGAAGACATGTGGAGAGCTTGCACTATAGACTTCCAAGGATATTGGAACGAGCACCTATCCCTTATTGAGTTCGCTTATAACAACAGTTACCATGCGAGTATTAAGATGGCACCGTTCGAAGCACTCTACGGAAGAAATTGTAGATCTCCCGCATGCTGGAATGAGGTTGGAGAGCAACAATGGCTAGGCCCAGACATAGTACAAAATACAACACGGGACATTCAGGTGATTAGGGACCGACTCAAGATTGCTCAGTCCAGACAGAAGAGCTATGCCAATAGGAGAAGGCGAGACTTAGAATTTCAAGTCGGTGATCATGTACTCTTAAAGGTGTCGCCTACCCGTGGCATCCAAAGATTTGGTATAAAAGGAAAGCTCAGTCCTAGATTCATCGGTCCTTTTGAAGTGCTCGAAAGGGTGGGTGAGGTCACTTATCGACTAGCATTGCCACCGGATTTGGCATGCGTACACAACGTGTTCCATGTTTCCATGCTCAGGAAATAAGTGTACGATCCTACACGCATCATTCGCCATGAGAAGCTGGTGTTAAACAAGGATATGACCTACGAAGAGAAGCCAATCAAGATATTAGAAAGGAAGGTATAGCAACTCAGGAACCGTCCCATCCATGTGGTTAAGGTCCTATGGAATAATCGTGGAGTGGAAGAAGCCACATGGGAACCGGAAGGAATCATCAGATGGAACTACCCCGATCTTTTCAGTAAGACATTCTCTCCTGTATGACCATATGAATTTGAGGACCAAATTCTTTTAAGAGGAGGAGGATGTAGCAACCTGAATTTTTCAAATTTTTTTTTAATAATATAAAAATAAAATTAATTAAATTAATTAGAAAATCAAAGAAAAGAGAATTAAATAAAACCAATTAAATGAAAAGAAGTAATGGGCTTTGTTAAATGGACCCTTTAAAATATATTGGGCCAAAATAGGGATTTTTAAACGAAGAATAATAGGAAAATACCCTAAATTCGTAACTTAATTATTGCCTAAATAGAAAAGGGTTATTAAATGAGTAAAATAGCTACTTTGGGTAGGAATTGGATTCCTAAACCTACCCTAATGGCTTGGCCACGAATTTAGCTCCCTTCCTAACCCAATTAGAAGTTCTCAAATCTTAGAAGGAAGGAAGAGAATAGGAAATCCCGAATTTAATAGGAGTTAGAGTCCTATTAGGAAATAGAAAGGGGGAAAGCTTAAATACTCACTTAAATCCACCATGGCCGACCCTAGCACGTTGCCAAGGCTTACTGGACGTGGAGAGGAGGCCAAGGAGGTGGAGAATTCGTGGGGAGAAGGATCTCTCAAGCCCTCAACCTAAGTTCTTCACGTTCTAGCCCTAGAAAGGAAAATGAGCCAAAGGTAGGCATTCTCACAAGCAAAAATCATAAAACTTTGTCTGTAGATAGTTTCAATCATCAAGGACAAAAGCCCTCTAGTTTCATAATTTTCCATCGAGCACATCTTTTGTTCTTGGTTTTTGAAGTTTTGCACTTATCATGACTCCGACCCTTCATCTTTAATCCTGTTCTCCATGTATACTCAACCCCACGCCACAAAATTTTTATTGGAGATACTGATGCATGTTAGGCGTCTTTTGCCCATGAAAGCCCTAATTTTCAAACACCCTATCTTGCGAATTAATTCTTGCATCTCAACTGATCACAGTCTTCAATTCTCCATGTTTGACTTGATTAAGGCCTGTCGAAACCATGATTGTTTTCAAATTCTGATTTACTGGAAGTACTCTTACATGTCTAAATCTATTTAGAACTGGCTTCGCGATTTTTCATACATTGTACAATTTGTTGTTAATTTAGAACAACCCTGTGTCGAAATAGGGTAAGTTTGGACCGCAATCCAAGAACATGTCTTTTCTCTGTCGGACTCAGGCGCAGTACCTGAGAACGCGATGCCCCGATAGGCCGCGTTCTCAGGGCTGGTCGCAACAGCAATGCCCATCACATTCTGAACGTGACAGGGGCTATCGTCGCGTTCTGTCTGCTTGATTTGACAAACCAATCGCATTCTGTACAAGACCCTGTCGTGTTCCGCTTAACCCTGCCGCGACCCTCATCAGGGTGCGTTGCGTTCTTAGTATTTTGCATGAAACCCCCTATCTATGCAAGTCTTGACTTTCTACAGTAACCCTTTACCCTGTTAACTGTCTTAAACTCAGTAAATGAAATTGTTAATCTTGGACATGTAATTAGTTAATTAAAAAGTCTTTAACTTGATTATTTCATCTCCATGATTCTCTTAACACATGCACACACTTGAACCCTCCAATTTGACTTAATTTGGCATGAAAATATTTCATAATGTATCTGGTAATTTGTTTCAATAATGTATATTAATTGCCCTATTTTAAATGAACTTGTCTACGATTCTCGTGATGTTTTGGGAATACCGTTATCGACACTCCACTGTTCTAGAATTCCTCTAGAACGTCAGACACTTGTTTCTATATACACACTCTCACTTGAGTTGGACGAACTCTCCATCGGATACTCCTTCTGCCGGACTAGTGAATCCTCATTCAAGGCCTCCATAAGTCTCCTCTGTACATGGATTCCCACATGGTTGACGAGCTAGTTGTACCCTAACACCGATGATACCCGTTAGGGATCAACATGATCCAAACGGCTATTAGAAGTTCACTCTTATCTTAAATCATGCCGAACCTCTGGACCTGTGCTTAACATGGCCAGTGGAAGGTAGTGAAGTTCCACCTGACTACCAACACCAAGTGCGCATGTTGTGCAACTGTTACTATCGCTTGTTTACTCGACGTGTTACGTGCAATGTCCCTTAGTTCTCATCTATATTCTACTCGCTCGTCTATCCACATTCACTCTACTATCTCGTCTATTCATCTAGTGCTCTCGTCTATTTCTTGGTACTCTATATTGGCCATTGACTGATTGTCTAAGGATAAACAATATAACCAATGCCTGGCAATATATAAAGGACCCGATCTGGTCCTGGGATGTGCGCCCGAAAGTGCTGTTTGCCCATGGGTGTTAAATGACTAGAGTGTTTGGCATTACACTTGAGTGCTATCTATCTGGACTATCTAAATGACAATCAAAGTGCTATATTCTCTCGTTGTCTACATGACAAACAAAAGTGCTATACTATACTCGTTGTGCTATTGATATACTTGTGCTATTTATGCTATGGCCATCTTGCTATTGTGCTATACTCGACGCTTGTGCTATATTTGGAAACTAGTGCTGTTTTAATCACGTGCTATCATGCTATCTCTCATTACTTGACTCTCTCGCTCTATCATTAGTTACTCTGCCTTTTAATACATTAATCATTTAAAGCCTACTTGACTATTGGGATTTAAGTCCTACTGGTCGTTATCGCTCACCCTGCGTTGTTTGTCGTTGCGTTCTTAGGTGAGACCGCGGATGAACCTTACACTCAAGAAGATGGGAATGACCAAGAGTGAAGTCAAGCGTACCCTAGTGTCTTAGTAGTTGTTAGAGTTTGAGTTTAGCTTTTTGCTTTTATTCAATGTAATAGGGCCCTATAGAATGGCTCTGATATTAGTGGTTATAACTAGACATTGGAAATTATTAATAAGAATTTGCTTTAGTGTTTATTTCTTGTTCAATGGTGTGATGTCAAGTACTCACTCTGTACCCGTTTATTTGCAACTGCCTCGCGTTCCGATATTCTGCGTCAGGGCCTGACATCGCCGGTCTCTATGGGGTCTCCTACAGAGGCTGATGGGGGTGCTAGTGGTGCGTCCCTCCCTGGGAGGCGTTCCTATGCCCAGATTATCGCAACTACCTCGCGTTTTCTTCTCCCAGGAAGCGGTAGGCATGTCTATTAAAACTCTCAAGCTGGCTTTGGTCGTCAGGTGTGCTTATGGCCGTTGTTCTATCCCGGAGTTCAAGTCCTCTATCTCTCAAAGGCTATAGCTTAAAGGGGATTTCATCGTCAGTGTTCTGAACAGTAGGCATCTGCTTCTTCGCTTTGATGCTAAGGAGGATTACTTGACTGTTATCATGAGAAGAAGCCTGTACATTAAAGGCCTTCTGTGTAGATTTTTCAAGTGGGATGGGCAGTTTGATTTTAATGCAGATCCCATGATCATACCGATATGGATTGGCTTCCCTATGATTCCGGTTAATTACTACTATGAGGATTTCCTGAAATCTATAGCTGGAAATCTAGGTCAAGTTCTGAGGATATATGAGCCTACTTTGGCTCTTACCCAAACTAATGAGTCCATTGTATGTGTTGAGTTGGATACAATTGTGACGGAATGCATCGCTAAAGCCCGTTAAATCAGTAACGAAGTTGATCCAAGTCGGCCTCCCGCGAACGTGCTGTGGCCTCGCAAGGGATACCATACTCGAGTTCGTGTAAACAGAAAGGAACACACATGCTCACATATAAAAGTCATCATTTTATATATATTACATCAGATTTACATAGCCAAATTTCAACAAAAGCACAAGAAAGTACAGGAGCCTGGGGCATACCCCGAGGTAAACTGGTATAACTGAGGAAAGAAACTACACTACTACGGAAGCTACACTGCTGGAGGCGCTGGCCCAACACCGCTGCGGCGCAGCCCTGAACTGGAAGACGGTAACGAAACCTCCTCCTCTCCCTCGCCTGTGGGGAGTAGGGGTGAGCCTCACTAGTCACTGGCTCAGTAGGGAACTCCCCCAACTCGAGCAAACCATACACAAGTATGGAAGCGATAATCTACTCTAGCAATTTATAGCACAACCACGCAGGATATCAAAGCAGTAAATATACTTACCATTTGCCGACTATATTAAACAGAGTAAATAAATAAACGGCAAAACTCAATCACGTGTACGAGCTAAAGTAGAGACCGCCACACTCGAGCCACGTAGACTGGTTCGCGACACCAGTAACGGACAAACAAACACAGGTCTACCGCTCAGTCTCGCAGCCACGGACGAAAGGTCCAGCTGCCGCTCCACGTGGAAAAGTCAAACAACTGTAGTAACCAACTAAACACCACCCCTGCGGGTACACAACCGCAAGCCCATGCCTGACACCTCTAGGGTCTCTAGCCAGAGCACCATAGAGTGAGGCACTAGAAAGGACTAGCTGGAGACTAGTGTCGACTACTGGTGTCTGTATCCCCAGCTAAGAGCACGCTACAAGTGACTAAAAACAAACTCAAGAGTCACTGTCCCACTGTCATCTTTTCCCCAGCCGAATGTACAACTCTAACAAGGAGTGAGGGTGTCCACCATAGACGACACATACCTCAACGGTACAACACAAGTACCGAGACAAACCCCGAACTAACAGTCTGGCTTACAGAGAACCTGGGGCACCCAACTGGAGAGGTAACCATGGTAGGCGTCGTACTACCTGCCATGCACACAAAACCATGTGCGCACTGCACAAACCACGTGAAATCTCACGACATTCACAAATACCGATTGGTCACAACACGTGAACACAATGCGTCTCGCGTGCATATCACGCCAACATGTAAACCACTAGCTAGGTAACCGACATGCTAGCCTCGTAAACACACGCTCCCAGAGCGCCACTGGTGCTAATGCACCGCATGATACTACCAAATACATCGAATAATAACAGTCGGATAATCATATCACATAAGTCATGCACATTCAGGACACTAGGTTGTGGTCGCGACATGGGCATGTGTCGACATCAGAATGTGACAGCCCGATATGGCGCGTTCACCATGTAAACACGACGCACCTACATGTCGCGTTCCCCACCTGAACGCGACGGGTCGACCTGTCGCGATCAGATCGCGACAGGGGGTTTCGTCGCCTTCACAGGCAGGAACCCGAATCTGGGATTCTCTCTACAGATTACCATTCTATGCTATGCAAACCACCCTTAATTTGTATTTTTCATGCTTTTGTGAGTCCCTAGTCATGGTATCTATTGTTGGTAACGCGAATAACAAGTCGAACGATCGTCACCCGTGATCTGCAGCCTAAAACAGGAGGAATTACCCTACCTCCGTGAAGAACATGCAACACAGCGATTCCATGGCGTTTCTCCCGTCCCACGCAAACTCCCCGCGATGAGAACACGCCAAACCGCAAGCTTCCACGCCGAAACACCCCAGGAAATCCGCACAGCACGTCCCCCTGGCCAAACAGAGCATACCGTGCTCTGTTCTGGCCAGCTGGGTTTAAGCACTACTTGCGGTTAAGAACGCAACGAACTACTCCGTCGCGACCTGATCGCGACGGACCTAGGTGTCACCTTCCTGAGGTGATGTCTGCAAGTCGCCCAGTGTGCGACACGCGGAACACATGCACACGATCGTCGATCCCTGGCATTTTCCAGAACGCGACGGGCAGGGCTGTCGCATTCAGAATGCGACGACCCCCTCTGTCATGTTCACAGACAGAGAATTCCAGGGTGCTATAGGCCCAAACTGTCGGCCCAATAAGCTTCAAAAACACAGACACACAGTGAACACAAGCCACATTGGCCACACATTGGCCTCACAAGTGCTGAACATAGGATCCAAAAGGATCCGAAAAATGCGCGACGTTACATTACTATCATCTAAAAAGAAATTTCAACCTCGAAATCCATAACATAACTCAAACAAATATATTTAACCTTAAGACATAATTTACAAATACTATCACCTAAAAGATTTAAAATCTTACTCAAACAAGTAAGGATATCCCTTAGCCATCTCCTCGGCTAATTCTCAGGTATCCTCACCTCCCAGTCTATTTTCCCACCTGACCTTAACCAACTCAATTTCTTTGTTTCTTAATTTCCTTGTCTTATAGCCTGTAACTTGCACTGGATATTCAGGCATAGACATATCCGGCCTCAAATCACCACCTTGATAACTGATTATTTGAGCTGGGTCTTCAATACACTTTCTTAACATGGAGACATGAAAAATATCATGCACATCTGCAAAATCAGTTGGCAAATCAAGGCTGTAGGCTGTCTCGCCAATTCTTTCTAACACTTGGAAGGGTCCCACATATCTCGGACTCAACTTTCCTTTCTTACCAAACCGCACAATACCTTCAGTAGGAGAAACTTTTAGAAAAACAAAGTCCCCAACTTCAAATTGAAGTGGTCTCCTTCGATTATCAACATAACTTTTCTGCCTGCTTTGAGCTATTTGCAATTTTTCTTTAATAAACTTTACCATTTCAGTGGTTTACTGTATCAACTCAGGGCCTACCATTTGCCTTTCTCCCACTTCATGTTAATTTAATGGTGTTCTACACGGTCTTCCATATAAAGCTTCATATGGTGTCATTCCAAGACTGGTATGGTAATTATTATTATAAGCAAATTCGACCATACCCAGATGTTGCTCCCAGCTACCACCCCAAACCAAACAACATGCTCGCAACATATCTTCAATTGTCTGGGTAGTCCTTTCTGTCTGACCATCCGTCTGGGGGTGGTAAGCTGAGCTGTATCTCAGCTCGGTGCCAACTACTCTCTGCAAGCTCCCCCAGAAACCAAAAGTAAACCTGAGATCCCTATCAGAAACAATAGACATTGGAATACCATGCAGTGGAATGATTCTATCAACATAAACCTTTGCTAATCTGTCCACTGACCAGGACATACTTATTGCTATCAATTTGCGTACCTTGGTTAGTCTATCAACAAATACCCATTTTCCATTATTTCCTGCTGCTGATCTCGGCAAACCTGCTACAAAATCCATAGCAATATCATCTCATTTCCATTGCGGAATGGGTAATGGTTGCAATAAACCTCCAGGCTTCTGAAGCTCTGTCTTGATTTGTTGACAAACTGCACATCTTGAAACAAATTCTGCTATTTCCTTTTTCATATGAGGCCACCAAAAATGCTTCTTCATGTCCTAGTACATCTTGGTACTACCAGGGTGAATAGTGTACTGGGATTTATGGGCTTCTTCTAATACTCTCTGCTTTACTTCTCTTTCTGCTGGCACAAATAACCTGCCTCTGAGCCTGACCATGCACCTATCATCTATAGTAACTCCTTCCATTTCCACAATTTCAGCTAAATTTACATCTGCTTTCTGGGCCTCAACAATTTGCCAATACAATGATGGCTCTACAGCACTACTAGCTAATATCGCCCGCCGTTGACTGCTTGGCACATACAAGGAGTTTTCCATTATCTCCTCATACAACTTCCATTCCTTGATCATCATTTGACTTAGATATGCCTTTCTGCTTAAGGCATCAGCAACCACATTGGCTCTACCTGGATGGTAAGACAAACTAAAATCATAATCTTTTAAATACTCCACCCATCTACGCTGACGAAGATTCAAATCTTTCTGAGAAAAAGATATAATTTAAACTTTTATGATCTGTAAAAATCTCAAATCTCTCGCCATATAGATAATGCCTCCACATTTTTAAGGCAAACACAACTGCTGCCAGCTCCAAATCATGGGTGGGGTAATTCTCTTCTGCCGACTTCAATTGCCTGGACGAATAAGCTATTACCTTACAACTGTAACGACCCTCCTTATACCGATATGGTTACACCAACCCACATCGCCATAATGAATACCACTACAGTGGGACATTTACCCAACAATTATACAATTAGACTGAAACATACACAAATATATATATAACACATGATAGCGGAAATGAAATGACTGGAAAGTAACTCTTATTCCATCATCCACATTCTATTCACAGTCCATATAGAGGAAAAGAGAACTAAACATTTCATAACTAAGAAATGAATTAAATACATTGTCCACATAAGACTACGCAGAGTCTTTTTATTACATACTTATGAAAATGAAAGTACAACGCTGAATCTAAATGAGGCCTCCTACTCCCACTCTGAGTCGCTCCTAACGATCTCCTTGGAAGAAGTAGAAACGTTGCACCTGTACGCCGAAGCAAGGATGAGTTCAAAAGAACTCAACAAATAACTCTAAACACATTAAACCTACATGCATCACCTAACATTCACATTCTCATACCACACAATCACATATAAGCATGGATTTAGCTATTTATGCAAATAGAACCTAAACATGATTTCTACACATGTTACACATGGAAATTGTTTAGTACAAAGTGTTCAATAACTTAAAGCCTATCACATGCTCTCTACACATTTATCAATATGTTAAACTAAGTTTCATTTAACTTCATTTATATATTCACATGTTAACATTGTCATCTTAAACATGGAGTTTGTACACATAAAGAAAGAGACATTTCTAGCATAGATTCTATAATCATATTCACATGAATAACACATTTATACACATGAAAAGCTTGCTGTTTTGCTATGTACATAACATATTTATTTAAGAAGTTATCATTTCACATGATATTACAAGAGTTCATATTAACATATAATCATTTACACAATTTCACAGTTTTCACATGCATATTTCCTTAAACACAATTTCACATTATTTAAATGCCGTGACACATAGCCCAAACCACCATTAGAAGGACACACACTAATCACAACACATATCTATCACCTGGGCATTCCAGTGATAAATCTTAGTTACTGCGCAGAATCGGGAGAAGCACTCTCCACCTTAACCAGCGATACTTGTTCGCCTCCAGGATTTAATCCCAATGCCCGTGGGACACCACACACTATGAACCTTCCCGTGGGGACTTCACCACAGTACAGTTCCACAGCCCTCTAAGGTAGCAGTGTCACCCATTGGCACATTTACACATTTTCCATTTAAACACACATAATTTCACACCATTTTAACCCTTTATTCTCATTTTCACATTCATGCACATGGTTCAGGTTCCCTATCATGGTACTACTATTAATAGAACTAAATCAGTCACAACTACTAATTGATTCATATCATGCTGTAATTACATTAATCATTTTTAATTACACTAAACCATACCCTTTTCATGATGAAAATATTGTAATCAGTACCTACTGTTATCCAATGAACGTGAAAATTTAACCATAGGTCGTTTACTGTTCACATATCACATATACGAAGGTTCACAATTTTCTGAAATATCCACTATTTAATAAAATTCAAACAGTGATATTATCTCAGGTTAAAATAGCCCAATTTACATTTTGTTATCATTCAAACCTATAGTTCATGCTACACATGCATACTAACAGTATTGAACATATGCTAATTTTCAGGAATTTATCTACTTTCATACCATTTATTGGAATTTCTGTACTAAATCAGTATGCTCCTTATTTTACCATTCAGAAATTTTAATAATTTACACAGATATCATAAAATTCCAAATTTTATACAGCGTGAACTGAAACCCTTAACTGATATACAGAAATTTCATGACTATTAAATTCCACACAGATTTGCATAATCGAAATTTTACAAGATGAAAACCTGTCAACTAGACATTTCTAATAATTCTAATAATGTGGGAAATCAACAGAAATTCATAACAACCCACAACATGCTTCCACACAGATATTTACATATCATATAAAGTTTATCTTATATCCTCATGTGTAGAAAATTTTGTGAAAATAGTTTTTATAGGGCAACAGACACATTGTTTCTGCCTGAAGAACTAAACGGCAAGGGGGTGGCCGCCTACAAAGTTAACGACAACAAAGACTACCGCCAAGTTCAGATCTTAACGGCAATAGATCCTGTCGTTAAGTTCCTGTCTGTGCAGAACACAGATTGAACGCAAAAGATCGACTGAATGGGGGGTTCCAGGACTCGAATTAAAATCCTAAAATTTCTGGGACATACTAGACACATGTAGGGATGATGTGGATGGGTTACTTGCCTTGGATAAAATCCCCAATCGATGTTTTGAGTTGAAGAAGCTCTCCTCGGCCTGAGCCAAAGAGCCTTCAAATCCTTCTTTATCCTGGTTCCCTGTTGATCTTCACTGCACACCAGCGTGGGGAAGTCGTTCCCGGATGTTCAGAGTCCTCTTCAGTCGATGAAGATCGCCGGATGAAGCCTCCAGGAGTCGGATCGAAGAGTTCCAAAATAGGTTTTCGCACAGAATGTATAGGTTTTTGACCCAAGAGTCAAAAGGACAGACTTGGCCGAAAACTAGACAATATAAAGGGTTGGGGGTCGGATACACATTAGGGTTAGGCTAGGTTACCGTTGGGGAACGGTTTCCAAATCAGAGGGCGACATTTTCGGGGGTGTTTCCGGATCTGAAGATCGCAACATATCTGGAAAATAAGCGTCAACATCTCTGGCCGCCAATACAGAGTTGGCATCCATCGATGTGGCTGCTGACTACCAATAAACGTCAACTCATGTTGACGCCTACTGGTCGACAGAACAGACTTAAGACTACAGAAACTATTTACACCACACACATATAGATTTATACATATATACCATGCATACATTACATCAGCACTAACTCATGCAATTCGCACAAATAAATACTATGCATAATAGTCCATACATCAATAGTATATACGCGTATACACATATATACATAAGCAAACACTCAAGATAAAAATCAAGGGCCTTACACCCTCTCCCCCTTAAAGAAAACTTCGTCCCCGAAGTTAGACTGACACTACTCAAACAACTGAGGCTACTTCTTCTTCATTGCATCCTCAAGCTCCCAAGTATCCTCCGCTCACGAGAAGTTGCGCCATAAAACATTCATCGGCGCAATGCTCTTGTTCCGGAGATGTTGAACCTTCCGGTCAAGAATAGCTACTGGTTGCTTCACATAAGAAATATCTGGCTGGATCTCTGCTGGCTCGTGACTAATAATATGAGATGGATCTCTAACATACCTCCTGAGCATAGATACGTGGAAAACAGGATGAACACTAGCTAACACTGGGAGTAAAGCTAGCTCATATGCCACGTTGCCCAATCGTCTGAGAATCTCATATGGGCCAATGAATCTAGGACTTAACTTACCATGCCTGCCAAATTTAACTACACCACGAGTAGGCGAAATCTTTAAAGACATGCTCACCTACCTCGAACTCCAAATCCTTCCTCCTGTTGTCGGCATAACTCTTCTGCCTATCCTGTGCCGCAACAAGCCTCTTCCTAATTAGCTGGACCTTATCCGAAGTCTCCTGAACTAACTCCGGACCAATCAGCTGCCTATCACCAATCTCCTCCCAACATAAAGGAGATTTGCAAGGCCTACCATACAACGTCTCAAATGGAGCCATACCAATACTGCATGAAAACTGTTGTTATATGCGACTCCACAAGAGGTAAATGGCACTCCCAATCATCCTTCCAATTCAGCACACACGCCCTCAACATATCCTCGAGCGTCTGGATAGTCCTCTCGGACTGTCCATCTGTCTGGGGATGAAAAGCCGAACTAAGCTTCAACTCTGAACCTAACGCATCCTAAAGACCCTTCCATAATCTCAAAGTAAATCGTGGATCTCGATCTGAAATGATCAACTTCGGGACACCATGCAATCTAATAATGCTACTAATATACAATCTAGCTAAACTCTCTACTGACTGCTTCTTCTTCATGGGCAAGAAATGTGCAGTCTTCGAGAATCTATCTACCACTACCCAAATCGAGTCGTTACCCCATCTGGATCGAGGCAAACCTGTAACAAAATCCATAGTGACAGCCTCCCACTTCCATACTGGGATCTCCATCTTCTGCATAAGACCAGATGGTCGCTGCCACTTGGCCTTCACTTGCTAGCAAACTAGACATCTAGACACAAATTCTGCTACATCTCTCTTCATGCCAGACCACCAAAAAGATCTCTTCAAATCCTGGTACATCTTAGTGTTACCCGGATGAATAGAGAATCTAGACCTACGAGCTTCTGCTAAAACATGCTCACAGACATCCACGATGTTTGGAACACAAACACGGTGATGGAATCTAATCACGCCATCCTCATCACGAGCAATGCCTGCCTTACCCACTAACTCTTCGAGTTTACGATCGGCTTTCTGTTGCTTGATCACTTCATCCAACACCGAAGACCTAATGGACAACTGAGCTACAAAATCCTGGCACAATGATGGCTCTAACGTAGTCATCGCACACGCCGCATCCTCCAACATCTTCCAATCCTGTTGGAGAGACGACCTCTTTCTGCTAAGGGCATCCGCTACGACATTCGCCTTTCCAGGATGATACTGGAGGTCGAAGTCATAGTTCTTCAGGAACTCAATACATCTTCTCTGCTTAAGGTTTAATTCCTTTTGGGTGAAAAGATACTTTAGGCCTTTGTGGTCAGTGAACACCTCAAATCTGACACCATAAAGATAGTGCCTCCAGATCTTCAGTGCATGAACCACTGCCGCAAGCTCAAGATCATGAGTCGGATAATTTCGCTCATGCTCCTTCAATGGACGAGAAGCATATGCTACTACCCTTCCTTGCTGTATCAATACACAGCCAAGGCCAATCCGAGATGCATCTGTGTAGATAGCAAAACCCTCTACACCGCTCGGCAAAGCTAACACAAGAGCCGAAGTGAGCTTAGTCTTCAATAACTGAAAACTACTCTCACACTCCTCGGACCAAACAAACTTCACTCCCTTCCTGGTCAGCAGAGTCAATGGGGCGGCGATGGATGAAAATCCCTCAATAAATTGCCGATAATAACCCGCCAAACCAAGAAAACTCCAAATCTCCGAAGGAGTCTTGGGAATCACCCAATCCATAACAGCCTGGACTTTCGCTGGATCCACTGCTACACCAGCACCGAAGATAACATGCCCAAGGAAATGAACCTCGCACAACCAAAATTTGCACTTGCTGAATTTTGCATACAGCTTGTGCTCAAGGAGAACCTCTAACACTACCCTCAAATGCTGACGATGTGTGGCCTCATCCGGAGAGTAGATCAACACGTCATCAATAAAAACTACGATGAAACTATCTAGGTATGGTCTAAACACCATGTTCATGAGATCCATGAACGCTGCAGGGGCGTTGGTCAGACCAAAAGGAAGGACCAAAAACTCATAATGTCCATAACGGGTTCTAAAAGCCGTCTTGGACACATCCTCACTCCTAATCCTCAACTGATGATATCCAGACCACAAATCAATCTTAGAAAAGACTGATGCATCTTGTAGCTGGTCAAACAGATCATCAATCCGAGGTAAGGGATATCTGTTCTTCACCGTCACTTGGTTTAACTTTCTATAATCAATACATAACCTAAGTGATCCATCCTTCTTCTTCACGAATAAGACAGGTGTGCCCCAAGGGGAAACGCTAGGACGAATAAATCCCTTATCTAACAAATCCTGCAACTACTTCCTTAGCTCAGCTAATTCCGCAGGTGCCATCCGATAAGGTGCCTTCGAGATAGGAGAGGTGTCTGGAAGCAACTCTCGGGTGAACTCTATCTCTCTAGCCAGTGGCAATCCAGATAAATCATCAGGAAAGACATCTGGAAAGTCTCGCACCACATCAATCTCTGCAAGGAGTAGGTGACTCATCAGCCTTCGGTACTAATACCATGCTGGCAAGAAAAGAGTCACAACCCTTGTTCACCATTCTCATCGCCCTCATGGTAGAGATGACAAACTTCCCTGCCAAGTTCCTTAGCAAAGGATGAGAAAATTCATCTTCACCAAGAATGCAGAAAACGATCTTCTTCCCACGACAATCTACTAACGCATAGTGCTCCTCTAGCCAATCCAGACCAAGAATAGCATCGTAGTCCTTCATCTTTAGCAAGAAGAAACCCTTCTAGGACTATATCCTCAATGCACACCAGTAAAGACGGAATACACTTTCTAGTCAATACCGTACTTGCAGGTGTGTGAACAGACAAGGGGACTTCTAACTTCTCAGACTCTATTCCTGACTCTAAGGCTAACTACCTAGCAAAATGCTCGGAAATGAACGAGTGGGTAGCACCCGTATCGAACAAAACTCGAGCATACACACCTAAGAACAAAACCGTACCTTCGGTGACATGATCCGCTTGCTCGGCGTCCTCAAAGCTAATGCAAACACTCGAGCTAGGGCTCGAGGTCTCCTTGGTCATCTTGTCGTTGGCGCTGCTGCTGCTGCTGAGGCTGGTGCCGCTCCACGCTGACCTCCCTACTGTAGTCTAGGGCAATCTTTAATCCTATGCTCGCCACTCCCGCACTTCAAGCACTTCCCCGCCAACTTACAACATTCTGTACCACCATGTGCCCTCCCGCAATGAGGACACTCCTTCTTACCATTAGGGGAACGTTGAGAAGGTACCTGACCACTACCCGATGCCACAGGACGCTGCAGTGACTGAAAAGTCACCTTCTTCCTATCCTGCCTCTGGAAAGGAGCCGCGGGCCTCTTCTAAGAAGCCTTCTTCTCCTCCAGGTACTGCTCCATCTCTCCCTCCTGCAGACACGCCGCGCTGACAGCCTGCTCGAGGGTACGATGGTCGAAAGCCACCAATCTCGTCCTCAGCGATGGCCTCAGACCCATCACGAATTTCTTTGCCTTCCTGCGTTCATCAGCTACAATATGAGGGGCATACTTCGACAGCTCGGAAAACCTGGCCTCGTACTCCAGTACAGTCATGGAGCCCTGAGTCAACGAGAGGAACTCCTGCTCCATCTTGTCCTGGATGTGCTCCGGAACAAACTTGGCTTGGAAGAGCCCCACGAACTCATCACAACCAACCTCCACAGCACCATCCTCGAACCGAGTACGTAACAACGAGGACCACCACACGTCGGCTCGCTCCTACAAAAACCACCCATAAGGACTAACCAACATAATCTATAATTAAAGAAATAACCACTGAATTAAATTACACATACCTGTAGCATATAGGTGGCTAAAGTGACCTTGTCATCCTCATCGCACCTAATAGCCCGGAAGATCTTTTCGATCTCCCTCATCCAGCTCTCAGCGAGTAACGGGTCGCTCTCCCCCATAAAAGAGGGTGGCGACATCCTCTTTAACCGTTCCATGATGGAGGGTCCACCATGGTCCTAGGCCTGGGGAATTGGCACTTGAGCCTGAGCCTCTAGCTGAGCCTGGAGTGCAGCCTGAGTGTGGGCCTGCATCTGCATGGCCTGCACTAAACCCTACATGAACACTCCATAGTCTACTGGTGGCGGTGGGGGAAGCACAGGACCCTGGGGTGCTGGGGCCTGCTGCTCACCCTGATGCTCACACCGAGGCTCATCTCTCCTCTGCTCACCTTCACGAGCAGGAACACCATGCCTACCACGCGAAGCCATATCCTGCAAAATGACTTAATCACAATTTAGAACTAGACTATCTAATTTCTAACTATTTACTTATCTATGTGGACAATCTACACAGACTTAGCATACAATGAAAATGATGGTATGTACATATTTATGTAAAATTTCAGCCTGTAGCTTTGATACCAATCTCTGTAACGACCCTCCTTATACCAGTATGGTTACACCAACCCACATCGGTATAATGAACGCCACTACAGTGGGACATTTACCCAACAATTATACAATTAGGCTGAAACATACACAAATATATATATATATATATAACACATGACAACGGAAATGAAATGACAGGAAAGTAACTCTTATTCCATCATCCACATTCTATTCACAGTCCATATAGAGGAAAAGAGAACTAAACATTTCATAACTAAGAAATGAATTAAATACATTGTCCACATAAGACTACGCAGAGTCTTTTTATTACATACTTATGAAAATGAAAGTACAACGCTGAATCTAAATGAGGTCTCCTACTCCTGCTCCGAGTCGCTCCTAACTATCTCCTCGGAAGAAGTAGAAACGTCTGCACCTGTACGCCGAAGCAAGGATGAGTTCAAAAGAACTCAACAAGTAACTCTAAACACATTAAACCTACATGCATCACCTAACATTCACATTCTCATACCACACAATAACATATAAGCATGGATTTAGCTATTTAGCAAATAGAACCTAAACATGATTACTACACATGTTACACATGGAAATTGTTTAGTACAAAGTGTTCAATAACTTAAAGCCTATCACATGCTCTCTACACATTTATCAATATGTTAAACTAAGTTTCATTTAACTTCATTTATATATTCACATGTTAACATTTGTCATCTTAAACATGGAGTTTGTACACATAAAGAAAGAGACATTTCTAGCATGGATTCTATAATCATATTCACATGAATAACACATTTATACACATGAAAAGCTTGTTGTTTTTCTATGTACATAACATATTCATTTAAGAAGTTATCATTTCACATGCTATTACAAGAGTTCATATTAACATATAATCATTTACACAATTTCACAGTTTTCACATGCATATTCCCTTAAACACAATTTCACATTATTTAAATGCCGTGACACATAGCCCAAACCACCATTAGAAGGACACACACTAATCACAACACATATTTATCACCTGGGCATTCCAGTGATAAATCTTAGTTACTGCGCAGAACCTGGAGAAGCACTCTCCACCCTAACCAACGATACTTGTTCGCCTCCAGGATTTAATCCCAATGCCCGTGCGACATCACACACTATGAACCTTCCCGTGGGGACTTTACCACAGTACAGTTCCACAGCCCTCTAAGGTAGCAGTGTCACCCATCGGCACATTTACACGTTTTCCATTTAAACACACAAAATTTCACACCATTTTAACCCTTTATTCTCATTTTCACATTCATGCACATGGTTCAGGTTCCCTATCATGGTACTACTACTAATAGAACTAAATCAGTCATAACTACTAATTGATTCATTTCATGCTGTAATTAAATTAATCATTTTTAATTACACTAAACCATATCCTTTTCATGATGAAAATATTGTAATCAATACCTACTGTTATCCAATGAATGTGAAAATTTAACCATTGGTCGTTTAATGTTCACATATCACATATACGAAGGTTCATAATTTTCTGAAATATCCACTATTTAATAAAATTCAAAGAGTGATATTATCTCAGGTTAAAATACCCCAATTTACATATTTGTTATCATTCAAACCTATAGTTCATGCTACACATGTATACTGACAGTATTGAACATATGCTAATTTTCAGGAATTTATCTACTTTCATACCATTTATTGGAATTTCTAAACTAAATCAGCATGCTCCTTATTTTACCATTCAGAAATTTTAATAATTTACACAGATATCATAAAATTCCAAATTTTATACAGCGTGAACTGAAACATTAACTGATATACATAAATTTCATGACTATAAATTCCACACAGATTTGCATAATCGATATTTTACAAGATGAAAACCTGTCAACTAGACATTTCTGATAATTTAATAATGTGGGAAATCCACAGAAATCATAACAATCACAACATGCTCCACATAGATATTTACATATCATATAAAGTTTATCTTATATCCTCATGCGCAGACATTTCGAGAAAATAGTTTTATAGGGCAACAGACACATTGTTTCTGCCTGAAGAACTAAACGGCAAGGGGGTGGCCGCTTACAAGGTAACGGCAACAAAGACTGTCGCCAAGTTCAGATCTTAACGGCAATAGATCCTGCCGTTAAGTTCCTGTCTGTGCAGAACACAGACTGAACGCAAAAGATCGACTGAAGGGGGGGTTCTAGTACCGAATTAAAATCCTAAAATTTCTGGGACATACTAGACATGTAGGGATGATGGGATGGGTTACTTGCCTTGGATAAAATCCCCAATCCATGTTTTGAGTTGAGAAGCTCTCCTCGGCCTGAGCCAAAGAGCCTTCAAATCCTTCTTTATCTGGCTTCCATGTTGATCTTCACTGCACACCAGCGTGTGGGGAAGTCGTTCCCAGATGTTCAAAGTCCTCCTCAGTCGATGCAGATCGCCGGATGAAGCCTCCAGGAGCCAGATCGAAGAGTTCAAAATAGGTTTTCACACGAAAGTCTAGTTTTTGACCCAAGAGTCAAAAGGACAGACTTGGCCGAAAACTGGACAATATAAAGGGTTGGGGGTCGGATACGCATAAGGTTAGGCTAGGTTACCGTTGGGGAACGGTTTCCAATCAGAGGGTGACATTTTCGGGGGCGTTTTCGGATCTGAGATCGCAACAGATCTGGAAAATAAACGTCAACATCTCTGTCTGCCAATACAAAGTGGGACCGAGGATGAACTTACACTCAAGAGGATGGGAACGACCAAGAGTGAAGTCATGAAGTCAAGCGTACCCTAGTGTCATAGTAGTTGTTAGAGTTTGAGTTTTGCTTTTTACTTTTATTCAATGTAATAGGGCCTTATAGAATGGCTCTGATATTAGTGGTTGTAACTAGACATTGAATGAGAAGAATTTTCTTTAGTGTTTATTTCTTGTTGAATGGTGTGATGTCTAGTACTCTCTCTGCACCCGTTTATTTACAACTGCCTCACGTTCCGATATTCCACGTCAGGGCGTGACATCGCCGGTCTCTATGGGGTCTCCTACAGAGGCTGATGGGGGTGCTGGTGGTGCGTCCCTCCATGGGAGGTGTTCCTATGCCCAGATTATCATAGCGACGAAACCTCCTTGCCTGTTCATATTGGAGTCAAACCTCCATGCTTTACGGATGTAGGGGAGCCGGCGGCTTTCTTCTCTCGAGAAGAGGTAGGCATGTCTATTAAAACTCTCAAGCTAGCTTTGATCGTCAGGTGTGCTTATGGTCGTTGTCTATCCCGGAGTTCAAGTCCTCTATCTCTCAAAGGCTATAGCTTAAAGGGGATTTCATCGTCAGTGTTCTGAACAATAGGCATCTGATTCTTCGCTTTGATGCTGAGGAGGATTACTTGACTGTTATCATGAGAAGAAGCCTGTACATTAAAGGCCTTCTGTATAGATTTTTCAAGTGGGATGGGCAGTTTGACTTTAATGCAGATCCCATGATCATACCGATATGGATTGGCTTCCTTATGATTACGGTTAATTACTACTATGAGGATTTCCTAAAATCTATAGCTGGAAATCTAGGTCAAGTGCTGAGGATATATGAACCTACTTTGGCCCTTACGCAAACTAATGAGGCCTTTGTATATGTTGAGTTGGATATAATTGTGACGGATCACATCGCTCAAGCCCGTTAAATCAATAACGAACTTGATCCGAGTCCGCCTCCCGCGAACAGGCCATGGCCTCGCAAGGGATACCATACTCGAGTCCGTGTAAACAGAAAGGAACACACATGCTCACATATAAAATTCATCATTTTATATATATTACATCAGATTTACATAGCCAATTTTCAACAAAAGCACAAGAAAGTACAGGAGCCTGGGGCATACCCCGAGGTAAATTAGTATAACTTAGGAAAGAAACTACACTGCTACGGAAGCTACACTGCTAGAGGCGCTGGCCCAACACCGCTGCGGTGTAGCCCTGAACTGGAAGATGGTAACGAACCTTCTCCTCTCCCTCGCCTGTGGGGAGTAGGGGTGAGCCTCACTAGTCACTGGCTCAGTAGGGAACTCCCCCAACTCGAGCAAACCATACACATGTATGGAAGCGGTAAACTACTCTTGCAATTTATAGCACAACCACGCAGGATATCAAAGCAGTAAATATACTTACCATTTGCTGACTATATTAAACAGAGTAAATAAATAAACGGCAAAACTCAATCACGTATATGAGCTAAAGTAGAGACTGCCACACTCGAGCCATGTAGACTGGTTCGCGACACCAGTAACGGACTCGGACAAACAAACATAGGTCTACCTCTCAGTCTCGCAGCCACGGACGAAAGCTCCAGCTGCCGCTCCACGTGGAAAAGTCAAACAACTGTAGAGACCAACTAAACACCACCCCTGCGGGTACACAACCACAGGCCCATGCCTGACACCTCTAGGGTCTCTAGGGTCTCTGGCAGGAGCACCCTAGAGTGAGGCACTAGAAAGGAGTAGGTGGAGACCAGTGTCGACTACTGGTGTCCGTACTGTTGCCAAGTTAACGAGCCCAGAGGGGGCGTGAATGGGTCTTAACAAATTAATCTAGAAGATACCTGTAACCAAAAACATTCACACAAATGTTCTTCGAAGTAGGTTAGTGACTGTTAGTTTAAATACCAAACACACAAAGAAGACTATCACATAACACAAGGTTTATCCTGGTTCGGACCTCCTTTCCTTAGGAGTCCTACGTCCAGTCCCTGAGCAACAACTCAGGATTTCACTAACTAGGGTACAGTCCCCCTAAGGACGCTACAACACCCAGCTCAGTTGGTCTACCTTCACACTCTATGGGAATAACACCCTGGATACCACACCAGGTCTTCCTTCACAACTGAAGGGAACAACACCCTGGATACCACCAGGTCTTCCTTAACAACCGAAGGGAACAACACCCTGGATACCACCAGGTCTTCCTTCACAACCAAAGGGAACAACACCCTGAGAATAAATGAATTCAAGCCCCTAGATCAAGCCTTTGACAAGCAAGGATCTGAAGCAGCTAGAACTGAGAGGAAGAGATTTAAGCTAAGCACACACTCAGAACTACACAGGCTCTCTCAAGATTTTCACAAACTAGTGGAGAGCAAAAGAGCAAAGGCTAAGCGAAGTGAAGTCTTTTTGGCTCTAGACTTTCTTTTGAAGAATTTGAAAGCTTCAAACTTCATTGTTGTTTTTCTGTTCTTCTGACTTGTATTTATATCTTCAATTTGAAATTTAGACGTTGAAGAGTCCGTTGTCTCTCTTTTGAGTAGTCGTTAGACTGATGACATCTGGAGTCTTGGAAGCTTCCAGTCATAACCTTTTGACCACTTGAGCATGCAAAGAAATGAGATCTTCAGAAATACCCGTTGGCTTCTGTTTGTTTAACGTTGTACTGTGAAGCTAGTTCAGAGGTCTGCACAAGTGTCCATCTCAAATAACAGACAGCTAAGCTGTCTCTGATGTCAGTCAACGTCAGTATCAATAGACATGAAAATAGTAATGCCAAATGGCTTAAGTCTAAAAGACGTAATCAGAGTAGGCACGATAAAGGATGATATGGTCCGCATGCATGCAGAGATACGTTCAGATCTCATAAATGCAAAAACGTCAGAGAGATGTCTACGTGGGTTTTGACTAGTCAACCCTTTTAAGATGAATAAGATATCAAGATATGAAATCGATGGCCATATGACTTATGAAGTCGTTATGAATACTAACAAGTCATTATAGAGAGCAAATCGTTGTGAACTTATCAAGTCGTTATGATCTCTAAAGAAATTGTTGCGCAAAGCAAATCGTTATGAACACTTATCAAGTCGTTATGATCTCTAAAGAAATCATTGTGCAAAGCAAATCGTTATGAACACTTATCAAGTCGTTATGAACTCTAATGAAATCATTATGAACAATACAGAAATCGTTACGATGAGCAAATCGTTACGAAGGTTACAAGGTCTTAAGAAATCGTTATGAACAATACATAAATCATTACGATGAGCAAATCGTTACAAGGTCTTAAGAAATCGTTATGACAACTTAGGAAATCGTTGCGACGAGCAAATCGTTACGAGGTCTTAAGGAATCGTTATGATAACTTAAGAAATCATTGCGATGAGCAAATCGTTGCGAGGTCTTAAGGAATCGTTATGATCACTTATGAAATCGCTACATCAAGCAAGTCATTGCGAGTTCTAAAAAATCGTTACAATGAAATCGTTATAGTGAGCAAGTCGTTATGAGTTCAAAAGAAATCGTTATGATGACTTACAGAATCGTTATGGGATCGACTTGTTTGAAATATCAGAAAATCGTTATGAAAGTTCTACTGAAATCGATATGGACTTATAGAAATATCATGTTGAAGAGATTAAGGCTTCAGAAAAGTAATGCATACCTTTATTGGCTTGTTTGTCCTTGGTATTTTTCCTGTACTTAAGACTTATGAAATATTCATTAGTTGATAAACTCTTGTTTGGTTTTGTTAATCATCAAAATATATAGATATATGTAATTACATGGGGACAGACTGATCATCAATCTCCCCCTTTTTGATGATGACAAAACTGAACAATAAGTATGGATGAAAATTTGAAAATGCATATAGATGTTTCAGACATAAGTTTTTCTCCCCCTTTTTGTCATTAAGCAAAAAATAATAATCTGAGACAAAGACAGGATAAGAAATATATGAAGACAAGAGAAGTGAATGTTATTATTGTGCTTGAGGTCGAAGAGAAAGATCAAGATAGAAGGCGGGAGACAACAAGGAGGCAAACTGTCGGATGACAGGAAGTGCCAATCTTTCCTGCTCTTCAAAATGGGCTTGAAAGTCTCCAATCTCAATGTTATAGGAGGGTCCCATAGTGGGGGCCATCCGCTTGAGATGAAGTTTGCACTGCTCAGAAATAAAGTCCTCATATTTAGCCATACCTAAGGCTGTTTTGAAAGAGGAGAAGGACCCAAAGCTGGCAAAGAGGAGAAACTTGTCCATCTTGATAGGATAGAAGATCTGATGAGACCGGAGCTCCTTCGTCAAATCACGAAAAATTTTGAATCTCTCAATCCAGATGGCGAATGTATCTCTGATGAGGTGACGAGAATTGGCATCCAGAAAGTCACCAGGTGTCAGAGGAGGTAGATTAGCTTGGGCCTGGGAGGCATTCAGATCAGACAGTGTTGAGCAGACAAAGGATAGAGCTTGAGCCACTCATCAGAGGTCAGCCTTTCACATTCGGAGAGAATGGGAGCAAGGATATCAGCTGAAATCTGCCCGTCAAGATAGTGTTTGAACACAAACCTTTGGAAAGAAAGATCACGGCCTTCATAGACATGCAACCTGGCCATGACTCTAGCAGCTCTCTCAAAGATAAGTGTACCGACCGACGAATCCATGATCAAGGAGTGGAGCGGTGGAAGGAACACAATGTCTGGGAACTTCAACGTAGCAAAGTCTACCTGAAGAGGTTCACAATGAGTGGTCTGCAAAGATGTAATGGCTGCACGAAACTGTCCCAACTGAGGTTCATCCAAGCTGTTCACATAGAAGTAATTGCAGAACATCTGATACTGCCTGATGAACTTGATTTCTTTCTAAATGAAGGGTCCAAACAAGTTCTTGTGATGGATCTGAAACCATTTATACAGAGGGAGAGGGGCTTCCCTGGGAGGATATCTGGCAGCTTGCACTCTCTTAAATTGGGAGTACAAAGCGCTGTTGATCCAAGCCCACTGCTCTTCAGTTTTGGCTTCAGTCATGGAAAAGATTTTTGACTGTTGAGCCTTTGAAAGAGAGGTGTATGGGAAAATGGTAGTCAGATAGTTGGAAAGATTTTGGAAAGGTAAACCAAAAATATGAGCAAGAACCACCTTTTGAAGGTATTCCTCATAAAGGGGTGTGTGCTTATTTGCAATGGCTAGGGAAAACCACAGAGGTGGATAGCAAGGATCGGAGGAGACAGGAAGGGTGGAAGTAAGTCTCCTTCGTTTGGAAACATGGCTGGAAATACCAGTCCTGTGAGAGTGAGTTCCAGTAGCTAGGATAGATTTGAGAATTGTTTCTTCAAATTCATCCTTGATGCCATGGATCTCAGGTTGGGTGAGTTGGGCACCTTTAGGAATGAGAGTGATGAAAGATGGAGGAGCTTGTGGGTGAATTAAAGAGTCAGGAGTGATGTTAGAAGGATCATTGGGTCTTGAGGAGGCTTCAACTAAAGAAGATCTGGGAAGAACTTCAATAGTGGAGGAAGGTAAAGGAGTGGTGGAAGAAGTGAAAGGAGTGGGAGAGAAGAATTGTCGTGAACGCGGCCTTTTGGGAATAGGAGGTGCTGGAGGAGTGGTGGATGAGGTGGATAGAGAAGGAGGAGCTGGAGTAGGAAGAGTGGAAGGCTCGGGAACAACTGCCTGTGCTTCTCCAACTGTTGCCGAAATCTCCCGGGATGACAGACCCTCAGCCTGTACTGCTGGCCCTTGATCCTCAGAGGGTATTCCGTCTGTCATTGAAACAGACACATGAGACTGCTCTTTAAGATTCTGCCCTGATGTCCTTTCAAACACAGTAGGCTGTAGTGAGGCTTCTAAACTGAGAGATAGCCCAAATGGCTCTGCATTCTCATCAGATGGTTCGAGTTCTTCGGCTGGCTGCTGAGTCTGAACTTGGACTGGCACACTATTTTCTTTGGTGATTACTGGCCTGATGGCCTGAGAACAGCTTCAGAAACAATTTGAGTGCCATGAGGTGGAGAACTTACTGCCTTCAGAATCTCAGAAATTGTTGCCTTCATGCTGCTCAATTCCTTATTAAACCATTTCAAAGAATGTTGTACGAGTGATACATCATTTGAAGTAGAGTCCTGTCGGATGATGATAGAACTTACATCTGATTGGACTAAGGATAAGAGTTCATTTTGAGCTTCCAATCTTTTTAGAATAGGCTTCAATTTCAGCTTCTGTGATGTCCTTTGCCTTCTGTGAGCGATCTTTTTGCCTTTCCTCTGAGCTGTATCCTGAATGACTGTGGTCTGATTTTCATGAACAGGGGCATCTGTTGTATGCACCCCTTGAGATCTAGAGAGGTCCTCAGTTTCTTGCTCCCCCTGAATGGGAGTATCTTCCAAGATCCTGTCTTGCTCCCCCTGAATGGGAGCATCTACAAAAACTATGACTCCCGGAGCAGCTGATTGCTCCGCTTCTTCAATGTGGCCTGATGCCACAACTTCTTCTACTGACATTTCACGGGCTTCTGAAATGACTGGAGGGGTATGGATAGAGTCCAGCACTTCTCTAAGGATGGAGGCTACACTGGAGGAGGGCAGAGGAGTTGATGCACCTTCTACTAGTTTTTTTGCTTGAGCTACTGAAGGTTGTGACTCTGCTTGTACTGCTGCTATCAATTCAGATAATGCTGCCAGTTCTGATGGTTCACCATTTGCTACTGATGCTGCTTCTGCTTGCTCTGTTGAGGCTTCGGGCACATCTTCAATGATGGCCTCTCCTTCTACTATTGAGGTTTTAGACCAAATTCCATTGACCAATGAAAAACCACTCTTTCTCAGATTCCTGGACCTAACAGCTTGGCCCATGTTCTCTACTACCGCCCCAGACAAATCAACACCAAAGTGTTTGAATATCTTTGTAAGCAAGTGGGCATAGGGCAACGACACATTAAGCTTACTCCTGGTGTCCCAAATCTGATCTCTGGCAAGTGACATTCGTTCCATTATCACTGCGGCCATATTTATCTCCTTATTTTGAATGGCCCAGTACATCATGTCTGAGTCGGCCTTTGTGCAAGATGAAAAAGTTGCACTTCTAGGAACTATGATTTGACAAACTATGAAATGAAGGAGGCGGTTGAAACCATTGAACTGATTAATGTCTAATTTGCCATCCCTCAGTCTGAACCCCGGTCCTACAATACCAAGACCTTTAACTTGGGCGTCCACTGAATGAACCCCACTGAGCCCTGAAGTTGTAACCTCAAACAACTCATGCAGCAACTTCCTATCAATCTTAATCTTGATTCCTTTAACATTCGAAACTTGGAACCCATCATCCTGAGTCTTCAAGCAAACAAAAAAGGCCTTCACGAGGTCTGGGTGACTTACCTCAGAGAAGGTTGAAACACTCATCCACTGCATCCTTGTCATAGATTCAACAATGCTATGCATTCCATTCTTTTTGAGATCAGCTACATCCACTGCCTTGTTCCCACAAACTTTTGTCTTCACAAACTAGAACCTTTCCTGCTGCTCACGAGTCAAGAACTCGGCGCTATAGCCACCCAAGCTTCCGGAAATGGATGAGGCGGCCATGAAATCGAGTGAGGAGAGTTTCTGGAGGATTGAGAAGGAAGGAGGAGAGAGGGATTCCTCAAGAAATTTCGCGGGAAGGGATGAGAAGCTTCAAATCTGGCAAAGAGTCGATGTCGTAATCGCTAGGGCATCGGCTCGCACAAGCAGATAAAGAGGGAAAGGGTTGAAGACGGGAGGTGAATCGTTATTGCATTTAATTTTTTGGAATAAATAATGGGGTGGAAAGTGAGGCGCCAAAAGGCGGAGGAAAACGACAAAATGTGTTGACTATTCAAAACCGACTTCAATGAAGGAGCGGTTTACAAAGGATAATTTGAATTTCTTCTGCTTAACACCATGGAGGGAAAAGTAGCTTAAATCTGAAAATTAATGTGCCGGTTGTAAGCAAACCTTTATCACAAATTGCACATGCCTAATTCCCTTCTAAGAGATGTGAATCTCTCTTCAGGTAAGGCTTTTGTGAAAATGTCTGCTAATTGGCCATTTGTATCAATGAAAGATATTTCAATATTTCCATTTGCAACATGATCACGAATAAAATGATATCTAACCTCTATATGTTTGGTCCTTGAGTGCTGAACTGGATTCTTGGTGAGATTTATGGCACTGGTGTTGTCACACAGCAGTGGGATGGATTTAATGTTTAATCCGAAGTCTTCAAGTTGTTGCTTTATCCATAAGAGTTGTGTACAGCAATTTCCAGCAGCTACGTACTCAGCTTCAGCAGTGGATAGTGCTACTGAATTTTGTTTCTTTGAAGACCAAGATATTAAACATCCTGCAAGAAATTGACAACCACCACTGTGCTCTTTCTATCTAATTTGCATCCAGCATAGTCAGCATCAGAGTAACCTACTAAGTTAATTTCACAGAGTTTTGGATACCATAAACCTAAGTCTTGAGATCCTGCTAAATATCTTAATATTCTTTTCACTGAAATTAAATGTGATTCTTTAGGATCAGCTTGATATCTAGTGCACATGCATACACTAAATAGTATATCAGGTCTACTGGCTGTTAAATAAAGTAGTGAACCAATCATACCTCTATATATCTTTTAATCTACTTTCTTACCATCTTTGTCACTGTCCATCCTTGTTGATGTGCTCATTGGTATTGACAGTGACTTGGTATTTTCGAATCCAAATTTCTTTAATAGTTCTTTTGTGTACTTTGCTTGAGAGATGTGAGTTCCTTCCTTTCCTTGCTTGATTTGTAATCCAAGGAAGTAGTTAAGTTCTCCCATCATACTCATTTCAAATTCTCCCTGCATTAGCTTTTCAAAGTACTTGTAAAGAGATTCATCAGTAGAACCAAAAATGATATCATCTACATAGATTTGAACTAATAAGATGTGTTTGACCTTTGACTTTATAAAAAGAGTGCTATCTACCTGACCTCTACTGAAACCATGGTTTAAAAGAAAAGAACTAAGCCTTTCATACCAGGCTCTAGGTGCTTGCTTTAAGCCATATAAGGCTTTGTGAAGTTTGAAAACATGATTGGGAAATTCCGTGTCATCGAAACCCGGAGTTTGTTCCACATAAACTTCCTCTTTAATGAAACCATTCAAAAATGCAGATTTAACATCCATTTGAAATAGTGTTAAGTTCAAGGCAGATGCATATGCAAGTAATATTCTAATGGCCTCAAGTCTGGCTACAGGTGCATAGGTTTCATCGAAATCTATGCCTTCCTCTTAAGAATAGCCTTGAGCTACCAATCTGGCCTTGTTTCTTAAAATAGCACCAGTTTCATCCAGTTTATTTCTGAACACCCATTTGGTGCCAATGACTGGATGGTCTGATGGTCTAGGAACAAGTGACCATACTTGGTTTCTCTTGAATTGATTTAATTCATCTTGCATGGCTACTATCCAAGATTCATCAGAAAGAGCTTCATTGACCGTCCTAGGCTCTATCTGAGAAACAAAAGCTAGATAATCACAAGGAATAACATTACCTCTTGTTCTTACCCCTATGGATGGATCACCAATAATATTCTCAAGTGGGTGATCTTTCTTGTATCTCCATTCCTTTGGAAGGTTTTCATGAGTAACTTCTTCTTGTTGTAATTCTTCCAGAGGTGGATCATCCTTGTCCTCAATTGATGTAACTTTTAGTTTCTTGGACAGTTCATCTGCATCATCATTGTCACTATCTACTTCCTTTCTTAAGGAAGGGTTAGTTTCATCAAAAATAATATGTACAGACTGTTAAATCAATAAGGTACGTTTGTTGAATACTCTATAGCCTTTAGGTTTAGAAGTGTACCCCATAAAGATGCCTTCATCTGATTTGGCATCCAACTTACCAATGTCCCTTTTTCCATTGTTGTGAATGAAGCAAGAGCACCCAAATGTTCTGAAATGGCTGATCTTTGGCTTCCTTCCTTTGAACAGTTCATATGCAGTTTTCTTCAGGATTGGCCTGATCATTACTCGGTTAATAATGTAGCTTGCTGTGTTGACTGCTTCAGCCCAGAAGTATCTTGGCAGATCATACTCTGAGAGCATAGTTCTTGCCATATCCAATAGGGTTCTGTTCTTTCTCTCAGCAATACCATTTTGCTGAGGTGTTCTTGGAGCTGAGAAATTATGCTCAATTCCCTGATCATCACAGAATCTAGCGAACCTTTCATTTTGAAATTCGCCACCATGATCTGATCGAATAGACACAATGCTGAACTTCTGATCTTTCTGCACCTTCTTGCTGAAACTAACAAATTTTTCAAAGGTGTCATCTTTATGCTCTAGGAATGATACCCATGTATATCTTGAATAGTCATCAACTATGACAAATCCAAAATTCTTTCCTCCAAGACTGGTAGTCCTCATTGGCCCAAATAGATCCATATGAAGGAGCTCTAAGGGTTTTGAGGTGGTCACCACCATCTTTGACTTGAAGGAGCCCTTAGTGTGCTTTCCTTTAGCACAGGCTCTACAGACACCTTCCAACTTTCCGCTGACTTTTGGCAGACCTTCCAAAAGATTTTTCTTCAACAATTTCCTCATGCCATCTATGCTGCAATGTCCAAGTCGTCTGTGCCATAATTCTGTAGACTTGTCTTTACTTGCTGCCAGACAAACATTTTGCTCTTTAAGTTCCTCAAGGTAGAGCACATACAAATTCTTTTCTCTATTTGCTTCAAAGATGAATGTTCCATCTTTTACTATGCTGCACTTGGACTCTTGAAACTTGATCTGATGGCCTCTGTCACACAGTTGGCTGATGCTAATGAGATTGTGCTTCAGTCCCTTGACTAATAACACATCTTCTATGACTATTTTTCCTTTGTTATTTACAGAGCCACTGCCTATCACTGTTCCTTTCCCATTGTCTCCATAAGTGACTGTTCCTTCTTCAGCTTGGAGATGAGAGAATAACTTCTGGTTTCCTGACATGTGTCTTGAGCACCCACTATCCAAATACCATTTGAATGCTCGAGAGATGTCCTAAAATAAAAACATCAAGTTTTAGGTACCCAAATTCTTTTGGGTCCTGATGGGTTAGTATCATTGATTTTGCCTTTTATTATTCATTTTTTATGTCTTGCTGGGCATGTAGTTATAATATGTCCTAACTTATTGCAATGACTACAGCAGGATAACTTAGTTACTTTTTCTATATATTTGAAATCCGCTTTGTAGGCTATATCTTGTTCAGGTACGAATTTTGGTGTTGGGTATGTTGTAGGATAAACTATGGTTTCTTCATTATCTGGGGTGTATATCCTAATCCATTTTTCTTCTTTCCTGATCTTCTAGCGCCTTTTAATATTAGAGAGTTTTTACCATTAGTAAATTTCTCTAGTGTGCTTGATAGTTTATCATTTTCTTCATTTAAGTTTTTAATTTTTTTCTTAATTCATTGTACTTACCTATTTTTCCAATTTTGTTATTTGTTCATTCTTAGCTTTTAGGTCTTCACATAACAATTCATTTCTCCTTTTAAATTCAGTTATTTGTTTTTCTAATTCTTCATTTTCTGTTTTGAAATCAGAATTAGTGTTTTCTAAACAGGTGTTATTTTTCTTATTTACTTTTAATAATTTAGTTACTTCTTTGTACTTATTATACAATTCATTGAATGCCTCCTCTAAGTTATCTGAATCAGAATCATTACATGAGTTGAAGAAAGGAGTCAGAGGTTACCTTTTCATCAACATTTGCCATGAGGGCCAAGTTGGCTTCTTCTTTGTCACTGCATGAGCTTGACTCAGTGTCTGAGTCACTACTGTTTTCCCATGCTGCTGTCATTGCCTTCTTTTTGTATTTTTGAACTTCTTGGAGCTCTCTTTCTTCCTGAAATCTGGTTTCTTGTATTTAGGACAATCAGCTTTGATGTGTCCAGGTTTTTTACATTCGTAGCAGATGGTTTCTCCTTTCTTTATTTCCTTATCATCTGATCTTTTGAAGTCCTTGTTTTTCTTAAAGTGCCTTCTGCCTGATTGTAACTTTTTCTTCTTGGCTAAGAGCCGTTGCAGTCTCCTAGAGAGCATTGCTTCTTCATTTTCACTGTCCTCATCGCTTTCACTTTCGCTTGAGCTGGCTTCTGGTGAATCTTCTTCTGCTTTCAAGGCATTGGAGTGCTTCTTTCTGCTGGATGATTCTCCTAGCCTTTCCATGTTGATCTCATGGGCCATGAGGGACCCAATGAGCTTTTCTACTGACATTCTCTTCAGGTCATTAGCTTCTTCTATAGCTGTGACCTTTGGTGTCCACGAAGATGGCAAGGATCTAAGAATTTTCCTTACCATATCTGCAATCTCATAAGTCTTCCCTAGACTGGCTAAACCATTGGTGATATCGGTGAATCGACTGAACATTTGAGTGATTGACTCACCTGACTGCATCTGAAATCTTTCATACTGAGTGACAAGAATGTCGATTCTTGTCTCCTTTACTTTGTCTGTATCTTCATAAGTAATTCTGAGCTTTTCCCACATTTCCATTAAGGATTTGCAGGCTGAAACTTGGTTGAATTCCTTCTTACTTAAAGCACAACAATGGATGCTCTTAGCTTTGCAATTCAAGGAAATTTTCTTCCTGTCATCATCTGTCCATTGTGCTGTCTCATTTGTGATAACCAGGTCACCTTCTTCAACTATTGACCAAATTTGATAATCGTGACCTTATAGAAAATATTCCATCCTGGTCTTCCAGTAAGGATAGTCTTCACCATCAAAGAGAGGGGGTCGGTTGACAGACTGACCTTCAAAGTTACCTTGGGCTGCCATGGATCTTTACTCTTCAGATCGTTGGATCCTTTCTTTGTCGAAGAGACACGCTCTGATACCACTTGTTGCCCAGTTAACGAGCCTAGAGGGGGGTGAATGGGTCTTAAAAAATTAATCTAGAAGATACCTGTAACCAAAAACATTCACACAAACGTTCTTCGAAGTAGGTTAGTAACTGTTAGTTTAAATACCAAACACACAAAGAAGACTATCACACAACACAAGGTTTATCCTGGTTCGGACCTCCTTTCCTTAGGAGTCCTACGTCCAGTCCCTGAGCAACAACTCAGGATTTCACTAACTAGGGTACAGTCCCCCTAAGGACGCTACAACACCCAGCTTAGCTAGTCTTCCTTCACACTCTAAGGGAATAACACCCTGGATACCACACCAGGTCTTCCTTCTCAACCGAAGGGAACAACACCCTGGATACCACCAGGTCTTCCTTCACAACCGAAGGGAACAACACCCTGGATACCACCAGGTCTTCCTTCACAACCGAAGGGAACAACACCCTGCGAATAAATGAATTCAAACCCCTAGATCAAGCCTTTGACAAGCAAGGATCTGAAGCAGCTAGAACTGAGAGTAAGAGATTTAAGCTAAGCACACACTCAGAACTACACAGGCTCTCTCAAGATTTTCACAAACTAGTGGAGAGCAAAAGAGCAAAGGCTAAGCGAAGTGAAGTCTTTTGGGCTCTAGACTTTCTTTTGAAGAATTTGAAAGCTTCAAACTTCGTTGTTGTTTTTCTGTTCTTCTGACTTGTATTTATATCTTCAATTTGAAATTTAGACGTTGAAGAGTCCGTTGTCTCTCTTTTCAGTAGTCGTTAGACTGAATGACATCTGGAGTCTTGGAAGCTTCCAGTCATAACCTTTTGACCACTTGAGCACGCAAAGACATGAGATCTTCAGAAATATCCATTGGCTTCTGTTTGTTTAACGTTGTACTGTGAAGCTAGTTCAGAGGTCTGCACAAGTGTCAATCTCAAATAGCAGACAGCTAAGCTGTCTCTGATGTCAGTCAACGTCAGTATCAATAGACATGAAAATAGTAATGCCAAATGGCTTAAGTCTAAAAGACATAATCAGAGTAGGCACAATAAAGGATGATATGGTCTGCATGCATGCAGAGATACGTTCAGATCTCATAAATGCAAAAACGTCAGAGAGATGTCTACGTGGGTTTTGACTAGTCAACCCTTTTAAGATGAATAAGATATCAAGATATGAAATCGATGGCCATATTACTTATGAAGTCGCTATGAATACTAACAAGTCATTATAGAGAGCATATCGTTGTGAACTTATCAAGTCGTTATGATCTCTAAAGAAATCATTGCGCAAAGTAAATCGTTATGAACACTTATCAAGTCGTTATGATCTCTAAAGAAATCATTGTGCAAAGCAAATCGTTATGAACACTTATCAAGTCGTTATGAACTCTAAAGAAATCGTTATGAACAATACAGAAATCGTTACGATGAGCAAATCGTTACAAGGTCTTAAGAAATCTTTATGAACAATACAGAAATCGTTACGATGAGCAAATCGTTACAAGGTCTTAAGAAATCGTTATGACAACTTAAGAAATCGTTGCGACGAGCAAATCGTTACGAGGTCTTAAGGAATCGTTATGATAACTTAAGAAATCGTTGTGACGAGCAAATCGTTACGAGGTCTTAAGGAATCGTTATGATAACTTAAGAAATCGTTGCGATGAGCAAATCGTTGCGAGGTCTTAAGGAATAGTTATGATCACTTATGAAATCGCTACATCAAGCAAGTCGTTGCGAGTTCTAAAGAAATCGTTACAATGAAATCGTTATAGCGAGCAAGTCGTTATGAGTTCAAAAGAAATCGTTATGATGACTTACAGAATCGTTATGGGATCGACTTGTTTGAAATATCAGAAAATCGTTATGAAAGTTCTACTGAAATCGATATGGACTTATAGAAATATCATGGTGAAGAGATTAAGGCTTCAGAAAAGTAATGCATACCTTTATTGGCTTGTTTGTCCTTGGTATTTTTCTGTACTTAAGACTTATGAAATATTCATTAGTTGATAAACTCTTGTTTGGTTTTGTTAATCATCAAAATATATAGATATATGTAATTACATGGGGACAGACTGATCATCACGTACCCCCATCTAAGAGCACGCTACAAGTGACGAAAAACAAACTCAAGTGTCACTGTCCCACTGTCGTCTTTCCCTCAGTCGGACGTACAACTCAAACAAGGAGTGAGGGTGTCCAGGATAGACGACACAGACCTCAATGGTACAACACAAGTACCGGGACAAACCCCGAACTAATAGTCTGGCTCACAGAGAACTTGGGGCACCCAACTGGAGAGGTAACCATGGTAGGCGACGTACTACTGCCACGCACACAAAACCACGTGTGCACCGCGCAAACCACGTGAAATCTCACGACATTCACAAATACCGACTGGTCACAACACGTGAACACAATTCGTCTCGCGTGCATATCACGCCAACATGTAATCCACTAGCTAGGTAACCGACACGCTAGCCTCGAAAACATGCGCTCCCAGAGCGCCACTAGTGCTAATGCACCGCACGATACTACCAAATACATCGAATAGTAACAGTCGGATAATCATATCACATAAGTCATGCACATTCAGAACACTCGGCTGTGGTCGCGACATGGGCTTGTGTCACCTTCAGAATGCGATAGCCCAATATGGTGCATTCACCATGTAAACACGACGCACCTACATGTCGCGTTCCCCACCTGAACGCGACGGGTCGACCTGTCGCGATCAGATCACGACAAGGGGTTCCATCACCTTCACAGGCAGGAACCCTAATCTGAGATCCTCTCTACGGATTACCATTCTATGCTATGCAAACCACCCTTAATTCATAATTTTCATGCTTTTGTGAGTCCCTAGTCATGGTATCTATTGTTGGTAATGCGAATAACAAGTCGAACGGTCGTCACCCGTGATCTACAGCCCAAAAACAGGAGGAATTACCCTACCTCCACGTAGAACACGCAACACAGCGATTCCACGGTGTTTCTCCCGTCCCACGCAAACTCCCCGTGACGAGAACACGCCAAACCCCAAGCTTCCACGCCGAAACACCCCAGGAAATCCGCACAGCACCTCCCCCTGACCAAATAGAGCATACCGTGCTCTGTTCTGGCCAGCAGGGTTTAAGCACCGGTTGCGGTTAAGAACGCAACGGACTACTCCGTCGCAACCTCATCGCGACGGACCTGGGCGTCGCCTTCCTGAGGCTGATGTCTGCAAGTCGCCTAGCGTGCGACACGCGGCGCACATGCAGACGATCGTCGATCCTGGGAGTTTCTAGAATGCGACGGGCAGGGCTGTCGCATTCAGAACGTGACAACCCCCTGTGTCATGTTCACAGACAGACAATTCCAGGGTGCTACAGGCCCAAACTGTCGGCCCAATAAGCTTAAAAAACACAAACACACAGTGAACACAAGCCACATTGGCCACACATTGGCCTTACAAGTGCTGAATACAGGATCCAAAAGGATCCGAAAAATGCGCGACGTTACATTACTATCATCTAAAAAGAAATTTCGACCTCGAAATCCATAACACAACTCAAACAAATATATTCAACCTTAAGACATAATTTACAAATACTATCATCTAAAAAGATTTAAAATCTTACTCAAACAAGTATGGATATCCCTTAGCCATCTCCTCGGCTAACTCCCAGGTATCCTCACCTCCCAGTCTATTTTCCCACCTGACCTTAACCAAATCAATTTCTTTGTTTCTTAATTTCCTTGTCTTATAGCCTGTAATTTGCACTGGGTATTCAGGCATAGACATATCCGGCCTCAAATCACCACCTTGATAACTGATTATTTGAGCTGGGTCTTCAATACACTTTCTTAACATGGAGACATGAAAAATATCATGCACATCTGCAAAATCAGTTGGCAAATCAAGTTTGTAGGCTGTCTCACCAATTCTTTCTAACACTTGGAAGGGTCCCACATATCCCGGACTCAACTTTCCTTTCTTACCAAACTGCACAATACCTTCAGTAGGAGAAACTTTTAGAAAAACAAAGTCCCCAACTTCAAATTGAAGTGGTCTCCTTCGATTATCAATATAATTTTTCTGCCTACTTTGAGCTATTTGCAATTTTTCTTTAATAAACTTTACCATTTCAGTGGTTTGCTGTATCAACTCAGGGCCTACCATTTTCCTTTCTCCCACTTCATGCTAATTTAATGGTGTTCTACACGGTCTTCCATATAAAGCTTCATACGGTGCCATTCCACGACTGGTATGGTAATTATTATTATAAGCAAATTCAACCATACCCAGATGCTGCTCCCAGCTACCACCCGAAACCAAACAACATGCTCGTAACATATCTTCAATTGTCTGGATAGTCCTTTCTATCTGACCATCCGTATGGGGGTGGTAAGCTGAGCTGTATCTCAGCTCGGTGCCAACTACTCTCTACAAGCTCCTCTAGAAACCAGAAGTAAACCTGAGATCCATATCGGAAACAATAGACTTTGGAATACCATGCAGTGGAATGATTCTATCAACATAAACCTTTGCTAATCTGTCCACTGACTAGGACATACTTACTGCTATCAATCTGCGTACCTTGGTTAGTCTATCAACAAATACCCATATTCCATTATGTCCTGCTGCTGATCTCGGAAAACTTGCTACAAAATCCATAGCAATATCATCCCATTTCCATTGTGGAATGGGTAATGGTTGCATTAAACCTCTAGGCGTCTGATTCTCTGTCTTGATTTATTGAAAAACTGCACATCTTGAAACGAATTCTGCTATTTCCTTTTTCATATGAGGCCACCAAAAATGCTTCTTCATGTCCTGGTACATCTTGGTACTACCAGGGTGAATAGTGTACCGGGATTTATGGGCTTCTTCTAATACTCTATGCTTTACTTCTCTTTCTGCTGGCACAAATAACCTGCCTCTGAGCCTGACCATGCAACTATCATCTATAGAGACCAGAATAAATTGATCCAAATACGGATGAAAGATTCTATTCATCAGATCCATAAATGTTGCAGGAGCATTGGTTAGCCCAAATGGCATAACCACAAACTCATAGTGACCATATCGAGTTCTAAATGTTGTTTTATCAATTTCACCCTCTCTAATTCTCAATTGGTGGTACCCTCACCTTAAATCAATTTTAGAAAATACCTTAGCTGATTGCAACTGATCAAATAGATCATCAATTCTAGGTAATGGGTACTTATTCTTTATGGTCACCTCATTCAATTTTCTATAATCAATACACATTCTAAAGCTTCCATCTTTCTTTCTTACAAACAGCGCCGGCGCACCCCATGGGGAATGACTCGGTCTAATGAACCCTTTTTCCAGAAATTCTTCTAACTGCTTTTTCAATTCTTTAAGTTCTGCCGATGCCATTCGATATGGTGCTTTAGAGATCGGCATGGTGCCTGGCAACAACTCAATGGTAATGTCCACCTCTCTGTGTGGAGCTAAACCCGACAAATCATCTGGAAAAACATCTGTAAATTCCCTAACCACGGGAACTGCTTCTACTGACTTACCAGCTTCAACCAGACTCACAGAAGCTAAATAAGCTACACATCCCTCATTAACTAATTTTCTAGCTTTAATTGCAGAAATTATAAACTTAGAAGTATGAGAGGGCATACCTTGATATTCAAACACTGTATCATTAGGGTGACAAAACTTGATTCTTTTCTTTCTGCAATCTAGCATAGCTCCATAAGCTTCTAACCAGTCCATACCCAAGATAATATCATAATCAGTCAACTGAAGAGCATACAATCGGCCCGACATCTGGTTCCCTTGAACCACAACAGGAGCTTCATCTATGTAACATGAGGTGAGCATAAACTCGCCCAAGGGAACCTCCACTACTAATTCACATGACTTCTCTTCTAGAGGATGAGCCATACAATCCAAACATTCTTCAGAAATGAAAGAATGAGAAGCACCTGAATCAAATAGAACTCTGGCTGAAAAATCATAAATAGGTATTGTACCTTCTATCATGTTCGATGCCTCTGCCTGGGCATAGGTGATAGCCATAACCCGTCCCCTACCTCGCTTCTGCGGTGCACCTCCACCACGACCTACTAAGGACTGCTGAGGCTACTGCTGCTGCTGAATATCTCTACCATATCCATATTCTCTCCGATAGGGGCAATTGGGCATCAAATTCCCTGGCTGATTACAATTATAACATCTATAACCTGGTGGTATAGGTGCCACATAAGGTACCTCCACTCTTGACGGTGGTGCAACTGGGGCCACGGGTACTCCAGCAACTGGTGGTACTACTGCTGGAGGTACCGGTGCCTGCTGATCCATCCTCATCTGAATATCGGTGAGGCTTTCCCAAATCCTTTCAATCATACACTGAGTGGACTCCTCAGGGTCCTCCCCTCCACCACCCCAGTCTCTTCTATCAGCCATCTCAACTTCCTACACAAATAACATAACAATCACGAACAAAACCGGTCATTACAAAACCAAGATCAGCTACCAGCAGTGTACAAATGTAGAAATAAGGCTATGTAATTTCCCGGTTCCTTTATATTTACACAAACCTCGCTCTGATACCAACTGTGACAGAACGCCTCGCTCAAGCCCGTTAAATCAATAACGAACTTGATCTGAGTCCGCCTCCCGCGAACGGGCCGTGGCCTCGCAAGGGATACTATACTCAAGTCCGTGTAAAAAGAAAGAAACACACATGTTCACATATAAAATTCATCATTTTACATATATTACATCAGATTTACATAGCCAAATTTCAACAAAAGCACAAGAAAGTACAGAGCCTGGGGCATACCCCGAGGTAAACTAGTATAACTGAGGAAAGAAACTACACTGCTACAGAAGCTACACTACTGGAGGCGCTGGCCCAACACCGCTGTGGTGTGGCCCTGAACTGGAAGACAGTAACGAAACCTCCTCCTCGCCCTCGCCTGTGGGGAGTAGGAGTGAGCCTCACTAGTCGCTGGCTCAGTAGGGAACTCCCCCAACTCGAGCAAACCATACACAAGTACGGAAGCGGTAAACTACTCTAGAAATTTATAGCACAACCACACAGGATATCAAAGCAGTAAATATACTTACCATTTTCCGACTATATTAAACAGAGTAAATAAATAAACAACAAAACTCAATCACGTGTACGAGCTAAAGTAGAGACCGCCACACTCGAGCCACGTAGACTGGTTCGCGACACCAGTAACTGACTCGGACAAACAAACACAGGTCTACCTCTCAGTCTCACAGCCACGGATGAAAGGTCCAGCTGCGGCTCCACATAAAAAAGTCAAACAACTGTGGAGACCAACTAAACACCACCCCTGCGGGTACACAACCGCAGGCCCATGCCTGACACCTCTAGGGTCTCTGGCCGGAGCACCCTAGAGTGAGGCACTAGAAAGGACTAGCTGGAGACCAGTGTCGACTACTGGTGTCCGTACCCCCAGCTAAGAGGGCGCTACGAGTAACTAAAAACAAACTCAAGAGTCACTGTCCCACTGTCGTCTTTCCCTCAGCCAGACGTACAGCTCAAACAAGGAGTTAGGGGGTCTAGGACAGACGTCACAGACCTCAACGGTACAACACAAGTAACAGGACAAACCCCGAACTAACATCTGGCTCACAGAGAACCTGGGGCACCCAACTGGAGAGGTAACCACGGTAGGCATCGTACTACCTACCACGCACACAAAACCACGTGCGCACCGCACAAACCACGTGAAATCTCACGACTTTCACAAATACTGACTGGTCACAACACGTGAACACAATGCATCTCGCGTGCATATCACGCCAACATGTAAACCACTAGCTAGGTAACCGACACGCTAGACTCGTAAACACGCGCTCCCAGAGCGCCACTGGTGCTAATGCACCGCACGATACTACCAAATACATCGAATAATAACAGTCGGATAATCATATCACATAAGTCATGCACATTCAGAACAATGGGCTGTGGTCGCGACATGGGCCTGTGTCACCTTCAGAATGCGACAGCCCGATATGGCACGTTCACCATGTAAACGCGACGCACCTACATGTCGCGTTCCCCACCTGAACGGGACGGGTCAACCTGTCGCGATCAGATCGCGACAGGGGGTTCCGTCGCGTTCACAGGCAAGAACCCTAATCCGGGATCCTCTCTATGGATTACCATTCTATGCTATGCAAACCACCATTAATTCGTATTTTTCATGCTTTTGTGAGTCCCTAGTCATGGCATCTATGTTGGTAATGCGAATAACAAGTCGAACGATCGTCACCCGCGATCTACAGCCCAAAAACAGGAGGAATTACCCTACCTCCATGAAGAACCCGCAACACAACGATTCCACGACGTTTCTTTCGTCCCACACAAACTCCCCGCGGTGAGAACATGCCAAACCGCAAGCTTCCACGCAGAAACACCCCAGGAAATCCGCACAGCACCTCCCCCTGGCCAAACAGAGCATACCGTGCTCTGTTCTGGCCAGCATGGTTTAAGCACTGCTTGCAGTTAAGAATGCGATGGACTACTCCGTCGCGACCTCATCGCGACGTACCTGGGCGTCGCCTTCCTGAGGCTGACGTCTGCAAGTCGCCCAGCGTGCGACACGCGGCACACATGCAGACGATCGCCAATCCCTGGTAGTTTCCAGAACACGACGGGCAGGGCTGTCGCTTTCAGAACGCGACGACCCCCTCTGTCACGTTCACAGACAAAGAATTCTAGGGTGCTACAAGCCCAAACTGTCGGCCCAATAAGCTTTAAAAACACAAACACACAACGAACACAAGCCACATTGGCCACACATTGGGCTCACAAGTGCTGAACACAGGATCCACAAGGATCCGAAAAATGCGCGACGTTACAATAATCAAGGCTAGACCAAGGAGAATATGGATTGGTTGTGGCCCTGATGGTTTCTGGCAGAAGATCAACTACTATAGGATTCCAACAATTTGTAGTTTCTGCCATAAGCTTGGTCATGTGGAATCTAAGTGTGTAAGGAAGAATAAAAAGGTGGAAGTGCAAGAGGTTCCTCCCAAGGTGTAGGCTACCCAAGATCAGGGGCAGAACCTTATTCCCAAGAAATCCTGACGACAGAAGGTAGTCAGTGCAGTCTCAGCAGATGCAGTTATGGGGAACAGGTTATCTCCGCTTCAGGGGTTGCTGGCTAATCCAGATATGGAGGAGGCTGAAGGGCCATCTGTTCAGAATGATCATGTTCCCTCTGGCCCTTCAGATCAGATCAATTCTCTGGCCCCTCGTGCTATTCAACATGTTCAAGTCTCTCAGGGTTTGATGGCTTTTCAAGATGTGGAGGAGGCTAAAGGGCCATCTGTCTACGATGGTCATGATCTCTCTGGCCCTTCCGATTAGACTAATTCTTTTGTTACACGTGCAGTTCAACACATTCAAGCTTTTCAAGTTCTTGTTCCCTCAGCTAACCCGATGTTGCATGGGCTGCATGGGGAAGGTGCGATGCATGGCGTGCATGGCTCGGCATCATGTAGTATTGTTATGAACGAAGAGGTTGCGATGGTTGATGGCGGCGTGTCCAGGGAGTCTCCGGTGCCGGTGATGGCTCCCACCGTGGAAGAAGATATGCGACAGGTCCAGCCTTCCCATTCTAAACTTTCCAAAAATAAGCCTCCAGAAATCTCTTTTAGGAGAATTTCTGAACTAGCCTTGAAAGAAAAAAAATTATGCCAAATATTGTTGTTTCTAATGATGGTCTGGTTCAATAAGGAGGAGGTGTTTGTTCGAGATCGAAAGCTAAGACTGTGGGGTCTTCTACTGGGTATTCTTCCTCATGATTTGTCCTATATTATTCTGGAATATCAGAGGCATATCTAACCTTGCCTCTAAATGTTCACTGCGAAGACTAATTAATCAGCGTCACATTGATATTATTGCTATTGTTGACCCTCTTGTACCTCTGCATCGGGCTACTGACATGTGTAGGCTTCTTAAGATGGAGAATTGCATTGGCAACAATGGGGAGGAATCTAAAATATGTGTAGCGTAATGATCGTTCAGATCATGACATTGTGCTCGTGGAGGCCAGTGTGTGGCCAATGACGTGTGCAGCAAGTGCTCACACAGGTTATCGGGGCATTGTGGGCCGACAGGTTGGGCTCAAAGCGCCTACATGTTCACTGTTTGTGAATGCGACAGTGAGGAGCGTCGCGTTCTTAACACGACGGCCCTGGGTGTCGTGTTCATAGAACCACTATTTTGAGTCGTCATCTGCATATGCGCCGCGTGTCGCACGCTGAGCGACTGCTGACATCGACCTTGGGAAGGCGACAACAGGAACCGTCACGTTCAGGTCGCGACAGTTGTGTACGTCGTGTTCCCAACCGAGCTACATTTTTAAACAGGTTTGGCTGAACAGAGCTTTTGCAAGCTCTACTCGGCCAGGGGAGGTGTTGTGCGGTGGTTTATGGGCGATTTCACATTCTGAAGGTGTTTTCAGCATGTTCTCGCCGCGAGGACGCTGCGAGGAGCGGGGGAAACACTGTGTGGGTCTCGTTCTTAGCATTCTTCACAGAGGTAGGGAGATTCCACCTTTTTTTACTGTGTAGATTGTGTGTGTGTCATGTTTAATGTGTTATTGGCTCTAAAAAAAATAAATACCATGTTAGGGCACACATTAAAGCATGTAAAATGGATGGAAACATTGGTTTACAGGGTTTGCGGGGGTAATCCAGTGAGGGGTCCCTGGATTAGGGTTCCTACCTATGAAGGCGACGAACCCTTCTGTCGTGTTTAAAACGCGACAGGCCGACCCGTCGCGTTCAGCTTATGAACATGTCATATCGGGGTGTCGCGTTCAGATGGCGACATGGGACTCTGTCACGTTCACAGCCGAGGGGCTTTTGTGTATGTGCATATGAGCGTGTTTATCCGATTATCGTGAATTGTGTTGTATGGCAATGGGTAGCGTGTACTGGCACCTATAGCACTCCGGGGAACATGTTGTGTGTGTGGTTTCACGTGGCATGTGCGGTGTGCACGTGGTTTGTGTGTGCGTGGCAAGTAGTACGACACCTACTGTGGATACCTCTTTAGTTGGAAGCCCCAGGTTTTGTGTGAGCTAGGCACATGTGTATGCTCGGGGCTTGTCCCGGTAATGGGTACCGCCGAGGTCTATGTCGTCTTCCTGGACATCCTCACTCTTGTGTGGAGTAGTACATCCGGCTAAGGGAAAGACGGCAGTGGGATAGCGACTAGAGAGAGAGTTTGTGTTTGTCGCTTGTAGCGCGCTCGTAGTTGGGGGAGATAGACACTAGTAGATGTACTGGGCCCTAGCTAGTCCTATTTTCCAGTGCCTCACTTTAGGGAGCTCGGGCCAGAGTCTCTAAAGGTGCCAGGCATGGGCCTGCGACAGTGTGGTCTGCAGGAGTGGTGTTGGTTGGTCTCCACAGTTTGTTGGCTTGTGTTTGGTGGAGCGGCAGCTAGAACTTACGTCCATGGCTACGAGACTGAGAGGTAGTCCTGTGTGGTTTATCCGAAGCAGTGGCTAGTGTCACGAACTAGTTTACGTGACCCAAGTGTTGCATTTTCTTACTTTAGCACGTACACCTGGTTGTGGTTTGCCATTTATTTATTATTGTTATTTTCTGTTAAGCGACAAGTAGTAAGTGATATTTACAGCTTTATATCATGTTAGCTAGTTCTATAAATTGTTAGCATAGCCTCTTGCTTTACTACATGTGTTGGTTTACTCGATTTCTAGGAGAGTTTCCCTACTGAGCCAGTGACTCGTGAGGCTCACCCCTACCCCCTTTCAGGTGACGGAGAGCAGTAGACTTTGCACCCGTCGTCTAGTTCTGAGCCGCACCATAGCGGAACAGGGTCTGCACTACCACCAACAGTGTAATTTTTCTTTCCATTGTACACCTCGGGGTATGCCCTAGGTTGTTGATGTACTAGTTTGGTTATAGTTGAGAAACTGGCTATGTTTATTTCATGTAAATATTTGTGAGATTGGAAATCTTATATATATTTGAGTAGTTTCCTTTATATTTCTATGGACATGTGAATGGTATCCCTTGCGAGGCTTCGGCCTGTTCGTGGGAGGCGGAGTCGTGTCAGGTTCGTTATTAGGTTAATGAGTTTGAACAACGAGGACCGCTACAACATGGGTCTTCTAGCGAAATCAGGTGATTCAAACAGTTAGTCATACTGATCAACAAATCACTCTTGTTGTCTTGAAGGATAACAACATTCACTTTATGATCACTGTGGTGTATGGTTCTTGTGTGTTCAAAAGAAGACGGTTTCTCTATGATGATATTCTCAATTTATCCAGTAGCATCTCTGTACCTTGGTTAGTGGGTGAGGATTTCAACTGTGTTACGCGTTCGTCTGAGAAGATGGGTGGTCATCCTCCCAATCTTCAGGCTATGGTTGATTTCAATGCTTGTATGTCTACTTCTTCTCTTTCGAATGCAGGTTATATTGGCTTCCATTTTACTTGGTCTAATAATAGAACTGGTTTAGCAGGAATTAAAGCTTGATTAGATCGGTTACTCATGAATAATATCTGGGAGAATTTTTTTCCTGGGTTTCAAGTAAGGCATCTCCTTAGAGGTCTGTCTGATCATGCTCCTCTGTTGGCTTCCTGTGTTATTTCAGCTCAGAGCCCAGCTAGGTTCACCTTTCAGTCTATGTGGATTTCCCATGAGTCTTTTATGAATATCATCCAATCTACTTGGAAGGAGGTGGATGATGGCCACCCAAACCATTTTGTTACTTTACATCTCAAGTTGAAGGCGGTCAGGGGTGCCTTCGGTCCTAGAACAAACTTACATTCAGTAACATAAATGATAATGTGATCAGCCACGAGAATGAGGTGAGGGTCAGGCAGGAGGAGTTTGACAACAATCCAACGGATGCTAACAGATCAGCACTGGGGGCTGCTAATGCAAATCTTAGAAGGGCCATGCAATGTGTTGAGGTTTTTTGGGCTCAAAAAGCTCGCCTTGACTGGATGGACGACGGTGATAAAAACACTGCTTTTTACCATGCAGTGGTCCAAGGTAACAGAGGAAGGAATAAAATTCATAGGCATCAGGTGAATGGGAGTTGGTGTGAGGACCAGGAGGCTCTTTATAAGGAGGCCGTCCATTTCTTTGAGTCTCTGCTACAATCAATGGATCATGATATCGATGATACTCTTCTCAATGTTATTCTTGAGCTCATCTCTGCAGATCAGAATATATCTTTATGTGCGACTCCTGATAAAGATGAAGTTAAAAGGGCTGTGTGGAATCTGAATGGCACCAGCGCTCCTGGGCCGGATGGCTTCACTGGTGTTTTCTTTACCTCCTATTGGGATATTGTGGGTGATGATGTCTTTACTGCGGTCAAGGGTTTTTCCAATGGTTTCCCTTTTCCCAGAGGTGCTACTTCTACTCATATTTCTCTCATTCCTAAGAAGGTCCACCCTGTGTCCTATAATGACTACAGACCTGTTAGTTTGTGCAATTTTTGCTATAAGATTGTCTCCAGGATTTTATGTGATAGACTTACTTCTATACTTCTAGAGATTATTTGAGAGGAGCAAGGTGCTTTTGTTATGGGTAGATTTATTCTGGATAATGTATCCATGGCTAGACAGCTTGTCAAAGACATTGGCCACAAAAGCAGAGGCAACAATGCTATTTTTAAGCTGGATATCAAAAAGGTGTATGACAGTGTGGAATGGGACTTCCTTTTTGTTGTTCTTAAGAAATTTGGTTTCTCTTCTAGATTTATCTCGTACATTGGCATGATGATTTCTAATTGCTAGTTCTCGGTCCTTTTTAATGGCTCTCCGGCTGGCTACTTTAAATCCACCAGAGGTTTACGTCAAGGTGATCCCATTGCCCCGACCTTGTTTATTATCATGGAAGAAGCCCTTAGTAGAGGCATTAAGAACTTGGTTACTACTTGTTTCCTTCGCCCTTATGCTGGTCCAAGGGGTTGCCCTACCCCCACCCACCTCTTATATGCAGATGATATGCTTATTTTCCTGAATGGGGGTATTACAAATGTTAGGCGATTGATGGAGTTTTTAAAGAAGTACTCTAACTCCTCTGGTCAGAAAATTAATCCAAACAAGAGCTGCTTTATGATAGCTGAGAAGACTCTTGCTCATGCCATTAATCGAATCAAAGAGGTTACTGGTTACATGCAAACTGCACTCTAATTTATCTGGGCGTCCCTCTAAAATTTGGGAGGGTTATTACTATGGATTATAAACCCCTTGTTGATAAAGTGAATGGCAAACTGCATGCTTGGAAATCAAAGTTGCTATCTCAAGCTGGCAGGGTTACTTTACTTAACTGTGTCATTTCCTCTCTCCCAGTTTACCTTGCTGCTGCCTGATGTATCCCGAAATCCATCATCTCTTATATTGAGAAAGTTTCTACAGCTTTCTTTTGGGATGGCACTGATGGTGCCCATCGCCGGCATTGGGTGGCCTAGTCCTCTATTCAGCGGCCAAAAAATGAGGGTGGCCTGGGTGTCCGTAGCCTATGGCATGTTGCAAGTTGCTTTAGCGGTTAAGCAGCTATGGAATATTAGACAGGGTTCATCTTTGTGGGCCTCTTATGCTAAAATGCACTATCCTTTGAGCAGTATGAATATCATACCTGGGATGCCCAGGGCTGTTTATATGGAAGCTGAGAAAATCCTCAATGATAACACTAGGTGGATTCATGGAAATGGGAGAAGTATTGATATTTTGCATGACACATGGATTGGTGATAGACCCCTCAGTAATATTATTCTGGATTCCTATGAGGGTGGGGGCGCCTCTCTGAATGAGGTGGTTTCTGATGCTTCCCATCCCCTTAGATCTATTATTCCCCCATCTGTTATGGAAGGTGTGGTGCTTTCGGATGATGATGATAAGTGTGTGTGGGCGGCCTCTTATAATGGTTCGTTCTCTACTCAATCAGCTTACAACTTGGTCAGACCGATTGGTGTGCATAGAGTGGTTCTTTCTAAGATTTGGCACAACTCCTTTTATCGCAGAGCCTCATTGTTCTCTTTGAAAGTTCTTAACCGGGTTGTCCTGGTGGATGGTCGTATTTCTGAATCTGGCATTCCTTTGGTTTCTCGCTGCACTTTCTGCCGATCTCCTCAGCTAGAAGACCTTGATCACCTTTTTATTCATAGAGATAATGCTACTATCCTTTGGCGATGGTTACAGCCTCTTATATCTCCCAGGGTCAACCTTCATCGCCATATTACTGCCAGAGCATAGAGTTTTATCCAACAGTCTGATATCTGCTCTCCCTATGGTTTTGTTTCCCTTTATGGTCTTATCCTCATGCTGTGGGAAATCTAGAAGGGAAGATGCTTGAAAAGATTTGATTCTATTTATATTTCTGCTGGGGTTATCATTAATAACATCAAGTCCTATAAATTGCACTCGCTCTCTAAAGTTCATTTTAAGGTGTCTCCTACGCCCTATGAGATGCATATCCTTCATGGCTTTGGCTTCTTTCCTCTGTGCCCTTCTAAGAAGCTGAAACTTATTAGATGGATCCCTCCAATATGTGATTTCAGCCTCAATGTAGATGGTGCTTGCAAAGGGAATCCAGGGGACTATGGAGGTGGTGGGTGTATTCGGGATTCACAGGGCTAGGTCTAGGTGGCTTTTCCTCATTTTTATGGTGTTGGTGCCAGCATGATAGCAGAAATTAGAGCCCTTTGTGATGGCCTTCGCCTGGCATCTTCTCTATGCTATCGGCTTTCAATTGCTTATTCTGATTCTCTGGTCCTCGTGAACTCCATCTGGGAGGAAAAGGATACATCTTCGCGCTCTTTTAGATGGTGGAGAGAAGCTAAAAATATGCTTAGCCGTGAGTCTACTGTGTTGTCCCATGTATACAGAGAAACCAACCAAGTGGCTGATTCCCTTGCAAATTTTGCGGTTAATTATAGGCAGAATGATTTTTTCTGGGGGGCTTATAGTTTACCACATGCTTGTAAGGGGCCAGTGGTCATTGATAAATCTGGTCTTATGCATGTTAGAATGGTCTGACTAGGGTATGCCCCATTGTTGTTGTTTTGCATAATTTTAATATTATTTCTAGCCTAGGTTGCGCTCACTAGTGGAGTGAGAACATTCTCCCTTTCTAGGGGAGGGTGCACTCTCCTAGTTTGAGGCCCTGAGGACCTCTTTGACCAAAAAAAAAATGTATTTTGAAAAGTGCATGAATGCGATTGGTAATTCCATCGTCTTTTCGAATCGAGGCCTTCTAAACGTGTCACACATACCCGTCGTAATTTGAACGTGACAGGTATCCCCGTTGCGATTTAGACCATCGATTGTTACCTATTTTTAACTGTTAAACAGCCTTGTAAATAGCGACGACTGAACCCATCACGTATTTGAAAGGTTACCCGAGGCCTATTTGACTCTATCTAAATTGTAAGGTTTGCATGACATGATTATGGTCTATGTGTACGGTCTGTCCAATGGCTTAAAAATTGTTCATCAATATAAAAGTAATAGCCACACGAGAGTCTATTCTAAGTGTTCTTAATTCCATGATCTTTTTAGCTTGAGATTGTCTTGATGTTCTTACCCTAAACTGAAAGTTGATCTTACTAAACTGCAGAAACCATGCGAATGAAATCTTGATAGTATTGCTTTATCGTATATTACTTGCTTTCCACATTGTTTTAAACTGATGGCTTATGGATTGAGACACGTTCTACACTACACTCTTTCACTAATAGGCAGCCCTTTTTGGGGGGATTGGAAACTCTCGGTCTGTCATTTTGTATCGGCAGACTAGTGACCTTTCCTCTAAGACCTCCGTAAATCTCCATACTCTGTGGATTCCCTCATGGAGACCGAGTTGGTTGTACCATTGAAGTTCCCTGGAGATAGCGTGCACTTCCTCTCTTGTCTCGTTCTCGTGAGTGTGGATTTATAATCATGGACATAAGCCATTAATGTAAAGAGTTAACTAAAAGTGTAAATTGCGCCGTTATGCTGTCAAAATTCCCTTTTGACTATTGTTATCATGAAATCATGTTCACATTACTTGTCTTTCTTGAAATCATCATGAACATGATATTGCAATGAATACTTCTTGAAACTCATGTTATTGGCCATGAATGACTATGGGTATCTACATTTGAAGTTCGTGAGATGTTGATCGGGAACGACGAGTGTCCAAGGGTTCCAGTCTAGCCCCAATGACGGCGAGTCATAAATATATTGTCAACTATGGGGTATAATGATTACTGGCATTGCATCTGCGCTGGGAAATAGTGTCATGTTGAATGCTAGCTACAATAACCACATACACGTGACCTAGTGTGCATTCCAAGGTGGCATAGACCCTTAGTGCACATTAGTGTCTTCATGCCTGATTAAGTGATAAGTGTTAAAAGTTCGTGCTTATGCGTGCTTGCTTGCGTGATATGGCCATCCTACATTCTTGCAATCAAATGGTACCTTGCGTGCTTGTACATACTGCTAGTGCTATCCTGTTACATCATTCTAGATCTTGTTCAATCACTCTTGATCAATCTATCTTGTTCACGTATCGCGTTTAATTGAAATTATTATACATGCATATCTTGATATTCGTGCTTGCTTAGTTCTAAAATGTTAATCACTTATATCATTACCCGCACATTGAGATATAAATCCTACTGGGCTAGTTTGCTCATTCCCTACTTTTCAACATCATAGGTGGCATTGAAGTGAAAGACGAAGGTCAAGACTATGAAGAGAATGCATCAGAGTGATGAGCGTGTTCCAACTTTAGTATCTATCCTTAGTTTACTTTGAGAGTAGGTTGATGTAGTAGGTAGTGAGGATACACGTAATTTTCCCTTTATTGAGTCTAGTCCTACAGATCAACAATGAAAGAGTATGTATTAGTTCTATGTTGAGATGAAACAATGTGTTTGAGATTTGAATACAAGCTTAGTTGTGTTCGTTATTTGGGCCCTATTATTATGTTTGTGTTGATACACATTTAGTGCTCGCTAGCTAGAGGCTTATTTGCCGACTGTTCACATCTCAAAATATCAACTTTTAACCCTAAATATTTTCACTACGTAATTCTCGAGACATGAGATTGCCAAGTCTAGTCAAGGCATGGGGGTTTGTCGTAATCTGTAGACGACACACCTAGATGCCACGTTCTAGTGCCTAAGCCCAAAGTGTTTCTTATGATGAGTCCCATCATGCCAGTGAGTCCTAGAACATCTTCAGAGGCTCAACCAATGGATTCTACCTTTTGTCCTCCCAAGTTTGCTTATATGGAGGTGTTTATGCAATTTCCAAGAGATTGCATATGAACAAAACACAAGTGATGGTTGAATCTTGAAGATGCATTAGGTAAATGTCATGTTTTGGTGGTGAGTGTGATGACTGTGCCTATCACATTCATAGTCTATTCCGTGAGCTATATTCCTATAGTTTTTCATATGTTCTGAGTTCAATCGCTATCGATGTTACGTTCCTAGCACAACACCCCATTAGTCAGGTGCTCTAATGCTTCTAGCATGTTACAACTAACAGGTCAAGGATTTGGCTCTCGTGCCTATAATCATGAGGATGCGACCTTAAAAAATGAGGCACGCATATGCATATGCCACTCCAGAATATAAGGAAAGTGATCACTAGCAAGTTGATTGCAAGATATGAAGATTTAAAGTGTATGCTAATAACCTTGGAAAAAGAAAAAAAGAAGGATGGGGACCTACTTGATGGCGTGTCAGAGCAACATGACATAATGGCGAGATGAACATGTCGAAAAGGGCAACCGCCTTCTTAACGAGTCCGTTCTCTTTAACACCATCTCAGTAGTGTGGGAGATGTGGACTTCCCTCCTCCATCCTCTTCAGCCGGCCAAAGAAGAAGAGCTCCCTCACTTGATCGTCATACCAAACACCTGCCAAGTGACAAAAAACTAGAAAATAACTCAATTAGATCTTCAATAAGCATAGTATCCAATAATCATGAGAGAGACTGTAGAGAGATGGTGGGTGCGTACCGAGTGATTTTGGGAAACCCCTTTTGGGTGTGGGAAAAGTTGGAAGGGAAAGTGCATGGAGAGATTTAAGCATAGAAGAGAGGGAGAAACTCTAACTAGCATGCATGTATGTACAAAATATAAAAAATAATGTAAAAATTAGAACTAAATCAATACAACCTATTTGACATGATTCCAATTGGAGCTTGTAGAGAAGGCTGTGGGGGACAAGTTTCATGAAGAAGCCTTGAACAGATAAGCCTTCATTTGGGCTGTGGAAGGTGCAATAATCTTGCTAGTCTGAGAGGATATGAGAGAGAAGGTGTAGAACAACCAAGCATAATTTTCAGCATTGATCACCAAACAACATGCTTCAATTTGGAGGTTGTAGAGAGCTCTATGAGGACAAACTTTAATGATGACACCTCGAGCAGATCTGGCTTGGTTTGATCTCCAGAAGCCGTGTAAGCATTATTGGTCTTGGAGGTGATATAAGAGAGAAAGTATGAAATGGCAAGAACAATTTCTCCTCAGGCAATGGAACTTGGTGAGTAGAGTCTCTAGGGATCTCTTGACATGGTGGTAGCCTTCCTCTTCCTTCTAGAGAGCTCTAGGATATGTTTTTATAGGAGAGGGAATTCAATCTTGAGTTAGAGAGAGAGTTCATGTTGTGAGAGAGTTGGAGAGTTGATCTGGAGTTTTGATAAGGTACTCCTTAGAGATAAGTATAAGAGGTTTGGGTCATAATCCAACTCAAACAGCCTTTGGATAGGCTCTAGGATGGAAGGAGAGGCCGAAAGACACGTAAAAATGTGTTACCTGCATGGTTTCTAAGGCACCATATTGTGGGGATGTGTTCTTAACACATCAATAGACTCTACCACGTTAAGAAGGCTGTCGCATCCATGCACCCAGACATATTAACGGGCAAGTTAGCCATATCTCCTTCTACAAATATCAGATTGATGAGTCATTTATTGCATTGGATTCTAGACTCAGAGCGATATATATAAAATGGTACTATGATATTTCAAAGTTGGATATGAAATAAGGATGTTATGAGCTCTCAAAGTGATGATATGTTTACAAGATAGGGCAAATTGCACAGTTTTGATGTTTCAAGTGGATCTTTTCCATGGGCTTCAAATTGGAGTTGAAATTGAGGATGAATAGGTTCATGATAAGCCAAAGAAAGACTTCAAAGTGATGACCAATTTGAGGAATCAATATATGAATGAGAAATGTGCTCAACTTATAGGTCGAAAATGGGTGTCTATCTATTGCCCCTCCTTGATGCCCGCTTTGTAGGAGAGTGAAGTGTAATGAAATGGAATAGACCGATGATGAAGTGGAGTGGATTGCAAAGTGGGCATTAAGATAAAGAGACACTCATCATGACCAATAAGTAATAGAAATTCTCTAGAAGACTCTAAACTAACCTTAAGGAAGAGAAAGTACGGATGGATCCTATCTGGCACGACAGAAAAAAAAAAAAAAAAAAAAAAAAAAAACAAAGTAAAAGAAAGATGACCAACCTCTTGATTAAGAGGTACCCTAGCTAATTGGCTTGCAAGTTTCATCTTGGGAGGACTTGTGCGTACGAGGCGGGTCGCGATGACTCAAGGTCTAGGAGCGGGTCGCAACCAAGATGGATCAAAGGGATTATTTAAATTGATTTGGATGAATGGAGGAAGTAAGTTCTAGACAGGAGTCATACTGGCCAACTAGACCAAGCGACTAGCTTAAAGAAGACCTTCAGATTATGAATGTAATATGATTTCTTGTTTATGAAACTTAAGCATGATTAGACTTCATTAAAGAGCAAACCTTAGTATCATAAGGCATGAAACTCAAAGAACCTATATGATGCAAATTGGGCTAAAAGAAAAAAGAAATCATCAAATCAATATGCAAAGAAATGAGAAAATAGAAAATAAATTGAGGATAATGTTGTTAAACTAAATAAGAATGGGTCAAGAAACTTCCTACAACCATAGTGCAAGATAATATCTATCATCTCCAAACTTATCTGACCTAATGATCTATCCAGTAATTAACAATGTGCACCTAGATCATTACTACTTTTTGTTGAAGGGGAACTCAAATCTGAGAACACACTAAGAACCATCCCGTCTTTGAAGTGATATAGTAGCACAAATAACATATAGTAAGATGCTGGGAGATAAGGAAAGATATTCTTACCTGAACTTACCTGTGAATTGTAGATCTCGCCATCAATGTTTTTAGATTTTTGCCTTTTGATTTGTTTTTGGATTTTTTTAATAAAGTAAAAGAAGATAACTAAGCAAAATAAATTTAAAGCCTAAAACAAGAACAATCATAAAACTCAGACATGATGAAGCATAGACAAACCACTAGGTTCACAAACATAAAGAGTCCTATCATGGAGTCATGTAATGAGGGAGGATAAGTACTGGACTTGAGAAAGATTTGGTGGGGCAATGGACTTAGATCAGATCACGGGTGGGACTGAGGAGGAGAGATAGATCAAGAAGGTGGTGTAAGCAAGATTCAGACAAAAGCAATGATGAAATGTAGAGATGTGGTGAGCAATGCTTGAGAACTAATATACTTGCACACTTCTAGGGACCAACTGGGGAAACATGGCTCTGACCATGTCTCACACGTAGTGTGAGATGGCATATTATCCCTTGTATGAAGTAAGGTTGAAGCAACTTGCTTACCCATATAATCAGGTTGCATGACTTGGGGAGGGGGAATAGGCATAATGGGCCCCCAACACATGCTTAAAAGGGAATCAATGCTAGGCAAGGAAAATAAGGGTTCAAGTAAAGAAAGGAGTCTAGACTTGGAACCCAGCACACAAGAGGACTGAGTCTCATTTCCCCCACCTTTCTCTTCCCAAGTCACAATTAGTTTTTTGACTTGAGCGTTCGAGGGTTGCCCTACTACAAGAAAAAGAAGTTTTAGGGACCGACAACTTCGGTCCCTATTCGGTCGCTAAGTTACTATTCGGTCACTAAAGCAATTAGTGACCGAATAGGGACTAGAGTTGTCAGTGAAGAATTTTTGGTCACAAAATTGGGAACGAAAATTTTCGGTCATTACTCAGTCGCTGATAGTGACCGAAATAGTGACCGAATTATTTCGGTCACTATCTGCGACCGATTATTCAGTCACTGTTTCGGTCACAATTTAGTGACCGAAATAGTCAATCGCTATTTGTGACCGTCACTATTTCGGTCACAAAATTGTGATCGAAATAGCAACTGACAATGATCGGTCACCAATCGGTCTCTACATTTTTAATTATTTTTTAAAAAGATACATATTGTTTAACAATATAACATGTGCACATAATAAAAATAAAAACTGTACTATAACAAATGTCAACAGTAATAAAATATCTATAACATGTAATAGCACGATCGTTCGTATGATGGTCCTCGCCATTCAAGCCCGTTAACCCGATAATGTGCCCGACACGACTCCGCCTCCCACGATCGGGTCGAAGCCTCGCAAGGGATATCAACCACACATGTCCGTGAAAATACAAAGAAACACATTGAACACATATAAGATACTGTTTCTCACATATATTCACTTAAAATACATACTCAGTTCCATATCATAGTCATTAAACAAGTACAACAGCCCGGGACAAACCGCCAAGGCTCCACAAGTAAAAGTATTACTCTGCTGGTGGTGAAGGCCCGACTCCACTGTGATGCCGACCGGAACTAGAAGAGGGACCTGAACCCTCCTGCACTCCTTCACCTGGAAGAAGAAGGGGTGAGCCTCACAAGTCACTGGCTCAGTAGGGTAACTCCCCCAAAGCCGATAAACACAACGTACAATAGTTATAATAAGCAAAGCTGTAAAGCATTTAAATATATGAACACCTACGCATGATGCTACAACTGCAAGTAAGTAAACGGCAAACCACATATGCGTGTACAAGCTATAGAAGGGAACGCCGCACACGAGTCACGAGAACTGGTTCGCGACACCAGCCACAGACCCAGACAAACAACAGAAGACCACCTCTCAGTCTCGCAGCCACGGACGAAAGGTCCAGCTACCGCTCCACCTCAACAAGACAAGAACTGTGGAGACAACTAACACCACTCCTGCAAACTACACAGTGTAGGCCCAAACCTGACACCTTTAGGGACTCTAGCCGAGAACCCTAAAGTGAGGCACTGGAAATAGGACTAGCTGGGGACCCGTACGTCTACTGGTGTCCGTCCCCCAACCATGAGCGCGCTACAAGCGACCGCACACCCACAAACACGTGTCACTGCCCCTTGCCGTCTTTCCCTCAGCCAGACGTACAACTCAAACTCAGGAGTGAGGGTGTCCAGGAAGACGACTCAGACCTTGACTGTATTCACTGTACTGGGACAAACTCTAAGCACCCAGTGCTGGGGACTCGACTAGAGAGGTAACCTTAGAAGGCGTTTTAACCCGACTTGCTATGCACACATTTCCAAGCAAAACCTTTTGTTAACATTCATGGTATAGGCCGACATAACCCATATAGACCCTACATCGCATTGCCAACACAGCCCAAGCAATATGGAACATAAACTGCGTAGATTGGCCATTGAACCCTAGAGCTCCGGTGGCCACAATCTAAAAGGCGTCCAACACAGTAGATGGTTATTGACTCAAATCGCGACAGACTTACCTGTCGCCTTAAGGTCTGAATTGCGGGGCCAAGTCATCGCATTCACATGAATCGCGATGGCTGGTTCCATTGCCTTTCAAACAACTGAAACACAACCTGTAACACATTCTGGAATTCACACCACAAAGCCATACATGTATGTAGAGCGGGAAACAACAGTTCAAATGAAACCCTAAACATGCTTTCTATCATGCTCATCCAATTTCCACAACCCAAACCTCAAACCCTAACCTACACAGTCCACACAAAGGAAAACAGGGTAGAATTCCCCTACCAATAAGTGAAATGTAAAACCGATGTCACCCGGAGATTCCTCACGCTCCAAAGCTCCTCCTCACGCCAGAATCACACTGAACAGATGCCAGAACAGCCACAATCGCCCAAATTCTCCTCCAAAACCTGCAACAGAGCCTTCCCCAACTGAATAGTGCAACTGCACTATTCGGCCAAGGCAGAAGCCCAAAAATACTATGTTTAAATCATGACGTATCATCTCGTCGCATTTAGAAACACGGCGCACATGCAGTGGCGCCCACGTAAAAGCAGTTCAAAATTGCGACGTGGAAGGTGGTCGAGTTCATTAGAGAATCACGATGTCTGGGTACGTTACATTCTTAATGAACCCGACAGAGGCTTGTTTGGGCTAGGAACTCCAACCCACCAGCATCCCTTCCTATCATACCAACCTGTGCAAACACATGTAGACCCACATGGTCTACCAATAGGCCACACATTGACCTCCAAACTCAGTAAACCTCGATCCGAACGTACCGGATATTACATTACTATCACCTAAAAAGAAATTTGTCCTCAAAATTAAAGAAGTAAATGCAATCAACAGTTCCACATATATACAACTAACACCTAAAAAAAATTTAATCCTTACTCAAACAAGTATGGATACGTCTTGTACATTTCATCGACAAACTCCCAAGTGTCTTCACCACCATGTCTGTTCTCCCATCTGATCATTACTAACTCAATATCCTTATTTCTTAATTTCTGTGTTCGGCAGCTTGTAATCATCATGGGATACTCCGGCATGGACATATCTGGCTTCAAATCATCTCTTTGATAGCTGACTATCTGGGAGGGATCTCGGATGTACCTTCTTAGCATTGAGACGTGAAACACGTCATGGGCATCCGTGAAGTCAGCTGGAAGCTCCAACCTGTATGTCGTCTCTCCAATTCTTTCGACAATTTGGAATGGACCCACATACCTGGGACTCAACTTGCCCTTCTTGCTGAACCTCATCACACCTTTGGATGGAGAAACCCTTAAAAACACATAATCACCAATCTCAAACTGTAGAGGTCTGCGCCGTGTATCTGCATAACTCTTTTTCCTACTTTGCGCCATCTAAAGCTTCTCCTTAATAAACATAACCATTTCTGCACACTGCTACACCATTTTCGGTCCCATTACCTACCTCTCACCTACTTCATGCCAATTTAGTGGTGTTCTACAAGGTCTTCCATAAAGTGCTTCATATAGTGTCATACTGATACTTGCGTGATAACTGTTGTTGTAAGCAAATTCGACCATACCTATATGATGCTCCCATCCACCTCCCCAACTAAATAGCAAGCTCGCAACATATCTTCAATGCTCTGGATCGTCCTCTCTGTCTGTCCATCTGTTTGGGGATGGTATGCCGAACTGTACCTTAACTGGGTGCCAACAACCCTCTGCAAACTCTTCCAATATCCAGAGGTAAACCTGGGATCTATGTCTGAAACGATAGTGATCGAGATGCCATGCAACGGAACAATTCTATCCACATATAATTTGGCCAATCTATCTACTGCCCATGACATGCTTACCGCTAATAACCCCCACACTTTTGTTAATCTATCAACAAAAACCCATATACCATTGTGTCCTAACGCTGTCCTGGGAAAACCTGCAACAAAATCCATTGCTATGTCATCCATTTTCCACTGCGGTACTGGTAAAGGCTGCAACAAACCACCTGACCATTGGTGTTCCGCATTAACCTGCTGGCATATCAAGCACCTTGCTATGAACTCCGCTATTTCCTTCTTCATACTCGGCCACCAAAAATATTTCTTCAAATCTTGGTACATTTTTGTGCTTCCTAGGTGAATGGTATACTTGGATCGGTGTGCTTCCTCTAACACTTTCTGCTTCACCCCAGCTTCACTTGGAACATACAATCTATGCCTGAATTGGACTACACAATCATCATCTATGGTGACATCTACCATCTTCACAATTTCAGCCAAATTCTCATCGGTTTTCTGGGCTTCTATTATCTTCCAATACAAGGAAATTTCCACCGTGTTGCTGGATAACACTACTCGCCGCTGGCTACTTGGAACAAATAGGGAGTTTTCTGCTACATCTTCATACAGCTTCCATTCTCTTATTATCATGTGACTCATCACTGCTTTTCTACTCAATGCATCTGCCACCACATTAGCTCTGCCCGGTTGATATGCCAAGCTGAAATTATAGTCTTTCAAATATTCCATCCATCTACGCTGCCTCAAATTCAAGTATTTCTGTGAGAAGATGTGCTTCAAACTCTGGTGGTCCGTGAAAATCTCAAATCTTTCACCATACAAATAATGCTGCCATATCTTTAATGGAAACACTACCGCATCCAATTCCAAGTCATGTGTGGGGTAATTCTCTTCATGCCGCTTCAATTGCCTAGATGCATAAGCCACAACCTTTCCACGTTGCATTAACACTGCCCCAAGTCCTCTCCTAGATGCATCAGTGTACAGCACAAAACTGCCTCGGCCTGACAGAATTTCCAATATCAGAGCTGAAGTGAGCCGCTTCTTCAATTCCATAAAGCTGCACCTACAATCAGATGACCATAGAAACAGTACACCTTTCCTAGTAAGCCACGTCATAGGTGCTGCAATCTTGGAGAAATCTTGAATAAATCACCTGTAGTAACTTGCTAAGCCAAGAAAACTCCTAATCTCTGACACTGACTTTGGTTCCTCCCATTTCATGATGGCTTCCACCTTTGCTGGATCAATTGCAGCACCTTCACCTGAAATAACATGCCCCAAGAACTGTACCTCCTTCAGCCAAAACTCACATTTGCTAAACTTTGCATAAAGTTGGTGCTCCCTCAATGTCTGCAATGTAACCCTCAAATGAGCTGCATGTTCTTCTTCTGAGGCTGAATATACTAAAATATCATCTATGAACACCACAATAAACCGATCTAGATATGGATGGAAAATCATGTTCATCAAGTTCATAAATGATGCCAGTGCATTGGTTAGCCCAAATGGAATAACCACAAACTCATAATGCCCATACCTTGTTCTAAATGTCGTCTTGTCAATGTCTTCTTCCCGAATCCTCAATTGATGGTATCCTGACCTCAAATCTATCTTGGAGAACACCCTTGCTGATTGCAATTGACCAAACAAATCATCTATCCATGGAAGTGGATACCTGTTCTTTACTGTGACTTGATTCAATTGGCGGTAATCAATATACATTCTTAAGCATCCATCTTTCTTTCTAACAAAAAAAACTGGTGCTCCCCACTGTGAGTGACTCGGCCAAATGAAACCTTTCTCAAGCAATTCTTGCAATTGCTTCTTCAACTCCTTCAATTCGGTAGGTGCCATCCTGTAGGGTGCCTTGGAGATGGGAATACTACCCGGTTGTAACTCTACTGTGAAATCCACCTCTCTATATGGTGCCAATCCTGGTAACTCTTCTGGAAACACATTTGCAAACTCTCTAACCACTAGTACCATATCCACTGTCTTACCTACCTCAACCAGGCTAACTGATGCCAAATAGGCTACACACCCTGCATTAATAATTTCCTAGCCTTAAGGGCAGAAATGATAAACTTAGGGGTATAGAATGGCATGCCTTGAAACTCAAACATTTTGCCCCCTGGATGGCTGAACCTTTCTCTTTTCTTTCTGCAATCTATCACTGCCCCATATGCTTCCAACCAATCCATGCCCAATATCACATCATATTCTTTCAACTGCAGTGCATACAATCTGGCTAGTAATTGATTACCTTGGATCATAACAGGAACCTCATCCAAATAGCATGTAGTAAGCATGAAATCCCCAGAAGGGACCTCTACTACAAGCTCACATAGCCTTTCCTCAAATGGATGCACCATACTATCAATGAAGTCTTTAGAAATAAAAGAATGTGATGCACCTGGATCAATTAACATTCTAGCAGAGAATTTAAGAAGTGGTATAGTACCTTCAATCAGATTTGACGCCTCCGCTTGAGCCCTTGTGATCGCCATCACTCATCCTCATCCTCCTCCTCTCTGGTACGGCATGCCTCTACCTCGCTCAGCTGAAGGCTGCTGCTGTGGTATCCCTTTACCATAAGTGCCTCTTCTTGGATATGGACAATTCGTCACCAAATGCCTCGGCTGATCACAATTGTAGCATCTAAATTCTGCGGACTGCCTTGCTGTACTTTGCTGCGATTCCTCCACCTCCGGCTTATAGCCTCGGCCTTGCTGAGATCCTTTTTGCCTGCCACCTCCTCGGCCTCTAAATATCTTCTTCATCTTGTTTCCCCACGTGCCAAAGCCTGATGTAGAAGCTCCTCCCGACGGTGTCTTGCCCTTGCTAACACCAGAGGATTGCTGTTGAAGTCAAAAGCTACCCCCACTTGATCCCGATCTACTGGACTGCCTTGCTTGCACTGTTCTTTCTAATATTGCTGCTCTTTGGGTTGCCTCTTCCACTGTCTCACACATCAAAGGAATTACGACATCTTGCAATTCTAGCCTTAACCCTGGAATAAAGTACTCAACCATCATTGCATTGTTAGTCACCACATAAGGTGTTTACCTACTCAAGGCCATGAACCTCATTTGGTATTCCAACACCGACAAATTTCCTTGTTGCAGTGTTCTAAATTGCTCCCTCTTGGCTTGCTGAATTTTCACCGGAAAAAAAGTGTTGTTAAATACTTCAAGAAACTCGGGCCATGTAATTATATCTTCCACTCTTCCAGTGAACACAATTTGCATCTTGAGTCTCCACCACTCTTGTGCAAATTCTCTCAACTGGTAAGTATCCAAGATGACTCTATCTGCCTATGGACATCTCATGGTAGCAAATACCTTCTCAATCTCATGTACCCAATGTTCAGATGTATCAGGATTCGGACGTCCTAAGTACGTAGGTGGCTGCAACCGTAGGAACCTCTCCACTAACACCGTGGACTCCTCCATACTGGCTGACCTCACTGGTACGACTGGAGGCACATGTACTACAGGTGGTACCTCTATTCCAAACTGTGGTGCTAGGGGTGCTGACACTACCTCCTCTTGTACTGGTGGTACTCCCGCTGGCTGAACCGGTGGCTGTTGATCTAACCGTGTCCGAATCTAGGTGATACTGTCACATAACCTCTCTATCATATGATGTGCAGTCTCCTCTGGATCATCACCTCCACCTCCCCAATCTCTTCTATCTGCCATTTATAAACCTGCACACACAACATTCTAAATCTACACAACGCACAAGTATATCATTACAAAAGCAGAGCCAACTAAAAGCAGTAGATTATAGTAAGGAACATACTATGTACATTTCATGTTCCTTCATATTTACACAGACCTTGCTCTGATACCAACTGTGACGGTCCTCGCCGTTCATGCCCGTTAACTCGATAATGTGCCCGACACGACTCCGCCTCCCGCGATCGGGCCGAAGCCTCGCAAGGGATATCAACCACACATGTCCGTGAAAATATAAAGAAACACCTTGAACACATATAAGATACTGTTTCTCACATTTATTCACATGAAATGTACATACTCAGTTCCATATAATAATCATTAAACAAGTACAACAACCCGAGACAAACCTCCAAGGCTCCACAAGTAAAAGTATTACTCTACTGGTGGTGAAGGCCCGACTCCACTGTGATGCCGACCAGAACTAGAAGAGAGAGGGGAACCCTCCTGCTCTCCTTCACCTGGAAGAAGAAGGGGTGAGCCTCACAAGTCACTGGATCAGTAGGGTAACTCCCCCAAAGATGATAAACACAACATACAACAGTTATAATAAGCAAAGATGTAAAGCATTTAAATATATGAACACCTACGCATGATGCTACAGCTGCAAGTAAGTAAATGGAAAACCACGTACGCATGTACAAGCTATAGAGCACGCCGCACACACGAGTCACGAGAACTGTTTATGACACCAGCCATAGACCCAATAAACAACACAGTCCACCTCTTAGTCTCGCAGCAACGGACGAAAGGTCCAGCTGTCGCTCCACCTCAACAAGACAAGAACTATGGAGACAACTAACACCACTCTTGTAGACTACACAACTGCAGGTGTAACGCAGCGACGCGGAATATCGGAGTAGAATTATAGTTGTTTAAATAGTATCGAGCAATAAATAGACATAAAACCATTACACCAATGGAATAAAGCCAAATGGAATCCAACTTCATTAATAGTTCATCAACTAACAATTACATTCACTAATCGGAGCCAAAACTAGGGCCCAGAGTACGTTATTCAAATCCAACTAATACATATTGACTAACTAATGACTAACTAATTACTAATAAGCACGGGTTGATGAAATTATGGTCACTCCTATTCCTCTTCGTTCCCTTCCTCGTGAGTGTGGTAGTCTCCATCAGACTCACCTGAAACACATATAACAAATAGCGCAGGGTGCGATAACGCTCAGTAGGACTTAATATCTCATGTAAATAGGCATGCTTAGTAATTACTATCTTATCAAGAAGGATAACTAGAGAGAACGATGAGTACATTCTAGAGAGTAATGCTGCATGATAACGAGAAACAATAGCACATTGCACGAGAGTATAGCACAACAAGTATGATAATGGATTTGGCCATATAACGAGATAGCAACTAAAGTTGCACAACAGTGCACTAGTCACGATAACATGTATTGCTCAATATTCTTTCAACCACGAGTTCAAGTAATATATATCATGAATGATTGTCACGGATTAATCTTGAGAGTCATCTGTTAGGTGTATGCCAAACACCGTGATCATTAAACCCCCGCGAGTTATAGCCTTTCAGGCGCACCTCCCAGACCAGATCGGCACTTTATAATGTTGCTAGGCATAGTCATGTTTTTATCTTAGACAATCACAAGATGGCCCAAGAGTACCAAGAATAGATGACAGTAAGTGATGAATAGACGAGAGTGTAAGAGAATGTGAACAATGAGAGTATAGAGATAATAGATAAGACAGGGTCAAAATCGTAAAACCACGATAAACAAGTGACATTAATAGTTGCACAGCACTAGGTCGTGTGCCGGCAGTCCGGTAGAAGTCACATCTTCCCACTAGCCATGTCATGTCACAGACCAGAGGTCCGGCATGATCCCAAGGTGAGAAAGAAACACGCTAAGGTCGTTGGATCATGCTGATCCCTAAGGTGTAAAGGTTTTTAATGGTACAACCAGCTCGTCGACAATTGACGTCTGCCAAAGCCAAGAAGACTTAAAGAGGCCTTGACAAGGAGTCCCTGATCCTATTAGGAGTATTCCCAACGGAGAGGTCGTCCATGTCAAGAAAGAAGTGTGTACAAAACAAGTGTCTGTCTTGCCTCGAGTGCTCGAAGGCTGAGGGACGCGATAACGGTGTACGAAGCACGCGAATAAAACAAAGACAAGTGTATTAAATTATTGGAAGATTTAGTAAATAATTACACTTAATTACCAGATAGATTATTTAGTAATTTAATAGGGTCTCATGACAATTATTAATGTTTAGTGTGTGCAAGTGCAAATAAATCATGAGAGCATGAATAATCGTGCACATAGCTTTTAATTAATGGATTTCATGTAATGAATACAAATTATTAATAAACAGAATGTTATTGTTCATAACAGTGCATAATTAGGGTTAAACAGAGATTATATGGCTTATGTAACAGAGATATATACAAAATTCAGGGTTCTGGTTGAAATTCTAAAATCGCGACGGGGGTACCCGTCGCGTTTCATGTCGCGACAGGCGGTCCGGTCGCGTCCTGCTGAACCGGGCCGGCTCATGGTCTGGGGCAGAAACCATGACGGCTCAGACCATCGCGTTCATGACGCGGCGGTCTGGCCGGTTGCGACCCTTCTGACATCACGACGGGTCGGGCCGTCGCGATTTCAGAAGGCGGGCCGAGCCTAAATGGGGGAAAACAGCCCCATTTAAGCTTCGGTCCATCCCTCTATGGCATGATATAGGGTTATTTAAAAATCTGTATAAAATCGTAGGGATGTCCAAAAATCTCGAAACTAGTTTTAAAGGAAACTAGACAGGTAGGGGTAACTATAGACATGACTACTTAGAAAATGGACAAGTAATGGGCATGCTTTAATTAGGTTACATTTTAGTGGCTTAAAACGTGCACACTCATGGAATCCGAATTAATTCACATAGGATGCCTAATGGAAATTAGGGAAAATAGGATCATTCGAAGCCTAGCATCATGTAGTTCTTATGATAAAATTTGCAGGGCATGAAATCGAGTATATACATGGATTGAAAGCAAATAAGTAGGTTCGGGTACATGATGTGTTGAGCAACTACCCCTAAGGATTTTAAGAATTTTCTTCAATTAAAATAGCTATTGTTTTTTCTATGACAAAACTCTTTAAAATAAACTTTCTACAAAGCAAATATAGTAATTACAAATCACATAAATCATATAGATACATTTCAGGACTATTCCTCCATCTCAGAAATTTTTCTAAGTCCACAGACTCTCTCTATGTCCTACTAAATTCGACTATTAGCTTCCACTATCAAATCCGACTCCTTTAGAATCAAAGTCAATCAACCTTGAAAATTTTCTAAGTTCACAACTTTATACTCGATTCGACTGATGACTCGACTGTTACAGTCGAATGCCTTACAAAATCCAACTCTTGATTCGACTGTCATCTTCGACTGCCATAGTCGAATGCTTCAGAATTAATCTCTGTAATTCAACTACTGGAGTCGAATTGCCTTGTCTTCTCAGGAGTCGAATTACATTGCTATTTGCTTATTATAGTCGAATTGCCTTGTTTTCTTAGAAATCGAATTACCTTATTACTTCTTTACTGAAGTCGACTCACTCTCATTTCCTCAGTCGAATTGCATGTTCTTTTGGATTCGACTTCATTGATTAACTTTGTACTTCAACTCTCTTCTGATCCTTTTTAGGCTAAACATCTAATGCAAGTTTATCTCCAATTTCTTTTCATACATCGTTTTAATGAACTTTCAATATCTTATTGGTGATCAACCTGTCATTATTTTATTATTATTTCTCTGACAGGACAGGACATATTGTACTTAAAATATTCATCTAAATCCTGTGCATTTTATTTCTGAAATATTCTGAACTAAGCCTCATGGTCTTCATGTCTTTGATCCAGATTTTTATGGATTCATTATACACTATACATTTATGAATTCTCAAGAGCATGACATCTGACAAGACTCACCTACCACTGACAGACCCATGCTTTACCTTTTTAGCCTAACTATCTGTCTACTTTTTCTTCTGCATCCGAGGTTTCCATACCCTCCTATGTACTTGTCTAATCCACCTACCTCATAGGTATGGAGATACTCTTCTCTTTTGGCTTTTCCCTGTGCAGGCATTTATTGAAGCACGTTTTCAGCATGTCTCCCTCACAGTTCACTCTGAAAGAAAAAGAGCTTATCTTCTAGCTGTGAAAACTGCACCTCCTTCTGAAGATCTTGGAAAGAACCAAAACTGAAAGTCTTCTGGATAACAAACACTTCAAGACCCAAAGGATCCTATAGATCTCTTCAAATGGACTTGTTGCAAACGACCACAAGCTCCAACGGCTATATTTTGAAGTGTATAAAAGGAGCTCAAGTTTGAAGAAGGAAGATACAACAACACCACAACACAAGAAGCGCATACAAGCCTTTACACCTTCCTGTGAACTTCATTCGAATTCTTCCAAGTCCACACAAGCTTTCTGCAAGCAAAAGTCTGAGAGCTACTCCTCTTAAGAAGCCATTCTTTGAAGCTCTCCTAGAAGAAGTCTTGTGTTAGTGGCAATTGTATTTGATTACTTTCTTGGTCCCTCTTGTTGTTCAAATAGGATTCATATCTCATTTTCGATCCTTGAATCCTTCTGAAGTATGTGTTTGTTCTCAGTATTGAGGCAAACCACAAGCTCTCTCTTTTTGTTCTCTTGTGTAATTCCTGCAGAAGTCTGTTTCTGCATTGCCCCTCCAGTGTAGGGAAGGCCTTTGTAAAGGTAGTTGTTGTACCCCTGTTTAGGGAAGACTTGCTTGGGAGCAAGTGGGTTTGTAATTCCTCTCAAGGGTGAGAGAAGGCCAATTTATTGGCAGATAGTGGAAATCTCAAGTGGTTGGCTTGAGGACTGGATGTAGGAATCCAATTTGGGAAGGGCCGAACCAAGATAAATCCATGTGCATTCATTGTGTGATTGTTTCCACCTTGTTTACAGTTGAATCACACACACCACACTAAGCTCTAACATTTTACTTAGTGTTGTGCAATTTCAGAAGCAAATTTTAAAGGGAAGAAGTCCTATCACCCCCCTCTAGGACATTCTTAGTGCCATTTCGATCCAACAAGTGGTATCAGAGAGCGAGGTCTTCTCAGAAGAATCCAAGAGATTTGAGAGAAATGGCATCCGAAGCTCACAACTATGAAGGACAATTTATCACAAGGCTGCTTATTTGATGGGAAGATTACCAATACTGGAAGATGCGAATGGAGTGCTTCATCAGAGGTACTAACTTCGACTTATGGTAGGTAATAGAACAAGGTGACTATCAAATCATTGGTGAAGCTCTTCCTCTGGTCTTTCCATTGCAGATAAAATAAATATGTCTTTAAATTACAAGGAAAAATTATCTTTGCTGTGCTTTGTCTAAAGAGAATTTAACAGACTTTCAGCATGTAAAACAGCTAAGAAAATGTGGGATAACTTCAAGTAAACCTATAAAGGTACAGATAGGGTTAAACAAACAAGAATAGATATACTTTTATCCAATATGAACAATTCAAATGCTCCCTATGAAATATAACTCAAATGTATCACAGATTTTCTAACATAATTGTCGGACTAAGTTCTATAGGAAAATTCCTAACTAACGAAGAACAGTTAGAAAATCCTAAGATCTCTAACTATTTATATGACCCCTAAAGTTACAGCCATAGAGGAAGCCCATGATTGAACACAATTGTCTATGTGAAAATTAATAGGATCCCTCATGGCCCATGAAATTAATATGGAAAGGTTTTCTGAAAATTCCTCGAAAAAGAAATTTCAAATGCTTTCAAGATTGCAGATTCCTCTTCATCTGAAGACTCAAGGAAAAGTCAGATGACAGTGATGATGAGGCCATGCTTTCAAAAAACTGTAGAGAATCCTTGCAAAGAAGAAGAAGTTTGGCTCAAAAAGATTTTTTCAAGAAAGAAAAGAAGAAAGAGCCAACTTGCTATGAGTGTAATCAGCCAGGACATTACAAATCTGAATGTCCCAAGCTCAAGAAAAGGATCAAGCAGAGAAATCCGACAGGAGAAAGGCAAAAGAAGAAAAGTTTAGAAAATTCAAGAAAAAGGCAATGGCAGCAGCATGGGACAATGAAGAAGGAAACAGTTTAGAATCCGAAGAAGAAGAGAAGGTAAATCTAGCCCTCATGCCAGGACTAGAGCAGGTAAACTCAGAAACCTCCTTTACTTCATATTCTGAATCCGATTCTGATAGCCTTGAATATGCCTTCAATGAACTTTATGAAAATATAAGACAGTAGTAAACAATAAAATAGTTAAACTAAATCTACTGAACCAAGAAAAAGCTAACACCTTTCTTAAAAATGAAACAGAAAGGTTAAACAAAAGTTTAGTGAAATAAAAAGAACTAATGAATTGTTGTGCGAAGACTTAAAAATAAAATAGTAAAATCTTGGAAATTGAATCAAACCTTAAGGAACTTAAAAATGAAGAAAATGCAAGAAGAAAATAATTATCTAAAAGCTACTATAGAAAGATTTCAAATTGTAAAACATTTTTTATTTGTAATATAAAGGCTCTAGAATAGGAAAGAAGAAATATGGATTAGGATACACACCTCCTCCAAATGAAGAAAATATTATTCATCCTAAACTGTATCCAACCCCTAAATTGTAGCAGAAAACAAAATAAAAAATGCTAAAAAGATAAATCAGCATGTGTATAGACAAAAATAGAAATTTAACAGTAATAAGAAGAATGCCTTTGATCTATGATGCAGTCACTGTAATCAATTAGGACACATCATAGCACATGCACCACTAGACACTTAAGATGGATTCTTAAAACTAACCATCAAGGACCCAAGAAAATTTGGGTACCAAAAGTTACAATCTCATTTTGTTTGTAGGGTCGGCTGAGGGCATCCAATGGTATTTGGATAGTGGATGCTCAAGGCATATGATAGGGATAGTAAGTTATTCACAAGTTTTAGAGAAGAAGTGGTCAAGTCACATATGGTGATAATCGAAAAGGAAAGTATTAGGGTGTGGAACAGTTGGTACTAAAGAAAAGAACCTAATTGAAGGTGTCATGTATGTAGAAGGTCTGAAGCATAATCTGATAAGTATTAGTCAGTTGTGTGATAAAGGGCATTCAGTCAATTTTCAGAATAGTAAGTGTATAATTCAAAAAGAACAGATTGTATTCGAAGTTCAAAGAGTGAAGAATTTATACACATTGCAACTAGCAGAATTAAAGGAAGTGAACTTTTGTCTTGCAACCACCAAAAGTGAAGAGTCGTATTTGTGGCATAGAAGACTTGGTCATGCAAGCACCTCAGTGATCAAGAAGTTAATAAAGCATGATCTGGTTGAAGGTCTTCCAAAGATGAAACTTAAGAAATCTGAAATTTGTTTAGCTTGTGCAAAAGAAAAATAGACCAAGACCTCATTTCAGTCCAAGACAATTGTTACAACTTCCAAGCCTTTGGATTAATTCACATGGATTTATTTGGACCTATGAGGACAGTCAGTCTTGGAGGAAAAATATATGCATGTATTAGTTGATTACTACTCAAGGTACACTTGGGTGTCTTTTCTGGAAGCCAAATCTGAAGCCTTTCAAGCATTTCTGAAGTTCAGCAAAATAGTTGAGAAAAATCAGAAATTCCAGATTACAAGCATTAGATCTGATCATGGAGGTGAATTCAAGAATGATGAATTTATGAAGTTCCGTGAAGAAAATGGGGTTGAGCATAACGTTTTAGCACCAAGAACACCTCAACAAAATGGAGTAGTAGAAAGAAAGAACAGAACACTGCTGGATATGACCAGAACAATTCTAAATGAGTATAATTTGCCAAAATATTTCTGGGCAGAGGCAGTCAATACAGCCTGTTATCATCAACAGGTGCATGATCAGACCTATTCTAAAGAAGACTCCATATGACTCTACAAGGGAAAGAAGCTCAACATCAGTCATCTTCGACCTTTTGGCTGTAAGTGCTTTATCTTAAATAATGGTAAGGATAATCTAGGGAATTAGATGCTAAAAGTGATGAAGGTTTTCTATTAGGATAATTTCAAAACCTAGAGGTTATAAAGTATTCAATAGAAGGACACTAACCATAGAACAATCTGTGCATATACTATTTGATGAAACTAACCCTTCTAGGATAGAAGAAGAAGAAAGAATGTGTTGATGATCTTTGCAGGGAAGAAAAGACTTCTCTTGAAGAAGAAGTAAAGATAGAACAATCTGTGCATATACTATTTGATGAAACTAACCCTTCTATAGGATAGAAGAAGAAGAAGAATGTGTTGATGATCTTTGCAGGAAGAAAGACTTCTCTTGAAGAGAAAGTAAAGATGAAGAAAGAATGGAAGATCCCAAATTAGAAGATCTTCAACAACTAGAAGAACCACAAGAAGGGCTACCTAGAAACTTAAGGTATCACCGAGATCATCCAAGAGAAAACATTATAGGTGATCCTCAAGATAGGGTAAGAACAAGAGGTATGCAAATTCCTTGTGATTTTTCTGCCTTAGTTTCACCAATTGAGCCTAGGACAATCAATGATGCACTGGGTGATGAATCTTGGATCCTTGCTATGCAAGAGGAACTTAATCAGTTCCAACGCAGTGAGGTTTGGACTCTTGTACCTAGACCTACTGACCATCCAGTTATTGGATGTAGATGGGTTTTCAGAAACAAGATGGATGAATCAGGGATAATCACTAGGAACAAAGTCAGACTTGTAGCTCAAGGATATTCCCAAGAGGAAGGCATAGACTATGATGAAACCTATGCTCCAGTAGCTAGATTAGAGGCAATCAGAATTTTATTAGCATATGCATATTCTCTCAATATCAACCTATTTCAGATGGATGTTAAAAGTGCATTTCTGAATGATTATTTAAGAAGAAGTATATGTTGAACAACCACATGGTTTTGAAGATATTACTTATCCCAATCATGTTTTCCGTTAAAGAACGCACTATATGGTCTGAAGCAAGCTCTAAGAGCTTGGTATGGAAGATTTATTTATTTTTTATAAAAAGCCACCAATGGGTCAACGACAAGTAGAGTGCACCCCCTCCCATCAGGAGAAGATGTTCTCACTCCACACGGCGAGCACCAAAGGGGTAGATATTATTGAAAAAATGAGGACAGTACACCCGACAACAAAAATGATCTCCAACAAGGAAAGCCCCAAGTACAAGCAAAACTCAAGCTCACTTCCTGAAGCTAGGAAGCCCCGTCTTATCAACCAATAAAGAACCCCTGGTCAAAGGAGAATAGAAAACAACTCCGAAAAAAGAAAACTAGGACGGATTGCTACAAGCGAAGTTAGCCAGGGAATCAGCCACTTGGTTACCCTCCCGGAAAGTATGCACAAGCTGCGGTTTTAATATGTGTAGCATCTCAAACTATCCCGCGCCACCATGGAAACATAGCCTAGTGAGGAACCCGCCCAGTAGCATGGCACTAAGCAGAGTTGCTGAATTAGAAAAAACCACCGAGATCTGGAGTTGACGGTCAATAGCTAATCGCAGCCCATCATGAAGCGCCCTTGTCTCCGCCAAAATACTGCTCCCAGAACCATAAAGAAGGCAAATCCAAAATAAAGTTCCCATGAGTATCTCTAATGCATCCTCCCCGCCACAGTCACCGGGTTTCCTTTAGAAGCCCCATCAACATTAAGGCACAAATCTACCGACGGAGGCATCCACTTGACCGGAAAAGGAGATTACTCTAGCCTCCACCTAAAAATCAAAAGAGTGAAGAATAGAGAATGTCGATAAGAGATCGAGCTTTGAACTTCACAGACTCCAAGATGCGGCGCACGAATAAATAACCGAACGCTTGAGAACCTCCAGAGGAGCTTGGTATGAAAGATTAGTACTTATCTTATATCACATGATTTTACAAGAGGTAAGTAGATAGCACCTTATTTATAAAGAAATTTTCAAATGGAATCTTAATTGTGTAAATCTATGTTGATGACATTATCTTTGGTTCTACTAATGAGTCACTTTGCAATTCTTAAAAATCTGATGCAAAGTGAATTTGAAATGAGCATGATAGGTGAGCTCAATTATTTTCTTGGGTTGCAAATTAAGCAGACATATAATATTCAGTGTTCGTTTATGTGCAAGATTCCAAGCTGATCCAAAGAATCTCATGTTCATGCTATTAAAAGAATTTTTAGATATGTTATAAATTCCAGTAAATTAGGACTTTGGTTTCCCAGATGTTCTGAATTCAAGTTAATTGGATATAGTGATGTTGACTATGCTGGATGCAAAATAGATAGGAAAAGCACCAGTGGCACTCGTCAAATTCTTGCAGGATGCTTGATATCTTGGTCTTCCAAGATGTAGAACTCAGTAGCTTTGTAAACCACAGAAGCTGAATACATTGCAGTAGGGAGTTGTTGTACTCAACTCTTGTGGATCAAACACCAATTGGAAGATTATGGTCATCAGCTTCAAGAAATTCCTATGCTGTGTGACAATACAGGTGCAATAAATTTGACCAAGAATCCTATCCAGCACTCAAGAACCAAGCATATTGATGTTAGACATCACTTCATCAGGACCATGTAAGTAATGGCAATAATTCACTTGAATTTGTTTCTACAGAAAATCAACTTGCTGATATTTTTACAAAACCTCTTCCTGAGGATAGATTCACATCTATTAGAAGAGAAATAGGTATGTGTAATCCTAATTAAATTACCAAAGTAAAATGGTACTTGAATTGTATGCTAAGATAGTGTTGTATGAATTCTGTAAAAAACCATCCTGAAAAATTCTATGTCCCAGACATTCGACTTATGCATTCGAATCATGTTAAAATCTTGCATTCGACTGATGCAGTCGAATACATAATTTGACTTATTATGAAATCGTGAAAAGGTGCTTCCAATTTAAAATTATATAACTGACACTCCATTAAGACGCATCCCTTCATGTCTTAACGGTCAAATCATTTAATCCCGACTGTTCACCCTAAAATCTAGGGGCAGTTATCTTCTCTTTCCTTATAAAAGAAAAACCCCATCTCCTTTAGAAGACACCCTTTCGAAATCTTCATTCGACTCCCTTGTCTTCTTCTGCCCTTTCGCACCCTCACTGTTCTCCATTAAAGGACTTCCGAAGAACTCTGAATTCTCCATCCTCCTCGAAGAAAGGTAGGATCTTGGAACTCTCTTCAGCATTTCTATCTCTCCTTTACTAGTTCCCTAAGTCCTGTTCATCTACCTTTCTAGATGGCTTCGTCTAGGGCTCCGGAATCCACCCAGATGACCCCTGATCAACTGGTGAGACTTGCTAAGATTCCCATCTATCCAGGGAAGGCTGTAGATTTCTCCCATCTTTCTGGAAGTCTAGCATGGGTAGAGGACACCCTCAATGCCATGGGTTGGACCAAGTGTGCCAGAATTCAGAACCCACTGTTGAGAATGCCGTTAGAACGTTTTATGTCACCATGGAAATCTCATCTGAAAACTCAGTGGTCGGTTATGTCAAAGGAACCAAGATCTCTATTTCTGAGGAACTGCTGGTTGAGATGTTAGAATGTCCAAACTCCGGCATAAGATTAATGAAGTTATACCTTTGGAAAAGCAGAAATTGGGCATTATTGGCAGTTTGACCTCTATTAACAAGAAATGTTTGTCTGAAAATGAGCTGTCAGCCGAGAAGAGATTGATTCATTCTGTGATATCCAATATTGTGACCCCTAGAGCAAGAACCCACTCATCTATCACCATAGGAGATGGGAACTTGTTGTTTTGGGCTATTCACAGGCACAAAGTAAATTTGGCTGGAATCATTTTAGATAGAATGATAGCTGCTAAGAATCTTCAAGAACCTTTTCCCTATGGACCCTTATTCTCCCTGATCTTTAAGAGATACTCAGTAGATTTGTCAGGAGAAATATCTATTGGAATTAAAGAAAAGATTGGGATCACTACCTTGAGAAAAACCATTATTCCTTGGTCAACAAGAAGCAAAATATTTGGCTAAAAGACTCAGTGCCTGAATGTGATCATGAAGTTTTCTAATGAACCTCTTGTTCCCTCTGTTCCTCAAATGATTCAACAGAGATAGAGCCTCAAGAACAAGTTAGATCTGAAGTCCCAATTCAGACCCAAGAGCAAGCAGATCAAGTTCATGTTTCCTCCTCATTCCCTGAGGAAACTATTAATGAAGTATTAAGAGATATTAGAGGCAAAGGTATAGCATCAGATGACATTCCTATAGAAACAGCTTTTGAAGAAAGAGAGCATCACTTCTCCCCTTCTTATTTTGAGACCCGGCCAAGGTCTCAGGGGGAGAGTAGCAACAGTCTTCATACCATCTTGGACTTATTGGGCAAGCAACAAGAAAACTTCTCAGTCCTTCAATTGCAAATAGAGTTGATTGATGTCAAGTTTGATAGTCTGTCTGATGAGGTTAAGCAAATGAAAGATTTGCTGCTTCAGTTAGTGTGTGAGCAGGCACTTCTCGGCCATCAGGGCCTGCTTTCCTTCATCAGAAAGAAGAACCTGTTCAAGTCCAAGAATCTCAAGACCAATCCCAGCAGGTTGAACAACAACCTGAGCAGCATCCGAACCAGGAGCCAGAATCCCAAGTTCAAAAACATGATGAACCAGTTCCTGATCAGCACAAGGAGCCTGAGCCATAGGATAAGCAGCAGAGTGTGGAGGAACAGCCTCCTGAGCAGCAGAATGATTTAGAGCATAAGGCACAATTAGCTATGGTAGTGTTTCAACCTCAAGTGGAGCAACAACAACAGCCTGTATTGGAAAAGGAGTCAGTGGCAGCAGTAGAGGCTTCCCAGCCCAAGTAGGTTTCTCAGATGGAATCTAAGAGAGCCCTGAAGTCCTCTCATAATTTGCAAACCTTCAAGAGGAAGTGAAGCGCAGATTGGTCAAAAATGGTGACCCAGTCTTCCTCCTCCTCCTTCTAGACCAATTCATCCTACACCAGCTCCATCTGTTAAGCCTCCTCCAGAACCTAAAAAGCCAACTCCAGCTGAGCCTCAACCCATTGCACCCTCTGCACCTACTCCTTTCACCACTGAAATTCCCTCACAATCCACTTCTTTGGATCCTCCTCCACTTGCAACTATTCCTATGGATCCATTCCACCAGGATATCAAATTCAAAATCTACCCAATGAAATACCATATCAAACCTCCCAAACCTCTCACTCTCACTATTTCCACTCAACATCCTCAGTATTTTTCTTGTCTTCCCACTGCCTCAAGAACAGACTCCAAGAAAACACTTCTCCATTTAGCTGAAATACTTCCCAGTATTCAGCTTTCCTCATCTAGTGGACCCAAACTTGGAGACAATCCTTCTAAACTCTTTCCACCCTTTTGGTATGCCTTCATCTACCACTCTAACATCACATGAATCTATTCAGAGAATATCTATCTATTCGTGCTTTCCTTGAAGTTCATGAGATGCCAAGGTTCACCTTCGAACATTGGCTTCCTATTCTTCTCAGAACTTCACATATTTCAGTTGAGGAACTTCAATTCATCTCTTAGAAAAGTCATATCTTGACTCCTAAGGATGTTCTTGATCTCTATCGAGGAGAAGCAACCAATATCAGCAAACCCAATCTAGAACCATTTTTAATTGTCCACATCACCTATCCTTGAGGTTTCATGATATGTTTGGACATTTTATCCAGGACTCTTAGGCCAAGTACACCAGAATGAAGACCTTCAATTTCGACAGATTCAAATTGGGATTGCCTGATGTTTTAAAGGCCAATGGGACATCTGCTAAGAGGTCAAAGTGAAATCATTCCCTCCATGACTGCGGCCTTACCCTCTAGACTACATCCATCCTTTATAGGACAGTTTCCTTTAGAAGGGATTTTGCTGAAGTAGTATTCAACAGATTCATCCGCATTGCCACTAGGTTCAAAATTCTTTCCAAAGATTTGTGTTCCTTCAAATCTCCAAGAACCCCCATCATCTGTTGGATTTCCATTATTTTTGCTGAATTTGAAAGACTTAATGAATTCAGTGGGTATCGTGTCTATCCCTCTTACCACTCTGACTGTGAAAAGATGAAGCTCTCTCTCTATGGTTCCAGTCCAAGAGTCTTAAGGATCTGAGGAAGAACATTGGTCATAAATGGGCTCAAAGGTACTTAGTATATTATCAAGCCAAAGATGCAGCTGGAAGTTCAGTGGGTAGCTGTCTATCCCTCTTACCACTCTGACTGTGAAAAGATGAAGCTCTCTCTCTATGAGTTCCAGTCCAAGAGTCTTAAGGATCTGAGGAAGAACATTGGTCATAAATGGGCTCAAAGGTACTTAGTATATTATCAAGCCAAAGATGCAGCTGTGGACCGAGGCCTGCACTGGAACATCACTGTCTATGAGTTTCTTCTTCTTGCAGCCTCTAAGAAGTTTGTTTCCATCAAGTATCATCTGAGCAAGGAAAAATTCCACTCCAAGATAGGCTGGTTTCATAGGCGCCACATCAAATCTCATAGGAAACTGCCTACTACTAATCCCTCCTACAACATTGACCTTTCGTTGTTTGAAAATTTCTTCTGTGAAAATGAGACAAAGCTATGGTACCTTCTCAAACCATATCTTGCTCAAATTCCCAGATCTCTGTACTCCTCTCCTTGTCTAGGTCTTGATCATCTTTTGTTATATTTGAGAACTATGTAGTTTATAAACCATTTCTGCTATTCTGTTTTTCTTTGTGTTTAATGCTTGCAATTTCTAAATGCCACATTGTGTGTTCAATATCTTGTGATGATTTCCTTTATGTTAATGCCACAAAGGGGAGAGACAGCCGCATATTCACACTTCACTTATGCTTTTTACTGTCAAATTAATATTTTTGTCATTAACAAAAGGGGGAGAATTGTTGAGCAACTACCCCTAAGGAATTTAAGAATTTTCTTTAATTAAAATATCTATTATTTTTTGCTATGACAAAACTCTTTAAAATAAACTTTCTACAAGCAAATATAGTAATTACATATCACAAAAATCATACAGATACATTTCAGAACTATTCCTCCATCTCAGAAAATTTTCTAAGTCCACAGACTCTCTCTATGTCCTACTAAATTCGACTGTTAGCTTCCACTATCAAATCCGACTCCTTTAGAATCGAAGTCAATCAACCTTGAAAATTTTCTAAGTTCACAACTTTATACCTGATTCGACTGATGAATCCAACTGTTACAGTCGAATACCTTACAAAATCCAACTCTTGATTCGATTGTCATCTTCGACTGCCATAGTCGAATGCTTCAGACATTAATCTCAGTAATTCGACTACTGGAGTCAAATTGCCTTGTCTTCTCAGAAGTCGAATTACATTGCTATTTGCTTATTATAGTCGAATTGCCTTGTTTTCTTAGAAATCAAATTACCTTATTACTTCTTTACTGAAGTTGAATCACTCTCATTTCCTCAGTCGAATTGCATGTTCTTTTGGATTGGACTTCACTGATTACTCTGTACTTAAACTCTCTTCTGATCCTTTTTAGGCTAAACATCTAATGCAAGTTATCTCCAATTTCTTTTCATACATCCTTTTAATGAACTTTCAATATCTATTGGTGATCAACCTGTCATTATTTTTATTATTTCTCTGACAGGACATGGCATATTGTACTTAAAATATATTCTAAATCCTGTGCATATTATTTCTGAAATATTCTGAACTAGCCTCATGGTCTTCATGTCTTTGATCCGGATTTTTTGGATTCATTATACACTATGCTTTATGATTTCCCAGGAGCATGACATCTGACATGACTCACCTACCACTGACAGACCCATGCTTTACCTTTTTAGCATAACTGTCTGTCTACTTTTTCTTCTGCATCCGAGGTTTCCATACCCTCATATGTACTTGTCTAATCCACCTACCTCAAAGGTATGGAGATACTCTTCTCTCTTTGGCTTGTCCCTGTGCAGGCATTTATTGAAGCATGTTTTCAGCATGTCTCCCTCACAGTTCACTCTGAAAGAAAAAGAGCTTATCTTCTAGCTGTGAAAACTGCACCTCCTTTGAAGATCGTAGAAAGAAGCAAAACTGAAAGTCTTCTAGATAACAAACACTTCAAGACCTAAAGGATCCTAGAGATCTCTTCAAACAGACTTGTTGCAAACGGCCAGAAGCTCTAACGGCTACATTTCAAACGCTATATTTTGAAGTGTATAAAAGGAGCTCAAGTTTGAAGAAGGAAGATACAACAACACCACAACACAAGAAGTGCATACAAGCCTTTACACCTTCCTGTGAACTTCATTCGAATTCTTCCAAGTGCACACAAACTTTCTGCAAGCAAATCTGAGAGCTGCTCCTCTTAAGAAGCCATTCTCTGAAGCTCTCCTAAAGAAGTCTTGTGTTGAGTGGCAATTGTATTTGATTACTTTCTTAGTCCACTCTTGTTGTTCAGATAGGATTCATATCTCATTTCCGATCCTTTGAATCCTTCTGAAGTATGTTTTGTTCTCAGTATTGAGGCAACACACAAGCTCTCTCTTTTGTTCTCTTGTGTAATTCCTGCAGAAGTTTTTTTCTGCATTGCCGCTCTTGTGTAGGGAAGGCCTTTGTAAAAGGCAGTTGTTGTACCCCTGTTTAGGGAAGACTTGCTTAGGAGCAAGTGGGTTTGTAATTCCTCTCAAGGGTGAGAGAAGGCCAATTTATTGGCAGATAGTGGAAATCTCATGTGGTTGGCTTGAGCACTGGATGTAGGACTTCCATGTGGGAAGGGCCGAACCAAGATAAATCCCTGTGCATTCATTGTGTGATTGTTTCTGCCTTGTTTACACTTGAATCACACACACCACACTAAGCTCTAACAATTTACTTAGTGTTGTGCAATTTAAGAAGCAAATTTTAAAAGGGAAGAAGTCCTATTCACCCCCATCTAGGACATTCTTAGTGCGTTTCGATTGAACATGATGATGACAGAGATTGGAGCATTTATACTCCTTCATGGCATAATGAAAATTGGGGCAAATAGGGGCTTTCATAGAGGGGATCATGGACTACCTAGGGACGAGTTTAATTTAATTTTACTTGAGAAATTGCCTACCTTTCACACTTTTAAGAATCCTAGGGATGGAAAGTTGAAGAACGAAATCCCTCCTTTGTTCCTAGCTTTCTCCACCTTGCTCTCCACGTCCAGACCTTCTTCTCCTTGTCCTTCCAGCTCCAAGAAGTGTCTAGGGTTGGGTTGGTACGAAACTATGGGCATTTGTTTGATTAAAGAGTCCTTACTTCTTTAAACTCTTTCCTTCTCCCCTTAGCTACGAATTTCCCATGTATATCTCTATTTCTCTACGATTTATCCACCTAATAGGATTGGGGAGAGGTCTAATTTTGTGGGAAATGGGTTAGGATGGGATGAGGACTCCTTTTTAGGATAATTATGGGTAAATTAATGATTATTCTAACCCTTTTCCATTTATTATTATTTTAGGTACGAATTTAGCTTAATTAACTCTCATCTAAAGATGGACTCTTCACAATTGGGCCATTCATTCATGTTTAGACCACTTGTACAACTCATTCCTAATTTAGCTTAATGGGTTTTAGTTTAATTCCATTTATTCCAATTTATTCACCATTTATTCTAATTTAATTCTATTTATCACATTTATTCAATTAAATCCTTATTTTTCTCAATTTAATATCATTTATCAATATATTAAAATTTAGAGTTGCTACAACAAGCCCAAGCCTGACACCTTTAGGGACTCCGGCCGAGAACCCTAAAGTGAGGCACTGGAAACAGGACTAGCTGGGGACCAGTACATCTACTGGTGTCCATCCCCCAACCACGAGCGCGCTATAAGCGACCGCACACTAACAAACATGTGTCGCTGCCCCTTGCCGTCTTTCCCTCAGCCAGACGTATAACTCAAACTCAGGAGTGAGGGTGTCTAGGAAGACGACTCAGACCTTGACGGTACTCACTGTACCGGGACAAACTCCGAGCACCTGGTGCTGGGGACTCAACTAGAGAGGTAACCTCGGAAGGCGTTTTAACCCGACTTGCTATGCACACATTTCCATGCAAAACCTTTTGTTAACATTCACGGTAAGGCCGACACAACCCATACAGTCCGTACATCGCATTGCCAACACAGCCCAAGCAATATGGGACAAAAACTAGCAGTTCAAATGAAACCCTAAACATGCTTTCTATCATGCTCATCCAATTTCCACACCCAAACCTCAAACCCTAACCTATACAGTTCATACAAAGTAAAACAGGGTAGAATTCTCCTACCAATAAGTGAAACGCAAAATCGACGTCACCCAGAGATTCCTTGCACTCCGAAGCTCATTCTCGCACCGAAATCACACCTAACAGACGCCAGAACAGCAACAGTCGCCCAAATTCTCCTCCAAAACTAGCAACAGAGCCTTCCCCAGTTGAACAGTGCAATTGCACTGTTCGGCCAAGGGCAGAAGCCCAAAACATACTGTGTTTAAATCACGGCGTATCGTCCCGTCGCCTTTAGAAATGTGATGGGCCATGGCGACGCGTTTAAACCCCGACGTCCCTGTATGCGCCATGCAGCATGTATGCAGTGGAGCCCACGTAAAAGCGGTTCGAAATCGCGACGTGGAAGGTGGTCGCGCTCATGAGAGAATCGCGACGTCTCGTTACGTCTCGTTCTTAATGAACCCGACAGAGGCTTGTTTGGGCTAGGAACTCCAACCCACTAGCCTCCTTCCTATCATACCAACCCTTGCAAACACATGTAGACCCGCATGGTCTACCAAAAGGCCACACATTGGCCTCCAAACATGGTAAACCTCGATTCAAACGTACCAGATATTACAGTTCAGATCTGGTTTAACGAGTTGTGTGTGTGGTTCTCTTGACCAAGAGGTGGTCATTGAGCCTTCGACGTGGTTTCCATGCGTTGTGTGGGTGTTGTGGGCTGGAGGTTCTAGCCCAAACAGCCCACAGGTTCACTATCTGTGAACACGATGGAGCAGCACGTTGAGATTTAAACATGACGGTCTCTCCCTTCGCGATTCACTGAACAACCTTAGTGACACGTGGCATTTTGGTTCCTATTGGCAACAGCTATGGTGGTCGCGTTTAACTCTTAAACGCGACGTCTGCCTACGTCGTGATTTCAACCGTGCTTATGTTGCTCTGTTTAGACCAGACAGAGCAGAGGAGCTCTGTTCTGCAAAAGAGAGAGCTACTGTAGGGGATTTTCCTGCGATCCGGCTTCCTGGTGGCTCGTGCGGCACAGGTTCCATGCAAGGATGGCGTCCGGAGTGTGGACATGCTGGCAACATGGTGTTCTTCGCGTTCTTCGGGGTCATTCAGTTGTTAGGGAGACTACCCTCTTGTTTTACTTTGCTTTGCATGGATTAAAGGGTGGAAATCATGTCTGGGTGTTGTGCCATAGTGTAGATTTCATGTTTATTGTTTAAAGTACTGTTGGAATCGGATTGGTGTAGATTTCTGGTGTAGAAGGGTGGGTTCGGCTATTTGGCTGACCCTCCTGTCGCGTTTGTAATGCGATGGGGTTCACCATCACGTTCATGTTGTGCACGCGATGTAGTGGGCCATCGCGATTATGGGCTTTACTTCGACTGTTGTTTCCGCGATGACGTGGGCCATCTCTATTTTGACTCCGACTATCGATTTAGCCTAAAGGCATTGTATCGGGCCGTCGCGATTCTATCGCGACACTGGGTCCTATCGTGTTAAGGCTTGAATCGCATCCAGACAGTTGTCGTGATTTGAAAGGCGACGCCTGTGTCCGTCGCGTTTTAGCTTATGTGGTCTACTTGTGGTGGCTGGGCAGTGAGGTTCCAGTGCGGACCTAGTCTGGTTATTTGGTACTGCTTAAAGCGGTTTAAGTTGCTTAATGATTAGTAAAGCATGTGTAGGGTTAAAGAGTTTGTGTTTGGCTAGTTAGTGATTTATGTGATTTATGCTGGATATGTTATTGTATTTAAGTTAAGTGGTTAATGCTCATTGTGGTTTAATATTGCTATGGAGGTCACGAGATGACCAATGACAGGCAAAGTTATTATATGTTTATGTGGTTCATGTGTATATAGTGTATAGATGCTTGGAGGTTGCACAGTGACCAGTGACGAGCTAATTATGATGCATGTGTACCGTGTTTTATAATTAGAGGTTGCATAAGTATGTATCGTGGTTTGAGTGTTTAACGAGTTTGGTGGTCTGGTGCCTATTCCGAAATGCCTCTTCAGTCTGGTACCACAGGTTCTGTGTGATCCAAGCACGTTCTATTTGTTGTGCTCAGAGCGTGTCCCGGTACGGTGTGTACCATAGAGGTCTGTGTCGTCTTCCTAAACACCCTCACTTATGTGTTTGAGTTGTACGTCTGGCTGAGGGAAAGTCGACAATGGGCAGTGACTCATGTTTGTGGGTGTGCAGTCGCTTGTAGCGCGCTAGTCGTTGGGGGATGAACACCAGTAGATGTCACTGGTCCCTAGCTAGTCCTGTGTTTCCAGTGCCTCAGTTTAGGGAGCTCGGGCTGGAGTCCCTAAAGGTGCTAGGCAAGGGCCTGTAGCTATGTGGTCTGCAGGTGTGGTGTTGGTTAGTCTGCAATGTTGGTTGGCTTACTTTGTGTGTTTGTGGAGCAGTAGCTGGACTGAGTGTCCGTGGCTACGAGACTGAGAAGTGGTTCTTATGTTGTGTGTCCAGGTTGGATACTGGCGTCATGAACCAGTAGTCCGTTCCCGTTTGGTGGTGGCGTTCCTTTTCGACTCATGCTTCGCCACTGGTTTTTGCTTGTGTGTAGTGATTTGCTGGTTGAGATTTGACCCGTTGTGGTTGTGATTCCGTGGTGGTAGGTACCTGTACCCTTCGTAGGTAGCTTTGTGTTGTGATACTTCGTGTACCAGCCTCTTCAGTTATTGAGGTGTGCTTGTGTTCCGTGGAGGTCGTGTGATGTGACCATTCGCTCCCTGTTTTACCCTTCTTGAGTAAGCATCAGCTTGTGGTTTAATGTGTGTTATGGATTGGCTTGCTGATGCCAGTCCTGTTACCTGCATAGGTAGGTGGTGGTTTGCCTGTGAGGCTTGTGGCCTAGGCATTTCAGTTGTTTGAGCAGACTAGTAGTACTGTGCTAGTCCTACTGTTTCCTCTTACTCTTCGAGGATTATGTTAGTTGGTGTGTTTATATTTAATTGAAGCTTATTATGTTTAATGTGAGCATGTTATAGTTTGGTTATCGGTGTAGCCAGTGAGACCCTTTGGGGTTGAGGTCTCTTCAGTTTCAGGTGTTGTTTTTAGGAGGTCCCTGTTGAGCTAGTGACTTGTTGAGGCTCACTCCCTTACAGTTCTTTTCAGGTGCTATCCGTGTGTGTGGCTTGCAATGGCGTTGTGGCAGACTCGTACCACCATCATTTGAGTCGTAGTTAGTGTTGTGTGAGCTTGTGCTCCCTCGGGGTATACCCCAGGCAGCTGTACTTTTCTCTTTGACATGTAATAATGTATTGGGACAAAGTAATTTGTTGTATGAAGCTATGAGCACATGTACTTTCTTGAGGCTTATACTCTTGTGATTGTCTTTTATATTCTTACTGGACACTTGTGTGAGCTATCCCTTGCGAGACTTGGGTCTGATCGCGGGAGGCGGACTTGGATATGGAGCTTTATTGGGCATAAATATCTATGGCCGTTACATAAAATGCCAACAATAATAAAATATCCATAAAAATAATACGTAAAATGTCAACAACAATACATAAAATGTTCCATAACATGAAAAGAAAACCATGAATTCTCTTCCTCATCCTCGTCCTCATCCTCGTCTCGTCCGACACCACTCGATGAAGGAACCTACAATAAATATATAACAATAATAAATTAAAATTAAATACTACTATAAGCAATAAAGTATTTACATTTTTAGATTTTATTTTTCTATATAATTAATTCACTTTTAAACTAAAGTAACTAGCCTAATGTGAATTCGAGCACCGAGCTCAAACCGGGCGTCCGATTTGAACTCCGTCAGTTTTCATAAGTCACATGCATCGCCCCGACCGTGTTGGAACAAATTGGAAGCCGATCGGATTAGTATTTCTAATTTTGGACCCTCAAACCTAGCTAAGTTCTTCCTTTTGAAACTAAACTAAACTAAACTAACTTGCTTAATGTGAAGTTGAGTGTCGAGCTCAAACTGGGAGTCCGATTTGAACTCCGTCAGTTTCAAAAATTCATAATTATCGCCCTGGCCGTGCTGGAACAAACCGGAGGTGAATCGGATTAGTATTCCTAATTTTGGACCCCTAAACTTAAGTTCTTCATTTTTAAACTAAACTAACTTGCTTAATGTGAATTTGAGTGCCAATCTCAATCCGGGAGTCTGATTTGAACTCCGTCAGTTTCCACAAGTCACACACATTGCCCCGACTATGCTGGAATAAATCGAAGGCTGATCAGATTAGTATTTATAATTTTAGACCCTCAAACCTGGTTAAATTCTTCCTTTTTAAACTAAACTAACTTGCTTAATGTGAATTTTAGTGTCAAGCTCAAACCGAGAGTCCGATTTGAACTCCGTCAGTTTCTACAAGTCTCAATCATCGCCCTGGCCATGCTGGAACAGACTAGAGGTCAATCAGATTAGTATTCCTAACTTTCGACCCACAAACTTAAGTTCTTCATTTTAAAACTAAACTGACTTGCTTAATGTGAATTTGAGCGCCGAGCTTAAACCGGGAGTCCGATTTGAACTCTGTCAGTTTTCACAAGTTGCACGCATTGCCTCGGCCGTACTGGAACAAACCAGAGGCCAATCAAATTAGTATTTCTAATTTTGGAGCCCCAAATCTAGTTAAGTTCTTCATTTTTAAAATAAACTAACTTGGTTAATGAGAATTTGAGTGTCGAGCTCAAACTGGGAGTCCGATTTGAACTCTGACAGTTTCCACAAGTCTCAATCATCGCCCTGGCCATGCTGGAACAAACTGGAGGACAATTGGATTAGTATTTCTAATTTTGGACACCCAAACCTAAGTTCTTCGTTTTTAAACTAAACTAACGTGCTTCATGTGAATTTAAGTGCTGAGCTCAAACCGGGAGTCCGATTTGAATTCCGTCAGTTTCCACAAGTCACACTCATTTCCCCGGCCGTGCTGGAACAAACTGGAGACCGATCGGATTAGTATTTCGAATTTTGGACCCCAAACCTAGCTAAGTTCATCCTTTTTAAACTAAACTAAACTAACATTTTTAATGTGAATTTGAGCGCCGAGCTCAAACTGGGAGTCTGATTTGAACTCCGTCAGTTTTCACAAGTCACAATCATCACCCTGGTCGTGCTGGAACAAACCAGAGGTCAATCGGATTAGTAATTCTAATTTTGGACCCCCAAACCTAAGTTCTTCATTTTTAAACTAAACTAACTTGCTTAATGTGAATTTGAGTGCCGAGCTCAAACTAGGAGTCCGATTTGAACTCTGTCAGTTTTCACAAGTCACACTCATTGCCCCGGCCGTGTCGGAACAAACTAGAGGTCGATCGGATTAGTATTTCTAATTTTGGACCCCCAAGCCTACGTTATTCATTTTTAAACTAAACTAACTTGCTTAATGTGAATTTGAGCGCCGATCTCAAACCGAGAGTCCGGTTTGAACTCCGTCAATTTCCACAAGTCACACTCATCTCCCTAGCCATCCTGGAACAAACCGGAGGCCAATCAGATTTGTATTTCTAATTTTGGACCCCCAAACCTAAGTTCTTCATTTTTAAACTAAACTAACTTGCTTAATGTGAATTTCTGTGCCGATTTCAAACCAGGAGGTCCGATTTGAACTCTGTCAGTTTTCATATGTTACACTCATCGCCCCGGCCGTATTGGAACAAACCGAAGGCCGATCGGATTAGTATTTCTAATTTTGGACCATCAAACCTAGCTAAGTTCTTCCTTTTGAAACTAAACTAAACTAAACTAACTTGCTTAGTGTGAATTTAAGTGCCGAGCTCAAATCGGGAGTCCGATTTGAACTCTGTCTGTTTCCACAAGTCACAATCATCGCCCTGGCTGTATTGGAACAAATGAGAGGCCAATCGGATTAGTATTTCTAATTTTGGACCCCCAAACCTAAGTTATTCATTTTTAAACTAAACTAACTTGCTTAATGTGAATTTGAGCGCCAAGCTCAAACCGGGAGTCTGATTTGAACTCCGTCAGTTTCCACAAGTCACACTTATCACCCTGGCCATGCTGGAACAAATCAGAGGCCGATCGGATTAGTATTTCTAATTTTGGACCTCCAAACCTAGGTTCTTTATTTTTAACCTAAACTTGGCTGTTAGAATAGTTCATTACCTAGTGCACTAATTTTGGATGTTGATCCGATAGTGATTAGAAAATTGACTGTTAGAATAGAGATATTAAAATAAAATCAACTTACTGACATGAGGGGCCCGTGTTGATGTCGATGGCACTGCTTGAAGAGGAATGCTGACTTGGGAGAGGGCCTGGAGATAGCCTGGGAGAGCTGGAGCTGGACAACGTTGGACACCTGCGTACGCATCGTGTGGACTAGACGATACTCCAAACGAGAGATCTCATCTCGAATGAAGCCCATCATCTCATTGGGAGAAGTACCTGGAGCACCAGGTGTGGTGAATGCACTAGTCACTTGTGAGCTTGAACTCGAGGCGCCAGATAACACCATGCTCGTGTTCATACTGTGCCCAAAACCATACACATGGCCTTTCTTTGGGGCACTAGATGCCGCAACCAATACCTCAGGATCTAACTGTGGCTACTCCTCCTCCCCGGCGTACTTCTCTATCATCTGCTAGCTATACGACTCCTGCAAAAAATAAAATTGACAATTTAATATTAATTTGTAATGAGAAAAATTAAATAGTGAATAGACTGTAAATACTTACCGCAACCTCCCTGGCTCTGTCGCTAACGTATTGATCTGTCCCTTTTTTCTTATGTGTCTTATCGAACACCTCCTGAAAGGTCGGAGGCCGTTTTAGCTCCTTTTCCTATATCACATAAAAACATTACATAAATGAGTACCTATATAAATAAAATATACCACAAATGGACATATGACTTACCAATCTAGACTGATGGGTCGCAAAGGAAACAGACCCACTTGTATGCTTATTGGCCTCAAGATTGGCAGCCCGATTCACTTTCATTGTTGTGAAGGTTTCTTGCCATCTCTCTGCGGCCCATATGTTGCACCGACTTTTCCAGTAGTCTCTCCTTATCCATGTCGGAGCGCGCTCCCTCCAAATAGTCGGGTCTAGACTTCGACAAACTATCTGTGCATTTTTCCTCGCATTATATAATAGATGTTTAAATTTTGATGGGACGGTGGTCGTTCATACTGATCGAGACCGTGCCTCGTCCGAAGGATGCGTAAATCGATGATTTCTCTATACAGATAAGAGTTAGTTTATTGAATGTAGGAGTAAGAAAAAAAATAGATTATAATAAGAAATTACATATCATGAACATCTGATACAACAACCCCTGGACGTCTATAAGGAAATCACTAAATCTATGAGTAGGCCAAGAAAATGTGCCTGAATTGATCTTGTGATGAATTGAGATGCTTGGGCAGGCTCTATTTTATCCCTGTAATTATGTAACTTGTTACAATAAATTTATGATCTAAATAACTGTCTTTAATAAAATATACATATAAATTTATTATGAACCCATTTATCCATACCTCCCATAGAGTGCCATCATAAAAACTGTCGCCCCCCTCCTATAGACTGACAACATCCTCTACCTTTGGCACCGTAGATGTGCTTGCCAAAAAAATTGGAGGTGCAGAAGCACTCGGTCCTGTACAAAAATTTGACAGACAAAAGCAATGTACAAGAATATAAATGTTAAATAATATAAATATGACTATATAAATACTTACAAATTTAAATATACATACCTGCTACCGTAGGAGGAGGCGTAAACTGACCTGAGCCTGTAAGAATTTTAATGGCATAAATAATACAAGTGAATTAATGCACAAAGAAACTACAACTTTAAATATACATACCTGTCATAAGGGTAGGAAACGTAGGAGGCGTGGAAGAACTCGATCCTATTAGAATGAGAAGGAAATAACAAAATATATTAGTAATATACAATTACTTACAACTTCAATTCAAGACTTACCTACTACCAGAGGAGGAGGCGTAGAAGGATCAGAAGCTGTAACAATTTAAATGGCATAAATAATATTTATAAATAATGCACAAAAAATATAACTTTAAATATACATACTGGCTACCGTAGGAGGAGGAGGTGTAAACTGACCTGAGCCTGTAAGAATTTTAATGACATAAATAATACAAGTGAATCAATGCACAAAGAAACTACAACTTTAAATATACATACCTGATGTCAAAGGAGGAGGCACAAAAGGACCAGAAGCTATAACAATTTAAATGACATAAATAATATGTAACTTTATTGAACAAAGAAAAACACAACTTTAAATATACATACCTGATGCCGTAGAGGAACCCCTCCCACTACTCAGCCTCCTCCCAGAACTGGAGTTCGATCGTGCTCCACGCACCATATCTTCATAAGGAACATCAACATTCATGTTCCTTAGTCAATTGCTTATATTGAAAGTGGGAAACTTTAAATATACTGAATGGATGTGAAAAAAAAATCTACCCATTTTTTAATAATATCCATTTCCTCCTAAGATGATGACGATATATCTAATTTAGCCCCATTTTCATCATCATCTTCACATTCATCACTGGTATATTCCTCCTCCTCATCAGAATCTTCACCAAACACCTGACCTACATCAATATTTGTTCACCTTCCACTACTCCCTTTTATCTCATGCGGATCGACTTCTTCGACCTCATTTCCTTTAGACAAGCAAATTGGCACTTCAGATTCGTCTACTCCAGTATGAGTTGTCAACTCTACATCATCAACCAAGTCTTCTTGAAAGAATTTGGCGTTGACCTCTTCAGGTGTCTGATCAGTCATGTTCAATTTATAATTAGAGAATAGTCCATACTTAACTCTGCAAACTGCCCACCAATCATTTCGTTCTTTGTTCGTAGATGATGGATAGCTTGTATAGTACACTTGCTGGGCTTGTGTGGCTAAAATGAACGGCTCATAAGTATTCAATTTGGACTTATGTTTAAACTTGACAATCCCATGTGTTGTGTCATTTCGAATGAAATTCGGATTAAACCAATGACACTTGAACAAGAATATATGATTGTCTTGTCCTAGATATTGCAACTGCAAGATCTCCTCTACAATACCACAGTAGTCATATTCATTTTCATTGTACGTACTTCCTTTAACACATATGCAAGTTCATGGTAGACTTACTCTGCCCATAGTCTTTTGTGTGAAATCTATACCCATTCACAATAAATGTAGGATAGTTCTGTGCGATTTTCGATGGGCCATAGGCTATCTGACAAACTCTTTCTTCAGTAATTAAACTTTGGTCAACCTACGTAGAGAGAAGATTAGTTAAAAAGTGAACATAACTTATCTTTCGTACTCTTTGAGCATGTACACATACGTGTTTTCTTAGCCATAAGGCTAATGACTTCTCTCGTTTTTTCAACCTCATAATCACTAAGATGTGGATTTCTTTGAATTATTTCTTAATCAAATTGTCTGCAATATGAATGGAAAACCACCTTCAATAGCTAGAAGAAGGGCAAAGAAGTTATATACACAATAAATTGTGAGTTCAGGACTTACTCAACAAACACTCAAGCTCAACACAATTTAAAAGAATATATATCTCTGCGGCGCATAACTCTCTATCATCAAGCATGCAAGTTAACGAACGTCCGAACTCACGTCCAGGACGATTAATATGGAGAGTTGATTTGAACACACAATTCCCCCCTATCATCATTACGTGGAGGTTGAATACGATGAGTTTGTATATCTGCTTCAAAGTACATCGAACAAAAGTTCGAGATTTCTTCCATAATGTATGCCTCGGCAATATAACCCTCCACTTTTGCTTTATTTTGGACTTTCATTTTGAGGTCATGCATACACCTACATCAACTATGTACAGACAAATGGCAAACATATCATACAGAAGGTGCAATTCTAAGAAGAAAAAAGTTAATATTCACATATACCTCTCAAATAGATACATCCATCTATATTGTACTGGCCCTCCGACTCTAGCTTCATATGATAGATGTATGAGCAAATGCTCCGTCGAATCGAAGAATGTAGGTAGAAATATCTTCTCCAACTTGCATACGATAGTGACCACATTCTGTTCGATGGTTTGCACATCCTCCCACCTGAGTTCTGATGCACACAAAATCGTGAAATATCGACTCAGCTCAGACAATGCTCCCCATAGAGGGTTCGACAACATGTCACGAAATGCAATAGGTAGCAACCTTTGCATGAACACATGACAGTCATGACTCTTCATTCCATATATTTTTCCATCAGTGATGTTGACACAATGAGCAATATTAGACACATAACCGTTAGGAAATCTCAATTGTTTTAGCCACTGGCACACTTCCTTTACTTGTCCACCTCCAAGCACATAAGCTGCTTTTAGTTTAATTGATTTCCCATTTACTTCAACAAGTTCTAACTTTGGACGTTTACAAAGCATGGACAAGTCCAAATGTGCATTCTCGTTATCCTTCGTTTTACCTTTTATGTCCATAACGGTGTTGAACACATTATCAAAGACATTCTTCTCAATATGCATCACGTCTAGATTATGCCGCACAAGAAGAGTTGACCAATAAGGTACCTCCCAAAAAATACTTCTCCTCAGTTGTGCTCCTTCCCAAAACCTGAAAGCTATCGTGTACTGCCCATTAGTTGTGTAATATCTGACAAATTTTCTACACGTGTTGCCATATGATGATCAGACAACCTCTCGATATAACTTCATCTTGTTCCATTCTGTTCTTTAGGAATGCATCTTTTTGTCTTCTGAAAAGGTGATCAGCTGCTAAAAATTGTTGAGCAACTACCCCTAAGATAATCATTTAAGATTTTAAATTATTATTATATCATGATTTTGCTATGACAAAACTTTTAAAAGACTTTCTACAAACTAAATGTATCAATTATATACCACAGAAAATAGTTTGGACAAACTCTATCTTGAAAATTTTTTAAGTCCACAGACTACTCTATGTATCACAATGAATCCGACTCTAGACTCCGACTTCTTTAGAATCGAAAAATTCTACACAAAATCATCTCGAAAATTTTCTAACTCCACACTACCACACTGAATCCGACTATCAACTCCGACTTCGTATAGTCGAATACATCAGAAATCTAACTCCCTAAATCTGACTCTATACAGTCGGATATTTCATTCTGGACTTCAATTCTCAAAAATCGAATTCTTCTGTATCCGACTTCTAAAGTTGAATTCTCTATCTTGTTTCTGTCTAAATCCATGGAAGTCGAATTATGACTTATTTCTAGCCGACTTTCTAAGTCGAATGATATAATCTCAATGCAACTTCTGATGAAGTCGAATCAGTCTATTCTCATGTTTCTGTCTCCGACTCCTAGAGTCGAAGTACACTCTTTTGAATCCGACTCCACTGACAAATCTTGTACTTGTAGTTTTTCTGTGCAAATAATATTTTATCAACTTATGAAATGTTGATTGCATATCATCTTATCTTCTTAATATGATTTCTGTCAGAACTTACATTGACTGAATATTTTCTCTATCTGTCAAATTATCATTATTTAATATATTCTGACATGATAAGACATATTATACTCAAAATACTCTTCTAATATTGTCTATGCATATAATTTATACATCTGCTCAAATTGATCCCTTGCTTCATGACAGTAGTCCGAATTTTCTACATTACAGAAGATATGTTGCATTTATTATTTTCAGACGCATGGCATCTGACAGAGGCTCACCTACCACCGTCAGAACATGTCCATACCTTCTGTTGCAAATTGTCTGTCCATCCTTTATTGGCCTGAAAGGCTATATGTCCGAGGTTTCTATACTTTTTATTTTTCTATGACTTACCTATCTCAAAAAGTATGGAGGTACCCTATCTTTTTGTCATGTCTTTGCTGCAGGATATTTATTAGACATGTTTTCAGCATGGGCTTCCTCAGAGTAATTAATTGGAAGTTAACCCTTTAGCTGTGAAGCTGCAAGTCTCATCTAAAGACATTAGAAAGAGACAAAGATAGAAGGACTTATGGACAACAACCTCAACCAGCATCCAAAGGATTAAAGGTGTCTCCTCAAACGACCAGATTCCCGACAATCATTTTTTTTTTAAACGGCTACATTCTTCTGAAGAATATAAAAAGAAGCCAAAGTTTGAAAGGAGAATATACATACACTTAAGGGATCTGAACACTTAGAAATTTCAGAGACAAGCTAGAAACTCCTTCAACTCTCAACTATCTTTTGCTAGCAAAAAGAGATCTCCACAAGCCTTCTTCCAAGCTACAAGATTGAGAGCTCCACATTCAGAAATTCTCCAAGCTCTCTCCTTTCTCATAGAAGTCTTGTTTCGGGTGGCACTTGTAATTGATATCTTTCTGTCCACCTCTATAGTTCTGAAAGGAGTCGAATTACAAGTCTTACTATTTTCTCCTTTCTGAATTCAGTGTGTTTGCTCATTCTTGAGGCAAACACACAAGAGTCTTTACATTTTGTTTCTGTGTAATCCTGCGGGAGGATTGTTCCTGATGTTCCCCTAAAGGTAGTCTTGTACCCCTGGTAAGGGAAGACTTGCTTGGGAGCAAGTGGGCTTGTAATACCTCTCAAGGGTGAGAGAAGTCCAAGTTCACTTGGCAGTTAGTGAAATCTCAAGTGGTTGGCTTGAGGATTGGATGTAGGACTTCCATGTGGGAAGGGCCGAACCAGGATAAAACTCTTTATGCACTTGTGTGATTGTTTCCACCAATTTACACTTGAATCACACACTACACTAAAATCTAACAGATTTGTTTAGTGCTGTTTAATTTTAGATAAAATTTTAAAAGCACAAGAAGTCCAATTCACCCCCCCCTCTAGGACATCATTAGTGCCATCTCGGTCCAATAAGTGGTATCAGAGCGAGGTCTTCTTAGAAGAATCTAAAGATTTGAGAAGAGATGGCAGCTGAAGCTCACAACTAAGAAGGCCAATCTGTTACAAGGCCACCATTCTTTGATGGTGGGGATTATCAGTATTGGAAGATGCGGATGGAGTGCTTCATTAGAGGCACAGATTTTGATCTGTGGCAGGTAATAGAACAAGGTGACTTCCAAATTATTTTTGAATCCACATCTGGTCTTTCCATAGCTGATGAAAGAAATATGTCTTTAAATTATAAGGCTAAAAATTATCTATGTTGTGCCCTCTCCAAAAGAGAATTTAACAGATTATCTGCTTGTAGAACTACAAAAGAAATGTGGGATAAACTACAAGTTACATATGAAGGAACCGATAGAGTTAAACAAACTAAAATAGACATTCTTATATCTCAATATGAACAATTTAAAATGCTTCCTAATGAAAACATCACTCAGATGTACAATCGTTTTTCAAACATAATAGTAGGTCTAAGCTCTCTAGGAAAGTTCTTACTAATGAAGAAATAGTAGGAAAAATCCTAAGATCTTTAACTAATGTTTGGACCCCTGAGGTCACTGCCATTGATGAAGCACATGATTTAACTCAACTCTTCATTGATAAGTTAATTGCATCCTTAATGGCTCATGCAATTAACATGCAAAGATTTTCTGAAAATTCTTCGAAAAAGAAAATGCCAAATGCTTTGAAGGTTGCAGATTCCTCTTCATCTGAAGACTCCAAGGAGAAATCAGATGACAGTGATGATGAGGCAATGTTGTCGAGGAAATTGGAAAGAATTCTTGCAAAGAAGAAGAAGTTAAGCTCCAAGAGATTTTTCAAGAAAGATAAGAAGAAGGAGCCAACCTGCTATGAATGTAATCAACCAGGACATTACGAATCTGAATGTCCTAAGCTGGAGAAGAAGGATCAAGCAGAAAGATCCGACAAGAAGAAAGGCAAAGAAAAGAAGTTCAAAAAATACAAGAAAAAGGCAATGACAACAGCATGGGATAATGATGAAGCCACCAGTTCAAACTCCTCAAGCTCAGAATCTGAAGAAGAAGAAAAGGCAAATCTAGCCCTCATGGCAGGACTAGATCAAGTAAATTGTGAAACATCGTTTACTTCTTGTTTTGAATATAATTCTGATAGTCTTGATGATGCTTTCAATGAGTTGTATGAAAAATACAAAACAATAGTCGAACAAATGAAGATAGTTAAGTTAAATTTGCTAAATCAAGAAAAAACTAATAGCTTTCTAAAAAATGAAGCAGAAAGGTTAGAACAAAGTCTAAGTGAAACTAAAAGAGCAAATGAACTATTGTGTGAGGACTTAAACAATAAAAACAGTACGATCATGGAAATAGAATCAAATTTAAAAGAACTTAAGGATGAAGAAAAATTAAAAGAAGAAAATAACTACCTAAGAGCTACTATAGAGAAAATCTCTAACTATAAAACATCCTTGTTTGTTAGATTAAAAGGCTCAAGGATAGGTAAGAAAAAATATGGAGTAGGATATACACCTCCTCATAATGAAGAAAATGTTGTGTATCCTGTAAAATATCCAACACCTCAATTTGTAAAAGAAAAAGGAATTAAAAATCCTAAAAATGTTAATCAGCATGTTTATAAAAAAAAATAGAAATTTAATAACACTACACACATTAAGAATGCTTTTGATCTATGTTGTAGTCACTGCAATCAATTAGGACACACTGTTAGCACATGCACAACCAGACATTTACGTTGGATTCCTAAGACTAACCATCAAGGACCCAAGAAAATTTGAGTACCAAAAGTTACAACTTAATTTTATTTGCAGGGTCGGCTAAGAGCATCCAAATGGTATTTGGATAGTAGGTGCTCAAGGCATATGACAGGTGATAGGAAGTTGTTTACAAATTTTAGAGAAGAAAGTGGTCAAGTCACTTGTGGAGATAATGGTAAAGGAAAGGTCTTAGGATGTGGAACAGTGGGCACTAAAGAAAAGAATTTGATAGAAGATTTCATGTATATAGAAGGATTGAAGCATAAGCTCATTATCATCAGTCAATTATGTGATAAGGGTCACTTAGTAAAATTTCATAATGATAAATATATTATTCAAAAGGATGGAAAAACTATGTTCGAAGCACAAAAAGTGAAGAATCTGTACACATTACATATGGCAGAATTAAAAGAAATAAATTTATGTCTTGCAACTACCAAGAGTGAAGAACCTGATTTGTGGCATAGAAGATTGGGGCATGCAAGCACTTCAGTGATCAAGAAATTGATTAAGCATGACCTAGTTGAAGGTCGTCCAAAAATGAAATTGAAGAAATCTGAAATATGTACAGCTTGTGCAAAAGGGAAGCAAACCAAGACTTCATTTCAGTCTAAAACAAATGTCACAACTTCCAAGCCTTTGGAGCTAATTCATATGGATTTGTTTGGACCTATAAGAACACTCAGTCTTGGAGGAAAGGTATATGGCTATGTAATAGTAGATGATTACTATAGATATACTTGGGTGTCTTTCTTAGAAGCAAAATCATAAACCTTTTCAGCTTTTCTGAAGTTCAGGAAAGTGGTACAAGAGAATCAGAAATTTCAGATTGTCAGTATTAGATATGATCATGGTGGAGAATTCAAGAATGAAGAGTTCATGAAGTTCTGTGAAGAGAATGTAATTGAACATAATTTTTCAGCACCAAGAACACCCCAATAGAATGGAGTAGCAGAAAGAAAGAATAGAACACTGCTAGATATGGCCAGAACTATGCTCACAGAATACAATTTGCCAAGATATTTCTGGGCAAAAGCAGTCAACACAGCCTGCTACATCATCAATAGGTGCATGATCAGACCAATTCTAAAAAAGACCCCATATGAGCTTTACAAAAAAAAGAAGCCCAACATCAGTCATCTTCGACCTTTGGTTGTAAGTGTTTCATTTTGAATAATGGTAAGGATAATTTAGGAAAGCTAGATGCTAAAAGTGATGAAGGATTTTTGTTAGGATATATTTCAAAACCTAGGGGAGATAATGTTTTTAATAGGATAACTTTAACCATAGAACAAACTGTGCATATATTATTTGATGAGACTAACCCTTCTATTCAAAGAATAGAAGAAGAAGATTGCGTTGAAGATTTGTGCATGGATCTGGAGAAAACATCTCTTGAAGATGAAGAAAAAGAAGAAGAAAAGGAAGATCCTCCACATGCTAAGTTCTCTATTTGTCCGTGCAAGGTGACTTCTCTCACTTGCATGGTAGCCTAGCATGGGTAGAAGAAACCCTAGCAGCAATGGGTTGGACTAAACTCTATCAGATTTCTGAATCCACTTTTGAGAATGCTCTCGAGGCCTTTTTTGTCTCCCTTCAAGTCTCCTCTGAAAGCTCAGTCATAGGATATGTAAAAGGCACAAAGGTCACAGTTTCTAAAGAGTTGTTAGTGGAACTGTTAGATTGTCCCAACTCCGAGCACAAGCTTAATGAAATTGTCCCCATGGATAAATAGAAAAGGGGCATCATTGGTAGCCCTGGGACAGTAAGTAAGAAAGGTCTGTTAGTTAATGAACTGCTTGTAGAGAAAAGAATCATCCACTCAGTCATCACCAATATTGTAACACCAAGGGTAGAGACCTATTCATCCATAACTGCCAGCGATGGTAGTCTGTTGTTTTGGGCCATCCAAAAGCATAGGGTCAACTTGCCAACAGTCATTTGGAAAAGATGATAGCATCAAAAAATGTGCAAGAGTCCCTTCCTTATGGACCTCTGCTCACTGTGATTTTTAAGAGATTTTTAGTTGATTTTAGCAATGAGATTTCTGTTGGAATTAAAGAAAAGATTGGCTTATCTACTTTGAGAAGAAGCCATTACACACTGGTGAACAGAAGTCAGAATTTGTGGTTGAAGGATTCTGTGCCCCAGTGCACTCATGAAGTTTTCCTTGATGAGGCACAAGATTCCTCATCCCTTCCAGCAGGTCTGCAAGGACAAGAAGCTAGAGAAGAAATAGAGGAGGAGCCTCTATTCAAGCACAACAAGAAGAGCAACAGGAAGAAGAGCATCAAGAACAATTTCATCAAGAGTATGTTCCTGCCACATCTCCAAGATAAGATGCACCTGAAGAGACCATCAATCAAGTGCTAAGAGATTTAAGAGGAAAAGGAGTAGCACAAGAACAAGATAACACTTCCAGATCTACTCCTATAGAGCAAGAATTTGAAGAAAGGTAGCACCATTCCTCCCCTTCTCAGTTTGAGACCCGGCCAAGATCTTAGGGGGAGAGTAGAAATAGTATGAATACTATATTAGATTTACTGACAAAGCAATAGGAGAGCTTGTCAGTCTTACATATGCAAGTGGATTTTGTGGATGCCAAGTTTGATGTTATGGCTGATGAAGTCCGACAAATGAAGGACCTTTTACTTCAGTTAGTGTGCCAACAGGGCACTAAGCAGCCATCTGCACCCTCATCCACCCATGAAGAAGAGTAGCAGTCAGCACAACAATTTGACCAAGAGCCGCAGGAAGAGCAAAAGCATCAGCAGCAGTAGCAAGAGCAAGAGCAGCAGCAACAGCCTGAGCAGCAGTTAGAACAGCAGCAACAGAAGCAAGAGCAAGAGCCAGAGGAAGATTTGCCCCCAGTGGCAATTGTGGAAGTTCAGCAGAAGGATGAGCAGCAGCAGCAATTAGTGCCAGAGCAGTCTTCAGCAGCAGTAGTAGAGGAAGTTGAGCAGTAGCAGCAGTCTCCTAAGAAATCTAGCCCTAAAAGACTTCTAGAGTCTCAGGATTCAGATATTGATGTTAGGTCCAAGGTCAAGACCTTTAAGAGGAAGGTGAAGAGAAGACTCCATAAAAATGGTCATCCTCTGTCCTCCTCTCCTCCACCTGAACCAACTCATCTTGCTCCTACCACTACCACTAATCCTGCTCCTACCACTACCACTGATCCTGGTCCCTCTCAATCAAATTAACACCCTACATCCTCATCTCATCCTATTGCACTCACTGCTCCTACTCCTTCCATTGATGAACAACCTCCACCTTTACCTCATCTGATCCTCCTCCCTCTCATTTATTCCATAGGATCAGCCAATTGCCTCTGACAAGGTGACATTCAAAATTTATCCCTTGAAATACCAATTTGAACAATCCAGGGCAATCATACCCACTCTCCACACCCAACCTCCTCATTTATTTTCTTGTCTTCCTACTGCCTCCACATCTGTAGCAGGAAAATCCACCCTCTCCTTATCAGAAATAATTCCCAGCATACAACTTTCATCAAAAAGTGGGCACTTGTTGAAAGACAATCTTGCCAAACTTCTTCCTCCATTCTGGTATGCATTCATCTACCACTCAGAACACCATATGAACCTATTCAGGGAATTCCTGTCCATCAGGGCATTCCTTGAGGTTCATGAAATGCCAGGTTTCACCTTTGAAGACTGGCTTCCTACTCTCATCCATTCCACCCAAGTAGTTCTATCTGATCTCTAGCTTATTTCTTTAAAATGCCACAATCTCTCTCCAAAAAAGTTTTTTGAACTTTACCGTAGAGAAGCCACCAGGTACCAGTAGGCCCAAACCAGGAACCAGTTTATGGATGTTCATCTCCACCTAAATCATAGGTTCTATGACTTGTTTGGAATTCTCATTAGAGACTCTCAGGAGAAGTACACCAAGATGAAGCAATTCAATTTTGCCAGATTCAAATTAGGACTGCCTGATGTCAGTAAAGGTCAATGGGAACACATCCTTAGAGGTTAGAGATAGATTTCTCCCTACATGACAGTTGGCTTAACTTCTGTTTTGTATCCGTCCTTATATGGAGCCATCTCTGCTAGAAAAGATTTTGCTCAGCTAGTTTTTAACAGGCACATCCGGATAGCCGCCAGGTTCAAGATCAAGTACAAATTGAAACTATCCTTCCATAGATTTGCCTTATGCAAGCTCCTAAGCTTTCCCAGCATATGATAGATTTCCAACTTTGTCTTGCTGAGTCAGAAAGGTTTACAGAAGATCAATGGGCAGTAGCTTATCCTGAGGATCATGCAGATTGTGAGAAACTGAAAATTTCTGTCAATGAGTATCTCTACAAAAGATATCACGATCTGTGGAAATCCATTGCTCATAAATGGCAAGAGAGATATTTGATTTACTATCAGGCCAAGGAAGCAGCAATCTCTCAAGGCTTGCACTAGAACATTACCATTCATGACTTCCTTCATCTAGCAGCCCATAGGAAGTTTGTTCCACTTAGAGTTCTTTTGTGCAGGAGTGTCTGTTATAAAAAACTCTTTTAGTTCCACAAAAGACATGTAAAATCTTACAGGAAACTCCCTGCTATAGGCCCCAACTATAAGATTGATCCCAGTCTGTTTGAGAACTTCTTCCCTGACAATGAGAATAAGCTGTGGGACCAAGCTCTTTATCCAGATCTTAGACCCTATTACGTACCTGCATCTTTAGGTTTCTGAATGCAATCTATGTGTTGGTTTCTCCATTTGTTGTCTCACCTTTTATGTTAATGCCACAAAGGGGAGAAAGAAGTAAGAAACAAATCACTAAAATCTTCAGGAGATTATATGTTTGAAGTTTTAATTTGTTTTTTCACTGCCTATTTAAAGTTTTGTCATTAACAAAAAAGGGGAGAATTGTTGAGCAACTACCCCTAAGATAATCATTTAAGATTTTAAATTATTATTATATCATGATTTTGCTATGACAAAAATTTTAAAATACTTTCTACAAATTAAATGTATCAATTATATAACACAGAAAATAGTTTGGACAAACTCTATCTCAAAAATTTTCTAAGTCCACAGACTACTCTATGTATCACAATGAATCCGACTGTGGACTCCGACTTATTTAGAATCGAAAATTCTACACAAAAATCATCTCGAAAATTTTCTAAGTCTAGACTACCACACTAAATCCAACTATCAACTCCGACTTCATATAGTCGAATACTTCAGAAATCTAACTCCTCTAAATCTGACTCTATACAGTCGGGTATTTCATTCTGGACTTCAATTCTCAGAAATCGAATTCTTCTATATCCGACTTCTAAAGTCAAATTCTCTATCTTGTTTCTGTCTAAATCCATGGAAGTTGAATTATGACTTATTTCTAACCGACTTTCTAAGTCGAATGATATAATCTCAATGCAACTTCTGATGAAGTCGAATCAGTCTATTCTCATGTTTCTATCTCCGACTCCTAGAGTCGAAGTACACTCTTTTAAATCCGACTCCACTGACAAGTCATGTACTTGTAGTTTTTCTGTGAAAATAATATTTTATCAACTTATGAAATGTTGATTGCATATCATCTTATCTTCTTAATATGATTTCAGTCAGAACTTTCATTGACTGAATATTTTCTCTGTTTGTCAAATTATCATTCTTTAATATATTTTGACATGATAAGACATATTATACTCAAAATACTCTTCTAAAATTGTCTATGTATATATTTAACATTTGTTCAAATTGATCCCTTACTTCATGACAGTAGTCCGGATTTTCTACATTGCAGAAGATATGTTGCATTTATTATTTTCAGACGCACGGCATCTGAAAGAGGCTCACCTACCACTGTCAGAATATGTCCATACCTTCTGTTGTAAATGTCTGTCTATCCTTTATTGGCCTGAAAGGCTATATGTTCGAGGTTTCTATACTTTTTATTTTTCTATGACTTACCTACCTCAAAAAGTATGGAGGTACCCTGTCTTTTTGTCATGTCTTTGCTACAGGATATTTATTAGACATGTTTTCAGCATGGGCTTTCTCAGAGTAATTAATTGGAAGTTGACCCCTTAGCTGTGAAGCTGCAAGTCTCATCTAAATACATTGGAAAGAGACAAAGACAGAAGGACTAATGGACAACAACCTCAACCAGCATCTAAAGGATTAAAGGTCTCTCCTCAAACGGCCAGATTCCCAACAACCATTTTTTTTTAAACGGCTACATTCTTCTGAAGAATATAAAAAGAAGCCAAAGTTTGAAAAGAGAATATACATACACTTAAGGGATCTGAATACTTAGAAATTTCAGAGACCAGCTAGCAACTCCTTCAACTCTCAACTATCTTCTGCTAGCAAAAAGAGATCTCTACAAGCCTTTTTCCCAGCTACAAGATTGAGAGCTCCACATTCAGAAATTCTCCAAGCTCTCTCCTTTCTCACAGAAGTCTTGTTTTGGGTGGCACTTGTAATTGATATCTTTCTGTCCACCTCTATAGTTCTGAAAGGAGTCGAATTACAAGTCTTACTGTTTTCTCTTTTCTGAATTCAGTGTGTTTGCTCATTCTTGAGGCAAACACACAAGAGTCTTTACATTTTGTTTCCGTGTAATCCTGCTGGAGGATTGTTCCTACTGTTCCCCTCTTGTGTAGGGAAGACCTTGTAAAAGGTAGTCTTGTACCCCTGGTAAGGGAAGACTTGCTTGGGAGCAAGTGGGCTTGTAATACCTCTCAAGGGTGAGAGAAGGCCAAGTTCTCTTGGCAGTTAGTGAAATCTCAAGTGGTTGGCTTAAGGACTGGACGTAGGACTTCCATGTGGGAAGGGTCGAGCCAGGATAAAACTATTTGTGCACTTGTGTGATTGTTTCCGCCAATTTACACTTGAATCACACACTACACTAAAATGTAACAGATTTGTTTAGTGCTGTTTAATTTCAGATAAAATTTTAAAAGCACAAGAAGTCCTATTCACCCCCCCTCTAAGACATCATTAGTGCCATCTCAGTCCAACAAAAATTGCCGATGGCAATCAAACCACCATGACTTCCCACCATGTTTAAGTACAAATGATTTGTTATTATCCATACAATAAGGACATGCTAGCCTCCCATGTGTGCTTCAACCAGATAGCATTCCATATGCAGAAAAATCACTTATCGTCCACATCAATGCTGCCCTCGTGGTGAAATTTTACTTTCTAGATGCATCATAAGTGTTGACCCCCTCAGTCCATAATAATTTCAATTCATCAATCAATGGTCTGAGATCGATGTCCATACTTTTTGTAGGACTTTTAGGACCAAGAATCAATAAAGACAGGAACAAATTCTCTCGCTTCATTCACATGCTCAGAGGAAGGTTGTATGGTGTCACGAACAATGGCCAACTGGTGTAGGAAGTCACTGAACCTCCAAATGGATTGAATCCGTCAGTGCATAAACCAAGCCTCACATTACGTGACTCCCTTGAGAAGATAGGATGAGCGTGGTTGAAATGAGTCCAAGCTTCACCATCTGCAGGATGACTCATAATATCCTCGTCACGACGTACTCTTTCTGCATTCCACCTCATATGTCGAGCTGTATTTAAAGACATATACATCCACTACTGTCTGGGTGTGAGGGGAAAATATCGCAATGACGCATAAGGTATATCCTTTCCCCTAGAATTGGCCCCTCTTTAAGTTAAACCTATCATGATGGCAAATAGAACATGATACCTTATCTGCATCCTCTTTGTGATACATCATACAATGATTAGGACATGCATCTATTTTCACATATCCAAGTCCTAACTCATTGACCATCTACTTGGCACGATAAAAATTTGGAGGCAACTTCTCATCTCGAGGTAACATGCTCTTAATGATGACGACGAGACGATCAAAACAACTCTCACTTATATAAAATTCAAATTCAATTTCAGTAACTGTGACACCACTAACAACCGAGTGTGTTTTTAACAACCATCCCACAACGGCTCATCAGCATCCTTAAGTAACTGATAAAATCATTCGGCTCCCTTATTCGGCTCTTCTTCAGTGTATACAGGATCCTCATGTACATTGAATGTGAGACCAGAAACATCTACAACCATATCCATATATGTACTTGTGCCTTCCACATTACTAAGCTCGTGCGACCAGAGCTCCTCACCATGACATGTCTAATTCATATAACCTTCAACAAACCCTTTTCTGTATAAATGACATTTAACCTCCCATAGTGAATTTCACTTCACATTTTTATAAATCATACAAGGACATTGGATGCAGCCTTCGCTGTCTACTGCTGCATTTGGATTCCCCAATGCAAACTGAATGAAAGTCTCAACTCCGGCCCTAAACTCCACAGACACCACATGATCAACTATTCTACGATACATCCATGAACGGTCTAAAGCCATTTTTCCCCTATGTTCAACCAATATTAGTAGACAAATAACATTAAAATTCAAACTCAGAAAAGAAAAAAAAATCTGACCATTTTCACACATCGTTTGACGTAACCGAAATGAATAGGAAGATTATATTATTTAGATTATCACTTTTTACCCATCTGTGAATATTTAATCGCACTCAGATGACCATTTACTATGTGTTTGTATAATTTGCTAAAAATTTCAATAGCATCTCCCTACACCTCTCCGATATACCAAAAATATTTATTAATTAAGATATTTTCTTAAACACTTAGTAATAAGTAGTTAAGAAAATATTCTAAATCAATAAAGGTATATTAGAGAGGAGTGAGTAGACGCACCCGAAATTTTTAACAAACAGTACAAACACATAGTAAATGACCACCTAACTGCAATCAAACATTCACAGACTGTCCAAAATGGAACAATTCAAGACCTTGAGTTAGATATACATGTTCTCATCATTAAAAATGAGAACGTGCATATCAATCCAAAGTCTTGAATGGGAAGGTTCATTGACACGGGCTTAACACGCTCTCGTGAGGTGTGTGTAGTGTTAAATTGTTATGCATGCATAGATCAAATTTAAATACCACATAAATATGAAAGGAAAATGAAAACAAAATCATACGTGTGAACAAGTGCAATAGTAAATCATATTCACACATATATGTAAATGAATTGCAATAAAGTAAGAAGTGAATACTAATCACTAAATTGAAAGTAAACAATTAAAAGCAATCCATATAATAGTGTTTTATAGAATTAAGTTCGAATCAAGGATCTAATGTCTATCTCTTTCCTTCTTTTTGGAAAAAAAATAGAGAACAAAGGAGAGGGAGATGAAGACATCGAAGTGTCAAAAACTAGTCTGTTTAGAAATTGCCCACGTATATACGTGAGGCAAAACAGAGTCCGACTCCTAACAGACGAGAGGGGAAGTCCCACTGTGACTACTCCCCATCCGAGTTGACCTAGTCAACCTTACATACACTAGACCCATTAATGTTTCGGGATCGGGTCGTATCCCATCATGAGTTGTTTGCATAAACTGATCATTTATCGCATAGTTTAAGAACTTTTCAAAAAGACTGTACATCCCAATTAATTGGATTATTGTATTTATTGAAAACTGTAAATTTTTTTTAAAAAACTATCAAATTGAGCATTAAATTTTAGTTGACATTGAATTAAAGTTATTTAAAAATAAAATAAGAAAGTTTACACCCCGCAAAGGGTGCACCAAGGAAAAAGTCAATTGTTCAAAGCCAACTTACCAACAATTATATGGTGACTGTGTTGAATGACCAAATATAATACTTTTGGATCACCTAACTCACTAGTTTTCCTGAACCACCCTAGTAAAAAAAAAGATGTACAAATAAAGGGGATCGGCTAGAGAAAAAGTTAGCTCTTAGTAGCCTTCAACTTATCCATCTCGTACTTACTTCTCCGCCTTGTATTCCTTTTTTGCCTCTTGTCATTTCTAATTTGACCATGGGAGGATCAATTTTGGGAATCATATTCTAGATTTGGCTTCTATGTAGGTCCTATCGAGGGGACGACTTTGTTCCCTACCTTCCAAGCTTTACCACATCTCGAGCAACACCTCTCCCTAGTAACTTTGAAGCCAGATGTCTTAACCCTTGGCGGCCCTCGTGAGCTCGGCTTCAACACTGTATATACTCTTGAATTATCAATTGTGATAAAATGTTCATGAAAAAAAATATCGTGGTGGCTTTCATTTATTTTTTGACAAAAATATATTTTGTCTCTTATGTATCCCGAGCGCGCGTGCAGAAATAAGCTCATCAGCTCATCACTATTTGTACACTAGTAGTATTAATACTCTAGATAAAATGAGCAGCATCTAATTAATATTTCTAGTACCTCTTTGCTAACATGATCTCTTCCATTCTTATCGAGCTTTATTATATCTTAATTGAAACATATGGATGTGTGCAAGTCTATCTTTCACATTAAAGTGTATGTTAATCTAATTTTTAGTATAATTTTTTTGAAAGGAAAAAAAGTGGTTGTGGTTAACCAACGCTACTCAGCCAATTTCTTTTGAGTTACCCTAACTATTTTATACCCCTTCGTAATCCACCATAACCAAAAAATTCTATGCCACTAAAGTGGTATGTATATAACTAGTGGCATGGTAGAGGGGAAGAGAGCAAAGTGCTAGGAGCTAGAGACGAGGTGGTAGAATATGGGAAGCGAGGCATGTGAACATGTGGTTAGAAGTTACAAATCATGAGTTCAACCATGTATGTGTACAACATCGACTCAATTAGTCATTCAATGGGACCTCACATGTATGTCTAGGTGAGACATCATCCAAATATTTTCTTAATAATAAAAAGATGACTATATATATCTTATATATATATATATATATATATGATCCATGGATGATGATATTGTTGAAGAAAAAAGCTAAGAAACATCCAACTTTTGCTTTCTAACTAGATTAATGTTGTAGAAGGAAGGATGATGATATTGTTGAAGAAACAAGCTGAGAAAACATCCAACTTTTGCTTTCTAACTAGATTAATGTAGTAGAAGGAACTTAATTGCGTCATGAACGCTTTGAAAAAGGTTCAACAAATCTTATAGATCATATGTCATCTACCTAAATTAATTTGGAAATGTTAGATCAGATATTTGGTGATGGCAAAGCTAGAAGGGGGGGTTGACTACGTCCACCCCTCACACAGTGAGGACACAATACTCAAAGATGAATACAGCACACATACACTTGAGCACGAAGACTCAATCACACACACACACGCTAGATCAGTCCACAATAGATCAGATCCTCTACCTTGATCTGATCAACATACCACACACACACAAAATTGCTTATTAAGCAAGTTCAACCCTACAATCACACACACGCACATTGTCTAAGGCAAACACACACTCAAAACATCCACACACACGTGGATCAAGCACAAGGGATGCTTAAACCACTGCGACACACACAGATTAATAGAAAATAGAGAAAACGAAGAGTTCTGAGTTGAAATATCAAATCCAGAGGTGAACTCTTCGATGTGGTCGTCCAGAAGCACTTCAGGCTTCGTGTTGATGATGATCAGATGATGTAGACGAAGCTTGATTCGTGGACAAACCGACTTCAACTCCTCGTTCTCAATGGTCTTCCTGGAGTAGCAGGAGGGTTGAAGCAGAGTAGCAGAGAAAGAGCCTTTCTTCTAGGTCTTTTCTTAGGGTTTTGATATGGAGGCTCCTTGCTGTGAAAATACCTATATATAATCTATATATTGTGGTGTCCAAGTATGGAGAGTTGTGCTTAAAGGAAACACCCCAATATAGATCATATTCTTATCACATTTCTGACTTATCCATGCATATGTCGACAGGTGCTTCATAGCTATCGACAAGTACTGCTGACATCTGGTTTCCAAAACCATGTTGTTGCTGGAAAACTGGATCTGTCGATAGGCGATTTTGGTGTTGTCGACAGGCAACCTATATCTGTCGACAGGCACACTCCAGCTGTCGACAATTATTGCTTTTTAAGTGCTCCCAGAAGCTTGATTGTTCTATCTGTCGACACATGCCTTGGGGTCTGTCGACAAGTGAGCACTTGTTGTGTTTTTCTAGTCTTTTGCACTTGACTTTGGTTGTTTGTGTTGTGTATTCATTCACACCTTCATGAAAAACATTCCAAATGAGATATAATGAATACAAGGATAGTCATAAAAGCATGTTTCATTTGTGCATTTCTTCCATATCTTGAACATGTCAATCATTGTTTACAACATCAATGCAATATCAATTAAGTCATTCATCATCAAAAATATTAAGCACAATCATCATACACATGTGAACTCAACATTCTCAGCACAATCATCATACACCTGGGAACTCAACATTCTCCCCCTTTTGATGATGACAAAATTACAATTGTTTCTCCCCCTTCTGACAACATTCAAAAAGATAGTTCATGCATGAATGGACAGAATAAGCAAGTATTGTTTTTTCATTTATTTGAGCGAGAATTACACAGTTCAAAATGAGATCCATTACATGACACAAAAGCAAAAAGGAAATGACATAAGTGACTAACCCATGACCCAAACTAATAAAGAAACTACATGACCCCATATTAACCTAGACATGCTAAGCATCGTCATTCCCAGGAACAGTGGATGACGGAAGTCATGAAACTCCTTAGTGAGATGATCAGAAATGAATGGGGAATGGTGTTCAAATGGCATTTTAAGGTTGAGAACTGGTACATACCCATTACAAAGTGTCATACACACTAGTGTTAAGACATTTACATGTTCTACAATGGTTAGAGATAACCCTGGAACCTAAAGTGTAACATTTAGAATACATCGTTCAAAAACATGAAAATAAGATACCCCTTTCAATAAAACCATTGTAGAAAAGCATATTCCTTCGTGGTGATGTTTAGTTGGTTAGGAAGATAATGTTTTCATTTAGCAATTAACAATACACAACAGTTGTCCTTGATTTTAAGAGCATGGAGGCTTCACTCTATTTCTTGCATTTGAACTAACATTTTAAGTTGATTTGGGAGAAGTGGTAATAAGGTTCACTTTCACCTTTTGACGTGAAGGTAGACATTTGTGATGCCCATACCCCCAGTTACTCAGTATAGGTGACCATCATACCATTGTGCAAAGATAATAAAATGACTTTTTGATGCGAAGACAAACATTTGTGATGCCCATGTCCCCGGTTACTCAGTGATTCTTATCATTGCTCTGCCTTTTCCCATTTCAAATTTGTTTTGTATTTGAATTTTCATGAATTTGGATAGGTAGCTTTTCTCCCTTTTATTTGTTGTTAAAATCAGTTCAAAATGTATCTAAGGTTAAAAGCCAATGAAAGACATGAATTTCAAGAACCTTCTTACTTGTCCATCCATTCCAGAAAAATGATTATCCACAAGGGAGTTATTCATGTGAGTTAGGTTAAAGCCCTTAGATTTGTTCAATGTATTCTAGATGACACAACCTAGACTCATACACAGAATATTATTTCAAGATCATTGTGATTTAATCAATTTCTTTGATACTATGTGAGTATGAAAGGTTGTAACTTAGTATAAATGCCCAATTCTCCCCTTGACAAAGAGTTATGAACATGCTCATTGAGAAATGATGAGGAAAGATGAGGAATTCACAGAAAAAGTGTGCCTGTCGACAGTAGAAAGGGGGCTGTCGACAGCTACTAGGAGACAGAAGAAATGTGGTTCTGGGAGAGGCCAGCTGTCGACAGCAAGAATGGGGCTGTCGACACCTACTGAATTACTTCAGAAACTGGGTTCTGGGAAGGATGGTCTGTCGACAGTTGATGGTCTGGCTATCGACAGCTACTTGAAAAACCAGTTTTAAGGCATTGAATTGAGAGAGATGTGGACCATATGATTGAGAGATCATGACACAATGAATGTGAAGGGTATCCCTAAAAAATTCACTCACCAGCCTTAACTTGCTCCCCCATAGTGTGTGCATGTGATGACTCATCATTCAAGCAATTCAATCAATGATATGCATAATCATGCCAAGTAGTTGCATACAAAAAGACATCCATAAGCATGAAAGCACCAACATTCATTCTTTTAAAGAGATACATGTGGCAAGATTGATGGTGAAAGAATGTCCCTCAAACAACTCCACTCAAAAACTCTTTTTGACTTGCTCTCCCCATAATATATGCATGGTATTGAAATGAACATTCAGGCAATTCACACATATTCATGTCAAGCATTTGCACAAAGAGAGTATAACATGATCAATTGAAGTTTTTGAGATTATGAATTTTTTCTTGATATCTTATGTAGTAGAAGACTAACGATACTTGGCGGAAATATTTCTCACGCATAATGATAGTTTCCAGACAGCCTAACTTGTCCTTCCACATTTCACCATTTGATTTACCAAATAGTCACTACATAAAAGATCAATTTCAATGAATTTTAAAGAACATTTTTGTACTTTTTCAAATTTACTCCCCTTAACATGTGTATGAACTGAGAAGAGTTGACAAGCAATTCATTATTATGCACACAGAATCATGGACACAGTTAAGCAAGCATGATAGTACAAATATGATTCGATTGTTAAGAGGTATTGTCATTTGGGGATAGGATCAAACACATTTCCATTGCTTAGATAAATTAAAATTCTATTTCAATTCCAGCAATTCAAATCTGAAGTGATAAGAAAATTTACCTGAACATCTTCAATCACAGTCTCAAAATTTTACCTTGTTCTCCAATCATTTCTTGCCTTGCACAGCCAATGTCATGAATCATTTACACTGTATGGCTGCAAGACATCTCAGCTTGTTGATCAAGCTGGTTTGGGACCTACACTTGCTTGGGTCCTGTAATGACATTAATTGTAGGATTCAACAATGATTTCAGAATCCAAATGATTTTATTTTAGGAATAGATGTATTTCATTCATTAATGGAACTATGAGCAGCATTAGTTCCATACTCTTCTTTAGTCTTGTTCATATACTATGTTTTCATTAAATATTTTGTTTTTAGGACTTTTAGCATGAAGAACAGAACACTTATTTTGTCCAGCAATCATGTTCTTATGTACATAGAATTTCTGAGTATTTTCAGCATGAACATGATTTTTATTCTTATGTACATGGGCATGTGTATGAACATGGGTCTTGGGAACATGCACAAGATGATCATTTATATGCCAACAGTCCCTAGAGATATGACCATGTTTATGACATGTAAAGCATTGGACAGACTTGGCATATTTATGAAAGTGTTGACCTTTATTCCAGCAGAATTTGGCAAGGTGACCAGGTCTATTGCAATTAAAGCAAACGAGTTGAATATTTACATAGAGCTTACATAGTATAGTGCATTTGTTGGAATCTCTGAGATCCTCTAAAGTACCTTTGTTTATCCTTGGGTTGAAAAGGAGGAGGTGGTACCCTTTGGTAGCTCTTGACATGATGTGGAGATGGAGATTGTCATGGAGCTTTTTGAGCTATTGGAGGAGGTGTTGAAACCTTGTAGAATCTTGTTTTCTTTTCCATTTTCTTTTTCTGGTTCTCAGTTGAAACATGATTCTTCCTATTTGCAGCATTTTTGTTCAATTTATCATTTTGTTTTTGAACATTTTTCTGAACATGAATCTTAACAAGTTTTTCTTTAGGTGAAACAAAATTCTTGTTCTTAGAGACATTGACAAATGAGGTCTTTGTTTTGTTTTCAAAATCCTTTTTGTTCAAGGGGTTAAATACTAAACAATCCTTTTGAAAATTGACTTTTATTCCAAGAAGATTATCCAAATTTTGTGTTCCTTGAACAAACTTAGATAAGGCAGATTTTAAACTCTCAACAGTTTTATTCAATTCAGAAATCTTCTTTCTTTTCAGATTTTTGATTTTGTTTAACAACCACTTCAAGTTCACTTGTCAATTTTCCTTTTTTAGCTTTTAATGATCAGTTTCTTTTTCTAAAGTTTGAAGTCGATTTGTCATCACATCTACACCTTTTTCATTTTGTTCCTTTGAATTTCACTTTTAACAATTTGATTTTCTAAGTCAACAATTTTCTTTTAGAATTGTTATATTCATCATTTAATGGTCTGTCATGATACAAGCATTCATCTTCTTTCTAAGATGATTATGTTCCTCAACCAATTGGTTGCATTTTACTTTTATTTGATGATCATGAGCCATGTTGGAGATTTGTTTATTCATTGATCATTATCAATTTTGAGATTCTCATTATGATCAATCAATTTTTTTTTTTCATTTTTCAAATCAGATTTTCAGATTCAACCTGATCATGGTCCTTCTTTCAATTTAGAAAGCTTGTTTCATAGTTTCTGAGTTTATTTTCCAATTTTTTCTCCATTCTTCAATTTTTCATTTTCTTCATAAATGCTTGAGCATTATTAATCTCATTTCATTCTTATCCAATTTTTCTTTTAGCTTCTTGTTTTCAGATGTTACCTCTTAATTGATTGGACAAGTGCTCATAGCATTCTATCAATTCAGCATAGGATATATCATTCTCTGAATCAGAGTTAGACAATGATCTATCTCATGTCTGAATCAGATTACACCTGACCCTTGATAGTTTTCTTGACTTCTCTAACAGATATGATCCTTTAGATTTGTCTGAACTAGGATAACCTTTGAGCTGCCATGAGCCATGTAGCATTTTTCTTTGATTTCCTTTCCAATCATGCTTGTCTTTTCATAGAGGAGTCCAGCATATCTCAACATTGTCATCAAACTCAATGATCATAGGTCTATTAATGATACTTGAGAACTTAGCCATATTTTTTAGTATGTTCCAGATGATTAGACAATCAAAGAATATGATCAGATTAAAACAATCAATCAGTTCAAACAGATCAAATGATGCTCCAAAAGATCAATGAAAAGCAATCACATCAGATTGGAATCAGATATTAACTCGCTCTGATAATTGTAAGGATCAGAACGATTAAGCACACAAAAACAAATCTGCCAATCACAACTGATGAACTGAAAACCCGCTCTGATACCATTGTTAGGATCGGATATTCAGTGATGGCAAAGCTAGAAGGGGGGGGGGGTTGAATAGATTTGCAGCGGAACTTAAGCATTTAAAAATTACTTCGAATAATGAATCTACTCAATTAAACCCCCACTGATTTGATGTGATTCAGTGCACAAAGTGTGTGAGACAATTGAACATCAGATTATGTGACTAGTGTGTGAATGTTTCAGAGTTAATCGAACCCCTATGCATGCATCTAACGATGAGACAATATCAACCATTGCACAGAGATTTTTAGGTGGTTCGGAAATCACACCACGTGAACTCCTACGTCCACCCTCATACAGTGAGGACACACTACTCAAAGATGAGTAGAGCACACACACACTTGAGCATGACGACTCAATCACACACACACACACGCTAAATCAAGTCCACAATAGATCAGATCCTCTAGCCTTGATCTGATCAACACACCACACACACAGAAAAACTACTTATTAAGTGAGTTCAACCCTACAATCACACACACGGACGTTGTCTAAGGCAAACACACACTCAGAACATCCACATACATGTGGATCAAGCACAAGGGATGCTTAAACCACTGTCACACACACAGATTAATAAAAAAAGAGAAAAAGAAGAGTTCTGAGTTGAAAGATCAAATCCAGAAGTGAACTCTTCGATGTGGTCGTCCAGAAGAACTTCAGGCTTCTTGTTGATGATGATCAAATAATGTAGACGAAGCTTGATTCGTGGACAAACCAACTTCAACTCCTCGTTCTCAAAGGATCTTCCTGGAGTAGCAGAAGGGTTGAAGCAGAGTAGCAGAGAAAGAGCCTTTCTTCTTGGTCTTTGCTTAGGGTTTTGATATAGAGGCTCCTTGCTGCGAAAATACCTCTATATAATCTATATATAGTGGTGTCCAAGTATGGAGAGTCATGCTTAAAGGGAACACCCCAATATAGATCATATTCTTATCACGTTTCTAACTTATCCCTGGGTCTGTGGACAGGTGCTTCATAGATGTCGACAAGTACTACTGACATCTGGTTTCCAGAACCAAGTTGTTGCTGGAAAACTGGATCTGTCGACAGCGATTATGGTGCTGTCGACAGACAACCTATATCTGTCGACAGACACACTCCAGCTGTCGACAGTTAACTGCTTTTTAAGCGCTCTCAGAAGCTTGATTGTTCTATCTTGGTCATCTGTCGACACATGCCTTGGGGCCTGTCGACAGGTGAGCACTTGTTGTGTTTTTCCAGTCTTTGCACTTGACTTTGTTGTTTGTCTTGTGTATTCATTCACACCTTCATGAAAACATTCCAAGTGAGATATATGCTACAAGGATAGTTATAAAAGTATGTTTTTCATTTGTGCATTTCCTCCATATCTTGATCATGTCAATCATTGTTTACAACATCAATTAATATCATTAAGTCTTCATCATCAAAAACATTAAGCCACATCCTATACATGTGAACTTAACATTCTCACACAATCATCATACACATGTGAACTCACATTCTCAGCACAATCATCATACACATGTGAACTCACAGAAAATCTAAAATACAAATTAAAACTTGATAGAACGAGCAACTGTATATGATGTTACGGTACCAAGTTTAATATTTTTCCAATTAGGATTTTAAGTTTATATAACCATGCGGAATATTTAGATCTTTCTGAAATTTGAATGGAAAATCGGCCCCCCAACAAACTTTAATTTTCATTGTTCATATTTTGTAAAAATATACAGTCCCAATAAGTTCCATTTTTCCTTAGTTGGGACCTCATAATCCTTCTACTTTAAGGGAAATATTTGTCAATAGATTATATTGGCAACAAGATCTAGATATATTATTTGTCAAATAAATTTTTATATTATTTGTCAATAAATTTTTTTGACGGGATAAAAAAGAGAAAAAAATCTACACCCCCACCCCCACACAGCCACCCCCCTCCCACCTCACACTGCCCCCCCCCCCCCCACCCCTACACAGAAACTCCCCCTCCCACCCCCACACAGCCCCCCTCCCCTCCCCCCCACCGCCGAACCCCCCCCCCCCCTCCTCCTACACCCCCACACCTGCCCCCCCCACCCCCACACAATCAGCCCGCCCCCCCCCCCTCCCACTCCACACTGCCCCCCCCCCCCCACCCCCACATAGCCAGGCCCCTCCCACTCCCACACTGCCCCCCACCCCCAAACAACAAGCCCCCTCCCACCCCCCCACACTGCCCCCCCCCCCCCTCCCACACAACTGAACCCCCCCTCCCCACCCCCACATAGGAAGCCCCCCCCCACCCTCCTACCCCACACTGCCCCCCCCCCCCCCCTCCTACATTGCCGAACCCCACCTCCCACACCCCCATATTTCTCCCCCACCCCCACACAGCCACCACCCCCCCTCGCACCCCCCCCCACCCGCCCCCCCCCCCCCCCTCCTACCCCCACACACAACCCCCCCTCCTCCCACCCCCACACTGCCACCCCCACCCGCCAAGCCCCCCTCCCCCACTACCGAGAACACCCCCCCCCCCACACCGCCGAGCCCCCCCCCCCTCCCACACCCCCACACATGAGCACAGACAGAAGCAGAGAGAGAGAGTAGATAACTAGAGAGAGAGAGAGGGCAACACACAAGCACACACACACAGGCGCAGAGAGAGAGGAGAGAGAGAGAGAGAGAGCACTTACTGGCTATGTGGCATGTTCTCTCTGGATGGCGACGACGTGGAGCTCCGGCCGGCAGCAAGACCGAAGGCGTGACTCCGGCGATGGGGAGTGATGATGGAGACCAGACGGCGACGACAATGCGAACGATGGCGGCGACGCGGACGACGACGGTGACGCAGACGACGGCGGTGATAGGGCGTCTCGGTGGGCGTATCGGCGCACGAGAGAGGAGAAAAGAGAAGAGACCAAGCGAGAGAGGAGAAAAGAGAAGGGGGAAGAACAAGAAGGGTAGAAATAGCGACCGAATAATTCGGTCGCTATTCAGTCCCAAATGGAGCGGGATTTAGTGTTCGAAATCAATTCAGTCACAATTCAGTTGCAAAGTAGGGACTGAATTGTGACCGAACAGAATTCGGTCACTACAACTGCGTTTAGGGATGAAATCCTACGACCGAAATAATTCGGTCACAATTCGTCTCTAATATAGAGCCCGAATTGTGACTGAATGAATTGAGTCACAGAATTTCATCCATAAAGGTGCCACTACATGGCCTTAGTGACCAAATATATTCAGTCACAATTCAGTCTCTGTGTTGGAGATCGAAATATTCGATCACAATTCAATCGCTAATTTACGACTAAATTGTGACCGAATAAGATTCGATCACTAACTAGGAGTGTAGTGACGGAATAATTTCAGTCACTATTCGGGTCTCTGATTTGAGACTGAATAGTGACCGAAATTTTCAGTCTCAGATTCGGTCGCTATATGCACTTTTTCTTGTAGTGAGGCCCTTCAGGATCACTCTTGAGACCTCTAACTATTCTATTTGATTTGTAGGTGCTAGTGATATTTTCTTGTCAACAAATTTAAGAACTCGTGGAGATCAGATAGTGGAAGTTCATTGACCACTTTTTTATCACTACAATTATTAAAGTGCCTCTTCTTCTTTTTACATGTATACCTTGTAAATTATCATATTTATATTTATACCCCTCAAATTCATTAGTTATTGAAAATATCCCTGATTTATTGAAACACTTGCAGTTGCACTTGTGCATCACAAAATAATCTCGAGTTAGCCTTAGTAAGGATGACGAGAGCACATATCTTAGGGATATACTCTTTATTTAAAAAAAAATATTCTGCCCTTCAATAATATCAATAGAAAGTGCATATGTGCAATTATTTAGCTATGTTAGCAATATGTTTATATTTTACATAAAATGATGGGTATATATGTAATATGACTATTTAAGGAAGTATATATGGAAAGAACCATAATTAAATAATTTGGTGATGCCTTTTCTTTCAAAAGATTATGACGTTCAAAACATGAGAAAGGCTTAGTGCTCTTTCTTATTTCACTTAAGTGTAATATGACTAGGCACTAAACTCATGTAGCACCCCTCACACGGGGAGTGATAAAGTAGTAACCCAATTATTGAGTGCCACATGGATTTAGTGACTAGTCATATTGCACTTAAGTGCAATATGAAAGTACACTAAATTTTTCTCTCAAAACATATATATGAAAAGCTCCACTCTAGAGATCCTTTAATAGATGTGGATAGAAAAACACAGACATGTTAAATCACAGTGGATTGATTGAACATGACCTACACATGACATAATTGCAATGCTTTCATGGCGATTGTAACATGCCTAGATTTTAAATTCATATTTATCTTCAAGAATAGAAAATGGAAATAGAAGAATATATTCATATAGAACCCAAGGAAACAGCCTTATTATCTCACAGTTAGACCTTATACTTATGGTGCTTTGTCAAAGGCTCATCAAGTACAGTGAATGTAGAAGGGATTCTCTCAATGAGAGGCATACATAGTAATAATATTTATAATTAGATTCTTGGGGAGTGCATATAAGAACTTATTTGTAATGTCACCAGACGTTTCACTAAATAGCTTCTAGAAAAGTATCTAGATAAGACAGCTAATCCATGAACATATGAAAGTATACAATTTAAAATTTTAAAAATTTTTTGGCTTAAACCCCCTTCATAATCTGATAAATCATATTTTTTTAATCTCATATATATAATATATATATATATATTATGTATGCCTCTCATTGAGAGAATCCCTTCTACATTCACTGTACTGATGAGCCTTTGACAAAGCACCATAAGTATAAGGTCTAACTGTGAGATAATATTTATAATTAGATTCTTGGGGTGCATATAAGAACTTATTTGTAATGTCACCACGTTTCACTAAATAGCTTCTAGAAAAGTATCTAGATAAGACGAGCTAATCCATGAACATATGAAAGTATACAATTTAAATTTTAAAAATTTTTGGGCTTAAACCCACCTTCATAATCTGATAAATCATATTTTTTTAATCTCATATATATATATATATATATATATATATATATATATATACTACTAAAATAGAGTTCCCTGTTGCCCGCCCAAACTAAATGCAAGACACGTGGCAGCACCAGAAAAACTTATTTCCCATCCAAACTCCCTCTCTCACCTCCTTTCTTAATAACTGTCATTATTTTTCTCTCTTTACTTCCGCTTCGTTTGAATTTTTCTGTGAAATCTCACTGCCATCCGACTTTAAATGGAACGTTGCGACGTTCCAGTGTGTAAGAAAAATTGAGGCATCGCTGTAACCGAGAGACTCCTTCACGGGGCACATTTCACCAGTTCAACAGGGCCGCCTTCCTCCTCTCTTCTCCCCTGCTGCTTCGCCCCCAAGGTCGACGACGGCCGCAGCCTACCTGACAAATTTATGTTCACAGCCTGGGAGGAGTGTCGGCATCCCCAGGAGTACTCAGCCCTTGCCAATGCCCTCTGCCGCGTCAAGCCTCTTGAGGCTTCCAAGATTGGGGAGGACGTCTCAGCCGCCACCAAGTATGCCATGAAACAGACCATCCTTAACATCCCAGTCGACGTTTTGCGGCAACCCTTCACCGACTTCTCCTACATGCGAGATTGACGCCAGAGAGGGAGGTGTGTTTCTTACTACTGCCTACTCCAGCTCCCCTTGGAGGCAATGACGACAAGCGGAAGCTCCTCCTCCATGAGCACAAGCGGCGGAAACCACAGCGGCTGCTCCTCGATAGTGGCCCGTAACGGAGGCGGCGACAGCAACAGGTGGGCGGCGACTCCAGTGGACCTCGACGGCGGCGAGACGGCGATTCACGATGGCAGCACGCCGACAGCTCCCTCTCTCCCCAATGTAACCCGAGCAGCGAAGAAAGGAGGCGGCAGCAGCAGCTGCACCTCTACGAGACGGCGATTCACGATGGCAGCACGCCGACAGCTCCCTCTCTCCCCAATGTAACCCGGAGCAGCGAAGAAAGGATGGCGGCAGCAGCAGCTGCACTCTTACAACCCCAGGCGACGATGGCACGCCTCCCTCTCCTCTCGGCAGTGCACTGATGATCAGTCCATCCCCACATATAATTTTATTTATTATATATAATTCGGCGATTACAAAACCTTAACAAATTTTCTATCAATCTTTTGTGAAGTTCATCCATAGGAAATAATCCAAGCAAAATCTGTTAAGTTATTCTCACACACTGTTATTTAAAGTTCAGAGCATGTATTTCTTCTAAGTACCATCGATGTCTTAAGTGAAACAATGATTTGGTCAGTGGGTTCTTAAAGAAAACAACGATTTCGGTCCACATCGATTTTATAAGTGAAACAACGATTCGGTCATCGGTTTCTTAAGAGAAAACAACGATTTCGGTTTCACATCGATTTTATAAGTGAAACAACGATTCGGTCATCAAATTCTAAGGAAACAACGATTTCGGTCTCACATCGATTTCATAAGTGAAACAACAATTTTGGTCTCACATCGATTTCATAAGTTAAACAACGATTTGATCACTATAACGATTTGTTAAGAAAAACAACGATTTCCGTCTCACATCGATTTCATAAGTCACTTATGTAATGATTCGATAAGTGAAACAACGATTTGGTCGTTGTACCGATTTGTGAAGCAAAACAACAATTTAGTCGCTGTAACGATTCGGTAAGTGAAACAACGATTTTGTCGCTGTAACGATTTGTTAAGTGAAACAACGATTTGATCGCTATAACGATTTGCTTTCACTTATACAACAATTTGCTTGTACAACGATTTGCCTTCACTTGTACAACGATTTGCTTGTACAACGATTTTCTTTTACTTATACAACGATTTGCTCAAACAACGATTTGCTTCTACTTGAAGAACGAATTGCTCACAAAATGATTTCATTATCATATTCATGAATCACATCGATTTCATTTCATCAAGAATTTCATTTATGCATATATCATCGATTTCATGATAACATCAACTCTTTTCACAACGATTATGTTTTGAATGAATTATCATACAATTTCATTGTTACTATCATTCCAGATAAATTTGAAAATATCCATTCCTTATATTCAAACATATTTTCAAAACAATGTGGAGTTCAAGTCTTCCCGCGTATATCTTCGTATCTTACACCACATATCATTTATTGTAACTATACACCTCTGTGCATGTCACATATCTATGTGCCATCTACACCTGTGTGTTTATTGCAAACGCTTTTCAGGATTACAGAATGGCATTTCTAATTTGGTGTATATTCATATAGCAGGATTTCTAACGTTGACTGACAGCATAGAGATAATCTAGCTATTTGTGCTTTGGTATTTATTACGTGTAGGTCTGCCAGTACAAAATCTTACAACATTAGATAACCTGAAGTACAAGATATCTAGATGAATCTACTCCTTGTGTATGTGTCTTCCAGAGCATTAAATTGCTGCAGGCTCATCTGTTCCACACCTCAGACCATGCAATCTAACGTGCTTCAAATTTAGAGACAACAGACACTTCAACGGGCACTTCAACGGATATATTTTTCAAGAGAAGATTTATAGAAGACTGATGACTCCATGAAGAAAAATGACACGAATACACATTTTCAAGAACTAGAAAACATCAGCAAAGAGAGAGCTTCTAAGCTTCATTCCGCCAACCTTTAGCTCTTAGCTCTCTGTTTTCCATTTGATTATTCTTTGGAGAGCTTTTCTAGTTATGAGAGATTTTCCTTATTGAAAATATTTGTCTCTCAGACATTGCCTCAGATCAAGCAATCTGTTGTAAGCTTGGTCTAGGGGCCTTTCGATTTCTACACATTCTTTGTGTGTATTCCTCTTCATGTGTGAACAGAAGACCCGTTGGAAACAGTGTGGTGGTTATTCCCTTCAGTGAGGAAGGAAGACCTGTGTATCAGGTGGTGTTTTTTTCCTCTTCGGGGTTAGAAGAGAAGGCCAGCTGTGGCTGGATGTGTAAGGTCCTTAAGGGGGACAATACCCTTGGTTAGTGAAATCCCAAGTTGTTGCTTGGGGACTGGATGTAGGACTTTTTCAGATAGGAGGGCCAAACCAAGATAAAAATCTCCTGTTGTTGTGTGATTGTTTGTGTGCTTGTTTGTCTTCACTCTTACTAACACTAACTATCGATCTTAGTGTTTTCTGTTAAGCATTTTTATTAACAGGTTTTATTCTAAGAAGAATTTTAGCAATCCATGCACCCCCCCCCCCTTTGGGCTTGCTAGTTGAGCAGCAAGAGGTATCAGAGCCAAGTCTCTTCAAGAAAGAAGATCTCACGGTCTGAAGAGCAAAGATAAATGGAAGGTCAAGGGTATGCAGAAGGTCAGTCAGTCAACAGACCCCCTCTATTTAATGGTGAAGACTGCAATTATTGGAAGACTCGAATGGAGTTCTTTCTCCTAGGTCTCGATTTCCATCTTTGGTCCATTATGGGAGAAGGAGACCTGGTAGTACTCAACAATAGGGAAAATTGGACAGATGAAGACAAAAAGAAGATATCCCTAAACAGCAAATCCAAGAGTATACTATGCTGTGCACTGAGCAAGAATGCGGTCAATAGGATCTCATCGTGTAAATCTGCTATGGAGATGTGGGAGAAACTCAGAAACACATATGAAGGAACCGATAAGGTAAGAGAAACAAAGATAGACATCTTGGTAGCCCAATATGAAAAATTCAAATGCAATTAGGGGAATTCATTACACAAATGTACAACAGATTCACTGACATCACAAATGGATTAGTGGGCTTGGAAAAACCTATGAGATCGGAGATATGGTAAGAAAGATACTGAGATCTCTACTAGCTTCATTGACTCCAAAGGTGACAGCCATAGAAGAAGCCATGATCTAAAAATGATGTCACTTGAGAAGCTCATTGGGTCACTAATGGCCCATGATAGAAATATGGAGAGGCATGGAGAATCCTCCAGCAGGAAGAAGCACAGTAACGCACTAAAAGCTACAGAAGGTAGCTCTGAAGAAGAATCAGAAGATAAAGGAAGTAATGAGGATAGCGAAGATGAAGAAGCTCTTCTGTCCAGAAGACTGCAACGCATACTGGCCAAGAAAAAATATCAGTCGGGGATAAAGTTCTTCAAGAAAGGGAAAGACTTCAAGAAACCAAAAGGAAAAGATGTTAAGAAGTCAGAACCTATATGCTATGAATGAAAGAAGCTTGGACACATCAAGGCAGACTGTCCAAAACTGAAGAAGACTGAGTTTAAGAAGAAGGACAACTCAAAGAAGTTCAGAAGGTATAAAAAGAAAGCCATGGCAGCTGTATGGAATAACGAGAGTGACTCAGACAGTGAGTCAAGCTTCAGTCATGAAGAAGAAGAAAAAGCCAACATGGCATTCATGGCAAACACTGATGAAAAGGTAACTTTTGACTCATCTTTTACTTCATGCAATGAGTCTGATTCTGATAGTCTAGAAGACGCGTTTAATGAATTATACAGTAAGTATAAAGATGTATGTAAGCTATTAAAAATCACCAAAAAAATTCATGCATGCTTAGAAAACACCAATTCAGATCTAAAATCTGAAACTGAATAACTAGAAAAGTGAATCTCTAAACTTAAAAGAAGAAATGAAATTATATGAAGATCTAAAAGTTAAAAATGAACAGATAACTAAGTGGAAAAACCAGGAAACCATAATCAAACTTAAAAGGGAAGTTGACACACTAACAAAGACAATGAATATCTATCTAATACAATTGAAAAATTCACAAATGGTAAATCATCTCTAATACTAAAAGGAGCTAGAAGATCGTGTAAGAAAAATCATGATTTAAGATATATTCCACCTGACAATGAAGAAACAATCATTCATCCTAAAATATACCCAACTCCAAAATTTGTCGCTAAACAAAATGTTGATTCTAAATCTAATATTAAATACAAACTAATTAAAATAGTAAATAATATATCTTGTGTAGTCATTGCAATAAATTAGGACACACCAAAATAACTTGTACAACTAAACACTCAAAGTGGATTCCTAAAAGGAAAAATGAGGAAACTAACCAGCAAGGACCCAAAAGAACTTGGGTACCTAAATCTTAAGTGATTTATTGCAGGGAAGTCTTAGAGCATCCAAGTGGTACTTGGACAGCGGGTGTTCAAGGCACATGACAGGTAACAGAAGACTATTTTCGTACATCAAAGATGAAGAAGGAACAGTGACCTATGACAATAATGGAAAAGGTTCAGTGATCGACTGCGGATCAATTGGAAGCCAAGACAGAACCCTCGTAGAAGACGTTTTATGTGTAAAAGGACTCAAGCACAATCTCATAAGTATCAGCCAGCTATGTGACAAGGGTCACCAAATCAAGTTTCAAGAGTCTAAATGCCTAATCATGAAGGATGGTGCAACTGTCTTCGAAGCCAGCAAAGAAAAGAATTTGTATGTATTGCACCTAGAAGAATTAAAGGATCATGATGTGTGTCTTGCAGCAAATAAAGATCAAATTGCTGAATTATGGCACCGGAGATTGGGTCACTGCAGCTTGGATGGAATTAGAAAGCTCATCAAAAGAAATCTAGTGGAAGGTATGCCCAAGATCAACTCAAGAATAGAAGGTGTATGTGAACCATGTGCAAAAGGGAAGCATGTGAAATCCTCTTTCAAATCAAAGACAGTGGTAACTACCTCCAAACCATTGGAATTACTTCATATGGATTGTTTGGACAAATGAGAACTACAAGTCTTGGAGGAAAAAATTTTGGATTTGTAATAGTAGACGATTACTCAAGATTTACATGGGTGTCTTTCTTAGAGCATAAAGATGATACCTTCGAAAGTTTTGTGAACTTCAGTAAGTAAGTTCAAAAGGATAAGAAGATTAGCATAATAAGTATTTGCTCAGATCATGGAAGAGAATTCCAAATGAAAAATTTGCAGAATTTTGTGATGATCAAGGTATGAGCACAACTTCTCAGCATCAAGGACACCTCACAAAATGGAGTAGTAGTGAGAGGATGAATAGAACCTTATTGGATATGCCAGAACAATGCTATTAGAATATAATATTCTAAAGATATTTCTGGGCAGAAGCAATTAACAGAGCGTGCTATATCATAATAGAGTGATGATCAGGCCAATTCTGAAGAAAACGCTTATGAACTGTACAAGCAAAGGAAGCTCAAGATCAGCCACTTCAGAATGTTTGGATCTCCATACTTTATCCACAATACTGGTAAGAGAGATATAGGTAAGTTGAATTCCAAATCTAATGAAGGAATGTTTATGGGAAAGGAAGTAGATAGTGATGATGAAAATGCATAAAATTTATCCAAGAAGCTAAAAGATACATCAATCAAAGATAATGAAGATCCACCCTTGGAAGAACTACAACAAAAGGAAATTACACATGATGATCTTCTAAAGGAATGGAGATACAGGAAGGATCACCCAAAGGACAACATCATTAGAGATCCATCGGTTGGGGTAAGAACTAGAGGTAATGTTATCCCCTATGATTATTTAGCATTTGTATCTCAAATTGAGCCAAAGACAGTCAATGATGCATTGTCTGATGAATCTTGGATTCTAGCCATGCAAGATGAACTTAATCAGTTCAAGAGAATCCAAGTTTGGTTCCTTGTTCTGAGAGCATCAGATCATCCTGTGATTGGCATCAAATGGGTGTTCAGGAACAAATTGGATGAAGATGGAGTTATCACTAGAAACAAGGCTAGACTGGTTGCTCAAGGCTATTCCCAAGAGGAAGGCATAGATTTTGATGAAACTTATGCACCAGTGGCTAGACTGGAGGCTATTCGAATGTTACTTGCTTATGCATGTGCATTGGATTTAAAATTTTCAAATGGATGTAAATCCGCATTTTTGAATGGATATATAAAGGAGGAAGTCTATGTAGAACAACCTCTAGTTTTGATGATGTGGATTTCCAAATCATGTTTATAAATTGCATAAAGCATTATATGGTTTAAAGCAAGCACCTAGAGCATGGTATAGTGCATTTTTATTAAACCATAGTTTTATCAGAGGACAGGTAGATAGTACATTATTTATAAATCAAAAGTCAAAAGTATTTTACTTGTGTAAATTTATGTAGATGATATAATATTTGGATTTACTGATGAATCCTTGTGCAAGTACTTTGAAAAGCTCATGTAGGGAGAATTCGAGATGAGCATGATGGGTGAGCTCAACTATTTTCTTGGACTACAAATAAAGCAAGGCAAAGAAGGTACACATTTCTGTCAAGTAAAATATACCAAAGAATTATTGAAGAAATTCGGATTTGATAATGCAAAACCACTATCCACTCCAATGAGCACATCCATCAGGTTAGACAGTGATAAAGAAGGTAAAAAGGTTGATCAAAAACATTATAGAGGTATGATAAGATAACTACTTTACTTAACAGCTTGTAGACCTGATATTTTATTTAGTGTATGCATGTGTGCAAGGTATCAGGCTGATCCGAAAGAATCCCACTTAATTTCTATCAATAGAATTTTTAGATATTTAGCTAAAACTCATGATCTAGGTTTATGGTATCCAAAATCATGTGAAATTAGCTTAGTTGGATATTCTGATGCTGACTATGCTAGATGCAAAGTAGATAGAAAGAGCACTAGTGGGTTGTCAATTTCTTACAGGATGCTTGATCTCATGGTCTTCAAAGAAGCAAAATTCAGTAGCACTGTCAACAGTTGAAGCTGAGTACGTAGCTGCTAGGAGCTATTGCACTCAACTCCTATGGATAAAACAACAGCTTGAAGACTATGGATTGCACATCAAGACCATCCCATTGCTGTCCGACAACACAAGTGCAATAAATCTCACCAAAAATTCAGTCCAACACTCTAGAACGAAACACATAGAGGTTAGATATCATTTTATTAGAGATCATGTGGCTAATGGTAATATAAACATTTCTTTTATAGATACTTTAAATCAGTTAGTAGACATCTTTACAAAAGTTTGACCTAAAGGAATTTACGTCTCTTAGAAGGGAATTAGGCATGTGTAATTTATAATAGATATGTTTGTATATAACTCAAATAAAAAAATTTCATAGTAATGTTTTCTCTCTCCCCTAAAATCAAGAAAAATCTTTATTGCTTGCGTCCTAAAAATGCGATGACTTTTTGTGATGAATTCTTTATTGTTTCCATTATCTTCTCATCGTTTGTCGTTATCTGCATTTAATTCTCTGACGTTTCAAAAAGCGCCTTTATGTCCTGCCGTTATAGCGCGAAATCATGCCATATCGATTTCATCTTTCTCTCTCTTCTCTTTCGACTTGCCTGGAGCGATAAACCCTATCGATTCCACACCCCTCTCAGTGTAATCTCAAAGGATTTCTCTGTTCCCGCCAAAATTTCTTCAGGGCTTCTGTTCCATTCCTTCCCACGATCCTCTAGAAACATTCCTTGTTCATTTCCATGGCTGCTTCTGGGAGCTCTGGCATCGTTGGTGGTTACAGCATCGTCTTCCTCACAATAAAGCAGCAGAAAAGGTTCGCAGCAGTAAAGACCAAGCTATGCGGCAACAAGGCAGTAGACATCGCAGATTTGGAGAAGAATGGGATCCACAATATCGTGGAAGCCATCGAGAGGATGAAATGGACAAGAATGGTTACAGTTTCAGAAACAAGTTATCCGGATCTAGTCAAGGCATTCTAAACATGCCTGAAGATGAAAGAAGATGGGTCCCTATCCTCCTCAGTCAAAGGTACTCCTATTCACATTACTTATGATCGTCTGGAGAGTTTATTTGGAGTGTCTACCATCGGTCACAGTGGGGTAGATAGTATGGATATTCAGGCCAAGAGGTTAGGCATTATCGGAATAGAATACAAATTAAAGGATGGAAAGATAGACATCAATCAGCTGAATGCAATCAATAGAATCCTCCACTTCATAGTATACCATTTCTAGTGCCCAGAAGTGCCACTTTTTCAACTTGCCCTAAGGGCGATTCAGATATGATGTTCTGGGCAATTCAAAATCATAATATAAATATGGCCCAAGTAATTATAGAAAGGATGAGGTTTGCAGCTGTAACACCCCGAAAAATTTAGCAATTTAAAAATTTCAGAAATAAAGGGGGATAAATTAATTAAACATATGGGAGAGACTTCCAACACCATGTAATAATGATCCATTAACAAGATTGGGCCTATAGAACACATTTGGCCCAAGTATATAAATGAGCTGGGACAGGGAATTACCTAGAAATTCGTGTATGTAATTATGCCATAATTAGAAAGGGCAAGTTAGGGTTAAATTAAGGTAAGTAGTCATGTAAAGTAAGCAAAAAACCGAACCCAACTCTAAGAAGGGGTTTCCTAAACCTTTGCTACCTCCTTTGGAGGAAAGAGTCCCAGATTCTAGGAAAAACAGGGAGCAGATTCGCAGCCCTTTTCCTAGTCTCGTTACGACTCTTAACTACAACCTAAATCTATAAGAACTCGTCCTCAACCCTTGGGGAAGGTTTAAAAACGAGTGGGGTCGTTTGGAGGCAGGCTAGAACTTCTGAGGAGCAGGAGATAGGCTGGGAACCCGGAGCTTCAACCCTGCATCTTCTGTTGCATCCAGAATATCGACTAGTCTTAGATCTTCATAAAGGTAGGTGTTCTCGAGCCAAGATTAAAGAAAACCACACACCATCATGTAGTTCTTTGAGTCTAGGTTCATTTGCAATTGGTTTGACTGGTTTTCAAGGAGTATACATTGAGTATTCGTGATTTTCCCGAAGTCTCGCACAATTAGGGCTTTTCCCGTTCTTCTTATTATGCACACGATTCAAGACCAAATTTGACTAAACGTTCTTCTTGAATGTTCTTCCACGTAAGTCACGATCATCTTCTATGTTGGACGTTTTGTCCAAAAGTCCTTCGTTAGAGAGTTAGGATCATAACAAGAGGGTCTCTGCATGATACTGTGATTTTGGGCTACATTAGATTTTTGTTATTCACATGTTTTCTCGGGATTCGAGACCGAATTAGATCAAACTCTCAACATAAACATTCTTCTACTAGTTGTCCTCGTCATCTTTCGTGTTGAATGTTTTGTCTAAATATCATTGTTAGAGAGTTATGAGTGGTGAAAGTGAATCGCTGCATGATACGTGTTTTCTGGTTACACTTAACCATGTGTTTGGTTCTGGAAGGGCCACTAGTGTCGACACTACTTGAGGTAGTGTTGACACACTGTCCCAAAACTGCCCAGATGGTGTTCTGGGAAGGTCTCTAGTGTCGACACTACCTGAGCTAGTGTCAACACACTGTCCCAGTTGAACCAGAAGGTTTTCTGGAAAATTGATCTAGTGTCGACACCACCTGTGCTAGTGTCGACACACTTTCCCATATTGGCCAGAAGGTTTTCTGAAAACTGCCTCTAGTGTCGACACCATCTGAGCTAGTGTCGACACTACTTGACCTTTTTGTCTTGTTTTTGATGCACTGTGTCGACACTACCTGAACTAGTGTCGACACTACCTGACAAGTTTTACATGATTTTATCTTGTGTTTGGAGCATGGTGTCGACACCACTTGATCTAGTGTCGACACTACCTTACAAGAAATTTGCATGATTTAGGTCTAATCATCTCATGATGTCTACTAGCATGTGCATGATGTTATATAGTATGCATGGACCTAAAATAAATCAACCCATTGAAAAATAGTAATGATGTGAATATGATTCTAATGTTTAAATGTGATTGACCTCATGTTCATTGGATTATCTTGTGATCTTGCTTATTGTCAATTGATAAGATAAGAATATGATGTGAATGTGGGGATGAATACACGTTAGAATGGACATGTTAGTGTTAATGTTATGATTTGCATATGAGTTTCATGGTTACATGTTTTCCGGTGTTAAATTAATTACTTGTCATATGCATACATGTTAGGAAAGCATATTTCTACATACGATCTGTCTTTAGAAACAACCTCATGTCAAGACATTAATGAATTATGAAACATAAGATACGTCGTTATCTACCTTGTTCTCTTGAGCTATTTGTCATACCTTGACTCTATGAATGATCATGTTTCTCTTTACTGCGAGCTTGTTATTGAAATTCTGTGGCCATAACATGAACCTGTTTGTTCGGCACAACGTGGGACTTCAGTCAAAAACTTGATCCAATGCCTGTGCAATAGGGGCCCTGTCCGGTCCTGGGGAGGAGCGCCGCAACGTACTTGTTAACCGCGGGAATATGGACTCTTGGTGCTTGGCATAGCACACTGACATGCAAGATTGTGAAAATGTGCCTCTGTTTGACATGATAAGTTTGACTGACATGATATGATATGTTTGTTCTTGTGAACACATGAGCTCTACTTGAATATGGCCAATCTCTTCTGACATGATTTTATTCTTGAATTATCTGTCCATTGTATATGGAACTCGACATTTGATCTGATATGATATCCGTTCTACCTTGCTATTCAATCTGTTAGTATTGCATACATTGTCATCATACTCATGTGCATATCTGCCTATTTAAAATGTTAATCATGTATATTAGTGCCGCACGTTATTGAGATGTAAATCCTACTGAGCTAGTTCGCTCACCCCTATCATCCTACCCTTTTTCAAGTAGTGATGAGAAGAACCGTGGAGTCAGATGGGACTAGGCAAGAGTGACGAGCACCTGTCATATGAATAGTTGTCAGTTTAGGAATAGAAATTTAAGTAGTTGATGTAATAAAGAAACATTGTTATTTGAATAATGAACCCTTTTCAGTGAGTTCTTCTATGTAAGGTTTTAAACTAGTGAATGGAATGGAATAAAGTATACTTTTTGTGACCATATTATAGTCTCGAATGTGTTATTATATTCAATTGTGACTCTGCGTTATTCAACTGTGATACGTCTGTTTGTATCGTTCACGTCCCCCGGTATTTATTCCGCTGCTAAATATCGGGGCGTGACAGTTGTATCAGAGACTTGCCCAGCCGGAAGTGCAGGAACTAAGTGCACACAGGGCAAAGTGCTACGCTATGGGAGCCACCTCTTGAGGCCATAATGGCGCAAAGTGCTACATAGTGGGAGCCACCTCTTGAGCCTGTGGGGGCCACCTCTAGAATCTTGCCTGTTTGGGGTTGATTGTGTACTTATGTGAGCGTGACGAGGACGTCGATATAAGAGGGGTAGATTGTAACACCCATATAAGAATATGTAAATGGACTAAATCATAGACTACCAACAACCCGGACTAGTCATTTCAGAGCTCGAGATTGAAAAGAACTGTGAGTTAAGCGTGCTCAGTGGGAGTAGTCCCAGGATGGGTGACCTTCCAGGGACGTCTACCAACTGGCACGGTTATTGGGCCAGTGCTGGCTGGGTCGTCACAGTTGGTATCAGAGCCCTAAACTTTAGGGTCCATGGGAATAAGAACATAGAATGAAACTAGATCACACAAGTCAAAATCTGTCATACCTAATGTGAGCGTGGGTAGAGCCATGGGAGTAAAAGTCACATGTGATATATTTAGATGACTAACTCACATTATTATCTTGAAGGTACTTATTACCTCAATGGCCGCTGAACGTGCCAGGCTAGGGACATGCTACCAACCATACAGAACTTGACTCAGGCTATCTTACAAGCCACCCAAGGTGGTGGTAACCGAGGAGCGGTGAGCTCCACCGGAATTTCCGGAACATGGATCCGCCTAAGTTTGAAAGGGAGTACTAACCCAGATGTTGAACACTGGGTAAGGAGATTGAAAGGATATTAGGTTATGCAATGCACAGACCAGAACAAGGTGCTCCTGGCGACTTTCCAGTTACAAAAGGATGCCAGGGCATGGTGGGAGTCGGTAGAAGCAACCCTAAATGGACAACAACTGACATGGGCTCAGTTCATTGAGCGTTTCAATGCCAAGTACTTTTCTGAGAGGGTCCAAGAACGGAAAGCAGCCGAATTTGTGGCTTTGAAGCAGAGAGGACTCAATGTGGCTGAGTATGAGGCCCAATTCTCTCGGTTGTCCCGATACGCTGTTCACTTAATTGGGACAGAAAGGATGAAGGCGAAACATTTTATGAATGGCTTGAGGCCCCAGTTCATCACCCAACTGGAGCCAATGGACATTCAAACTTATGCTGAAATGGTTATGAAGGCTCAGTTATTGGAAGATGCCATGGAAACTGCCGAAAGAATTAAAGGAAAATCCGTGCAACGAGAGCAAGTGTCTTCTGCTGGGAGGTATCAGCCGACTATTGGGAAGAAAAGGCCCAGTGGCGGAGTAAATGAACCAGCGGATAAAAAGCCGAAGGAGTTAGGTAAGCAGATAATGGTGACAACGGGAGAAAGGTGCAAACATTGTGACAAAGCTGGTCATCGGTCTGAAGAATGCTGGAGAGCGCAAGGGAGATGCCTGCGATTTGGGAGTCGTGACCATAGGATCTCAGACTGCCCAATGTTGAAAGAACAAGCCCCTCAGGACAAACGTCCGAATGGACAGAAGAGGCAAGGCCGACTGCAAGCTGTCTAGGAACCAGAAACTGCTGAAGAAGGAGGTATGTGGAAGGTACACTTACTATTCTTTCGACCCGCATATGTTCTCTTTGATACGGGAGCTACGCATTCCTTCATATCTCAAACATTTGTTGATACCCTACCTGTGAAACCCGTCCCAATGAAATCCGGAATAGTTGTGTCAACCCGATTGGTCCTGGTACCAATCTTACAAACCATATGCCATCCAGTGAAGTGTTGATTGAAACCCAAAACCTACCAGCAATTTAATTTAATGTATGGACATGGCGGGGTATGATGTGATACTGGGAGCAGACTGGATGTCTGAACATGGGGCTAGTATCAATTGCAGGAGAAGTCGGATAACTTTTAGCCAGTACCCAAAACTAGTGTTCCACGGGGATAGAAACGCAGGAGATTGTCAATTATCTCTGCATTACAAGCCAAAAGGATGATGAGGAAAGGTTGTATGGCCTTTCTTGCTGCTGTGATCATCGCAAAGAATGAAGTCAAAGTTGAGGACATCCATGTCGTCAGCGAATACGCTGATGTTTTCCCGAAGACTTGCCAGGAATTCCTCCTGAGCGAGAGGTCGATTTTACCATCGAATTGGTCCCTGGAGCAGCACCAGTATCTAGGGCACCATATAGAATGTCCCCCGCAGAACTGAAAGAATTAAAAGAGCAACTGATGGAACTGTTAGAGAAGGGTTTCATCCGACCAAGCACATCGCCATGGGGTGCACCTGTCCTCTTCGTCAAGAAGAAAGATGGGTCAATGAGGCTATGCATAGATTACAGACAATTGAATCAGTTAACCATCAAGAACAAATACCCTCTGCCGAGAATTGATGAGTTGTTGATCAATTATCTGGAGCTAGATACTCTCTAAAATAGATCTCCGATCCGGTTATCATCAAATGAGGATCAAAGGAGAAGACATTCACAAGACTGCCTTCCGAAGCAGGTATGGGCATTTGAATTTATTGTTATGCCTTTTGGACTACAAATGCCCCTGCAGTTTTCATGCAGTTGATGAATAGCATTTATCGCCCATATCTTGATAAGTTTGTGGTGGTATTCATCGATGATATATTGATCTATTCCAAGACAAAGGAAGAGCATGAGGAGCATTTGAGGATTGCATTGCAGATCTTAAGGGAGAACAAACTATATGCCAAGTTAAGTAAATGTGAATTCTGGCTTGAGGAGGTATCCTTTCTAGGGCATGTGGTAACCAAAGATGGTATCGTTGTTGATCCATCAAGGTTGAGGTTGTGTTGAAATGGGAAAGACCGACAAGCGTCACAGAGATCAGGAGTTTTCTGGGATTAGCTGGGTATTATCGAAGGTTTATAAAAGATTTCTCAAAGATTGCAGTACCGTTTACCAAGCTGACCCGGAAGGAAACTCCATTGTGTGGACCAATGAATGTGAGGAAAGTTTCAATAACTTGAAGAAGTGTCTGACTACTGCTCCTGTCCTCGCCTTACCCACTGAAGAGGGAGGATTGAAATTTATTCAGATGCTTCTGGTATTGGATTGGGATGTGTCTTAATGCAACAGGGAAGGTAATAGCTTATGCTTCCAGACAGTTGAAGATCCATGAAGTGAACTATCCGGTTCATGATCTGGAGTTGGCAGCTGTAGTATTCGCCCTAAAGATTTGGAGGCATTATATCTATGGTGAGCAATTTAAGGTCTTTTCTGACCACAAGAGTTTGAAATACCTTCTCACATAAGGAGCTGAACATGAGACAAAGAAGGTGGTTAGAGTACGTCAAGGACTTCGACTTTCCATTCAATATCACCCTGGGAAAGCCAATGTAGTGGCAGACGCTCTAAGTAGACAACCAGGAGCTATGCTAGGAGTATGATGCTGGGCGAATGGAAGTTACTGGAGCAATTTGCAAGTTTGAACATAGACGTGGGAAAGAAGGAAAAAAAGTAATGATTTCAAATCTCCAGATACAATCCGATCTACTGACCGAAATCAAGGAGAAACAGGGAGAGGATCCATTTTAGTTGAGATCAGGGAGAAGCTAGAGCAAAGGCCTGACTTACTCTATCAGCAGAAGGAAGATTACTGTTCCGAGGTAGGACATGTGTCCTGATCATGGAGAACTCAAGAAGAGGTTACTAAATGAAGCTCATCAGTCCAAGTACACGATTCACCCTGGATCAACAAAGATGTACCAAGACTTGAAAAGGTCGTACTGGTGGCCAACATGAAGCGGGATGTGGCTGATCATGTGTCATACTGTCTAACATGTATGAAAGTCAAGGCCGAGCATTTTCGTACAGCTGGTGGACTGCTACCACTAGAAATCCCGGAATGGAATGTGGGATAGTATCGGTATGGACTTTATCATGGGATTGCCCAAGACTAGAGGTGGTATGGATGCAATCTGGGTAATCGTTGATCGATTGACTAAGTCGGCTCATTTCTTGCCGATTAAGAGCACCTGGTCTGTGGATGTATTGGCTGCATTATATGTTAAGGAAGTAGTTAGATTGCATGGGGTTCCATCTAGCATAATCTCAGATCGGGACCCTAGATTTACCTCACACTTCTGGAAGGGATTACAAGCAGCAATGGGTACTAAACTAAATTTTAGTACTGCCTTCCATCCTCAGACTGATGGACAAACTGAAAGGACCATCAAATGTGGAGGATATGCTTCGTGCTCTGGTGCTAGATTTCAGAGGGCGATGGGATGATCAGTTGTACCTGATGGAGTTTGCTTTAACAACAGCTATCAGGCCAGTATCAAGATGGCTCCATTTGAAGCCTTATACGGCAGGAGTTGCAGATCACCCCTTTGTTGGGAAGAGGTTGGGGAGAACCAATGGGTTGGACCCGACTTAATTGAGGCGACTGTCAGGAAGGTTCAGATTGTCAGGGAACGTCTGAAGATAGCACAATCCAGGCAGAAGAGTTATGCAGACAAGAGAAGGAAAGAACTAGAATTTCAGATTGGCAAACATGTTTTCTTGAAGGTCTCACCTTCAAGGGGAATACAAAGATCTGGGATCAAAGGAAAACTAAGTTCCAGATTCATAGGGCCATTTGAAATCCTGGAAAGGATTGGTCAGGTGGCGTATAGACTTGCACCACCTCTGCAACTGGCAAACGTGCATAATGTGTTCCACATATCCATGCTGTGGAAGTACTTATTCAATGCCCACCATGTAATTAACCACGAGGACTTTGAGATTCGGGAGGACCTTACTTATGAACAGAGGCCGATCAAACTGCTGGATCGGAAGATTCAACGACTCAGGAACCGTACCATACCTATGCTGAAGGTCCAATGGAGTCGAGACGGAGTTACTAATGCTACCTGGGAAACAGAGGAAAGAATGAAGAAAACCACCCAGAACTATTCTCAGGTACGAACCATCACTATTATGCGTAAATTTGGGGACCAAATTTCTTAAGTGGGGGAGGATGTAACACCCCGGAAAATTTAGCAATTTAAAATTTTCAGAATAAAGGGGGATAAATTAATTAAACATATGGGAGAGACTTCCAACACCATGTAATAATGATCCATTAACAAGATTGGGCCTATAGAACACATTTAGGCCCAAGTATATAAATGAGCTGGGACAGGGAATTACCCAGAAATTCGTGTATGTAATTATGCCATAATTAGAAGGGCAAGTTAGGGTTAAATTAAGGTAAGTAGTCATGTAAAGTAAGCCAAAAACCGAACCCAACTCTAAGAAGGGTTTCCTAAACCTTTGCTACCTCCTTTGGAGGAAAGAGTCCCAGATTCTGGGAAAACAGGAGCAGATTCGCAGCCCCTTTCCTAGTCTCGTTAGGACTCTTAACTACAACCTAAATCTATAAGAACTCATCCTCAAACCCTTGGGGAAGTTTAACAACGAGTTGGGGTCGTTTGGAGGCAGGCTAGAACTTCTGAGGAGCAGGAGATAGGCTGGGAACCCGGAGCTTCAACCCCTGCATCTTCTGTTGCATCCAAAATATCGACTAGTCTTAGATATTCGTAAAGGTAGGTGTTCTTGGGCCAAGATTAAAGAAAACCAACACCATCATGTAGTTCTTTGAGTCTAGGTTCATTTGCAATTGGTTTGACTAGTTTTCATGGAGTATACATTGAGTATTGTGATTTCTCCGAAGTCTCGCACTATTAGGGATTTTCCCGTTCTTCTTATTATGCACACGATTCAAGACCTAATTTGACTAAACTTTCTTCATGAACGTTCTTCCACGTGAAGTCATGATCATCTTCTTTGTTGGACGTTTTGTCCAAAGTCTTTTGTTAGAGAGTTAGGAGCATAACAAGAGAGTCTCTGCATGATACTGTGATTTCGGGCTACATTAGATTTTTGTTATTCACATGTTTTCTCGGGATTCGAGACCGAATTAGATCAAACTCTCAACATCAAAGTTCTTCTACTAGTTGTCCTCATCATATTTTTTGTTGAACATTTTGTCTAAATATCATTCATTAGAGAGTTATGAGTGGTGAAAATGAATCACTGCATGATACGTGTTTTCTCGTTACACCTAACCATGTGTTTGGTTCTGGAAGGGCCACTAGTGTCGACACTACTTGAGGTAGTGTCGACACACTGTCCCAAAACTGCCCAGATGGTGTTCTGGGAAGGTCTCTAGTGTCGACACTACCTGAGCTAGTGTCAACACATTGTCCCCGTTGACCCAGAAGGTTTTCTGGAAACTGCCTCTAGTGTCGACACCATTTGAGCTAGTGTCGACACACTTTCCCATATTAGCCAGAAGGTTTTCTGGAAACTGCCTCTAGTGTCGACACCATCTGAGCTAGTGTCGACACTACTTGACCTTTTTGTCTTGTTTTTTATGCACTGTGTCGACACTACCTGAACTAGTGTCGACACTACCTGACCAGTTTTGCATGATTTTGTCTTGTGTTTGGAGCATGGTGTCGACACCACTTGATCTAGTGTTGACACTACCTTACAAGAAATTTGCATGATTTAGGTCTAATCATCTCATGATGTCTACTAGCATGTGCATGATGTTATATAGTATGCATGGACCTAAAATAAATCAACCCATTGAAAAATAGTAATGATGTGAATATGATTCTAATGTGTAAATGTGATTGGCCTCATGTTCATTGGATTATCTTGTGATCTTGCTTATAGACAATTGATAAGATAAGAATATGATGTGAATGTGGGGATGAATACATGTTAGAATGGACATGTTAGTGTTAATGTTATGATTTGCATATGAGTTTCATGGTTACATGTTTTCCGGTGTTAAATTAATTACTTGTCATATACATACATGTTAGGAAAGCATATGTCTACATACGATCTGTCTTTACAAACAACCTCATGTCAAGACATTAATGAATTATGAAACATAAGATACGTCGTTATCCTACCTTGTTCTCTTGAGCTATTTGTCATACCTTGACTCTATGAATGATCATGTTTCTCTTACTGCGAGCTTGTTATTGAAATTCCGTGGCCATAACATGAACCTGTTTGTTCGGCACAACGTGGGACTTCGGTCAAAAACTTGATCCAATGCCTGTGCAATAGGGGCCCTGTTCGGTCCTGGGGAGGAGCGCCCCAACGTACTTATTAACCGCGGGAGTATGGACTCTTGGTGCTTGGCATAGCATACTGACATGCAAGATTGTGAAAATGTGCCTCCTGTTTGACATGATAAGTTTGACTTGACATGATATGATACGTTTGTTCTTGTGAACACATGAGCTCTACTTGAATATGGCCAATCTCTTCGGACATGATTTTATTCTTGGATTATCTGTCCATTGTATATGGAACTCGACATTTGATCTGATATGATATCCGTTCTACTTGCTATTCAATCTGTTAGTATTGCATACATTGTCATCATACTCATGTGCATATCTGCCTATTTAAAATGGTAATCATGTATATTAGTGCACGCACATTATTGAGATGTAAATCCTATTGAGCTAGTTCGCTCACCCCTATCATCCTGCCCTTTTTCAGGTAGTGATGAAGAACCCGTGGAGTCAGATGGGACTGGGCAAGAGTGATGAGCACCTGTCATATGAATAGTTGTCAGTTTAGGAATAGAAATTTAAGTAGTTGATGTAATAGAGAAACATTGTTATTTGAATAATGAACCCTTTCAGTGAGTTCTTCTATGTAAGGTTTTAAACTGGTTGAATGGAATGGAATAAAGTATACTTTTGGTGACCATATTATAGTCTCGAATGTGTTATTATATTCAATTGTGACTCTGCGTTATTCAACTGTGATACGTCTGTTTGTATCGTTCACGTCCCCCGGTATTTATTCCGCTGCTAAATATCGGGGCGTGACAGCAGCAGAGATGATATGGGACAGGAAGATCAAGTTAAATGTGTCCCTACCTTTTGCTCATTTATTGACAAGAATTTTCAGGCACTACAATATTGATTTGAATAGAGAAGTGATGGAGAAGATGGGCCAGCCTATTTGGTCCAAAAATTTAAAGAAAGTGGATTTCCTTTAGTAGGGAGTGTGTGGACCAAGACCTCCATGGCAGAAGGAGAGGCCATTATTGCAGAAACTCCTGAAGTTCAAGCAGTCTAGGAAGAAGCAGTCAGAGCAGAAATTCCAATAGTCCAAGAAGAGGAAGAAGCAGCATAAGAATAGAAGAGCCAGTGGCCAGTGGAAGTAGAATTGAAGATATTGCTCCTGAGCATATTGAGCCTATTGGGCAGCCATCTGGAGTAGAAACCCCCTCAACAATATTGCCTCTATAATTGAAGATGTGTTGGAATCTGTGGCAAATATTCGGGGGGAGCAGGAAGAAATTCAAGTAGAAATTCCTCAAATCATTCCTACTGATGTTGGTTGTGTGGAAGTTAGCCAAGAAGCTGTGGTTTCTGATGTTGTGGCACCAGGCCACATAGAGGATGTTCAGATGGAGGATGCTCGAGCTCAAGGGAGCATGTGGCTGAAAAGGAAGCAGATGTTCAAGGGAGCCCACAATGGATGTCCCTGTTGATCAATATCAAGAAGGCATTACTGCAAGCACCTCTGAATACGAGGATGATGTAATGGTAGATCCTGTTAAAAGGGCAGCAGTCAAAGGCATGGGTGTGGCCTCCAAAATTCCATTACTCACTAGAAAGGCACACTACAGATCCAGAAGAAGAAGCTAAGGGTAAGCATGAAGCCTGTGATTGATAGGTTAAATGCTCATGAGGAGATATTATGCTCACTGCAATCTGAAGTCTCATATATTTTTGTGAGCCAAAGCACAGGAGCTAAGGAGATTGGAGCAGTGAAAGCTGAGCTCCAAGAAATGAGAAATGAGTTGGGCATCCTACAGAAGTTATTAGAAGATCTTTCTGTATTTGTGAGGGAACAATTGCCCATTCTTTCCCCTCCTCCACCTATACCAGAGGGCAATTCAGGGCCATCAGGGCCAAGAAGTGATGCAGAAATCCAGCCATCAGGGCCTTCTGAAGATGTAGCTAGGCCATCAGGGCCAAATGCAGTTGAGAGTCAGGGCCTCCAGGGCCAGTTATGGAAGAATCAGGACCAGTAATGGAAGAGTCTGGGCCATCAGGGCCAGTGGAATCAGAGAGCAGAGCAAGTAAGAGTTGAAGCTCCTGTAGAGTCTCCCATTGTGCCCCCAGAGGCTCTTGTCCCTTCACCTCTTCAGACTCCAGCTCCTCCTTCTCCACCTTCCTCATCCACTGCACCTCCAGCTCCTGCCACCTTCAAACAGCCCCTTCCAAAACATATCTCCTCACCTACACCATTTCCTACCACCTCATCTTCCTCCCTTGCATCTTCCACCCCTATTCCTCCTCCTCTCACTGTTGAGGATCCTCTAGCATCATCTTCAGTTGGAACCTCATCTATTGGTCCATCATCTTCACACCATCTATTCTACCTCCTCCTCCTACCTTCTCTTCTCTTTAGCCACCCACTCCTCCATCATTCATTACTATCATTCTGGAGGGTGCTTGTATTCAAGGGCACACCATTGAGGATATCAAGGATGAGTTTGAGGAAGCAATTCTTCGCTCAGTCCTATCTATGCCTTCCCATGTTCACAGGACTGATCCCTCCAGTCCTGCTCCTAAAAAGAGAAAAGTTTCTATGAAACTTGCTCTCTCTTCTGAACCTCTTTTCCCTCCTCTTTGGTTCTCTCTCTTTCTGTTGAAAACGGGAGAAGAACTCTCTATTGTGAATATCTAGAAAAGGCTGTATATGTTGTTCTATATGGCCTTCCTCATCTTGACCTCACTGAACACCTCAATATTGTTCTTCCTCTATCCCACATATCCAAATTCGAACAGAACAAAATATTTTCCACTACTGAGTCTAAGCCTAAAGACCAGTGGGCTAAGGGCCATCAGTCTCTCTACAGGCAGTTTGTTCTTGCAAGATCTGCAAGGTTTCCACGTTCAAACCATCCTCTCACTCTGTCAGAATGGTTTGTCATCCACCACAGAAAGTCTTGGGGATCCTTCATTCAAAGAGAAGTCAAATTGATCTGGCACTTCCAGATGTTCCAAGATTACGGATTTGTAAACAAATTGTCAGAAGATCAGATTGGTCAGTTCAGGGGAGCAATTGCAAAGTTAAGAACTGAAAACCCCATCAATACTCCTCTTTAGATAGATTTTGCTACTCTTAAGATGCCCAACTTTGTCTTCCTTCCCAAGCTTCATTCCCTCATCATGGACTCTACTGTGGGCACCATTATCTTTGAAAGGTTTGCTAGAGTTATGGCCAGAATCACAGTTCGGAAAAATGCTCCTCTTGCCTTCCACAGATTCCTTTTCAGAGAATACCATAGGGGATCTATCAAATCTGATGTGCTTGCTCCCCTCTTGTCTGAGTGTGAGAGGCTCTCTCCATCTGATTGGGAGAAGCACTACAACCAATCTGCTCAGCAGCTACAAAATCTGAACAGCTCATTGTTTAACTCTGGGAAACCTACTCTTTCAGTTGAAGACTTTTTGGATCTAAACTCCATCAATCTTGTACAAGATCCGTTTGCTATTTGGGTTGAAAGGTATAAAGTGTTTGTTAGTCTGAAAAAGGAACTAAAGGAGCATCAGATCTTCTATCCAATTTCTATTGACCAGTTCTTACAACATGTCAGTTTTGGCACCTCTAGTTCCTACAAGATGTCTCTTGGTAAGGATGAATATGCAAATTTCTTGGAAGCTCAGAGGCAACTTCACATTCAGAGAATGGTTCCTGTTATGGGGCCTTTCTACACTATTGCTTGTGGTGTTTTTCAAATTCATTTTGAAGAGTAGGAACTCAAGGCTTGGCCCATCATTACTCGCTATGCCTGTCTCTTGTCACCTGCCTTCTATATCTCTGTACCCCCTCAGTAACCCAATATACTGGTTCTTTTGCCTCCCATTTATCTTTTCTCTCTTCTTTCTTTGTCTCTTTGAATGTCTTTTCGCTTAATGACAGAAAGGGGGAGAAAATAAAATATTCTAAAATACATTCCCTCAATTTATCAAATTCGCCAAATTTTAGACATCAAATTTATTTAAAATTCATTTCAATACTTTACATTTTTATGTTATGTTTTGTCATCACCAAAAAGGGGGAGATTGATGATCGTCCATCCCTATATATAATTTTATTTATTATATATAATTTCGGTGATTAACAAAATCTTAACAAATATTTTCTAACAATCTTTTGTGAAGTTCATCCATAGGAAATAATCCAAGCAAAATCTGTAAGTTATTCTCACACACTGTTATTTAAAGTTCAGAGCATGTATTTCTTCTAAGTACACATCGATTTCTTAAGTGAAATAACAATTCGGTCATCGGTTTCTTAAAAGAAACAATGATTCTGGTCTCACATAGATTTTATAAGTGAAACAACGATTCGATCAACGGTTTCTTAAGAGAAAGAACGATTTCGATCTCGCATCGATTTCTTAAGTGAAACAACGATTTCGGTCTCACATCGATTTCATAAGTTAAACAACGATTTGATCACTATAACGATTCGTTAAGAAAAACAACAATTTCCGTCTCACATCGATTTCATAAGTCACTTAAGTAACGATTCGATAAGTGAAACAACGATTTGGTCGTTGTACCGATTTGTTAAGCAAAACAACAATTTGGTCGCTATAACGATTCGGTAAGTGAAACAACGATTTGGTAGCTGTAACGATTTGTTATGTGAAACAACGATTTGATCGCTATAACGATTGCTTTCACTTATACAACGATTTGCTTGTACAACGATTCGGGTTTACTTATACAATGATTTGCTCAAACAACGATTTGCTTCTACTTGAAGAACTATTTGCTCACATAACGATTTCACAAGTAGAACAACAATTTAATCAACACAACGATTTCATTATCATATTCATGAATCACATAGATTTCATTTCACCATGAATTTCATTTATGCATATATCATCGATTTCATGATAACATCAACTCTCTTCACAACGATTATGTTTTGAATGAATTATCATAAAATTTCATTGTTACTATCTTTTCAGATAAATTTGAAAATGTCCATTCCTTATATTCAAATATATTTTCAAAACACTTTGGAGTTCAAGTCTTCCCGCGTATATCTTTGTATCTTACATCACGTATCATTTATTGTAACTGTACACCTCTGTGCATGTCACATATCAATGTGCCTTCTACACCTATGTGTTTATTGCAAACACTTTTTAGGATGACAGAATGGCACTTCTATTTTGGTGTATATTCATATAGCATGATTTCTATCGTTGACTGACAGCATAGAGACAGTCTAGCTGTCTGTGCTTTGGTATTTATTACGTGCAGGTCTTTGCCAGTACAAAATCATACAACGTTGAATAACCTGAAGTATAGGATATCTGGATGAATCTACTCCTTGCGTATGTGTCTTCCAGAGCATTAAATGGCTGTAGGCTTACCTGTTCTGCACCTCAGACCATGCAGTCTAACGTGCTTCAAATTTAGAGACAACGGACACTTCAATGGGCACTTCAATGGATATATTTTTCAAGAGAAGATATATAGAAGACTGATGACTCCATGAAGAAAAATGACACGAATACACATTTTCACGAACTAGAAAACATCAGCAAAGAGAAAGCTTTTAAGCTTCATTCCGCCAACCTTTAGCTCTCAACTCTCTGTTTTCCATTTGATTATTCTTTGAAGAGCTTTTCTAGTTCTGAGAGATTTTCCTTATTGAAAATATTTGTCTCTTGGACATTGCCACAGATCAAGCAATCTGTTGTAAGCTATGTCTAGGGGCCTTTCGATTTCTACACATTCTTTGTGTGTATTCCTCTTCATGTGTGAAGAGAAGACCCATTGGAAACAGGTGGTAGTTATTCCCTTCAGTGAGGAAGGAAGACCTATGTATCAGGTGGTGTTTTGTTCCTCTTCGGGGTTAGAAGAGAAGGCCAGCTGCGGTTGGATGGGTAAGGTCCTTAAGGGGGACAGTACCCTTAGTTAGTGAAATCCCAAGTTGTTTCTTGGAACTGGATGTAGGGCTCCTTGGGATAGGAGGGTCGAACCAGGATAAAAATCTCCTGTTGTTGTGTGACTGTTTGTGTGCTTGTTTATCTTCACACTTATTAACACTAACTATCGATCTTAGTGTTTTCTGTTAAGCATTTTTATTAACAGGTTTTATTCTATGAAGAATTTTAGCAATCCATTCACCCCCCCCCTCTGGGTTTGCTAGCTGGGAAACATTGCAGGCTCCACACTACGGCGGCGGTGCATGCTCCGGTCTCAGCTCCTGTGGCAGACGTTGCTGCTCCCGGCGGCGACTGCTATTGCTGCTCCAAAATCCCAGCTCGGTGGCGGCAGGATCTGTAGATAGCTAGGGCTCGGAAGAAAAAAAAGTGAGGAAGAAGGAGAGGGGCGGGGTTGCATGTAGAGGGGGGAAATGAAAGAAAAAGGGTGGGGGTTGAGGGGCCACTTGGGTGCATAGTTCTAATTGTTGGTCTAGATGTTCTAAAATGCATAGGGACTCTATAGATGTAGCCCACTTTCATATTTGTTTGATATCCAAGGTTATATCGAATGGTTCCATTTGTGGGACTACACCCATCTTCCCAGTTTGTTCAGAAGTCTCATGAATATGGAGTAGCAACAATGATCGACCCCCCCCCCCCCCCCCACATTGCAGTAACCACCATGGCCTCGATCGGGAAGGCCAACACTGTGCACTCCTCAGTCTGTTCTTCGATCTTGCCTCCTCGTAGGTCTTTGTTGATGCATGTTCCCATTTCTGTTCCTATTTCTAAGTCTTCCACTGGGAAAGCACATCAAGCCGCAGAGGAAGCATCACCACCAGGAAAAATCTGCCAGTGCCCTACTGTTATGATGATGAGGAAGGCAATGGCCTACCGCACGACAGCGATGGCATTATTGTAGTATTCTAAATGATTAAACAGTAATGTTCACCATTTTGCGCCAGTGATTAAACTATACTATTCATTATTCTGTAGCATCTATTCTGCATACTATATTTTTCTGCACAGTGCAGGAGCAGCGAGGGGCAAGCCAGCACCTGTCGTCTTCCCTCAGCCCCTGAAGACTTCGTGGCATAGGTGGAACGCCAAGGCCCAGGCGGGCCAGGTGTTCATCGGGTTGCCGACTTCCGACGAGGCCACGAAAAGCAGGTACCTGCCACTGGTGAACTTCCTCGCGGAGGTCCTCCCTTTGATCAGTAGCTTTCCCCAGTACGGGGGCACCATGCTATGGGACAGGTATTATGACATGAAGAACAAGTACAGCGAGCAGATCAAAGTGCCATGTGAAGCCATGCAGAGTTCCGTTCTCTATCTGACTGTGGGCAGATATGGCAGTGGGTGGGTATTTCATATGGTGATGAAATGTTTTTGTGCTTAGACGTGCTTCTTTAGTATATTTGTAATAAAATGCACGATGCATTGTTTTGAGATGACCTATTTTCAGTGTGCTAATTCATTGGTTCGTGCCAGGTGTGGACTATACTACCAAATTCTGGGAGGACATCCTGCCAGACCTCCAGGCGAGGAGCCAGCCAAAACCGGCCATCTTCCACTAGACCACCATCGTCACAGGGGGCTACGCTAGAGATCTAGCCTTCAACCCCCACAAGATGGAGGCTTTCAATGGGGTGCCTTTGTCGAAGATGCAGGTGACGGGGATGCTGACCAGCGACCTAGTGGACGAGTTCGACATGACCTTCCCCTGACATTGGGACAACCGCTGCAACAATGACGTACACTATGGCCTAGCGTCGGCCAAGGCCCGGTGGCGGGAAAAGTATATCGGGCACCAATACTGTGTGGACCTGATGCTGGCGCACATCCTCCTCAACTCCCAGACTGTAGCCTCGCCCAAGCTCTGGCCCTCGACCTCGTAGCCTAGCATCCTCCCGACGTCGCCGTCGCCCTCGCGCCGTCGACCTCTGTGCATCGCCGCCCACACCATCGAGGGGCAGGCCAACAAGGTCGCAGACGACCAGCGCCACCTGAAAGGCATGCATGGAGTGTGGTAGGCATCCGCAAAGACGACGACTTAGACGGGCCCTTCATCGTCATCCTATTCTACGTCCTTGGCAAGCACCTTCGACCAGACATGGACGCTGCCTGCACCAACGAACCACTGCCGTCCACTCCCAAGTCCAGCATCCTTCGGAGGCTCCAACGTCCCCACTGCTCCCCCACACCGTCGTCTGCACCACCTCCTAGCAGCACGGGAAGTGTAGCTATGTCCCAGCCATCCGCCCATCTCCTCTCGACTTGCAACCCCCCCCCCCCCCCCCCCCCGGGTGCCCTGAACCTTCAACGGAGATCATCGATGCTGAGTAGGGAGAGCAACAGCCGTTGGGTTGACAAATTTTTTTTCCAAAATTTTGTGATTACTATAGCGCTACAGTAATTACTGTATCACTACAGTAGCTACAGTAGATAACAGTTCTTTTATTTCTTTTTACTTTTAAATTTTTATTTTAAAAATAGATTATGTAACATTACATTTTCCAATTTATAGTTTTTTTAAATATAAAAACAAAATCATTAAAAAAATATACATATTACAGTGCGGCTGGGTCCGGGACCCGAACAGTGACTTGTTGCTCTCCAAACACATCATTGCGTTGCTGGTAATCGTAGAAAAATTTGATATAGATGTGATGTAGTGGTATCCCAAATGTCCTCATCATTACTGTATTATCCCAACAACCTTTTTCCTGACACTGCGACATGTAAGAAATTATTCGCCAATATATAGCTTAGATTATCAAACTACATATTATTATTTTTTAAACACATACGCCATGCCATAACACTTGCCATTACCACCCCCACCCGAAGAGATGACAGAGACATATGTATGTTAAATGTTTGTATATTCATTCATTGTGCTTGCAATCTAAAATATTTTTGATTTTCAATCATTTTTTTATCAGGGAAACAAATCATTGAAGCTATAAATCTGTGACAAGTTGAGTAGAGTTTGCACCTTCCGATTCTACAGGCTTCACAAAAAGGTATGATAAATATACGCAACAACCCCGACAAAGACGTATCGATCAGCCATGCATCCATCTCACCCTTCTCTTTCTCTCTCTTTTAATGACAAAAACTCTCTAACATTTAACCATGGCAAAGTAGCCATGTTTGGCGACGTTCAACACCGGCAACATGACACTACAAGGAGCCCCCTCTAGCCACGACCGTCTGCCACCGTCCTTGGCGACGTTGGGTGGGGGGAGTACCATCCTTGGCGACGTCTGCCACCGTCTCATCTCTCTCTCTCTCTCTCTCTCTCTTTGAAAATTTAATCTCAAAAATGTTCCCGAAAGATAATGGCTTTCCGAAAACCTCCCCTGCATCAACATTCACAGCATGGCATACTGGGCAACCCTTTTAACTGCATGTTGGTTCTATCACCGCACAAGCCGCAGTCTGCTTCATCGGCGCCTCTTACGGACACTCGCCTGTCGATAGCCCATTTTCACATGCACCTCCGCAATGCTCTCTCTACTCACGCTATCTCAGCTAAAGAAGATTCTTTTCAAATAATTTTATTAACATAAAAATTTTCTCTGTGTTGTGGATTAATTTTATTGTTATTTCTTTGTTAATGCGTAGAAGATAGTCTTAATATTTTAATTCTTTGTTAATTTTTTTTATATTTAAAATATTCTCGTGCGATGCACGGGCATAGAATTTATGATAAAATTTATTGTGTAATTGTTTTATTCATGTTCAAACATTTTAATTAAAATTAGTTTAACAAATAAATTTATAATTAAAATTATATAATTTTAAAAAATAATAATTTATATTTATTAATATATTTTAAAATCAAACGTCGTGCATCGGACGGGTGTCCAACTAGTATATATATATACACTAGTTCTATATCCCATGCAACCACACCTTGTCTATGACCTTCGTTACCATCTCGTACATCATCTCCTCATTGAGAACCAATCCCCCTCTTGGATCTTGCTCATGATTAAAGCACCAGGTTCAGGCACTCTCTGTTGTCCTAGTCTTTCTTTCAGGAGTGCAACTACCAAAGAAGAACTGGTTAGATTAATGCTCTGTTTCCCACTCACCAGACCCGTCCTGGATGCCTCCCATGGGTCCAATGGGAACCCTAGCTATGATGGACGCACGTGTCGTCGATGGACCGAAACATCTGCACGTTCCGGGTACTCCACGGTGTCTGGATCCCCCTCCAACGAGGGTGGAGTGAAGAGCTCAGGGTAGACTCTCTTGGATCTTCATTAGACAATCCGACAGGTGGGAAGCTAGGCATCTGCTTCTTCCACCTTGGAGTGTATGTCGTCCCACGGCTCTGGAGGGCTGGCTGGCCGCCATCGCACAGGTCAACATTAGGGAAGTTGTTCTAATGGAAGTCGTTGTGGTAGGTGGTGTCAAGGTTCTTCAACAACATGTGGTTCTTGTCATCATACCGCCCGCCCGTTGCAGAGGGGATTTTCTTTTTTTTTTAATAGCATAGTTTAAAATTTTATTAGTTATATAATAGATTTAAAATTTTAATTCATAAAGTAGTATATTTTTTACTGTCAACTACATGTGTGGTGGTGTTTTCGTATTTGGGCTGGAACCAAACGGGCCTCCACTAAGGGATGAAGGGAAATGACCGCCGGTGCGGATAGTAGCCTGCAAAAACTAGAACAGGATCAGGCGGCCAGGTTGAAGAACCGGGGGGAACCCTCCGATCCCTAAGTCAGGTGACTGTAGAAAGGCTTGTGGAAGAAGAGTTCGCTAGTGTGTGCCTCGCGTGGAGGTGAGTGTATGGTCAGGGTTGCGTACCTTTGCCTAGTAGTTACCTGTGCCTTTTACATGAGAAGGTTCTGAAGAGGTTGGACGTGCCGCCCTTTGATGACGCCAGAAAGGACGCATCAGTTGGCGTCTGTAGTGGAGAGTTACCCATTGAGGGGCCCTGCGGTTAATGCTCCCCTTGATCGTGGGGCGCGCACGGTGCTGTTGTGGTAACCGCTGCTTGGAGGTGAAGGGGCCTCTCTGCTCTTCCTAGTCGGGAGGTACCGAATAGGCAGCCTGCTCAGTAGATGGGCCGGCCGTTCGATGCTTGGTGCTCGGAGCCACGGCTTGTGCTGATGGGAGGCGGAAGCGTGCTTCGATCAGGACCTATTTTGTAGGGGGGCGTCTGGACCGAACAGGTGGTGGAGTGCCTGCCAACATCTTTTAGGACTTGGAAGTAGCCTGATTTAGAGACCGTGATCGGAAGCCTTGGGCTGATATCCAAGGACGCGTGGCGCCTTGCCAGGAGGCCATGCTAGCCTGCTGGGCCATAATGGGCCGTACGGGGCCATAATGGGCCCTGCGAACCTAGGGGGCTAGAAATAGCCACCACACTTGCCCCCCACTCTGTCAAGCTTGCTCGAATTCCAGAGTACCTTGAGAGAGGAGGTCTGTTCAGTTGTCATTCGCATTGAATGCGATGTTGACTTCGGCAGTGCAAACAGTCACTGGGGCGACGCCGTTTAGTGTTCCCCTCAGGGATGGGGAACCATCATCATCGTGAGAACGACGTGTCGCCCAGGGGACACGCAACGTTTTCGATTATCGTGCCCATCCTTCCTTATAAGGACTCGAAAAGGGGGGGAGGCGAAGGCTCATGCCCTCCTGCACCTTCGCTTCTTGCGCTTGCCGCCTCGCGCTTGCTTCTCATCTACCTCTTCTTCTTCTCTATCTTCGTGCTTTGTCTTCGTCTTTGCCTCCGGCAATGTCGCAGAAGGGAAAAAGCATCGGAGTCACCTGAGCGAGCGAAGCAACGCCCGGGGCAACTCACGGGCCAAAATACCGCTTCTTCGAGGGTCTTCGGGAGCGGTTTAGGATCGGCGAGGAGTACGAAATCGTCCTTGCGAGGGAGGAGGAGTCTTACCTGGTTAACAAACCAGGTTGTTTTGCTCTCTCCCTTGACATACTTGAGGCTGCATTCTGGCTGTAGGTGCCGGAGGTGGCGAGGGCGCTGCTGAACACTTGGGGGATCACCCCCATCCAGCTGACGCCGAGCTCGTGGAGGACGATATGTGTTTTCTGTATCATCTACAAGCTCCGGGGAGTGCGGGGCTTTGTTGACGTCTTTCGGGTGCAATTCAACCTTACAGCTTCACTGCTGTCCGGGGAAAGCGTCTACTACACCAAGCACCACCCGAATAGAATGCAAATTATGTTTGGGGGTAAGTACTCCAACAACAAAGGATGGATGCATCATGTCCTCTTCATCAGTCGTTGTGCCCACACTCCAGAGTTGGGGTTTCCTGCTCATGTTCGAGAGCCCCAGAATGAGTGTTACCCCTTCTTGATTCAGGATGAGGCGAAGGCCTCGGATAGCCTGAATATGGCCCTGGTGTGAAACGTCGAGCTTTATTTGACAGAGATTACTCTTGCCACGTATGGCCTGAGCTGACCATAGAGTAAGTGTTCGATCCCACTTCTAACTTTTTGGGTTACGTCGAGTAGCTGTCTAACCATCCTCTTCTTGTGCAGCCGTTGCCGAATTGGTCGTTGGTCGGAATCATGAAGACCAGGAAAACTATGCCGAACAGATCCCGATCACGGCATATGTGGCGTGCATGGGCGAGGATGCCATAGCTGCGGTAGCCGAAGAATGCCGTCTGTCTGGCCCTCGTGCCCCCCAAAAAGGACCTCTGAAAATAAGTCTAAAGAGGAAGTCCAAGGCCAAGATAGCACCAAAGGCCGCGCAGCGAGCGGTCGAGGAGGAAGAGGACGAAGAGCAGGAAGAGGCCCCCCAGCTTTAGGCGCGGAAGAAGCACAAGTTCATGAGGACTTCCGAGCAAATAAGGCTGCAGACAGCCATTGAGACAAGACCCTTGTCACGGGAAGGGATGTTCTCCGAGCTAGGGCTGGTCGTAGTTAGTGACCAGTCCGATGAAGACTCCTCCGGGGAGCGTGTCGGGGCGTCCACGCCCCAAGGCCCTATTGCGGGCCGATTAGAGGGGATGGCTGTGGTCGGGGTGACAAGTACCGTAGCCACAGGACAGACCGCGGTGGAGGGTGGAGCTGCCACCACCCAAGAGTTGACTTCAATAGGGGCTGACGAGGCCACAGTGCGCGAGGGGGAAGTGCTAGGCGAGGCGGCGTGTGTGGTAACGCCCACTCCTCCCTTCGAAGCGGCTGCAGAAGTCCCAACGCAGGTAGCTGCTGCAGGAACTCGCTTGGACGAGCAGAGGGCTGAGGTAGAGGAGGAAGGACCTCAAGGATCCCCCACCAGAGGGGAGTCAGTAGCCACCGCGGGTGCTATCGATACGGTCGAAGGAGAGGTTCCTTCTGCCGGGCAGACTAATGCTACAGGCGAGGATCGAACTGACTCCGAGGAAGATTAGGTGCCCCTATCGCACACGCTAAGGGAGAAGTCCCCTACACGGCCTTCGGAGAGGATGCTGGAAGCTGCTCTAGAATTCCTCCAAGGGAGTGCCTCCAGGGACCTCCCCCCGTGCCCCACTACGTCCCAGCTTGAAGTGCTGGCGCGATGCCAGGGTTAGGCTCAGAGGACACTCCTGAACATTCGTTCGAGGTCCGCCAGTCGAAGCACCATGCCGAGGAGGACAATGACATCGACGTGGAGGGGCTAGCAGATGGCGATGCAAGGTCGCTGGAGACGCTCAAGTGACCTGCGACGTGAGCCTGAGACCATTGCCAGATGTGGGATGCCAAGTTTGCATTCTGCGAGGAGCTTGAGGAGCGGCATCGAGTTTGGGAGGCAGAGTTTCAAAAGCAAGTGAAAACCCTCCAAGAGGCACTCCGAACTTCTAAGCTCAACTCGCCGTTGCCCGGGAGGAAAAGGAGGGGCTCACGAACATTTTGTCCGAGGCCAAATCCTGTGGCATTACCGAGTACAAGGCGGGGTCGAGCTTCAAGGAAGACTTGGAGCAATACGATGCGCTTTGCTATAAGGTGGGCCTTGGCTGTCACGCCCTCACGCGGAAGATCAGAACGCAAGGCAGTTGCAAGTAAACGGGTACAGAGCAAGTACTAGACATCAAACCATTGCACAATGAGTAATACTAAATAAAATTCTTCTCATTAATAACTTTTCAAATGTCTAGTTGCAACCACTAATATCAGAGCCATTCTATAGGGCCCAATTACATTGAAATAAAAGTAAAAGACAAAACTCAAACTTCTAACATAGCTACTATAACTCTAACATAGTACTAAGATACTAGGGTGCTCATAACATTACTCCTGGTCGTTCTCGTCCTCTTGAGTGTATGTGTCATCCTCGGTCTCACCTGAGAACACAACGATAGATAACGTAGGGTGAGCGATAACACCCAGCAGAACTTAAATCTCAATAGTCAAACAGGGTTTAAATGATTAATGTATTAAAAGGCCGAGTAACTAAAGATAGAGTGAGAAAGTTAAGTAAAAGATAGAAGGATAGCGCATGATGGAAATAGCACAAGCTTTCTAAGTATAGCACAAGTGTCGAGTATAGCACAAATAGCAAGATGGCCATAGCACAAATAGCACAAAGTATAGCAATAGCACAATGGGTATAGTATAGCACTTTTGTCAATAGACAATGAGAGAACATAGCACTTTTGATTGTCATTTAGATAGTCGACATAGATAGCACTCGAGTGTAATGCCAAACACTCTGATCATTTAACTCCCATGGGCACTAGCACTTTCGGGCGCACATCCCAGGACCAGATCGGGCCCTTTATATATTGCCAGGCATTGGTTATATTGTTTATCTTTAGATAATTAGTCAATGGCCAATAGAGAGTACCAAGAAATAGATGAGAGTACTAGATGAATAGATGAGATAGTAGAGTGAACATGAATAGATGAGCGAGTAGAGTATAGATGAAAGCTAGTGGACATTGCACGTAACACGTCGAGTAAACAGGCGATAGTAACAGTTGCACAACACGTGCACTTGGTGTTGGCAGTCAGGTGGAACTCACAATCCTTCCACTGGCCATGTTAAGCATAGGTCCAGAGGTCCGGCGTGATTCAAGATAAGAGTGAACTTCTAATAGCCGTTTGGATCATGTTGATCCTTAAAGGGTATTATAGGTGTTAGGGTACAGCCAGCTCGTCGACCATGTGGGAATCCATGGACAGAGGAGACTTACGGAGGCCTTGAACAAAGACATACTAGTCCGGAAGAAGGAGTATCCGAAGGAGAATTCGTCCAAGTCAAGAGAAAGTGTGTATATAGAAACAAGTGTCCGACGTTCTAGAGGAATTCTAGAACAGTGGAGCGTCGGTAACGGTATTCCCAAAACATCGCGAGAAAACGTAGACAAGTCTATTTTAAATATGGCAATTTAATTACATAAATTACCAGATGTATTATGAGTTAATTACATGCCAAGTTAAACCATAATTGGAAGGTTCAAAGTGTGTGCAAGTGTTATGAGAAAATCATGGACAAGATAGATCATGTGATTAACTTGAATTAATTAAAATATATTCAATAATTACAACTTCGTTTTCCTGTGTACAAGATAGTTAATAGGACATGGGGTGACTGTATAACAATAAACTTGCAAAAAGGTGGGTTTTCATGCAAAAACCCAGATCGGGACGTACCCTAATGAGGGTCACGACGGGGTTAAGTAGAACGCGATAGGTTCTTGCACAGATCGCGACGCGCTCATCCGTTCAGGCAGACAGATCGCGACGACAGATCCTATCACGATCAGATCACGACGGCCCTGAGAAAGCGGCCTATCGGGCCGTCACGTTCTCAGGTCCTGTACCTGAGTCCAACAGGGGAAAGGACAGAGCCTCGGATTGTGGGTCATCTTTCTATCTTTTGACACAAGGTTGTTCAGAAAATCATAACTAATTGTATAGCCGATGAAAAATCATGAAACAAATTTTAAATGACTCTAGACATGCTAGGGTACTTCCAGTAAATAGGAATTTGAAAACAAACATGTTTTAGCATGGTTTAGTCATGATACTTCACAAGGAACATGGAACAGTACACAATTAGGGTAAAAGAATTAATTCACGATGTAGGGTGGATGAAAATTAGGATTTTTAGGGGCAAAAGATGCCTAACTTGAATTAGTTCCTCCAGTAAAAATTTCGTGGCATGGGGTTGAGTATACAAGGAGAACAAAATTTACGATGAAGGGTCGGGCTCACGCTAGTTACAGAACATGAAAAATCAAGAAGAAAATATAGGCTGGGTGGAAAAATATGAGATTAGAGGACTTTTGATCCTGATGATTGGATCAACCTACAAACGAAGTTTTATTATTTTAGCTTGTGAGAATGTCTACCTTTGGTCGATTTCCTCTTCTAGGGCTAGAACTTGAAGAACGAGAGAGAGAGAGAGAGAGAGCTTGAGAGAGACTTCTTCCCACGAAATCTCCTCCTCCTTGGCCTCTCCTCCTGGTCCAACAAGCCTTGGGTATGACCTAGGGCCGGCCATGGGTGTTTTAAGAGAGTATTTATGCTCTCTCTCATTCCATTTCCTATTTGGACTATAATTCCCATTAACTCCGAAGTTCCTATTTTCTCTCCCCTTTCTAAGCATGAGAACTTCTAATTGGGTTAGGATGGGAGCTAGATTCGTGGCCAAGCTACTAGGGTAGGTTTAGGAATCCAAATCATACTCAAACTTTTTATTTAATGCATTAAATACCTCTTTTCTATTTAAGTAATAATTAAGTTACGAATTTAGGGTATTTTTCTATTATTCCCCTTTTAAAAATTCCTATTTTGGCCCACTAATTTCTAATGGGTCCATTTAACGAAGCCCATTACTTCTTTTCATTTAATGTGTTTTATTTAATTTCTTTTATTTGATTTTATAATTGCTTTTATTTTTATTATTATTAAATTTTTATTTTTTGAAAAATCTAGGTTGCTACATCCTCCCCCTCTTAAAAAGAATTTGGTCCCCAAATTTATATGATCATAATGGAGGGAATGTCTTACCAAAAAGATCGGGGTAGTTTCGTCTGATGGTTCCTTCCGGTTCCCATGTAGCTTCTTCCACTCCGCGGTTATTCCATAATACTTTAACCACGTGAATGGGACAATTCCTGAGTTGTTGCACCTTCCGTTCTAATATCTTGACTGGCTTTTCTTCATATGTCACATCCTTGTTCAACACCAACTTCTCGTGGCGAATGATGTGTGTAGGATCATATACATATTTCCTGAGCATGGAGACATGGAACACATTGTGTACACATGTCAGATCCGGTGGCAACGCCAGTCGGTATGCAACCTCACCAATCCTTTCGAGTACTTCAAAAGGACCGATAAATCTAGGACTGAGCTTTCCTTTCATACCAAATCTTTGGATGCGACGAGTAGGTGGCACCTTTAAGAATACATGATCACCGACTTAGAATTCTAAGTCCCGCCTTCTTTTGTCGGCATAGCTCTTTTGTCTGGACTAAGCAGTCTTAAGCCGGTCTCTAATCACCTGAATGTCTCGGGTTGTATTTTGCTCCATGTCTGGGCCTAGCCATTGTTGTTCTCCCACCTCATTCCAGCATGCAGGAGATCTACAATTTCTTCCATAGAGTGCTTCGAACGGTGCCATCTTGATACTCGCCTAGTAACTATTGTTATAAGCGAACTCAATAAGGGGTAGGTGCTCATTCCAATATCCTTGGAAGTCTATAATGCCCGCTCTCAACATATCTTCCACTATTTGGTTGGTTCTTTCAGTTTGCCCATCAGTTTGCGGGTGGAAGGCGGTACAAAAGTTGAGTTTAGTACCCAGTGCACCTTGCAGTCCTTTCCAAAAATGAGATGTAAATCTCATATCTCGATTTGAGACTATGGATGATGCAACTCCATGTAGTCTTACAATTGTTGCCCAACTAGCAAGCCCAGAGGGGGGGGTGAATGGGATTTTTAAAATTAATGAGTACCATAAACCTGTTCACAAAATAGTCTCACAAAACACACTTCGATGGGTGTTAGAGTTAGTAAAGAAAGATATTAAACGCAAAGAAAGCACACAGACAACACAGGGAATTATCCTGGCTCGGACCTCCTCTCCACAGGAGTCCTACGTCCAGTCCCTGAGCAACAACTCAGGCTTTCACTACCTAAGGGTACAGTCCCCCTTATGGACCTTTACACACCCAGTCATAGCTGGTCTTCTCTTCACAACCTGAAGAGGACATACACCACCCTGGATACCACCAGGTCTTCCTTCTACTCGAAGGGAACACACACCCTGGAAACCCCCAGGTCTTCCTTCTACTCGAAGGGAACAAACAAAAGAAAAGTGTTAATGAAAACAAGCCCCTAGATCAAGCTTAAACAATGCTGGATCTGAAGCTAAAACTGAGAGGAAAAGATCTACAGTGAGGGACACTCTCAATTTCCAGAAGCTCTCAAGACTAACACAATGAACGTAGAGAGTTAAGAGCTAGACAATCATAGGAGTGAGGCTTTGCTCTATCAAAAGCTCGTAGAAAAGCTTGTTAAAGATTGTTGTTGCTAGCTTCTGGAGCTTCAGTCTTCTTTATATATATATATATATATATATATATATATATATATATATATATATATATATATATCTTCTATTTGAAATTCGAACGTTGAAATGACCGTTGTCTCTAGGCTCTCATTTACGTTAGACTGCATGGTTCTATAGAGCTTCTTGTTCAGCAGTCCTTAGCTTTCCATGCATGCAACAAGAGAGAGGATCTTCGATGATGTTCATTATCTTCCGTACTATCCAACATTGTATTGAGATGTGATGTCAGGACCTGCATAAATTAAATGCTAAACAATAGACAACTAAGCTGTCTCTTGTTGTCAGTCAATGTTAGATTGATTTTATACAGAAGTAGAAGTTCCATTCTGTTCTTCTAAAAAGATGTTTACAGAATAAGCATGAGAATAGAAGATATCGTTTGCATGAACTGGAGTGATACATTCAGTCATAATAAATGCATGGTTGTCAGAAGGATATACGTAGAGACTTTGACTTTTCAACGTACTCAAAATGAGTTCAAATATTAAATCGTTATATTCCATGAAATTGTTACCTGCATGACTTACGAAATCGTTATGCAAATAAGTCATTATCCATGTAAATCGTTGTACACTTATAAGCAAGTCGATGCACATACAAATCGTTATATAGACAAATCGTTATGACTCTATAAGCAAATCGTTATGAGCAAGTTGTCAGAGACAAAACGATGTGAGCAAATCGTTGTTTGCTGTATCGAATCATTACAGAGACCAAGTCCTTATGTAACTTGATGAATCGTTATAGTAACAGAGTCGTTATGTAACTTATCGAATCGTTACATGGATCAAATCATTTTGAAACATGATGAGTCGTTGTGTTACTGAAATCATTGTGAATAATTAACGAATCATTATGAAAGCAAATCATTGTGAGAGCAAATCGTTGTTCTCCCTTATCAAATTGATGTGAGAGCAAATCGTTGTGAATACTTAACGAATCGTTATGAAAGCAAATCGTTGTGAGAGCAAATCGTTGTTCTCATTTATCAAATCAATGTGAGAGCAAATCGTTGTTCTCACCTAAGAAATCAATGCGATGACCAAATCGTTATGAAGCTTAACAAGTCGTTGAGAAACTGAAATCGATGTGAGGGAAAGGAAATCATTACAGCATATAGAAAATCGATGTGTACTTAGATAAATGTCATTCTTTGAACTTGCATTGCTACAGAGTAAATAATACTTACCCATTTGTCTTGTTATTCCTTGATTCATTCATTTCCTGTACTCAAATCTCATAGAAAATATGTTAGATTTAAATAATATCTTAATTTTTTTAATCACTGAAATAAATATGTAATTAATTTAAATTACATGGGGGAAAATTGATCATCAATCTCCCCCTTTTTGGTGATGATAAAACTTAACAATGAGCATAGATGATCTGAAATGAATCTAAACGAAATTGCGGAAATATAAGAAAAATATTTCAGAAGTGCTATATTTTCTCCCCCTTTTTGTCATTAAGCAAAAAAAAATATCACAAGGTGATAAAGACAGAGAGAAAAGATAGTGAGAAAACAAGAGAGATATATTTAATTGTCCTGAGGAGTTACAGGGTTGTAAAAAGCAGGAGACAAAAGAGAGGCGTGCCGACGAATAATGGGCAAGGCCTGTCATTCTTGCTCCTCAAAATAACCATGAAACGCCCCAGAAGAAAAAGCGTAAGACGGACCCATGTCAAGCAACATCCTTTGAATATGAAGTTGCCGCTGAGTACTCAGAAATTTGCCATATTCATTGGTGCCAAGGGAAAGTTTGTAGGTACTGAATGAACCAAAACTGGCGAACCAAAGAAATTGGTTGATCTTGATAGGATAGAATAACTTATGCTGCAGAAGATCTTGCTTCAATGCCATAAACAGCTTGTACCGCTCGACCCACTGAAGATAAGAGTCTTGAACTAAATTGATAGAATTCAGGTCCAAGAATGCTTCATCTGTGAGAGTAGGCTTGTCGGCCTTAAATAAGGAGCTGTTGAAGGCTTCCAATTGAAGAGCTGACTGATTATAGTGCTTTTCCCAGTCAGTGGGAGAAAGCCTTTCACATTCTGACAACAAAGAAGCAAGGACTTCAGAGGAAATATGTCCTAGGTGAAATTCTCTGAAGATAAACCTTTGAAAGGATGGTAGTCGACCCTGTTGAGCTGATATCCTTCCCATGATGTGAGCGAATCTCTCAAAGATAACAGGACCTACTGAGGAGTCCATGACCAAGGAATGCAGCTTAGGAAGGAATACATAGTCTGGAATTTGTAGGGTGGCAAAATCCACTTTGAAAGAGCAGTTGACTAGATTTTCAATTTTTAATGAAGCAACTGCGCCTTGGAACTGACCCAACTGGACTACAGGTAACTTGTGAAGATACTGGTAATCATTGAATAACTGAAAGTACCTGATGAGCTTCACATCCTTTTGAATGAAAGGGGCCCAGAGGGATTTGTGATGAATGACAAACCACTCAGAGAGAGTGAGTGGAGAGTCCCTGGGTGGAAACCTTTCAGACTTTGCAAGAAGATATTTCCTATAGAGAGCTGAGTGCCCTTTGGCCCACTGATCTTCAGAATTGCATTCAGCCATTTTGAAGATTTTGGATTGATCAGCTTTTGAGAAGTGGTTGTAGGGAAGGACAACATTTAGGTGATTAGTCAGATTTAGAAAAGGAACACCAAAAATGGTGGCAAGAATAGATTTTTGAAGATATTCTCGATAGAGTGGTTTCCTCCGATTTTCAATAGTGAGGGAAAACCAAAGAGGAGGAAATTTAGGTTCGGGGGGAAGAGCAAGAGTAGTGGAGAGCTTCCTCTTTTTAGAGACAGGACTAGAGGAGATAGTCCTGTGGACATGAGAAGCAACTAATAGAACAGACTGGATGGTGGAGATTTCCAACTCATCATCAATTTCTTCTAGAAATGGACCTTCGAGTTGAGCACCTTCAGGAATGAAGGTGACAAAGGAAGGAGGAGTAGGAGGATGGAGAAATGTTTGATGAGTAGAAGAAGGTGAGATGGATGGTCCATCTAAAGAAGGAACAGAGAAAGAGGAGGCTCCAGCAGATGATGAGGCTGGAGGGTCTTCAGAAATGAAAGGAGGTGGTGGAATGGATGTAGAGGAGGTAGGAGGAGAGGTGGATTGAGATGGAAAAGGAGCTGGAGAAGAGATGGTGCAAGGCATGGGTTGTTTGAAGGTGATGGGTGATGGAGGTGCTGTGGATGAAGAGGGTGGTGAAGGAGGGGCTGGTGTTGCAAGGGATGAAGACTCATGGGCCTTGGGGGCAGCTGCAGGCTCTTCTTCTCTTGGGGACACATCCTCGGAGATCAATGGCCCTGGTGGCCGTGCACTTTCTTCTACTGGCCTTGGCCCTGATGGCCCTGCATTTCCTTCTGCTGACCTTGGCCCTGATGGCCCTGCACTGCTAACCGGTTTAGCAGGTGAGTGAGCTGGAGGGGCAGAGGTGGATTGCTCCCTCGAAGAGATAAGCCCCTTGACACTGTTGAACTCACCTTTCATCCATCTGCATAATTGCTTGAACATTTTAACATCATCTCTCAAGCTGTGTACCTCAGTGGACAAGGCTCCAATCTCGCTTACTGCTGAGGTTTGGCTGATAAGGATAGACTGACTGCAGAGATGTGAGAGTCTTTCCTTGCTTATTCAGCCTTGAAATAACTGGCTTCAACTAAATCTTTAGCTGCTTCTCCTTGGGCTTCCTATGAGCTTCTCTTTTCCTTTTGCTATGTGCCCTTGCAATGGGCTTCTCGAATTCAACATGCTCTTCATTATCCATGGGGACACTTTCAGTGTGCTCCCCCTGAGGAGCTGCCTCCTCATCAATAGATTGCTCCCCCTCAATAGGAGCGTCTTCCACTGATATTTTCTCATGAGCAACTGCTTGCTCCCCCTGACTAGGAGCTTCCTCCATGATGATCTCATCTGTGTGGCCTGATGCCATAGCTTCTAGAGCAACTGAATCACTGAACCTCTCAGGCTCCCCTTGAGTGCTAGAGATGGATTCCAGCACATCTCTAAGAATGGATGACACAATAGTGGTGGGGTTTAGATCTTCAGAGGTTCCCACAACTGGGAAAATATTCTCTGGAGGAATTTCTTCAATTAGACTACCAATGGCCACAGATTCTTCTATTCTGGCCTCTGCTGCTGCTGGTTGATCTGTTGCTGCTTGAGTCACTGCTTCTTCTGCTGGTGCTGCTGCTGCTGATTCCTCTTCAATTATTGGGACTGATGCTGCTATAGCTGCTTCTCCTGCCTCTTCCTAAACTTCTTAGGCTTCGCCAATGATGGCCTCACCCTCAGCCACTGAGGTCTTAGTCCATAGGCCGTTTACAAGTGAAAATCCGCTCTTCCTTAAGTTCTTGCTGCGGATTGCCTGCCCCATCTTCTCAGAAACATCTCCTACCACACTCATGCCATAATGCTGAAATACTTTGGTCAGAAGATGGGCATAGGGTAGAGAGACGTTCAACTTGCTCTTTTTATCCCATACCTGCGAGCTTGCAAACTTCATCCTTTCAATCATAATCTCTGCTGTGTTGATTTCCTGGTTCTGAATAGCCCAGAACATCAAGTCTGAGTCCGCCTTGGTACAAGTTGAAAAAGTAGTACTTCGGGGAATCAAAATTTGACAGACAATGAAGTGCAGAAGGCGATTAAATGCATTTAACTGGTTGATATCTAACTTGCCATCCTTCAATCTGTATTCGGGACCAATAATCCCTAATCCTTTCGCCTGGATATCCACAGTATGAACTCCACAATGACCGGAAGTAGTCACACCAAAGAGTGATGCTAATAAATCTCATGTGACCCTAATCTGGGTACCCTTGACCATGGAAGTCAAGGTCCCATCTTCCTCTGTCTTCAGACATACATAGAATGCCTTTACTAGGTCAGGGTAACTTACTTCTGAGAAGGTGGCCATCTTCGTCCACTTCAATCTGTCCAAAGCTGCAGACACGCTGCCCATGCAATTCTTCTACAAATCTGCCACATCTACAGCCTTATGTCCGCACAGCTTGGTCTTTACGGACGCAAACCTTTCCTGCTACTCGACGGTGGGAAATATAGCTCCATAGCCCCCTACGCTACCAGATACACTAAAAGGGGCCATGGTTTTGAATGGGAAGAGTTTTTGGAGGACTAGAAAGAGGATTGGAACAGGAACCCTCAAGAAATTTTCGGCGGGAAGGAGTTGGAAGCTTTGAAATCTCAGAGAGCCGATGTCGGAGTCGATGGGGTTTCGCCTCAGGTGTTGGATGAGAAGGGTAAAGGTAGGATGTGAATCGTTTCCGCACAGATTTCGGGATAAATCAGAGGAATAATGATTTTTCGAAATTGGAGGTGCCAAAATAGCAGAAAACGACAAAAAAACAAACGAGTTCGATGGGAATAAACCCTTATAAAATAACAAACCGTCAAGACAAAGTTAAAAGGATAGGCAATAATTGGAATTTTGCTCAGGTTTTGAGAGGAGAAATAATTTAAATTCTAAACATTAATATTTCAGTTTTATACAGATGATTCTTTCACAATTTACACATGCCTAATTCCCTTCTAAGAGAAGTAAATATCTCTTCAGGTAAGGCCTTTGTGAAGATATCTGTTAACTGATTATTAGTATCAATAAATGAAATATCAATGTTGTCATTTGATACATGATCACGAATGAAATGATATCTAACCTCATTGTGTTTAGTCCTTGAGTGTTGTACTGGATTCTTGGTTAGATTTATAGCACTGGTGTTGTCGCATAACAATGGAATTGTCTTGATATGTAACCCATAATCCTCAAGTTGTTGCTTGATCCATAGGAGTTGTGTACAGCAACTTCCAGCAGCTACGTACTCAGCTTCAGCTGTTGATAGAGCTACTGAATTTTGTTTCTTTGAGGACCATGATATCAAGCAACCTACAAGGAATTGACAACAACCACTGGTGCTTTTTCTATCTATTTTGCATCCAGCATAGTCAGCATCAGAGTATCCTACTAAATTAATTTTACATGATTTTGGATACCATAAACCTAAGTCATCAGTTTTAGCTAAATATCTAAAGATCCTTTTGACACTAAATAAATGAGATTCCTTATGATCTGCCTGATACCTAGCACACATGCATACACTAAACAATATATCAGGTCTGCTTGACGTCCAATAGAGTAGGGAACCTATCATACCTCTGTAGATCTTTTGATCTACCTTCTTACCATCTTTGTCACTGTCCATTCTTGTTGATGTGCTCATAGGTGTTGATAATGGCTTGGCATTTTCGACTCCAAACTTCTTTAAGAGTTCCTTGGTATATTTGGCTTGACATATGTGGGTGCCTTTTTTTCCTTGCTTGATTTGCAATCCAAGGATGTAGTTGAGCTCCCCCATCATGCTCATCTCGAATTCTCCCTGCATAATCTTCTCAAAATACTTGCAAAGAGATTCATCAGTAGAACCAAATATTATATCATCAACATATATTTGAACTATCAAAATATGTTTGACTTTAGATTTAACAAATAATGTACTGTCTACTTGACCTCTAGTGAAACCATGATCTAATAGAAATGCACTTAGCCGATCATACCATGCTCTTGGTGCTTGCTTTAATCCAAATAGTGTTTTGTGCAATTTAAACACATGATTTGGAAAATCAATGTCATCAAAACCTGGAGGTTGTTCTACATAAACTTCCTCCTTAATGAACCCATTTATGAATGCAGATTTTACATCCATTTGAAATAATTTCAAATCTAATGCTGATGCATATGCAAGTAATATTCTATTAGTCTCAAGTCTAGCTACTGCTGCATAGGTTTTATCAAAATCTATGTCTTCCTCTTGGGAATAGCCTTGAGCTACCAATCTGGCCTTGTTTCTTATGATCACACCAGCTTCATCCAATTTATTTCTGAACACCCATTTGGTGCCAATCACTGGATGATCTGATGGTCTAGGAACAAGTGACCATACCTCGTTTCTCTTGAACTGATTACGTTCATCTTGCATGGCTAAAATCCAAGATTCATCAGTGATAGCTTCATTGACTGTCCTAGGCTCTATTTGAGAAACAAAAGCTAAATAATCACACGGAATTATGTTGCCTCTTATTCTTACCCCTACAGATGGATCACCAATAATGTTTTCAGGAGGGTGATCTCTCTTGTATCTCCATTCCTTTGGAAGGTTCTCATGTACTATGTCCTTTTGTTGCAGGTCTTCCAGAGGTGGATCTTCCTTGTCCTTAATTGATGAGTTCTTTAGATTTTTGGACAATTCATCTGCATCATCATTATCACTATATTCTTCCTTTCTCAAGGAAGGGTTAGTTTCATCAAAGATAATGTGTACTGTTTGCTCAATTAATAAAGTACGCTTATTAAATACCCTATAGCCTTTAGGTTTAGATGCATACCACATGAAGATGCCTTCATCTGATTTTGCATCTAGCTTACCAGTGTCTCTTTTTCCGTTGTTGTGGATGAAACATGGACACCCGAATGTCCTGAAGTGACTGATCTTCGGCCTCTTTCCTTTGTACAATTCATATGTTGTTTTCTTTAGAATCGGCCTGATCATCACCCTGTTGATTATGTAACAAGCTGTGTTCACTGCTTCAACCCAAAAGTACCTTGGTAGATCATATTCTGACAACATCGTTCTTGTCATATCCAATAGGGTTCTATTCTTTCTCTCAGCAACTCCATTCTGTTGTGGTGTTCTTGGTGCTGAGAAATTGTGCTCTATCCCTTGGTCATCACAGAACTTGGCAAATTTTTCATTTTGGAATTCTCCTCCATGATCTGATCGGATTCCAACAATGCTGAACTTTTTGTCTTTCTGAACCTTTTTGTTGAAGCTTACAAAACTTTCGAATGTATCATCCTTGTGTTCTAGAAAGGACACCCAAGTGAATCTTGAATAATCATCTACTATAACGAATCCAAAATTCCTTCCTCCAAGACTTGTGGTCCTCATTGGCCCAAATAAATCCATATGAAGGAGTTCTAAGGATTTAGAAGTTGTTACCACAGTCTTTGACTTGAAAGATGACTTGGTGTGTTTTCCTTTTGCACATGGTCCACAGACACTGTCCATCCTTATGTTGACCTTTGGTAGACCTTCCACTAGGCTTCTCTTGATCAGCTTTCTCATGCCATCCAAACTGCAGTGGCTCAATCCTCTGTGCCACAGCTCAGCTGACTGCTCCTTACTTGCTGCTAAACAGATATTTTGATCCTTTAATTCTTCCAGGTAAAGTACGTACAGATTCTTTTCTCTGTTAGCTTCAAAAATCACAGCTCCGTCCTTTATGATGCCGCACTTTGACTCTTGGAATCTGATTTGATGTTCTCTGTCACATAGTTGGCTTATACTGATTAGGTTGTGCTTCAGACCTTTTACGCATAGAACATCTTCATTAAACATTTTCTCTTTATTACCAACATATCCGCATCCTATCACTATTCCTTTTCCGTTGTCTCCATATGTCACTGTGCCTTCTTCAGCTTCGAGGTAAGAGAACAGCTTTTTATTACTTGACATATGCCTTGAGCATCCACTATCCAGATACCATTTTGATGCTCGAAGGTTTTCCTGAAATGAAAACATCAAGCTTTAGGTACCCAAGTTCTTTTGGGTCCTGGTTGGTTAGTGTCATCAATTTTTCTTTTGATTATCCATTTTTTTTGTTTGGTTGGACAAGTTATTTTACTGTGACCTAGCCTATTGCAATGGCTACAGCATGTTGTTTTAGCTACCTTTTCATACGGAACGTACTTGAGGTTTGATTTATATGAAGTTTCTTGTTCAGTTACAAATTTAGGAGTTGGATACGTTTTAGGATAAACTTTAGTTTCTTCGTCATCGGGGGGAGTATAACCTAATCCATATTTCTTTTTACCTGATCGTCTAGCACCTTTCAATATTAATGTTGTTTTGCCATTAGTAAATTTTTATAGTGTGCTTGATAGTTTTTCATTTTCTTTTGTTAGTGTTTTAGTTTCCTTTTTCAATTCGTCTAAGATTTCTTGTTTTTCTAATTTTATTATTTGTTTATTTTTATCTTTCATATCTTCGCATAACAGATCATTTCTTCTTTTAAGTTCAGTGATTTGTTTCTCCATTTGCTCATTTTCTGATTTTAAATCTGAATTGGTATTTTCTAGGCAAGCAACATTTTTCTTACTAGCTTTTAGTAATTTTGATACTTCTCTATATTTACTATAAAGTTCATTAAAAGCTTCTTCAAAATTATCTGAATCTGAATCATTATAGGAAGAGAAAGATGAGTCTGATGTTACCTTTTCTTTAGTGTTGGCCATGAGTGTCAAGTTGGCTTCTTCTTCTTCAATGCTTGAGCTAGACTCACTGTCTGAGTCACTACTATTGTCCCAAGCCACTGCCATAGCTTTCTTCTTGAATCTTCTTGGTTTTCTTGAACTTTCCTTCTTTCTGAATTCACTTTTCTTCAGCTTCGGACATTCTGCTCTCATGTGTCCGGGCTTCTTACACTCATAGCATGTAGGCTCGGCTTTCTTTTTATCCTTTCCTTTTGTCTTCTTAAAGTCTTTGTTTTTCTTGAAATATCTTCTACTGGTCTGATACTTTTTCTTCTTTGCTAGTATTCTTTGTAGCATTCTTGATAACATCGCTTCTTCGTCTTCATCGTCTTCATTGCTTTCATTATTGTCTGAAAATTCTTCTGATAAGTCTTCTTCAGCTTTGAGTGCGTTGGAATGATTATTTCTACTAGAAGATTCCCCTAACCTTTCCATGTTAATCTCATGGGCCATAAGGGATCCAATGAGTTTCTCTAAAGACATTCTTTTCAAATCATTTGCTTCCTCTATTGCTGTCACTTTGGGAGTTCAAGAGGATGGTAGGGATCTAAGGATTTTCCTTACCATGTCTCCCATCTCATAGTTGTTTCCTAATCCAGCTAACCCGTTGGTGATGTCTATAAATCTACTGAACATCTGTGTAATAGTTTCTCCTGACTGCATCTGAAACCTCTCGTACTGTGTCACCAGAATGTCTATTCTGGTTTCTTTTACTTTGTCAGTACCTTCGTATGTGATTCTTAGCTTCTCCCACATCTCCATCGCTGATTTGCAGGCTGAAACTCTATTGAATTCTTTCTTGCTAAGTGCACAGCATAATATGCTCTTAGCTTTGCAGTTGAGAGATATCTTCTTTTTATCATCTTCTGTCCAGTTGTCTCTGTTGTTTATAACAACTAGATCTCCTTCTTCCACTATGGACCATATTTGAAAATTGAATCCTTGTAGGAAGTATTCCATTCTCGTTTTCCAAAAGGTGTAATCTTCTCCATCGAACATTGGTGGCCTGTTGACTGACTGACCTTCGGAGTGACCTTGGGCTGCCATTTGATCTTTTCTCTTCAGATTATTGGATCTTCTTCTATATCAAAGAGACTGGCTCTGATACAACTTGTTACCCAGCTAGCAAGCCCAGAGGGGCAGTGAATGGGATTTTTAAAATTAATGAGTACCTTAAACCTGTTGACAAAATAGTCACACAAAACACACTTCGATGGGTGTTAGAGTTAGTAAAGAAAGATATTAAACGCAAAGCAAGCACACAGACAACACAGGGAATTATCCTGGTTTGGACCTCCTCTCCACAGGAGTTCTATGTTCAGTCCCTGACCAACAACTCAGGTTTTCACTACCTAAGGGTACAGTCCCTCTTATGGACCTTTACACACCCACTCACAGCTGGTCTTCTCTTCACAACCTGAAGAGGACATACACCACCCTGGATACCACCAGGTCTTCCTTCTACTCGAAGGGAACACACACCTTGGAAACCCCCAGGTCTTCCTTCTACTCAAAGGGAACAAACATAAGAAAAGTGTTAATTAAAACAAGGCCCCTAGATCAAGCTTAAACAATGCTGGATCTGAAGCTAAAATTAAGAGGAAAAGATCTACAGTGAGGGAAACTCTCAGTTTCCAGAGGATCTCAAGACTAACACAATGAACGCAGAGAGCTAAGGGCTAGACAATCAGAGGAGTGAGGCTTCGCTCTATCAGAAGCTCGCAGAAAAGCATGTTAAAGATCGTTGTTGTAGATTGCTAGCTTCTGGAGCTTCAGTCTTCTTTATATATATATATGTCTTCTATTTGAAATTCGAACGTTGAAATGACTGTTGTCTCTAGGCTCTCATTTACGTTAGACTGCATGGTTCTGTAGAGCTTCTTGTTCAGCAGTCCTTAGCTTTCCATGCATGCAACAAGAGAGAGGAACTTCGATGATGTTCGTTATCTTCCGTACTATCCAACGTTGTATTGAGATACGCTGTCAGGGACCTGCACGAATTAAATGCTAAACAATAGACAGCTAAGCTGTCTCTTGTTGTCAGTCAACGTTAGATTGATTTTATACAAAAGTTGAAGTTCCATTCTGTTCTTCTAAAAAGATGTTTACAGAATAAGCATGAGAATAGAAGATATCATTTGCATGCACTGCAGTGATACGTTCAATCATAATAAATGCATGGTTGTCAGAAGGATATACGTGGAGACTTTGACTTTTCAACGTACTCAAAATGAGTTCAAATATTAAATCGTTATATTCCATGAAATTGTTACCTGCATGACTTATGAAATCGTTATGCAAATAAGTCGTTATCCATGTAAATCGTTGTACGCTTATAAGCAAGTCGATGCACATACAAATCGTTATATAGACAAATCGTTATGACTCTATAAGCAAATCGTTATAAGCAAGTTGTCAGAGACAAAACGATGCAAGCAAATCGTTGTTTGCTGTATCGAATCATTATATAGACCAAGTCGTTATGTAACATGATGAATCGTTACAGTAATAGAGTCGTTATGTAACTTATCGAATCGTTACACAGATCAAATTGTTTTGAAACTTGATGAGTCGTTGTGATACTGAAATCGTTGTGAATACTTAACAAATCGTTATTGAAGCAAATCGTTGTGAGAGCAAATCGTTGTTCTCACTTATCAAATTGATGTGAGAGCAAATCGTTGTGAATACTTAACGAATAATTATGAAAGCAAATCGTTGTGAGAGAAAATCGTTGTTCTCATTTATCAAATCGATGTGACAGCAAATCGTTGTTCTCACTTAAGAAATCGATGCGACGACCAAATCGTTATGAAGCTTAACAAGTCGTTGAGAAACTGAAATCGATGTGAGGGAAAGGAAATCGTTACAACATATAGAAAATCGTTGTATACTTAGATAAATGTCATTCTTTGAACTTGCATTGCTACAGAGTAAATAATACTTACCCATTTCTCTTGTTATTCCTTGATTCATTCATTTCCTGTACTCAAATCTCATAGAAAATATGCTAGATTTAAATAATATCTTAGTTTTGTTAATCACAAAAATAAATATGTAATTAATTTAAATTACATGGGGAAAAACTCATCATCAACAATCTCTTTAACATATAAGGCAGCTAGTACTTCTACCGACCACTTGCTCTTTATGGCTAGGAAGTGGGTAGATTTGGTTAGTCGGTCGATAATGACCCATATGGCATCGAGTCCACCACGAGTCTTGGGTAAACCCATGATGAAGTCCATGCCAATACTTTCCCATTTCCATTCCGGAATATCTAGCGGTCTAAGTACACCAGCAGGGTGCAAGTGTTCCGCTTTTACTTGTTGGTAAGTAAGGCAGTGTGTGTCATGTTCAGCTACCTCTCTCTTCATGTTCGGCCACCAAAACGTTCTTTTCATGTCTTGATACATTTTGGTACCTCCTAGATGAATAGTGTACTTTGCCTTGTGGGCTTCATCCATTAGCTTCCTCTTCAGTTTTTCATTATCGGGGACGCATGTCCTCCCTTAGAACACCAGTCTTCCATCCTCAGTCATAGCAAAGTCTAGTCTTTCAGTTAAGGTTTCCTTGATGAGAACTAAGAATGGATCATTATCTTGTTGGGTTTTATCGGGTTCAGTTTTTTACCTATTTTTTCTCTAAATTTTATTAAATAGAGAAGTCATATACAAAGAGGTGTTTGGTAAGTAATTTTTTTTTATGGAAGAATTTTTTCCCTTTGTAAATCTCTCTTAAAAAAAAAACAAGTCTCACCCTATTTTTATTTTAAGAACACACTGATTCCTCCTCCTCTCCCCCCCCCCCGACCCCCACACGCGAAACCCCCTTTGCCCTGTGAAACCAACCCCCTCCCCCCTGCGCCCTCACCGACCCCCCCACCCCTCACCGTCGGCCGGAAGCCCCCCCCCCTTCCACCCCCTACGCCCTCACCCCCCCTCCCCCCGCCCTGCAAAGCCCCCCCACCCCCTGCGTCCTTACCACCCCCCCTTCCTGCCGCCCGGACCGTGCGCCTCACCTCCCCCTCCCCAAAACCCGCACCAACGGCCCCCTCCCTGCCGCGCCCTGCACCCTCTTCCCCCCCCCCCCCCCCCCAGCCACCCCGCCAGACCCTCCACCCCTCCTCCCCCGCCGCCAGCCCCCCTGGCCCCCAGCCCCCCACCGCGCCCCCGCCCCGCGACCCCGCTGCGCCCCCAACCCCCCTGGCCCCCAGCCCCCCGCCGTGCCCCCGCCCAGCGCAGCGAGACCCACGCCACGCCCCCGCCCCCGCCGCACTCCCGCTGCTCCCCCAGCCGCGCCCTCGCCCCGCGCCGCCCCCGCTGCTCCCTCGCCCCCACCCCTCTACCCCCCCCCCCCCCCCCTGCTGCTTCCCGCCCCGACGGCCCCCAGCACCCTAAACAGGTAACATAACTTTTAAAATTTGTGATGTTTTTTACCAAACACGTAACATCACGTTACCATAATTTTAAATTTAAAGTTAAAAATGAATCTAACATAATTTTTTAGATAGAAATAGATTTTTTAAAAAAATTGCTCCCAAACACCCTAGTAATCTCTTCCAACAAGTCGGATTGAATCTGGATATTGGCATTCAAGACTCGATCATCTCTATGCTCAATAGTTAAGTCTAACCTTGCGAATTGTTCTAGTAGTTGCATCTCACAAAGGAGTGGACTCGAAACAGATGCCATTGGCTTCCTACTAAGAGCATTAGCAACGACATTACCCTTGCCTGGATGGTATTGGATGTTGAAGTCGAAATTCATCAGATATTCTAGCCATCTTCTCTGTCTCATGTTGAGTTCCTTCTGGGAGAATAAGTACTTCAAGCTTTTATGGTCTGAGTAGACAGTGAATTTCTCACCATACAAGTAATGTCTCCAGATCTTCAAGGCGAAGACCACGGCAGCCAACTCAAGATCATGCACAGGGTTGTTGACTTCATGAGTCTTCAGATGTCGGGAAGAGTAGGCGATGACTTTCTCCTTTTGCATCAATACACACCCTAGACCAATTCCCGAGGCATCGGTGTAGACAGAGAAACCTTCTCCCTCTATTGGCAGAGCGAGAACAGGAGTTGAGGTAAGACAATCTTTAAGAGTTTGGAAACTTTTCTCACACTCATTACTCTAGGAGTATGGATTCTCCTTTCGTGTTAGTCGTGTGAGAGGAATGGCGATCTTGGAGAAGTCCTTAATGAACCGCCTGTAGTAGCCAGCCAGTCCTAAGAAGATTCTGATTTCTGTGACATTTGTTGGTCTCTCCCAATTGAGTACAACTTCGACTTTGGAGGGATCAACTGAGATGTCATCCTTTGAGATGACATGGCCCAACAAGGACACTTCTTCGAGCCAGAATTCACACTTGCTTAGCTTTGCATACAGTTTATTGTCTCGCAAGACTTGCAGTGCAATCTTCAGTTGTTCTTCATGATCTTCCTTGGTCTTTGAATAAATGAGGATGTCGTCGATGAAGACGACCATGAACTTGTCAAGGTATGGCCGATATATGTTGTTCATAAGTTGCATAAAGGCTGCAGGAGCATTGGTTAGACCAAAAGGCAAAACAACGAATTTATAATGTCCATACCTGCTCCTGAAAGTCGTTTTGAAGATATCATCATCCTTGATCCTCATTTGGTGATAGCCAGATCGAAGATTGATCTTGGAGAAATATTGAGCTCTAGATATTTGGTCGAATAGTTCAACGACCCCGGGGTAATGGGTATTTGTTCTTGATGGTGAGCTGATTGAGTTGACAATAGTCGATGCATAGTCTCATCGATCCATCTTTCTTCTTGACGAATAGCACAGGTGCTCCCCATGGGGAAGTACTTGGTCTGATGAACCCCTTCTCTAATAGCTCCATCAGCTGCGTCTTCAATTCCTTTAGCTCGGCAGGTGACATCCAGTATGGTTGTCGTGATACCGGGGCAGCTCCAGGATCAACTCTATGGCGAAGTTGACATCACGTTCCGGGGGAATCCCTGGCAGTAGGAAACATGTTGGGGTGATCCTGGACTATGTGGATGTCTTCTATCTTAGAACCCTTCTTTTCCACTACTATGGCTGCAAGGAAGGCAATGCAACCTTTCCTTATCATGTTGTGGGCTTTTATGGCAGAGACTAGAGACATCCGTCTCTTATGTCAAATCCCAGTGAAGGTCAACATAGGGAAATCACTAAAGATAACTTTCCCTTTTTACAATTGACACTTGCCCCATAAGTGGACAACCAGTCGGCTCCCAAAATTACATCATAGCCTTCCATGGGCATACACACCAGGTCGGCTTTTAGGTTACGGTCTTCGATCATTACATCGGAAGATGGAAAGTATGTGTTCAATTTCTCCTTTTCTCCTAGTGGCGTTGTGACAGAGAACTCACAACCCATGTATATAGGTTTAGCATTCAAGGTATCAGCGAAGTTTTGAGATATAAAGGAATGAGTTGCTCCAGTATCAAACAAAACAAAAGCTGATAAGGAGAAAACTTGTTGGGTACCTTCTACCACGCCACCTTCCTTTGTGGGCTCTTCACTATGGAGGGCTTGTAGTCGGCCCTGTTTCTGAGGCGCATTAGGGTGCCTTTCATTCTCTTTCAGTAGCAAGCACTCGGAGATGCGATGCTCGTGACTTCCACAGCGCAGACATGCGCCAACTTTCCTCCAGCATTCATCAGCCGTGTGACCCATTTTGTCACAATGCTTGCAGTTACTTTTTGTTGGAGTTTTGGGGACAATAGCTTTAGGTTTCCTTTCTTGGCTAGGCCCCTCCGTGATGTTGAAGGGACACTTCGTGCCATTGTTTGGTTTAGCAGATGATTGACATGAGGTCATTTCCTTCTTCACGAACTTCCCTTTGATATGGTCGGTGAAGTCCGTAGCATCTTCTAGCAGTTGGGCCTTCTTTACCATCTCAGCATAAGTCTGGATGTCGAGAGGTGCCTATTGGGTAATATATTGTGGCTTAAGGCCATTGAGAAAGCGCTTAGCCTTCATTCTTTCTGTATTCATCAGGTGTGCAACATAGCGTGCCAGTCTTGAAAACTGGGCTTCATATTCGGCCACAGTCAAGCTCCGGTGTTTAAGAGCAGCGTATTCCGCAGCCTTCCTTTCTTGGACATGCTCGGAGAAGTACTTGGAGTTGAAAGCTTCCTTGAATTGGTTCCAGGTGAACTGACCATTATCTCGGGTTGCTTCCACTGACTCCCACCAAGCGCGGGCGTCCTTCTCCAGTTGGAATGTAGCCAGTAGCAGCTGTTGGGTTGAATGCAAATTCATATCATTTCCCTCCTATTTTGATGATGACAAGGAGTGTTCTTAAAGCAATTTAATTGAAGCATGTCAAAAACATCATACCTGAAATTCATGTTCAAAAAGTATTTTGCAAATCACATTTATCATTTATAGTCATGATAAATCATTTAACTAATGATATATGTGTTTATTTTTCAGGTACAAACATTTTTATGCAAAAGATGTGTCGACACACCCATCAATGGTGTCGACACATCAACACAGATTCAAAGAAAAAATTGTGTAAAAATGTCAAGAGTGTGTCGACACATGTCAAGAGTGTGTCGACACGAGTGGCAGTTTTCCAGAGATCAAGGGTACCCAGGTCGACACACTCCCAGGGCAGGTCGACACTAGACCCAGTTCCCAGAACAGCCAGTTTGAGGAATTGGGGCAGCAGGTCGACACACTCAAGAGCAGGTCGACACGGGACCTCTCTCCCAGAACAGGTTTTTCTATCTTTGGGATAGTGTGTCGACACAACCACCAGGGCAGGTCGACACACTACGGAAACTTTTCATCCTAAGAGCTGATGGCTGCCACGTGTCCTTCTAGGGCGATCAGAATCTCTCTTGGAAAGCGTGCCCTTGTACCCCAAAAGGGTATCTTTGGAATCCTAAGGGTATAAAAGGTCCTTTTTGGCCTGCCTTCAAAGAGAGAGACCCAACCAACCTCTTAGAGCCTCCTGAAAAATTCCTGGCGGCCATAAGAGTTCGTGTCTCCCTCCTCTGCCTTCCTGGAGTTTCCTGAAGACCTCTTCTCACCAATTCAAGGTGTGAGAATTGTGGTTTGATCTTTAAAGAAGCCTCTGAAGCATCTCAAGGAAGCAGATCAAGTAGAAGCCATCGTTGGAGAAGAATTCAAGGAAGGTCCAACCTCCCAGATTGCAGAGCATCGTCTTGGACTTCATGTTTACAAGCTTCTTCCCAATCCAAGCTTCTACAAGGGAGTACACTTGAAGAACGAAGCCTTTCAATACATTTTACTTTACTTCTGTTCTTCTGAGATATCTCTTGAGATTATGCAAGTGCTTCTGCATAATTCTCATTAGTGTTCTCAAATTTCGACTAGATCTGTTGCTAGGAGATCTTGTCTTAAGTTGGTGTCTAGCAAGTCTATGTGTGAGCCTTGTGCTCAGGTTGTTGTGAGCCGGTGTGCTCAGTGTTGAGTTGTCAAACTCAAGTGTGGGTTGAGCAGTCTTGCTCAGTTGTTCTAGAGTAGTCTTGCTCTAGAAGTGGTGTGAGTTGTAAGCTCTTCAGTGTTGGAGTTGTCAGGCTCCAGTGGGTGTGTTACCCAGTTGTGTTAGTGAATCCTCACGGGTTGTGAGGGGTGGATGTAGGAATCACATGGGTGATTTCCGAACCACCTAAAAAATCCTTGTGCATTTGTTTTCTGTGGTTTGACTGATTCATCCGCTAGATGCTTGCATAGGATTCGTTTTTAATTCACTTAATCAACTTGATTCACATCTAAGTTTTTCAACCCACTCCAATCTAATCAGATCAGTAGCTTTTCACTGATAACATTGCCTCTGATTCTAAATAGTTTTAAAAATTATTTAAGCTTCCGCAAAAGTGGCTAAGATCTATTCATCCCCCCCCTTCTAGATCTTTTCCACACATTTATTTCGATCCTTCAATTGGTATCAGAGCGGGTTTACATCGATCTGATTTGAACTGAGCAGCTTTTGTTTCTGAGTATTGAGTGTTTGTTTGTTTGTTTGTCTGGTTGTTTGTTTGCTTGCTTGCTCAACTACTTCTCTTTGCATTTACTTAAGTGTCATGGACTCAAAGGGTTTCATAGCTGAGGGCCATTCCATAAATAGGCCACCATTCTTTAATGGTTTGGACTATTCTTATTGGAAGAACAGAATGCAAGTATTCTTAAGGGCCCAGAACTATGAGATCTGGAAAGTAGTTGAGGCTGGTCCCTATGAAAACCAGGGTGAGGAAGAAACCTGGACGAGGGAACAAATTAGGAGAGCTACATTGAATTACAGTGCCATGAACATGATTCAATGTGCTGTCCATCCCAAGGAGTATTCGAGAATCTCTATGTGTAAATCTGCCAAAGAGATGTGGGATAAACTCGAACTACTCTATGAGGGAACATCTCAGGTCAAGGAGACCAAGGCAAATATCTTAGTTTCAGAATATGAACTTTTCATGATGAAATCTAATGAATCTATTTCTGAAATGTTTGCCAGATTTATGGTGATTGTCAATGGACTCAAGGCTTTGGGTAAGGAGTATACTGATGCAGATTTGGTAAGAAAAATTTTGCGTTCACTTTCTTCAATTTGGCATACCAAGGCCACTGTTATTGAAGATTCAAAAGATTTATCCAAAATGTCTTTGGATGAATTGATTGGATCTTTAATGACATATGAAATAAACTTAAGAAGAAATGAAGATCTTATCATTAAGACCAAGCCTATGGCACTCAAAGCCTCTTCAAGCAACAAAGATAAAAATCAGGATAAAACAAGTTCTGAAGAATCTGAGTCAAATGAGGATGAGATTGCCCTCATGACCAGACAATTCAGGAAATTCTTGAAATATAGGAAAGGGAAAATGACTGGGAAAAAGAAATTTCCCCCAGGTAAGAAGAATATTTCCTCTTCCAATTTCAATAAGAATCATAAACCTGATGAGAATGTTATCTGTTACAGGTGCAACAAGCCAGGACACATGAAGGGAGAGTGTCCTGAGAACAAAAAGGAAAAGCACAAAAGATTCCAGAAATACAAGAAGCCCAAGGCCATGGTAGCCACTTGGTCTGATGAAGACACAAGTGAGGAAGAAGAAGAGAAGAAGTCCTCAAGCTCAGAGAGTGAGGAAGTTTGCTTCATGGCCAACAGCACAGATGGAAAGGTAAATACTTCCTTTGAAGATTATAGTGTTGAAGATTGGCAGGATGTGTATGCTGAATTGGTAGAAAGATACTCTGAAATGAGAAAAGAAAACAAACACATCAAAAAGAAAATTGAAAATCTTTACCATAACCAATCTTCAAACAATAGAACCTGTGAACTGGAATCTGAAGTAACAGAATTGCTTGAAGAAAAAGAAAATTTACTGAACCAAATTGATGATTTAAAGCTTGCCTCTCAGAAGGCCTCCCAAGACTTCAGAAATTTAAATGAAAAGCTGGAAATTGAAAAACAAGAAAAACAACAGAAAATTGAAGAAATTGAAATTCTTAAAAACCAGCTAAAGGAAAAGGAGGAGGTTATCCAAACCTTCACAAAAGGCCAAGATAACCTAGAGGCATTGCTAGGATCCAACAAGACAACCACATCTCATGGATTGGGATTCAACAAAAAGAAATCAACAAAAGATAAATCTGGTGAGAAAAAGGGAAAAGCACCATTAATCAACTTTGTTAAAGGTCCCAATCTGGAAAACACTGAAATCCAACAAACAGCAAACAAAACCCCAAACAAAAACCCAAACAAAACTCAAAACAAATCAAAAATTCAAAAACAAAAGAAGACTGTCAGGTCGACACAGTCCCCTGACAGGTCGACCTGTTCAACACCAAAAACCATAATCAACTCAACTAAAAATTCAAATAAAAATCTGAGAAATAAGAAAAAGGGAAAAGAAATGATCCATGAAAAACCTTGGACCTCCAAGACAGCTCCTCAAGAAAATTGGATTAATCCTTGGAACCAATGGTATGAAAATCCCTGTTGGTATTATCCTCAATACCCTTATCCAAATTTCTGGATGTACCAACACAATCCATGGATTCCACCTCCTTCTATGAACTCAAATTTTCAAATGAAAAACTCCCCTCCTACCAAAAACAAAGATCTTGGTGCTTTCATTCCTAAAAGAAAGAACAAACAGAAAAATGCTGAAAACACCAAAGTAACAAAACAAAAATCTAAAACAAATCAAATTTGGGTGAGAAAGGATTTGCTGTCTTTGTTAAATCATTCTGATGGTCCCAACTCTGTTTGGGTACCAAAATCTTCTCTCCACTGATCTTGTTGCAGGGAAGTCGTGCACCCAACACAAATGTATGGTTTCTTGACAGTGGGTGTTCACGACATATGACTGGAGATAGAGCCAAATTCTCATTCCTGCTTGAAAAGGAGGGAGGGTCAGTCACCTTTGGAGGTAAAAATAAAGGAAAGATCATTGGATCTGGTAAGGTTGGTCAAACTTCTTCAAACTCTGTAGATAATGTCTTGTTAGTTGATGGACTTGATTATAATTTGCTCAGTATCAGCCAACTATGTGACAAAGGTCACAAAGTTGTGTTTGAATCTGATTTTTGCAAGATAATAGATTCATCAACTGATAAAATCAAATTCTTTGGAAAAAGAGAAAACAATGTCTACATGATCAACCTTAATAAAAACTTTTCTGAAAATCTTTGTTTTGTTGCAAATAAAGATGAAATTGCATGGACTTGGCACAAAAGACTTGGCCATGCAAGCTTCAGAACAATGAATAAGTTGTTAAGATTGAATTTGGTTAAAGGTCTTCCTGAATCCTTTTCTAGTGTTGAAGGTCAAATTTGTGGGATCTGTGCTAAAGGAAAACAAACTAGAAAATCCTTTAAAGTCTTCAATGATGTACTCACATCTAAGCCACTAGAACTTCTTCACATGGACCTCTTTGGGCCAACAAGAGTTCTAAGCTTGAGTGGCAAAAGATATGGATTTGTAATCATTGATGACTTTACTAGATTTACCTGGGTTATTTTTCTATCTCACAAAAGTGATGCATGCCTTGAATTCAGGAACTTTTGTACCACTGTCTTAACCACTTATCCATATAAAATCAAAAACATCTTAACTGATCATGGGGGTGAATTTGAAAACACATCCTTTTCTGATTTTTGTGCTGAATTTCAGATATTCCACAAGTTTTCTTCACCAAGAACTCCAGAACAAAATGGAGTTGTGGAAAGAAAGAACAGAACTCTTGTGGAAATGGCTAGAACCATGCTTCTTGAGAGTAACTTGCCCAAATCCTTCTGGGCTGAAGCTGTGAACACAGCAAACCACATACTCAATAGAGCATTGGTCAGACCAAAAATCAAGAAAACCCCCTATGAATTATTGAAAAACAAAAAGCCAACTGTTTCCTATTTTAAAGTCTTTGGGTGCAAATGCTATGTACACAATAATAACAAAGAAAACCTTGACAAGTTTGATGCTAAGAGTCAGGAAGCTATCTTCCTTGGCTATTCTGAAGTGTCAAGGGCCTTCAAAGTGTACATAATGAAAACCAAATCTGTTGAAGAATCTCCACATGTTATTTTTGATGAAAATTCCTTTTCCACTAATGATTCTAAATCTTGCAGGGAAAAACAAGACAATGAAGAGGATGACCTCATTGTGGATTCTTCACCAACCGTTGAGGAGAGTAATAACATTGAAGAAAACCTGAACAACAACTCACAATCTCCAAATGGTTCAGGTAATACTGATTCAGAAGTGGGTACTTCTCAACAGGTAATTTCTGAACCTCGATTTCTAAGAGATCACCCATTAGACAGTGTAGTTGGCAATCTAAATGATAGAGTTAGGACCAGATCATCCTTTTTGCAAAACATTGAAGAAGACTCACTAGCTCTAATTTCCCAAATTGAACCCAAGTCAATTGATGAAGCCTTATCCAGTTCTGATTGGATTAATGCTATGCATGATGAACTTCATCAATTTGAAAGAAATCAAGTGTGGGAATTAGTGCCTAGACCTAGTGACCAAACAGTGATTGGCACTAGATGGGTTTTCAGAAATAAATTGAATGAAGCTGGTCAAGTAATAAGAAACAAAGCTAGGCTAGTTGCAAAGGGGTATAACCAAGAATTTGGAATTGACTTTGAAGAATCTTATGCCCCTGTAGCTAGACTAGAAGCTGTGAGAATTTTCCTTGCTTTTGCATCCTCCATGAAATTCAAAGTCTTTCAAATGGATGTTAAAAGTGCATTTCTAAATGGATATATAAAGGAAAATGTGTTTGTTGAACAACCTCCTGGATTTGATAATGAAAAATATCCTAACCATGTTTTCAAGCTTAATAAGGCACTCTATGGTCTTAAACAAGCTCCAAGAGCTTGGTATGATCGTTTGAGTTCCTTTTTACTTGAAAAAGGATATTCTAGAGGTAATGTTGATCAAACATTGTTCACAAAAACAGTAAAAAATCAAATAATTGTGGTCCAAATTTATGTTGATGACATAATTTTTGGCTCCACCAATAAAGGCCTTTGCACTGAATTTTCAAATCAAATGCAGAATGAATTTGAAATGAGCTTAATGGGAGATTTAACATTCTTTTTGGGATTGCAGGTTAACCAAACGAATGAAGGAATCTTCATCAGTCAAACCAAATATGTCAAGGAGCTACTGAAAAGGTTTGACTATCAGAACCTTAAACATTCAAGCACACCCATTGCAATAAATGCTAAGCTAGAAGAAGACCCATCTGGTAAGTCAGTAGATCCAAAAACCTACAGAGGTATGATTGGCTCTCTGCTCTACCTTACTACTTCTAGACCTGACATTCAGTTTTGTGTGTGCTTATGTGCTAGATTCCAATCAAATCCTAAAGAAAGTCATATGCTTGCTGTGAAAAGAATTTTTAAATATCTTGTTGGAACATGTGACTTAGGAATTTGGTATCCTGCTGGTTGCAAGTTAGAATTGTTTGCCTATTGTGATGCTGATTATGCTGGGTGTAAGTTAGATAGAAAAAGCACAAGTGGCTTGTGTGTATTTCTAGGTGGGTGCCTTATTTCTTGGGCTTCTAAGAAGCAACATTCAGTTGCTCTGTCAACAGCAGAGGCTGAGTATGTTGCTGCAGGTAGATGTGGAACTCAGATTCTCTGGGTGAAACATCAACTTCTTGATTACAACCAAGATTTAGGGTGTGTACCCATCCTATGTGATAACACAAGTGCAATCAACCTTTCTAAAAACCCCATTCAGCACTCTAGAACAAAACACATTGAAATTAGGCATCATTTCTTGAGAGATGAGGTTGCAAAGAAATCTTTTGAACTCCATTTTATTGAAACTGAAAAACAAATTGCAGACATATTCACAAAACCCCTTCCTGAAAATAGATTCTCATCTTTAAGGAGAGAACTTGGTCTTTGTAAATGTCCACCTTCTTGATCTCTCTTAAGGTTTGGGTTGAGTGCTATGCATTATCTAAGGAGGAGTTCTTTGCATTTCATATTTCCTTGCTTCCTCAAGACACATTGTTCATATCTCTCTCATTTTCAATTCTATTTCCCTTTTTACAATAAATTCTCCACTTCTGATTGTGTTGAAACTTCTTGGTATATCAAATAGTGATTTGGAGAAGGACAAGTTATGCTTGTCTGGACACTTTCACTATGCGTGAGAACATATCTCCGCCAAGTACTAAGAAGTTAATATGCAATAATTGAGGGGGAGCTTTTATTGTTCCAAGAGAAATTCTTTTCTGATTTCAAAACTTGCACAGTTTTAACTTCCACTTCTTTTTGCTAATGAATTCTCCAACTCTTATTGTATTGAAATCTCTTGGTATATCAAATGGTGACTTGGAGAAGGACAAGTTATGCTTGTCTGGACACTTTCACTATGCGAGAGTATGTGTCTCCGCCAAGTACCAAGAAATGGATATACAGTTGTTGAGGGGGAGTCTTTGTTGACCAAGAAGAAAATTTCCTTCTGATTTCAAAACTGCATATCTTTATTATGATGACAAATGGTTGAAATCATCATCTCAGGGGGAGCTAGAAAATTCACAAGTCACCTTTTTGCAAATTTCAAAACCCTTCTTGCATTTCATCAATTCCTTGCATGATGTCCTCATTCTAAAGTCTAGAGTCTCAAAATGAACCTTGAGTGATCTATTATATTTTTACTAATCAACTTTCCACTATGTCTCTCAATCCACAGAAATTCAGATCTCTTCCTAAACTAAATAACAACTTGTGTATTGAACTTAAAACATTTCCTTGTTTGCAACTGATGACTGGATGTATTTGAATTCTATCTCACAAACTCTCCAAAATCTTATAAAATCCAACAGAGCAATGGCATTTGTGCTGAGAAACTGCACACCTTCACAATGAATGAAGTGCTATGTATGTCATGAGGCATTATTGCTAACTCTGTTCAAAGGGGATCCAAATTGAAAATAACCTCAAAATTCAAGCAATTATGTGCTATGCTTTTTGATGATGACTGAGTAACTGGAAATATTGGCGTCTAAAAAACGTATATTTTCATGTCAAAAGGTCATCATTTACCCCTTTGAGACTTGACAATGACTAAATCTTGAGTATCCAGGGACTATGGTGTGTAAAAAGCACTAGTACTTGAGTGAAAGAGATTTACATCATTTGATAGTTTGTTAAAAGAACAAAAATATGAAAATTATTGGAGATTTGTTTAGAAAGAATCATCTTCCTCCTTCATCAAGTTGTTCTTTAAGTTTGTGTTTTACTTTCAACACAACTGTGTTTAGTCTAGATGATATCTTTAATTCTTGAAAATTGAGAAACATGGTAGATTTTGGTTGATTGTTAGATACATTATATCTCTCAATTTATCATTTTGTTGATTCAAGTCTTGGAATGCTAATATCCTGTTGGAAATTGTGTGAAATACTTGAACTGTAATGAATTTTTGCAAAATACAACAAATGAATTTTTAGGCCTCTTAAAAATCCTTGAAATGATAATTCCTCTCATTATTTATCATTATAAAGATGTCCCCAAATTTCTCAAAAATTTCCTCTCAAAAATTCAAATTTCTCTCAAAGGCTGTGTCGACACAATCCTCTTTCGTGTCGACACACAACCCCAGTCAGGTCGACACACCCTTCCTCATGTGTCGACACTGCCTTCTTGCCAGAACCCTTTCAAACCTTTCGGGTTCACCTTAACCCCTTGTTGTTCCTGCGGGGCAGTGTACCACTGCATCCCTTTTTGGGCATCAGGTCGACCCGACGGCCAAACTCTCACCTTTCCGGCAAGAAATTTTCCCCATTTCTCTCTAACTCTCATCCCCCTTCAATCACCTCTCCAATCTTCCATCTCCTCTCTGAAATTCCACTCCTTCCTTGCACCATGGTCCGCAAGTTGGGTCCCCGCCGTGGCGCAAGGTCTCAGGCTTCTTCAAGGCAGGTTCCGGCACAGGTTCCGGTTGAACAGATTGAAAGAAGAACCAAGCGAAGAAATGATCCTGCAGAGCTTCCAGGATCCTCTTCTGCACCTCTCAGAGCTTCAAAGAGAGGTAGGACCTCCAATACTGGCAGAGGTAGACAAGTTTCAAACCCTAGATCAGATATTTCGGGCGATTCCTCTGACCATGCTGAGGAATCATCTTCATCTTCCTCTACTGAGTCTCAAGAGGATATACCCTCAGAATCCGTCAGTGCTGCCAAACTGATTTTGAAGCCTAGAATTCTTGACCTTTCTGACACCCAATTAGCAGACTCTCTCCCAGAAATTCAAACCTATTTCTCCTTTCAATCTTGGATACCTTTTATTTCTGAATTTCAAGTCTGCTATCCAAGGTTAGTTAGAGAGTTCTACAAAAACCTCACCTGCACAGAAGAAGGTTTTAAATCCAAAGTCAAGGGGATAGAGATAGACATGCCAACTGATGTAGCAGCCTCCATTTTCAAAGTGCCAGATGAAGGGGCTGACTACCATGAATTTGAATTTGACTTACATGAAGCCTACTCAATCTTGACAGGCCATCCTGCAGATCCATCAGATCCCAAACAAACCTATGTGACAAGGTTTAATGCCAACTCATTTCCACCTGTATTAAGGGTAATTCACCACATCTTGACAACCATAGTTACCCCTCAAGGTGGTGGGAGGGATAGATTGACAGATATCCAGAGATTCATACTCTATTGCATGGTCAAAGATATCAAGGTCAACCTTCATGTGATTCTTTATCAAATCATTTCTGAAACTACAAGAGCAGACCTCAAGAGATCTCTACCTTATGGAGCACATCTGACCTCAGTGTTCAAGCACTTTGGTGTGCCATTGGAAAATGAAAAATTCCAATCCATTCCCAAGTCAAACATCTACACTTTCAAGAATATCCAGAAGTTTATGGGATTCAGATTGGAGGGAAATCAAATTAGAAGAGGACCAGCTGTGGTTGAGGCTCCTCCAGTTCAAGAGGAACAGCCTCAAGTTCAAGGGGAACAGCCCCAACCTCAGGAGGATCAGCCTCAGGCTCAAGGGGATCAGCCCCAAGTACAAGAGGAACAGCCTCCAGCTGAAGGGGACCAGCCCCTAAGTCAAGAGGATCAGCCTCCTATGCATGAGGATCAGCCTCAAGTTACAAATGAAGGTGATAGTCCTTTCCATGCTCCTCTCTCACCTCAGCTTCCTCATTTTTCTCCACAACCCTCATTCCAACCATCCACATCTTCTGGTGGGCCTCCTGTTCCACCAGAATTGATATCATTCCTCAATGACAAATTTGAATCCTTCAACTCCTCACTTCAATCCATGTCCACATCTTTTGAGCTACGGATTCAAAGACTGGAAAACACAGTATCTGCCAAATTTATTGAACAGAAGGCAGCTTCAGATTATGCAGCTCAAAGGTTCAATAGGTTGATTGGCACATTGGGAGATGCCTCTCTACAGTTAAAAGAGCATCAAGACAAGTTGGAGATAGTTATGAAGGGAATATTGGCAAATTCCCAAAAAGATGTCTTCAACACCAACCAAACATTGCATGAGATTTCCAGCACCAGACTGTCATTTGCTCATTTTGTGGATGATTTGGAAAGTATGAGGAATTTCAATGAGCACATAGACAAGCAGCTTAAAGCATTGACCATGGAATTCAAGATAATGCAAAGACCTGGTTGGTCAGCTGGCTCATCAAGTTCTCAACATGTTTCAGATGAACTGAAAAGAACTCAGAGCACCTTGATAGAGCATACTGATAAAATGGAGCATTATCTTCACACTCGGCTGACAACTATCCATGAACAGATAAAGTCAAGCATGAAGTCAATGGACAAAAGATTGTCAGACATTGAGATGCTTCTAGCTCCAATTCCTCCTCCTCCTCCATCTTCTACCCAATGAACATTTTTTTTGATAATGTCAAAGGGGGAGAAGAATGAATGAATTGAATGTAATATTTTGATGTAATGATCTTTTGAATGAAATGAAATGGTTGTTTGGCTTCAATGAAATGGTTGTTTGGCTTCAATTGGCTTCAATACAAACTTTTGTCTTTGTGTGTGAATACTTGTTCAATTGTTGACTTGTGTGCACAAAACTTCTAATTTCAAGTAACATTGTATCTCACAAAAATATCATCAATTGTTACTGAACAATATCAAAAGGACATTGACAAGTATGAACAAAAAGAAAAACAAAAACTTAAACAATAAAAATTGCTTAAAAAATCACACTTCATCAAAACCACATTCAAATATGGATTTAATGTTGCCATCATCAAAAAGGGGGAGATTGTTGGGTTGAATGCAAATTCATATCATTTCCCTCCTATTTTGATGATGACAAGGAGTGTTCTTAAAGCAATTTAATTGAAGCATGTCAAAAACATCATACCTGAAATTCATGTTCAAAAAGTATTTTGCAAATCACATTTATCATTTATAGTCATGATAAATCATTTAACTAATGATATATGTGTTTATTTTTCAGGTACAAACATTTTTATGCAAAAGATGTGTCGACACACCCATCAATGGTGTCGACACATCAACACAGATTCAAAGAAAAAATTGTGTAAAAATGTCAAGAGTGTGTCGACACATGTCAAGAGTGTGTCGACACGAGTGGCAGTTTTCCAGAGATCAAGGGTACCCAGGTCGACACACTCCCAGGGCAGGTCGACACTAGACCCAGTTCCCAGAACAGCCAGTTTGAGGAATTGGGGCAGCAGGTCGACACACTCAAGAGCAGGTCGACACGGGACCTCTCTCCCAGAACAGGTTTTTCTATCTTTGGGATAGTGTGTCGACACAACCACCAGGGCAGGTCGACACACTACGGAAACTTTTCATCCTAAGAGCTGATGGCTGCCACGTGTCCTTCTAGGGCGATCAGAATCTCTCTTGGAAAGCGTGCCCTTGTACCCCAAAAGGGTATCTTTGGAATCCTAAGGGTATAAAAGGTCCTTTTTGGCCTGCCTTCAAAGAGAGAGACCCAACCAACCTCTTAGAGCCTCCTGAAAAATTCCTGGCGGCCATAAGAGTTCGTGTCTCCCTCCTCTGCCTTCCTGGAGTTTCCTGAAGACCTCTTCTCACCAATTCAAGGCGTGAGAATTGTGGTTTGATCTTTAAAGAAGCCTCTGAAGCATCTCAAGGAAGCAGATCAAGTAGAAGCCATCGTTGGAGAAGAATTCAAGGAAGGTCCAACCTCCCAGATTGCAGAGCATCGTCTTGGACTTCATGTTTACAAGCTTCTTCCCAATCCAAGCTTCTACAAGGGAGTACACTTGAAGAACGAAGCGTTTCAATACATTTTACTTTACTTCTGTTCTTCTGAGATATCTCTTGAGATTATGCAAGTGCTTCTGCATAATTCTCATTAGTGTTCTCAAATTTCGACTAGATCTGTTGCTAGGAGATCTTGTCTTAAGTTGGTGTCTAGCAAGTCTATGTGTGAGCCTTGTGCTCAGGTTGTTGTGAGCCGGTGTGCTCAGTGTTGAGTTGTCAAACTCAAGTGTGGGTTGAGCAGTCTTGCTCAGTTGTTCTAGAGTAGTCTTGCTCTAGAAGTGGTGTGAGTTGTAAGCTCTTCAGTGTTGGAGTTGTCAGGCTCCAGTGGGTGTGTTACCCAGTTGTGTTAGTGAATCCTCACGGGTTGTGAGGGGTGGATGTAGGAATCACATGGGTGATTTCCGAACCACCTAAAAAATCCTTGTGCATTTGTTTTCTGTGGTTTGACTGATTCATCCGCTAGATGCTTGCATAGGATTCGTTTTTAATTCACTTAATCAACTTGATTCACGTCTAAGTTTTTCAACCCACTCCAATCTAATCAGATCAGTAGCTTTTCATTGATAACATTGCCTCTGATTCTAAATAGTTTTAAAAAATTATTTAAGCTTCCGCAAAAGTGGCTAAGATCTATTCATCCCCCCCCTTCTAGATCTTTTCCACACATTTATTTCGATCCTTCAGCAGCTTATCCCCTGCTGCACATTGCATAACATAGAAGATTCATTCCATTTCCTTCAGCCATTGTTCGGCTTCATCCGGATCTGTGGATCCACTGAACCTAGGTGGGTTCAGACTCCTGAAATTACGATGCAGGTCGCCTGCACCACCGCAATTACCACCTCCTTGGGTAGCTTGCATGATTGTGCGTGTCAGTTCTTGAATAGTCTGTTGCATGCTCCTCATTTGAGCACATTCAGCAGTCATCTTGATTGCTTAGTTCCTACAAAATAACTTATTGTCATGATATTGATGTAGAACTTAATTTGTGCATGTGTGAGTTCATTTTTTTAGCTATTTACCCTTGGCTCTAACCACAACTCACATAGGTAGGATAATTGACTCTAGTCGAGGCTGGTCAACCTAGGTCATCCTATACTTAAGAATAACTTAGGCTCTGATACCACAAAATTGTCACGCCCTGACGCGGAAGATCGGAACGCGAGGCAGTTGTAAGTAAACAGGTACAGAGCAAGTACTAGACATCAAACCATTACACAATGAGTAATATTAAAGAAAAATCTTCTCATTAATAACTTTCCAAATGTCTAGTTAAAACCACTAATATCAGAGCCATTCTATAGGGCCCAATTACATTGAAATAAAAGTAAAAGACAAAACTCAAACTTCTAACATAGCTACTATAACTCTAACATAGTACTAAGACACTATGTCACGCCCCGACGCGGAATATCGGAACGTGAGGCAGATGCAAGAAAAGGGTATAGAGCGAGTACTAGACACCAAACCATTACACAATGAATAATACTAAAGTGAATTCATTTCATTAATATCTTTCCAATGTCTAGTTACAACCACTAATATCAGAGCCAATCTATGGGGCCCGATTACATTGGAATAAAGCAAAAGACTAAACTTCAAACCTAACTACTACAACGCTAAACATAGCAATAGGACACTAGGGTACTCATGACATCACTCCAGGTCGTTCCCGTCCTCTTGAGTGTATGGTTCATCCTCGGTCTCACCTGAGAACACAACGACGAATAACGTAGGGTGAGTGAACATCGCCCAGTAGAACTTAAATCTCAGGCTCAAGCAGGCTTTAAGTAATTAATGCATTAAAGGCAGAGTAACTAATGACAAAACGAAAGAGAGTGTCAAGTAAAAATATAGCAGGACAGTACGTGAACGAAATAGCAAGACTTTCCAAATATAGACTTACCAAGAATAGCACAAGTGTTGGGAATAGCACAATAATAGCAAGATAGCACAATGTCAAGCATCGAAAGATGGCCATAGTACAGAGAGCACAACGGGTATAGCATAGCACAACGAGTATAGCATAGCACTTTGTTGTCAATGGACAACGAGAGAACATAGCACTTTTGATTGTCATTTAGATAGTCAAGATAGATAGCACTTGAGTGTAATGCCAAACACTCTGACCATTTAACTCCCATGGGCACTAACACTTTCGGGCGCACATCCCAGGACCAGATCGGGCCCTTTATATATTTCTAGGTATTAGTTATATTGTTTATCTTTAGACAATCAGTCAATGGCCAATATAGAGTACCAAGAAGTAGATGAGAGCACTAGATGAATAGACGAGATAGTAGAGTGAACGTGAATAGATGAGCGAGTAGAGTATATATGAGAGTTAGTGGACCTTGCACATGAAACGTTGAGTAACGAGCGATAGTAACCGTTGCACAACACGCGCACATGGTGTTGGCAGTCAGGCGGAACTCACGACCTTACCACTGGCCATGTTAAGCACAGGTCCAGAGGTCCGGTGTGATTCAAGATGAGAGTGAATTTCTAGTAGCCGTTTGGACCATATTGATCCTTAATGGGTGTAACAGGTGTTAGGGTACAACCGGCTCGTCGACCATGTGGGAATCCATGGACAGAGAAGACTTACGGAGGCCTTGAACAAAGACTTACTAGTCCGGAAGATGGAGTATCCGACAGAGAGTTCGTCCAAGTCAAGAGAGAGTGTATATAGAAACAAGTGCTCGACGTTCTAGAGGATTCTAGAATAGTGGAGCGTCGATATCGGTATTCCCAAAACATCGCGAGAAACGATAGACAAGTATAGGGTAATTTAATTACATAAATTACTAGATGTATTATGAAATAGTTTCATGCCAAATTATGCCATAATTGGATGGTTCAAAGTGTGTGTAAGTGTCATGAAATTTTAGATAGAAAAGATCATGTGCATGTATTTTAATCATACATAAATATTTAATTTATAACAAGAGTTATTTTCGGGATGTATGACTGTTAAACAAGAGTACAAACACTGTAGGTAATCAGGCATTTGCTGAGACAGGGGGTTTTATGCAAAAAGAACCCAGATCGTGATGTACCCTGATGAGGGTCACGACGGGGTCAACTGAGATCGCGACAGGTGCTTGTACGGGTCGCGACAGGCTTAGTCGGGTCGGGCAGCAGATCCCGACGACAGGCCCTGTCGCGATCAGATCGCAACAGAGGGTGTTGTCGCGACGACCCTTGTGAACGCGGCCTATCGGGTCATCGTGTTCACAGGGTCTGCACCCGGGTCCGACAGGGAAAGGACATTACATTGGATTGCAGGCTAGAACTTACCCTATTTAACATAGGGTGGTTCAGAAAATCACAACTAATTGTATAGTCATTGAAAAATCATGAAACCAGTTGCAAAACGACCTAGACATGATGGGTACTTACAATAAATAGGAATTGGATGACATCCAGGGTTTAGACATGTTGTAAACACGGGTATTCATGATGAACATGAAACAGTACATAGTTGAGATCAACGATTAAACTCGAAAGATAGGATGAATCAAATTTAGGGCTTTTATGGGAAAAAGATGCCTAACATGCATCAGTTCCTACAGTAAAAATATCATGGCATAGGGTTGAGTATACAAGGAGATCAAGAATTAAGAAGAGGGTTCGGGGTCATATAAGTTGCAGAACATGAAAAATCAAGAACGAAAGATATGCTCGATGGAAAATTATGAAACCAAAGGGCATTTGTTCCTGATAGAGGAGACATCCTACAAAAAACGTTTCATGGTTTATGCTTGTGAGAATGCCTACATTTGATCGTTTTCCTCTTCTAGGGTTAAGACTTGAAGAACTCGGGGAAGAACTTGAGAGATCCTTCCTCTCCACGAGTTCTCCTCCTCTTGGCCTCTCCTCCTGGTCCAGGAACCTCTTGGCACGAGCTAGGGCCGGCCATGAGGGTTTAAGAGAAGTATTTAAGCTTCTCCCTATTCCCTTTCCTAGTTTAAGCCTAACTCCTATTAAATTCTGAATTTCCTATTTTCCTCTCCCCTTTTTAAGCAAGAGATCTCCTATTTGGGTTGGGAGAGAGGGAATTTCGTGGCCAATCAATTGGGGTAGGTTTAGGAATCCAATCCTAATTCAAACTAGCTATTTAATGCATTAAATACCTCTTTTCTATTTTAGTAATATTTTAGTTACGAATTTTAGGTATTTCTCTATTATTCCCCTTCTTAAAATCTCTATTTTAGCCCACTCATTTCTAATGGGTCAATATAGCAAAGCCCATTAGTCCTTTTCTTTTAATGGGTTTTATTTAATTCTCTCTTATTTGATTTCCTAGTTGATTTAATACATCTTCCTTTTATTTGATTTTCTAATTAAATAATATAAATATTTAATTTTTTTCCCATAAATTTAGGGTTGGTACATCCTCCCCCTCTTAAAAAGAATTTGGTCCCCAAATTCCTGTGATCACTCAGGATAGAATGTCTTACCGAAAAGAGCGGGGTAGTTCCGTCTGATGATTCCTTCCGGTGCCCAGGTTGCCTCTTCCACTCCATGATTATGCCATAGCACTTTAACCACATGGATGGGACGGTTCCTGAGTTGTTGTATCTTCTGTTCCAATATCTTGACTGGCTTCTCTTCGTACGTCACATCTTTGTTCAATATCAACTTCTCGTGGCGAATGATGTGCGTGGGGTCGTACACATATTTCCTAAGCATGGAAACATGGAACACATTGTGTACACATGACAAATCCGGTGGCAACGCCAGCCGGTATGCAACCTCACCAACCCTTTCGACTACTTCAAAAGGACCGATGAATCTAGGGCTGAGCCTTCCCTTTACACCAAATCTTTGGATGCCACGAGTAGGTGACACTTTTAGGAACACATGGTCACCCACTTGAAATTCCAGATCTCACCTTCTTTTGTCGGCGTAGCTCTTCTGTCTGGATTGGGAAATCTTGAGCCGGTCTCTGATTACCTGAATGTCCTTCGTTGTCCGTTGCACCATGTCTGGGCCTAGCCATTGCTGTTCCCCAACCTCATTCCAGCATGCAGGGGATCTGTAATTCCTTCCGTAGAGTGCTTCGAACGGTGCCATCTTGATACTCGCCTGGTAACTGTTGTTATAGGCGAACTCAATAAGAGGTAGGTGCTCATTCCAATAACCTTGAAAATCTATAGTGCAAGCTCTCAACATGTCTTCCACTATTTGGTTGGTTCTTTCAGTTTGCCCATCGGTTTGTGGATGGAATGCAGTACTAAAGTTGAGTTTAGTACCCAGTGCACCTTGCAGTCCTTTCCAAAAATGAGATGTGAATCTCGGATCTCGATCCGAAACAATAGATGATGGAATGCCATGTAGTCTTACAATCTCCTTGACGTATAAGGTAGCTAGTACCTCTACTGACCATTTACTCTTTATAGGCAGAAAGTGGGCGGATTTAGTTAGTCGGTCCACAATGACCCATATGGCGTCGACTCCACCACGAGTCTTGGTTAAACCCATGATGAAGTCCATGCCGATACTTTCCCATTTCCACTTTGGATTATCTAGCGGTCTGAGTACACCAGTAGGGCGCAGGTGTTCCGCTTTTACTTGTTGGCAAGTAAGGCAGTGAGCGGCATGTTCAGCTACCTCTCTTTTCATGTTCGGCCAACAAAATGTTCTTTTCATTTGATACATTTTGGTACCTCCCAGATGAATAGTATACCTTGTCTTGTGAGCTTCATCCATTAGTTTTCTCTTTAGTTCTTCATTATCGGAAACACATGTCCTTCCTTGAAAGACAAGCCTTCCATCTTCAGTCATTGCAAAGTCCGGTCTTTCAGTTAGAGTTTCTTTGAAGCGAACTAAGAATGGATCATCGTCTTGTTGAGCTTTGATCTCCTCCAGCAGATCAGATTGAATCTTGATATTGGCAACCAAGACTCGATCATCTCTATGTTCAATATTTAAGTCTAACCTTGCGAATTGTTCTAGTAGTTGCATCTCTCCAAGGACTAGACTTCAGACAAATGCCATTGGCTTCCTACTAAGAGCATCAGCCACGACATTTCCCTTGCCTGGGTGGTATTGGATGTGGAAGTCGAAATCTTTCAAGTATTCCAGCCATCTCCTTTGTCTCATGTTGAGTTCCTTTTGAGAGAATAAATACTTCAGACTTTTATGGTCTGAGTAGACAGTGAATTACTTGCCATATAGATAGTGTCTCCAAATCTTCAAGGCGAAGACCACGGCAGCCAGCTCGAGATCATGTACAGGGTAGTTGACTTCATGTGTCTTCAGTTGTGTTGAAGAATAGGTGATGACCTTCTCCTTTTGCATGAGTACACAACCTAGCCCGATTCCTGAGGCATCGGTGTAGACAGAGAAACATTCTCCCTCTATTGGCAGAGCGAGAATAGGTGCTGAGGTAAGACAGTCCTTGAGGGTTTGGAAACTTTTCTCACACTCTTTACTCCAGGAGTATGGATTCTCCTTTCGTGTCAGACGCGTGAGAGGAACAGCGATCCTTGAGAAGTCCTTGATGAATCGCCTGTAATAGCCAGCCAGTCCTAGGAAACTTCTGATTTCAGTGACATTGGTTGGTCTCTCCCAGTTGAGTACAGCTTCGACTTTTGAGGGATCAATAGAGATTCCGTCCTTTGAGATGACATGGCCCAAGAAGGATACTTCTTTGGGCAAGAATTCACACTTGCTAAGCTTTGCGTACAGCTTGTTGTCTCGCAAAACTTGTAGTGCTGTCTTTAGGTGTTCTTCATGCTCTTCCTTGGTCTTAGAGTATATAAGTGAAGAGTTATGCGGAATAACACAATATGGTAATCTAGAAGGGGGGGTTGAATAGATTACGGCAATTTCTAATTACTGATGGATTCTTTTTGGTTCTACAGCGATCTTAATGAAACTTGATTAGAATTCGATTGAGTATAAGAAGGCTTGAGTTGATGTAGATGAGAACAGGGTATCAAACGTGCGTATGAACAATGTGCCTATCAATCATCTATCGCAGAACGCGAACAAACCACAGACACGATGATTTAAGGTGGTTCGGAGTACACAACTCGTGTATCCTACATCCACCGTCCACACACACGCAGAAACGACTGCTTATGAGCGAGTTCAACACAACAACTCACACACACACACGTTGTCTGATGAACCACGATCAAAACAACCACAAACTCGTGAATCAAGCACAAGGGATGCTTGAAACACAACCACACACACACAATGGAATGGAAATTGTGAAATGGAGAAGAATTTAGAGTTGGGGAACAAATCCAGTTGGAACTCTTCTCGTGGATCGTCCAGACGCTCTTCAAACATCGATTGGATGTAGACTGATCGATGTAGAAGGTTGAATTGACGACGATCCGGCTTCAGCTCCCCATAGATGGTGATTCCACGACGATCTGGGCGGAAGATTGAAGCAGAGCAGTAAATTGGGGCTTTTCCTCTTGGTCCCTTGGAGGCTCTTGGTTGGGAGGCTGCTCTCTGCGAATTTTGCTCCAAAAGGATGCTTATATAGTGTTAGGTAAAGGTGGGGGTCATGGAGGAAGGAAACACCCAAATGGGACCGGAGTTGGAATCTCTAAATCTCATGTTTCCGTCGTCTGTCGACAGGTGCACTTGCATCTGTCGACAGATGCACTCAGGCTAAGAACTGGGTTTCAGAAATCTAAATTTCTGAGGGTATCTGTCGACAGGTAATTTGCATCTGTCGACAGGTGCACTCAGAGATACAAAAACTGAGCTCTGTCTTGGGTTGACTGTGTGTATCTGTCGACACATGCCCTGGGCCTGTCGACAGATTCATTGCTTTGACATTTCCTTAGTCTGTTTGCTCATCTCTTTGATGCTCCATCTTTCATGCTTGTGCACCTACATGTAAATACATTGTTAGTGATATACATTGTATGATTTAGCAATATTTAACACAATCACTTTCATGGTATTTTTCATGTTAGTTAGCACATCAATTTGCATTAAATCAATGTTCAAGGATATTAATGTGATCATCAAAAACATGATATATGAAAACCCAACAATCTCCCCCTTTTGATGATGACAAAAACATTCAATTGATGCATAATATTGATGTTCTCCCCCTTTTTGACAACATACAAAAAGTCAAGTCATGCACATTATGAGACAAATAAACATGAACTGTGAGTTTTCATTGATTGATCATTCAAATTTCACAGTACAAGAGACAATCATACATGACTCAATAAAAATCAAAGGAAGGGAAATAACATGAACAAGCAAAAGATAACAGGACTAGTGAGACTAACTCCCAGCTAAGACTCTTGACGACCTCTAAGGACCCTGAGACCCTCTATTCATCGTCATGTCCAGCAGGTGGAGGATGACGGGATCCAGCTCTCTCGGAGTAGAGGTAATCAAGCTGGTCTCGGATATGCACGTGAGACTCATCCAGAGAGTTCAGGCGAGCATCCACTTGATTAAATCTAGAGTTCAGTTGAGCAAATCCGGAGGTCATTTTTTGATGCATTTGTGCCAAATAATCACGAAGAGATTGTTCTTGAGGCACAGGGACATCAGCAAATTCTTGAGGTTGATCAGGCATTTGCTCATCCTGAGAGTCTTCATCAGCGCCTTCATTATCGTCATGGTCTTCATTGTCTTCTCATCATCACCTTGTTGTTCTTGCCCTTTGAGATTTCTTGTCACTACACCGTCTACAAACTTGTAGCCCATTCGGTGAGCGTCAGTGAGGTCAAATGCACTGCGGGATTTTAAGGAGATGAGCTCACTTGAAGGGATAGGAATGCCAATGAAAATGAGAAGAGAAGTGATGGGGCAAGCATATGGCATTGATCTCTTGGTGTTATAGAAACACCGACGAATAAGGTATAGCATGAGTTCAGGTAGATTGATTTGTTGACATTTGAGGAAGAAGAAGAACAAAGACTTATGGACCTCAGTAACCAATTCTCGGCTTCCATCCTTCGGGACGATCAAAGTAGTGAAGATATGATGGATCATCCGGATCAAAGGAGGAAAGGAGTTGGCATTCAAACGAGCAATTTCCTTAGTGGAATCATAAGGTTGCAAAGTGAGAAGTTCATAGTACTCAGAAGCGGAAGGAGTATAGTTTGGGATTTCAACTCCTGAGTTTGGGATTTCAAGGGCCGTGGAGATAAGATTTGCTGTGAGGCGAAAACAAGTGCCTTTCACCGAAGAGAAAAGATCTCACTGATCGGAAAGCCCTAGGTTATTGAAAAATTCTGTGACGGCATTTGGAGAATATTGCAAGTGTGAGTATAGAAAGGATGTCCACCCTTGAGTGTCAAAGTAGGGTAGGAGTGAGGGGAACATCGATCCTAAGGACTCAAAGTCCACATACCGGGATTGGACGAGTTTCTTGAAGGTGCCTTGTACTCGGATGATATGGAGACCCTGAGGAACAATGAGTTCCGGAAAACGATCTTCGCGATGCTTGCTACGATGTTCTGAAGGAGCCCTGGAACTCTCTCCGGCGTCCGTCGAAGCACGATGACGGCGAGTGAGAATCTTGGTCTTGGGTGCCATCTCAGGAATGAGGTTGAGAATGGCATTTGGGAAGGGAGAGTGGAGGGATCTCAGACGAGGAGCAGCGAGATCGTCAGAGACGGATCGGATCTTGAGCCCTGGAGGGGAATGAGAGGGGTTTGGAGAAGAGGAGGAGGAAATGAAAAGGGAAATGGTGGGAAATGGTCGTGGGAGGCCTTTAGAATAGGTTTAGAAGGGTTTTAGAAAGGAGGCCCCAAACAAAAGACTTGAACCGGCGCGAGTGTTGGGTGCAAAAACGAATCTGGGTCGCCGGCTGTCGACAGATGACCATCTGTCTGTCGACAGATAACCACTTTTTGGCTGAAACATGATTTTTTGCAAGATTTTTCAAAGGGTCAAGTGTTCATTTGGCATTTTAGGGTAGAATATGTGTATGTACAAGATAAAAATGCATATCCATTATGATGAAGACATGACACAATTCTACAATGATTTTGAATTAAAACCGATGAGTTCTTTAATTAGATCATGAAGAACACAATTCACAAAAGCCAGTGAAAATTAAATAACTCTTTTGATTAAGGCCATTGAAGAAAAACATGCATCTAAATAGAGATGATAGTCAGATGACATTTGAATTAGATGGCCACAAGAACATCTTACCCATAAAAAGCACATTGGACTTGACAAAAAAAAAAATTTCCGGAGGCTTCACTCTATTTCTAGTATGATTGTAGGATCTTTAAACAGCGAAGATGGGAAAGAGTGGCAATGAGGAGCACTTTCACTTTTTCATGTGAAGGTAGACATTTGTGATGCCAATACCCCCAGTTACTCAATGTGAGTGTCCATCAAGCCATTGTGTAGAGATAATGAAACAACCTTTTGACGCGAAGACCGACATTGGTGATGCCCATGTCCCCGGTTACTTAGTGATTTTCATCATTGCTCTACCTCCATTCCATAAATGAAAGATAAATTTTTTTATTATTATTGAAACGTAGAAATAGGTAGCTTTTCTCCCTTTTATTTTGTTTTTACTTTTCGTCAAGTACATGAGATTTTTTTAGGCAAGTGATAATGTAGAACATTAAATTCAAGGACCTTCTGATTTTTCAAATCATTTGGATTCATGTTTAATGACAAGGGAATTATTCAAAGGAGATGTTTAAAAATCATTTGGTTTGCTCATTGTGTTCAAAATGATCTAAATAGTCCTCAATCAAGTGTTGTATCAAACATCATTTAGATTTGATTCACGACTTTGACATGGAGTGGATATGAAAGGTTATATTGCACAAAACAATCCAATGTTTACCTTTAAATCAAGTAATGAACACTTTCTTGAAGAGTATGAAGAAGGAATGAGAAAATAGTGAGATTGTGTTATCTGTCGACAGCAGGAATCTGTCTGTCGACAGATGCACACAGACTGGTGAATTGAAGTTTCAGTCAGAGCAAATCTGAGTGTACCTGTCGACAGATGGAATGAGTCTGTCGACAGATATGAGCAGAGTGGATTTTTCTGGTTTCAGTTTGAGTGCACATGAAGTTCAAGGAAGTGAGGATTAACATTGAAGTGAAGGAAGAGTTTCCTCATGAAAAAACTCATCTACCCTGAACTTACTCCCCCATAGTGTGTGCACGTGTTGACACAACATTAAGCAAGGATGCACACAAGCATTTGATACAAGGCAAACATGTTCATTTCAAGAATATCATACACAAGCACATGGTCACAGAAAAAGCATTGTTTCATGAGTTAACATGATAAAATGTAAGGAAACTAAAAATCCTATGTGAAGTACAGGACCTTTATATGCAATGGGACTATGGATACTTGGCGGAGAATGTTTCCTCACGCATGATGATAGTTTCCAAACAAGCCGAACTTGTTCTTCCACAGTTCATCATTTGATATACCACATAGTCATTCACACATAAAGAACATGTACTCCAATATGGAGAATTAGTTTCATTGCATTTTACACAAACTCAATTCTCTTCTTAAGGATGTGAATCTATCTTCAGACAAGGGTTTGGTGAAAATGTCAGCCAATTGTTTTTCTGTGGGAATGAAATTAAGTTCCAAGGTTTTATTGGCCACTTCATCTCTCAAGAAATGATGACGGATTTCAATGTGTTTAGTCCTTGAGTGTTGGACAGGATTTTTTTGAAAGGTTGATAGCACTTGTGTTGTCACATAGTATAGGTGTGCATCCAATTTCAATATTATAATCAGCTAACTGACTTTTGATCCACAACACTTGAGCTGCACAACTTCCTGCAGCGACATATTCTGCCTCTGCAGTGGAGAGTGCAACCGAGTGTTGTTTCTTGGATGCCCACGAAACCATGCAACCGCCAAGGAATTGGCAATATCCACAAGTGCTTTTTCTATCAATTTTACATCCAGCATAATCAGCATCAGAATAGGATATCAAATCAAAACTACTACCTGCTGGATACCAAAAACCCAAATTGCATGTACCTGAGAGATATAGAAAAATTCTCTTGACTGCAATTAAATGGCTTTCCTTTGGACAAGATTGATATCTAACACAAAGGCAAACACTGAATTGTATATCCGGTCTACTTGTAGTAAGATAAAGGAGTGAGCCAATCATACCTCGGAAGTGTTTTGCATCTACCGGTTTACCTTTCTCATCATTTTCCAATTTGATACTTGTGCTCATTGGGGTGGAGGCTGGTTTAGCTTGCTCAAATTGAAATCGTTTGAGAAGCTCTTTGACATATTTTTCTTGATTTATGAAGAAGCCTTCTTCATGTTGTTTCACCTGCAAACCAAGAAAGAATTGAAGCTCCCCCATTAGACTCATCTCAAATTCACTGTGCATGTGTTTAGAAAATTCTTCACACAGTGAAGGGTTAGTAGAACCAAATATAATATCGTCCACATAAACTTGAACAACAATTATGTGATTGCAAACTTTCTTAGTGAAGAGTGTTTGGTCTACTTTACCTCTTGAGTAGTTTTTGCTTACCAAAAAATTGCTTAGTCTATCATACCAAGCTCGAGGTGCCTGTTTCAAACCATAAAGAGCTTTGTGCAATTTATACACATGGTTAGGCATTTTAGAATTTTCAAAACCTGGTGGTTGAGAGACATAGACTTCTTCTTTGATATAGCCATTTAAGAAAGCAGTTTTAACATCCATTTGATAAAGTTTGAACTTATGGGAGCATGCATATGCCAATAAAATTCTGACTGCTTCTAATCTGGCTACAGGAGCAAAGGATTCTTCAAAATCTACACCAAATTCTTGATTATATCTTTTGCAACGAGTCTAACTTTATTTCTGACCACTTTTCCTTCTTCATTAAGTTTATTCCTAAACACCCATCTAGTTCCTATGATAGAAATTTCAGGGGTTCTAGGAACTAAACTCCATACATTGTTTCTTTGAAATTGACCAAGTTCCTCATGCATAGCATCAATCCATGAGTTATCTTTAAGGCTCTTCAACATTTTTGGTTCCACGAGAGACATTCATGTTCAATTATTGTTTGAGGTTTGAACAGAATCATTGAGAGACAAAAGCAAAAATCATGTTCAATTATTTGTCTAACTTGAGACCTTGTTTGAACAGAATCATTTAAACTACCTATCACATCATCAAGTGGGTGATCTTTGGAATACCTCACATTTGTGATTGTTGAAGGGCCGTGAGCATCTTGTCCTTGAGGAATTTGATCTTGTGAATGTCGTTCTTCAGGAGGTTCACCTTCTAGTGGATTTTCTTCATGTGTTTCATCTTGTTTTCTGAAAGCTTTTTCATCATCTTCATCATAGTCCTTGTGAAGATATCCACCTTTGGTCTTGGAACTTTCTTCAGATTTGTCTTTTTCTTTGACTTGTAGGTCCTCAAGTGATGTTCCTTCATCTTCTTTTTCAGTTCTGTTAATAGTCAAACTGTTAGTTTTGGCATAAGTCTCATCAAAAATAACATGTGGAGTTTCTTCCACAGTGCGTGTTTTATTGTTAAAAACCCTATATGCCCTAGAGTGTTCTGAGTAGCCTAGAAAAACACCTTAATCACTTTTGGCTTCAAATTTATCTAAATCAGATTTATCATTGTTATGGATAAATACCTTTGAGCCAAATACTCGGAAGTACCCAAGGTTGGGTTTCTTATCTTTCAACAAATGGTAGGGAGTTTTCTTTATCACAGGTCTTACCATGGCTCTGTTTAGAATGTAGCATGAAGTGTTCACTGCTTCTGCCCAAAAGCTTCTCGAGAGTTGGCCTTCAACCAGAAGAGTGCGAGCCATTTCCACCAATGTTCTGTTTTTCCTCTCCACTACTCCATTTTGTTCTGGAGTCCTTGGGGAGGAGAACAGATGATTGATCCCTTGGTGCCTGCAAAAATCAGAAAATGCATTGTTATCAAATTCTCCCCCGTGATCGGTGCGGATTGAGCATATTTTATTCACATTGCCATGCTCAATCTTGTTAAAGAATTCTTGGAAGATTGTAAGTGTTTCACTTTTGTGTGCCAAGAATTTGACCCATGTGAACCTAGAAAAATCATCTACAATGACAAAACCAAAATGTTTGCCATTGAGACTTAGAGTTCTAGTTGGTCCAAAAAGGTCCATATGCAGCAGTTCATATGGTTTAGCTGTGCTTACCAGTGCTTTGGATTTGAAAGACTTCTGGGTTTGTTTTCCCTGTGCACATGCATCACAAAAACTTTCATTGTTGTTAAAAGAAATCTCAGGAAGTCCACTTACTAATTTGAGCTTCATGATCTTGTGCAACACGTTGTAGCTCGCATGGCCAAGCCTACGATGCCACAATGTCAATTCATCCTGTCTATTTGCAACAAGACACAAGTTGTCATTTTCTGGATCATCTAAGTCAACTAAGTAAATGTTATTCACTCTTGTTCCAGAAAATTTTACACTTCTTGTTTCTTTATCAACAATTTGACATGAATTTGATTCAAAGATGACATTGTGACCTTTATCACATAATTGATTTATGCTAAGCAAATTTTGATTAAGGCCATCAACTAAAAGTACATTTTCAATTGAATTGGAGGGACACTTACCAACATTACCTGTGCCAATGATTTGGCCTTTGTTGTTACCTCCAAAAATGACTTGTCCTCCATCTTTCTCCACTAGAAAACAGAATTTAGCTTTGTCGCCCGTCATGTGCCTCGAACAGCCGCTATCCAAGTACCATTTGTTTTGATGTTGGGCTGCTAGGCATTCCTGCATATGTGGATCAGACAAGAGGTTTTGGTACCCAAATTACTTTGGGTCCCAAAATTTCATTCATGAAACAAAGTAAACGCTTAGGAATCCAAACTTGTTTGAATTTCTGTTTCTTTGGATTATTCCAACATTGTTTTACATTATGACCAATCTTTTTACACACATTGCATGAAGGAATTTTCTTTTCAATTTTTTGTTGCTTGATAGACTGTTTATTAGTTGAAGTTGTTCTTGCCTGTCGACAGGCACCATTCCATCTGTCGACAGGTGGCTTTTTATTTTGTTTGTTGGGAACATTTAGTTTGGGTTGCAATACTTTGGTCTGAGATGGACTTGAGTTATGCTTTATGGGAACATGCTTGCTTGTGCTTGGGCTAGGATCAACAAAGGAAGTGATCAATGACTCTCCTATTTTCTTTTGTTTGACAGGTTGATATCCTAACCCATGCTTGGTTACATGTATTTTAGCACCCAAAACCGCATCTAGATTTTGCTTTCCTTTTACAAATTTCATCAAGTCTTCAGATTTCTCTTTCAATTCAGTTTCAGTTTGTTCCAACTTTTTCCTTGTTTCTAGATGTTCTTCTTGAAGGAATTCAAGAGAATGGCTTAAACAGTCCTTTTCCTTTTGTGTTTCTTGTAATTTCATTTTCAAGCAATCCATCTCTTCACTATGAGTCTTTTCATCAATTTTCATCATTTCTAAATGCAATTCGTTCATCGTGATTTTTATCATGCACAAGGGAGTTGCATTTCTTTTTCAATGCCTTATTTTCAGATCTATATTCACAAAATTTTTCAAATAGAGTAGTGTAGCTTCCTCCCATTCACTTGCAGTATAATTATCAAATGAGAAGTTTACCTCGGTGGAGTCATCACTCCTTGCCATTAAGCATTTAACTTCATCATCATCGGATGTTTCTTGTGCATCTTCATCTTCATCTTCATCACTCCAGGTTGCCAACATTGCTTTGGCTTTCTTGAAGATGAATTTTTTTTTCTTCAGCTTCTTCTTGAGTTCTGGGCATTCTCCTCTCATGTGCCCCTGTTTCTTGCATTCATAACAAACAATGTCAGATTTTTTGTTGGACTCATATTTCTGTGAAAATTTTTTCTTTTGAAAAGGTTTGGAGTTACCTGTGTCTCTCCTTTTGAATTTCAGAAATTTCTTGAATTGTCTAGTGAGCATTGCCATTTCATCACTATCACTCTCACTAGATGCTTCTTGCTCATCACTTTCTTGTTGAATGGATTTCTTGGAGCTTGTTGATGTTTTGTTGGATGTTTTTAAAGCAATTGACTTCCTAGGATTTTCTTCCAATTATTTTATTTTGATGTTGATTAAGGAGCCAATTAGTTCATCCAATTTCATTTTAGAAAGGTCTTTGAAATCCTCAATGACACTGGCCTTAGTATTCCAAGATGAAGTGAGAGATCGAAGTATCTTCTTACTAAGTCACTTTCAGAGTATTCCTTTTTAAGACCTTTTAGCCCGTTAATTATTAGCATGAATCTTGCAAACATGTTTGATATGCTTTCATCAGTTTTCATCTTGAACATTCATATTCAGACACTAACATGCTAACTTTGGTTTCCCTTACCTCGGACGTACCTTCGTAGATGAGTTCAAGTTTGTCCCACATCTCTTTTGCTATTGAGCATGTGGAGACTCTTGAGAATTCCTTTGGATGCACCGCACATTGCATCATGTTTAGTGCGCTCCAGTTGAGAGTTCCTTTAGCTATTTGGTCTTTCGTCCAGGTGTCTTCGTCCTCGGGCAACATATATGGTCCCTTGCTGACTATCTTCCACAGCTCGTAATTTTGAGCTCTCAAAAATACCTGCATATGATTTTTCCAATAAGGATAGTCAGTGCCATCAAAATAGCGTGGCCTGGTTACTGAATGTCCCTCGGCCATATACCCTTTGCTAGAATCCATAAGATCGAAAATCTCCTGATCACTAGATCAAATTACGAAAAACTGTAAATCGGATAAACCTCTCTCTGATACCAATTGAAGAGTTATGCGGAATAACACAATATGGTAATCTAGAAGGGGGGGTTGAATAGATTACGGCAATTTCTAATTACTGGTGGATTCTTTTTTGTTCTACAGCAATCTTAATGAAACTTGATTAGAATTCGATTGAGTATAAGAAAGCTTGAGTTGATGTAGATGAGAACAGGGTATCAAACGTGCGTATGAACAACGTGCCTATCAATCATCTATCGCAGAACGCGAACAAACCACAGGACACGATGATTTAAGGTGGTTCGGAGTACACAACTCGTGTATCCTACATCCACCGTCCACACACACACGCAGAAACGACTGCTTATGAGCGAGTTCAACACAACAACTCACACACACACACGTTGTCTGATGAACCACGATCAAAACAACCACAAACTCGTGAATCAAGCACAACGGATGCTTGAAACACAACCAAACACACACAATGGAATGGAAATTGTGAAATGGAGAAGAGTTTAGAGTTGGGGAACAAATCCAGTTGGAATTCTTCTCGTGGATCGTCCAGACGCTCTTCAAACTTCGATTGGATGTAGACTGATCGATGTAGAAGGTTGAATTGACGACGATCCGGCTTCAGCTCCGCATAGATGGTGATTCCACGACGATCTGGGCGGAAGATTGAAGTAGAGCAGCAAATTGGGGCTTTTCCTCTTGGTCCCTTGGAGGCTCTTGGTTGGGAGGCTGCTCTCTGTGAATTTTGCTCCAAAAGGATGCTTATATAGTGTTAGGTAAAGGTGGGGGTCGTGGAGGAAGGAAACACCCAAATGGGGCCGGAGTTGGAATCTCTAAATCTCATGTTTCCGTCGTCTGTCGACAGGTGCACTTGCATCTGTCAACAGATGCACTCAGGCTGAGAACTGGGTTTCAGAAATCTGAATTTCTGAGTGTATCTGTCGACAGGTAATTTGCATCTGTCGACAGGTGCACTCAGGGATACAAAACCTGAGGTCTGTCTTGGGTTGTCTGTGTGTATCTGTCGACAGGTAATTTGCATCTGTCGACAGGTGCACTCAGAGATACAAAAACTGAGCTCTGTCTTGGGTTGACTGTGTGTATCTGTCGACACATGCCCTGGGCCTGTCGACAGATACATTGCTTTGACATTTCCTTGGTCTGTTTGCTCATCTCTTTGATGCTCCATCTTTCATGCTTGTGCACCTACATGTAAATACATTGTTAGTGATATACATTGTATGATTTAGCAATATTTAACACAATCACTTTCATGGTGTTTTTCATGTTAGTTAGCACATCAATTTAGCATTAAATCAATGTTCAAGGATATTAATGTGATCATCAAAAACATGATATATTGAAAACCCAACAATGAGGATGTCGTCGATAAAGACGACCACAAACTTGTCGAGGTAGGGCGGATATATGTTGTTCATAAGTTGCATAAAGGCTGCAGGAGCATTGGTTAGACCAAAAGGCATAACGATGAATTCATAATGTCCATACCTGCTCCTAAAAGCCGTTTTTAAAATATCGTCATCTTTGATCCTCATTTGGTGATAGCCAGATCGAAGATCGATCTTGGAGAAATATTACGCTTCAAAAATTTAGTCGAATAGTTCATCGACCCTAGGCAGTGGGTATTTGTTCTTGATGGTAAGCTGATTGAGTTGTCGATAGTCGATGCACAGCCTCATCGATCCATCTTTCTTCTTTACAAATAGCACAGGTGCTCCCCATGGGGAAGTACTTGGTCTGATGAACCTTTTCTAGTAGCTCCATCAGTTGCGCCTTCAATTCCTTCAGCTCAGTAGGTGACATCCAGTATGGTTGACACGATACTGATGCGGCTCTAGGAATCAACTCAATGGCGAAGTTGACATCTCATTTAGGGGAAATCCCTGGAAGGTCTTCGGGGAATACATCTGGGTAGTCCTGTACTATATGTATGTCTTCTATCTTAGAACCCTTCTTTTCCACTACTACGGCTGCTAGGAAAGTAATACAACCTTTCCTCATCATGTTGTGGGCTTTTATGGCGGAGACTAGAGACATCCGTCTCTTATGTCTAATCCCGGAGAATGCCAGTTTAGGAAAGTCACTAAAGGTAACCTTCCCTTTCTTACAGTCGCACTTGCCCCATATGTGGACAACCAATCGGCTCCCAAAATTACATCATAGCCTTCCATGGACATACACACCAGGTCGTCTTTTAGGTTATGGTCTCCGATCATTACATCGGCAGAGGGAAAGTATTTGTTCAATTTCTCCTTTTCCCCTAGTGGCGTTGTGACAGAGAACTCACAACCCATGGATATAGGTTTAGCAGTCACAGTATCAGCAAAGTTTTGAGATATAAATGAATGAGTGGCTCCAGTATCAAATAAAATGAATGTTGATAATGAGAAAACTTGAAGGGTACCTTCTACCACGCCACCCTCCATAGCAGGTTCCTCATCATGTAGGGCTTGCAGTCGGCCCTGTTTCTTAGGCGCATTAGGGCGTCTTTCATTCTCTTTCAGTAGCGGGCACTCAGGGATACGGTGCTCGCGACTTCTGCAGCACAAACATGCATTGACTTTCCTCCAACATTATCAGCAGTGTGACCAGGCTTGTCACAGTGTTTGCAGTGGCTCTTTGTTGGAGTGTTGGGTACGAAAACCATAGATTTCCTTTCTTCGCTAGATCCCTCCGTGATGTTGAAGGGACGCTTCTTGCCGTTGGTATGCTTTTCAGATGACTGTCCCGAGGTCACTTCCTTCTTGACGAACGTCTCTTTGATACGGTCGGTGAAGTCCGTAGCATCTTCTAGTAGCTGAGCCCTCTTCACCATCTCGGCATAGGTCGGGATGTCGAAAGGTGCGAGTTGAGTGATGTAGTGGGGCTTAAGGCCGTTTAGAAAGCGCTTAGCCTTCATCCTTTCAGTGTTCACCAGATGTACAGCATAGCATGCTAGTCTAGAGAACTGGGCTTCATATTCGGCCACAGTCAAGCTCCGATGTTTAAGAGCAGCGAATTCCATAGCCTTCCTTTCTTAAACACGCTCGGAGAAGTATTTGGAGTTGAATGCTTCTTTAAACTCATTCCAGGTGAATGGCCCATTCTCTCTAGTAGCTTCCACTGACTCCCACCAGGCGCGGGCATCCTTCTCCAGTTGGAACGTGGCAAGTAGCAGCTTGTCCCCCGCTGCACATTGCATGACAGGGAAAATTCTTTTCGTCTCTTGGAGCCAGTGCTCAGCTTCATCCGGATCTGTGGATCCGCTGAAGCTAGGTGGGTTAAGACTTCTGAAGTTGCGATGCAGGTCACCTACACCACGATTGCCACCTCCTTGAGTGGCTTGCACAATGGCGCGTGTTTGTTCTTGGATGGTTTGTTGCATGCCCCTCATTTGAGCACGTTCGGCAGTCATCTTGATTACTTAGTTCCTACAAAAATAACTTACAGTTATGATACTGATGTGAAATTTAATTCATGCATGTGTGAGTTTATTTTTGCTAGTTACCCTTAGCTCTAACCTCAACTCACATAGGTGGATAATTGACTCTAGTCGAGTTAGGTTAACCTAGATCATCGTATACTTAAGAATAACCTAGGCTCTGATACCACAAAACTGTCACGCCCCGACGCGGAATATCGGAACACGAGGCAGTTGCAAGAAAAGGGTATAGAGCGAGTACTAGACATCAAACCATTACACAATGAATAATACTAAAGTGAATTCATTTCATTAATATTTTTCCAATCTCTAGTTACAACCACTAGTATCAGAGCCAATCTATGGGACCCGATTACATTGGAATAAAGCAAAAGACTAAACTTCAAACCTAACTACTACAACGCTAAACATAGCAATAGCACACTAAGGTACTCATGACATCACTCCAGGTCGTTCCCGTCCTCTTGAGTGTATGGTTCATCCTCGGTCTCACCTGAGAACACAACGACGAATAACGCAGGGTGAGCGAACATCGCTCAGTAGGACTTAAATCTCAGGCTCAAGCAGGCTTTAAGTAATTAATGCATTAAAGGCAGAGTAACTAATGACAGAATGGAAGAGAGTGTCAAGTAAAAATATAGCAGGACAGTACGTGAACGAAATAGCAAGACTTTTCAATTATAGACTTACCAAGAATAGCACAAGTGTTGGGAATAGCACAATAATAGAAAGATAGCACAATGTCAAGTATAGCAAGATGGCCATAGTACAGATATCACAACGAGTATAGCATAGCACAACGAGTATAGCATAGCACTTTGTTGTCAATGGACAACGAGAGAACATAGCACTTTTGATTGTCATTTAGATAGTCAAGATAGATAGCACTTGAGTGTAATGCCAAACACACTGATCATTTAACTCCCATGGGCACTAGCACTTTCGGGCGCACATCCCAGGACTAGATCGGGCCCTTTATATATTACCAGGTATTAGTTATATTGTTTATCTTTAGACAATCAGTCAATGACCAATATAGAGTACCAAGAAGTAGATGGGAGCACTAGATGAATAGACGAGATAGTAAAGTGAATGTGAATAGATGAGCGAGTAGAGTATAGATGAGAGTTAGTGGACCTTGAACATGAAACGTCGAGTAACGAGCGATAGTAACCATTGCACAACACGCGCACATGGTGTTGGCAGTCAGGCGGAACTCACGACCTTACCACTGGCCATGTTAAGCACAGGTCCAGAGGTCCGGCGTGATTCAAGATGAGAGTGAATTTCTAATAGCCGTTTGGACCATATTGATCCCTAATGGGTGTAACAGGTGTTAGGGTACAACCGGCTCGTCGACCATGTGGGAATCCATGGACAAAGGAGACTTACGGAGGCCTTGAACAAAGACTTACTAGTCCGACAGATGGAGTATCTGATGGAGAGTTCGTCCAAGTCAAGAGAGAGTGTATATAGAAATAAGTGCTCGACATTCTAGAGGAGTTCTAGAACAGTGGAGCCTCGATATCGGTATTCCCAAAACATCGCGAGAAATAATAGACAAGTATAAGGTAATTTAATTACATAAATTACCAGATGTATTATGAAATAGTTTCATGCCAAATTATGCCATAATTGGATGGCTCAAAGTGTGTGTAAGTGTCATGAAATTTAGATTGAAAAGATCATATGCATGTATTTTAATCATACATGAATATTTAATTTATAACAAGAGTTATTTTCGGGATGTATGACTGTTAAACAAGAGTACAAACACTGTAGGTAATCAGGCATTTGCTGAGACAGGGGGTTTTATGCAAAAAGAACCCAGATCACGACGTACCTTGATGAGGGTCACGACGGGGTCAACTGAGATCGCGACGGGTGCTTGTACGGGTCGCGACAGGCTTAGTCAGGTCGGGCAGCAGATCACGACGACAGGCCCTGTCACGATCAGATCATGACAGAGGGCACTGTTGCAACGACCCTTGTGAACACGGCCTATCGGGCCATCGCGTTCACAGGGTCTGCCCTCAGGTCCGACAGGGAAAGGACATTACATTGGATTGCGGGCCAGAATTTACCCTATTTAACACAGGGTGGTTCAGAAAATCACAACTAATTGTGTAGTCAATGAAAAATCATGAAACTAGTTGCAAAATGACCTAGACATGCATGGGTACTTACAATAAATAGGAATTGGAAAACATCCAGGGTTTAGACATGTTGTAAACACGGGTATTCATGATGAACATGAAACAGTACATAGTTGAGATCAATGATTAAATTAGCAAGATAGGATGAATCAAATTTAGGGCTTTTAGGGGAAAAAGATGCCTAACATGCATCAGTTCCTACTGTAAAAATCTCGTGGCATGGGGTTGAGTATACAAGGAGATCAAGAATTAAGAAGAGGGTTCGGGGTCATGTAAGTTGTAGAAAATGAAAAATCAAGAACAAAAGATATACTCGATGGAAAATTCTGAAACCAAAGGGCATTTGTTCCTGATAGATGAGACATCCTACAGAAAAAGTTTCATGGTTTATGCTTGTGAGAATGCCTACATTTGATCGTTTTCCTCTTCTAGGGTTAAGACTTGAAGAACTCGGGGAAGAACTTGAGAGATCCTTCCTCTCCATGAATTCTCCTACTCTTGGCCTCTCCTCCTGGTCCAGGAACCTCTTAGCATGAGCTAGGGCCGGCCATGAGGGTATAAGAGAAGTATTTAAGCTTCTCCCTATTCCCTTTCCTAGTTTAAGCCTAACTCCTATTAAATTCTGAATTTCCTATTTTCCTCTCCCCTTTTTAAGAAAGAGATCTCATATTTGGGTTGGGAGAGAGGGAATTTCGTGGCCAATCAATTGGGGTAGGTTTAGGAATCCAATCCTAATTCAAACTAGCTATTTAATGCATTAAATATCTCTTTTCTATTTTAGTAATATTTTAGTTACGAATTTTGGGTATTTCTCTATTATTCCCCTTCTTAAAATCTCTATTTTAGCCCACCCATTTCTAATGGGTCAATATAGCAAAGCCCATTACTCCTTTTCTTTTAATGGGTTTTATTTAATTCTCTCTTATTTGATTTCCTAGTTGATTTAATACATCTTTCTTTTATTTGATTTTTTAATTAAATAATATAAATATTAAAAAAAAATTCCCATAAATTTAGGGTTGCTACACACTAGGGTGCTCATAACATCACTCATGGTTGTTCCCGTCCTCTTGAGTGTATGTGGCATCCTCGGTCTCACCTGAGAACACAACGACAAATAACGCAGGGTGAGCGATGACGCCAAGTAGGACATAAATCTCAATAGTCAAATATGCTTTAAATGATTAATGTATTAAAAGGACGAGTAACTAAAGATAGAGCGAGAGAGTCAAGTAAAAGATAGCAGGATAGCGCATGATGGAAATAGCACAAGCTTTCTAAGTATAGCACAAGCGTCGAGTATAGCACAAATAGCAAGATGGCCATAGCACAAATAGCACAAAGTATAGTAATAGCACAACGAGTATAGTATAGCACTTTTGTCAATAGACAACGAGAGAACATAGCACTTTTGATTGTCATTTAGATAGTCGACATAGATAGCACTCGAGTGTAATGCCAAACACTCTGATCATTTAACTCCCATGGGTACTAGCACTTTCGGGCGCACATCCCAGGACCAGATCGGGCCCTGGCATTGGTTATATTGTTTATCTTTAGACAATCAGTCAATGGCCAATAGGGAGTACCAAGAAATAGATGAGAGTACCAGATGAATAGACAAGATAGTAGAGTGAACGTGAATAGATGAGCGAGTAGAGTATAGATGAAAGCTAGTGGACATTGCACGTAACACGTCGAGTAAACAGACGATAGTAACAGTTGCACAACACACGCACTTGGTGTTGGTAGTCAGGTGGAACTCACGATCCTACCACTGGCCAAGTTAAGCACAGGTCCAGAGGTCCGGCGTGATTCAAGATAAGAGCGAACTTCTAATAGTTGTTTGGATCATGTTGATCCCTAAAGGGTATCATAGGTGTTAGGGTACAACTAGCTCGTCGACCATTGTGGGAATCGATGGACAGAGAAGACTTACGGAGGCCTTGAACAAAGACTCACTAGTCTGGCAGAAGGAGTATCCGACGAAGAGTTCATCCAAGTCAAGAGAAAGTGTGTATATAGAAACAAGTGCCCGACGTTCTAGAGGAATTCTAGAACAGTGGAGCGTCAGAAACGGTATTCCCATAACATCGCGAGAAAACGTAGACAAGTCTATTTAAAATATGGCAATTTAATTACATAAATTACCAAATGTATTATACGTTAATTACATGCCATGTTAAGCCATAATTGGAAGATTCAAAGTGTGTGCAAGTGTTATGAGAAAATCATGGACAAGATAGATCATGTGATTAACTTGAATTAATTAAAATATGTTCAATAAGTACAACTCTATTTTCTTCTGTACAAGACAGTTAATAGGACATAGGGTGACTGTATAACAATAAAACTTGAAAAAAGGTGGGTTTTCATGCAAAAACCCAGATCGCGACGTACCTTAATGAGGGTCGCGACGGGGTCAAGCAGAACGCGACAGGCTCTTGTACAGATCGCGACGGGCTCATCAGTTCAGACAGACAGATCGCGACAACAGATCCTATCGCGATCAGATCGCGACGGAAGGTGTTGTCGCGGCAACCCTGAGAATGCGGCCTATCGGGCCGTCGCGTTCTCAGGTCTTGTACCTGAGTCTGACAGGGGAAAGGACAGAGCCTCGGATTGTCGGCCTCTTTCTATCTTTTGACGCAGGGTTGTTCAGAAAATCATAACTAATTGTATAGCTGATGAAAAATCATGAAACAAATTTTAAACGACTCTAGACATGCAAGGGTACTTCCAGTAAATAGGAATTTGAAAACAAACATGGTTTCAGCGTGGTTTAATCATGATACTTCACAAGGAACATGGAACAGTACACAGTTAGGGTAAAATAATTAATTCACGATGTAGGGTGGATGAAAATTAGGGCTTTTAGAGGCCATGAATTAGTTCCTCCAGTAAAAATCTCATGGCATGGGGTTAAGTATACAAGGAGAACAAGATTTAAGATGAACGGTTGGGCTCAGGCTAGTTGCAGAACATGAAAAATCAAGAAGAAAATATGGGCTCGATGGAAAATATGAGATTAGAGGGCTTTTGATCATGATGATAGGATCAACATACAAACGAAGTTTTATTATTTTAGCTTGTGAGAATGCCTACCTTTGGTCAATTTCCTCTTCTATGGCTAGAACTTGAAGAATGAGAGAGAGAGCTTGAGAGAGGCTTCTTCCCACGAAATCTCCTCCTCCTTGGCCTCTCCTTCTGGTCCAACAAGCCTTGGGTACGAGCTAGGGCCGGCCATGGGGGTTTTAAGAGAATATTTATGCTTTCTCTCTTTCCATTTCATATTTGGACTCTAATTCCCATTAACTCTGAATTTCCTATGTTCTCTCCCCTTTCTAAGCATCAGAACTTCTAATTGGGTTATGATGGGAGCTAGATTCATGGCCAAGCTACTAGGGTAGGTTTAGGAATCCAAATCCAACTCATATTTTTTATTTAATGCATTAAATACCTCTGTTCTATTTAAGTAATAATTAAGTTACGAATTTAGGGTATTTTTCTATTATTCCCCTTTTAAAAATTCCTATTTTGGCCCACTAATTTCTAATGGGTTCATTTAACGAAGCCCATTACTTCTTTTCATTTAATGGGTTTTATTTTATTTTTTTATTATTAAATTTTTATTTTTAGAAAAATCCAGGTTGCTGCATTGGTGCTGGAGAGGACCAAGGACGACGACTTGCCTCTATTGAGTACGCTTGTGAGGCTTTCGAGGCTGCCCTTAAAGAATGTCGTCGACGGACCTAGGATTCGCGCCTAGATAGAGTGCAATTCTTTCACTTCCAGTCGGGGAGAATGACTCCTGGGGATGACGGTGCTGGCCCCTCCAAACAGGCTCCGTGAATTCATCTCCCTCTTCTTTTTGTGTGGCTTGTTCTCAACGAGCCCTTTTGTAATTCGAAGAATTTGAATAGATCTCTCTTTTATGTTCATGAGTGGCCTCTTTTTCTATTTTCTTCCCTTGGGCCTATTCTGTTCGAATCGGAAAACGTCGGTCGTTTTAAAGGGTTCGTGATTACCATGTAGGTCGTTTGGAGTAAGATCCTGACCAGGGGTTTACGCGGAACACCTCTTGCCTTGGAGTTTAGGTATCGCGCTAGCATTTTGAGCTGAAAAGCTCTAACTAGGGATGCCCTAAATACTATTTCGAGCTACCGAAAGAACAAAAAGAAGAGAAGTAGCACGCCGAACAGAAGGCTTTTGCAGATAATAAGCCTTTAAGTTAAACACATGCCAAGTCCTGGGCATGGCTTCGCCACTAGGAGTAGTCAGCTTATAAGAGCCTTTTCCAAGAACCTGGGTGACTTGATAAGGTCCTTCCCATTTCAGGGCGAGTTTGCCAATCGCTCTTCGGGGATCCGATGTCGAGCAACGGCGTAGAACTAGGTCACCTTCGAAGAAGCGGCGTTCCCGAACTCGAGAGTTGTAATATTACGCGAGTCGTTGTTGGTAGGAGACTAGCCTGATGCTGGCGTCGCCTTGGCATTTGCCAAGCATGTCTAGGTTCTCCCTGAGCGCACGGTTATTAGCCGCCTCGTCGAAGTGCGTTGTTCGAATAGTGGGGAGAGCCACCTCTATGGGCACGAAAGCTTCTGTACCATAAGCCAAGTGGAAGGGGGTCCCTCTGGTGGCCACCCGAGCAGTTGTTCGGTGGCACCATAGCACGTTGGGGAGCTCTTCAATCCAGGATCCTCCTGCAGCTTCAACCCTTGTGCGTATCCCATGCAACAGTGTTCGGCTGGCGTTTTCGACCAAACTGTTTGCTTGAGAATGCGGTACTGAAGTGAAGTGGTTGTAGATACTGAGCTCGGAGCATTTTTGCTTGAAGAATGTGTTGTCGAACTGCTTCCCGTTGTCGGAGGTGATCACCTTTGGGACGCCAAACCGGCAAAGGATGTTCTTCCATATGAACTTCCATGCGGCTCGGTCGGTGATTGAAGCAACAGGTTTGTCCTCGATCCACTTGGTGAAGTAGTCGATGGTGACGAATAGAAATTTCTTCCACCCTTAAGCCTCTAGGAAAGGACCCAAGATGTCAATTCCCCATCTGGAAAAAGGACGTGGTTCGAACAGGGTGTGCAGCTGCTCGGCTGGCTGCTTGATTAGTTGTCTGAACTTCTGGTACTACAGACACTTCCTGGCGTAGGACATGCAGTCCTTTTACAGAGAAGGCCACCAGAACCCTGCTCGAAGAATGCTTCGCGCTAGTGTTCTGCCCCCCAAGCGGCTTCCGCACAGGCCTTCATGGACCTCATCGATGGTCGACGTTGCCTCTACGGGGCTAAGGCATCGCAGAAGAGGTCTTGAGAGGGATTGTCTGTACAGATGGCCTTCAATGAGAGTGAACTTTTGGTAGCATAGCCTAATCTTGCGAGCTTCGCTTTCATCGGAAGGAAGCTCTCCGCGAAGCAGATAGGCCATGAGGGGGTCCATCCAGCTCGGTGCCAGAGGGCCAGCCTCAATGGCTGCTACATCTACTTCGGTGCTCGGTGAAGCTAGCTCTTCTATGAATACGGAGCAAGAGGGGGCAATGTCGCCTGAAGATGCCAGTTTGGCGAGTGCATCGGCCCCGCGTTCTGCTCCCGTGGAACATGTATAACTTCAAAGTAGAGGAGGCCCTCTGATCGGCTCTTGACCTGCTGGAGGTATTGTGCCATGCGGGGCTCCCTCGCTTCAAAGAGTCCGCTTACTTGTCTGGCGACCAACTGCGAATCACTGAAGACCTGTAGTCAGAGTGCTCCAAGGTGCCTAGCCATTCGAATTCTGGACAGAAGTGCTTCGTACTCAGCTACGTTGTTGGAGGCAGTGAAGTAGAACCTGAGGGCTTACTGGAACCCCAGACCTTTCAGGGAAGTAAGAACTAAGCCTGCTCCACTTCCCGTAACACAGGATGATCCATCGGCGTAAAGCTCCCATGGGGGTTTGTCTGCCAATGGGGGATCCTGATCGGTCGGAAGGGTGAACTCCGCAACGAAGTTCGCCAACACTTGTGCCTTAATGGTCGTCCTTAGACGGTAGTTGATGTCGAATTATCCAAGCTCGATGGCCCATTTGATGAGCCTGTCTGAAGCCTCTGGTCGCTGAAGGATGAGCTTCAACGGCTGGTCGGTGAGAACCGTGATCGGATGGGCCTGAAAGTAAGGCCTGAGCTTCCGTGCGGCTTTTACCAGTGCCAAAGCGAGCTTCTCTGCTCGAGGGTACCTTCTTTCAGCCTCTTGAAGGACCCTACTGATATAGTAGACAAGATGCTACACCGCTACCTCTTCCCTAATAAACACCACGCTGATAGAGTGTTCGGTGACCGAAAGGTACACAAATAAGGGCTCCCCGAGCACAGGTTTTGAGAGAACATGTAGGGCTGCCAGGTACGCCTTTAGCTCGGTGAAGGCTGCTTCGCAGTCCTCGGTCCACCGTACATGCCCCCCTTGCTATGAGGCACCTTTGGGGACTCGCAGCAACTTGAAGAAGTTAAAACTCCTTTCTGCTGCTCGGGACATGAAACGGTTGAGCGCGGTGAGGCGCCCAGTAAGCCGCTGGACATGGCGCACTGTTTTGGGACTGCTCATCTCTAGTATGGCTTGAATTTTTTCGGGGTTGGCCTCTATTCCTCTGTTAGAAACAATGAAACCGAGGAACTTACCCGAGCAAATTCCGAACGCACACTTTGAGGGATTAAGCTTCATGTTATACCTTCGCAGGGTTGTGAAGGTTTCTTGGAGGTTGGCGATGCGGTCGGCGCTCGGGAGCGTTTTGACCAGCATATCATCGACGTAGACCTCCATATTATGCCCGATCTGCTGCTCGAACATCTTGTTGACAGCCGCTGGTATGTCACACCTGCGTTCTTCAGACCAAAAGGCATCCTTGTAAAACAGTAGAGGCCAAGGTCTGTGACGAACGTGGTGGCGTCCTGGTCCGGAGGATGCATGCTGATCTGGTGGTAACTAGAATAAGCATCTAGGAAGCTGAGGAGCTCGTGTCCGGATGTGGCATCCACCAACTGGTCGATGTGACGCAAAGGGAAGTTATCCTTGGGCGTGGCTTTGTTGAGATCTTTGTAATCCACGCACACTCGCCATTTGCCATTGGCTTCACGTACGAGGACTACATTGGAAATCCATCTTGGACATTGAGCTTCCCGGAGGAGCCCAACAGTTCGTCCTTTGACCATGTGATCCTGGATCACAATCTGTCGTCCGCGGTTGACAGGTCTTCGTCTTTGCTGGACCGGGGGCACCCTTGGGTCCAAGCGTAGACGATGCACCATCACTTCCGGAGAAATACCGGGTAGATCTTCGTCTGACCATGCGAGCACTCCAAAGTGGCTAGCAAGAAGCCATATAGTGTTGCTATTCAGCTTCTGGAAGTAGTGTGCCAATATAGAGGACATGTTCGGGATCGTCGTTCACCCGAACAGGAAGCAGGTCTTTGGCAGGAGTTCCCTGGCTGGGGGAAGGTTGATTAGTTGGAGGGAGTGTGACATCCAGAGCTACGAGGGGCTGTTTGTCTCTCAGAGAGAGGACATAGCACCTTCGTAACTCGCGCTGACCACCGAGCACCTCGTCGATGCCACACGAGGTCGGGAACTTCATCTTCTGATGGAGAGACGAAGGTACTGCCTTGATTCGACCAATTAGGCCCTACCGAGGATGGCGTTGTATCTGGGCATGCTTTGGATAACCAAGAAGTCTACCATCTCGGTCACATTTTTCGGAGTCGTCCCAACTATGATTGGGAGGCACTCTCGTTCCCTGGGTTGAGCCGAAACCCCTGAGAAGCCGAACAGAGGCAACTCAACTGGGGTGAGCTGGTCGGTTTTCAATCCCATCATTAAGAAGCAATCATAAGCCAACACATCTGGGGCGCTTCCATTATCCACCAAAATCCGGCGCACGGTACAGTGATTAATGGTGGCCAAAATGACCAACGCATCAGTGTGCGGAGTCGAAACTCCTACAAGGTCTTCGTCCGAGAAGGTTATAGCCTGCTCAGACCGTACGGGTGCAAGATTGGGGGGATAAGGGGTGGGGCCGGGGGCCTGTCTACCAAGTGCACCCGCCGAGCATAGTCGCATCGGCTTTGGTTGCTTTCTCTGCCTGCACTGAAACCTCCCGCGATCATGTTGATCTCTTGCCCGTTGGGCTCATTGTTGATGGGCTGCTCGGGGGTCCATTCTCGGCGTCTTGGGCGGTCTTCATTGCGGCGCACGTACCATCCAAGGTAGCCGCGCTTGATCAAGGACTCGATCTCGTCCTTGAGATGGCGGCACTTGGAGGTGTCATTGCCGTGGTCACAATGGAAGGGACAATATTTATCCTGGTTGTGCCTGCGGGGGTCAGAGCGCATCCTTGGTGGCCACCGAACATACTGCTTGTCCCGGATTTCGGCCAGGATCTGTTTGGGAGCCACAGTGAGCGGGGTGTACTCAGTGAAGGGGCATGGTCGGCGCAGTGAGTCCCCGTTTCGCCGGCCCTTCTTCTGATCACGATCGGAACCGTTGTCAAAAGGCCTCTTCTTGTCCGATTGCTCACCCTGCTCTGTTCGGCCGGCTGCCAGGCTCTCCTCACACGCGGCATGTCACTGGGCGGTGGAGAGAAGCTCGGCGAGGGTGGAGGGCTGCTGCACTCCCAACGTCCTATGTAGAAAACCATCGTGAGTGCCTTGGATGGGGCACTAGTGCCTAAGGGGACGTCGAGGCGTGGGATGCGTAGCGCTTCAGCCCAGAACCTTTTGACGTAGTCCTAGAGCGCTTCGCCCTTCCTCTGCTGAACAGACATAAGAGAAGCTGTAGTGTGCGGCTGTGATCTTCCACCCAGGAAGTTGTCTTGAAAGCACTTCTTCAACTGGTGGAAGGAGGAGATGGAGCCTGTGGGGAGGGCTTCAAACCATGCACGAGCAGTCACTATTAAGGTGGCCGGGAAGGCCCAACATTTGGCCGCATCTGATGCTCTGTGGAACACCATGTGCGAATCAAAGCCGTGAACGTGATCTGTTGGGTCAGAAGTACCGTCTTAAGGTGCGATGGTAGGCAGTGGTAGCTTCGGTGACATCCGGGCTTCCAAATCTCCATGGTAAAAGGGGAGCGGAAGTCCAGGTCATCGTCCGCCGCTGTTTTGCCCACTACCCTTTGGACCATTACATCCACACGGCGCTCCAGGTCGACGACGCGACGTAGGTGTTTGGCCAACTCCTGATTGGAGTGCACAGAGCCCTCGCGTCTACACCTGAGGGAGTTGGCGCCAACGATGGAACGCCGGGGGTGGCGGGACCACCGCGGAGCGCCGAGGTGAATTATCCTGCCGCTCGGGTGTTCGACGCACCGACGGGGCCCTGCATGATCGTCGGGGCGATTCTGCATGTTGCTCCTGCGGCGCTGGAGGGGCGCGAGATCGTCGATGAGATGACTCCGCATGCTACTCCGGTGGTGGGGGAACCGTTAGGGCCGGTTGTGCGGCCTGATGTTCAGTCTATCCCCATGTAATTTTAATTAATTACATAATTATTTTGGTGATTAACAAAACCCTATCAAAAAGTTCTAACACATATTTCATAAGTCTTAAGTACAGGAAATATACCAAGGTCAAACAAGCCAATATTGGTAAGTATTACCTTCCTGAAGCTTTAATCATTTCAAGATCATATTTCTCTAAGTCCACACCGACTCCTGTTGAAAGCTACAACGATTTCCTTATGTGTATATCGATTTCAATAGAGCTATAATGATTTGATATCATAACAATTTCTTTATAAGACTGAGATATCATGTGGTTTCAAACAAGTCGTTCCCGTAACGATTCTTTAAGTCATCATAACGATTTCTTTAGAACTCGTAACAACTTACCTATCGTAACGATTCCTTAAGTCATCGTAACGATTTCTTCAGAACTCATAACGACTTGCTCGTCGCAACGACTCTTTAAGTCATTGTAACGATTTCTTTAGAACTCGTAACGACTTGCCCGTCGTAACGATTCCGTAAGTCATCGTAACGATTTCTTCAAAACTCGTAATGACTTGCCCGTCACAACGACTCTTTAAGTCATCGTAACGATTTCTTTAGAACTCGTAACGACTTGCCCGTCGTAACGATTCCTTAAGTCATCGTAACGATTTCTTTAGAACTCGTAACGACTTGCCTGTCGTAACGATTTGTTAAGTCTTCACAACGATTTCTTCGTTGAACACATCGATTTGCTTTTCATAACGATTTGTTAAGTCTCCATAATGATTTCTTCAGTATTCATAACGATTCCTTTAATGAATACAACGATTTGCTCTCTATAACGATTTCTTCAGTATTCATAATGATTCCTTTAATGAATACAACGATTTGCTCTCTATAACAATTTCTTCAGTATTTATAATGACTCCTTTAATGAATACAACGATTTGCTCTCTATAATGACTTGTTGGTATTCATAACGATTTCATAAGTCATATAAACAACGACTTTATGGGTTATATCGACTTGATATTTATCTTATCTCTTAAAGCGTTGAATAGTCAAAGTCTTCTCTTATTTGTCTGACTGCTGTGCATTTAATAAAGACAGAACGTATCTCTGCATGCATGCAGATGATATCTTTTCATTATCGTGCATATTCTGTCAACATCTTTTAGAACAAGCTATTTGGCATTGCTATTTTGGTGAGTATTCACATCAACGTTTACTGACAACAAGAGACAGCCTAGCTGTCTACTGTTCTAGCATTTAATATGTGCAGGGTCCTAAAGACATTCTGTCATACAACGTTGGACCATATAGACGCCAGAAGACCTTATCTCTTTGCATGCTCAACTGGATAAAATATTGTTGAAGCTTCCAAATGTCAAGCAGTCTAACGTCTACCAATCTAAGAGACAACGGTTACTTCAACGGCCGTATTTCAAATGGAGATATAAATACAAGACAGAAGATCAGAAGAAGAGTATGAATGATCAACGTACAAGCAATTCAAATCTTCTTATAGAATTCTAGAGCCAAGAACCTCATTCCTTCTCATGTTGCTCTTTGCTCTCCACACTGTAGTGAAAATCTTGAGAGAGCTCGTGTAGTTCTGAGAGTCTACTGTGTTTCTAGATCTTTTACTCTCAGTCCTGCTTGTTTCATATCATAGCTTGTTGAAGCTTGATCTAGGGGCTTGTTTTTACTGCTTTCTTTTGCTGTGGTTGTTCCCTTCTGTGTTGAAGGAAGACCTGGTAGAGCTTCCAGGGTGTTGTTGTTCCCTTCTGTTGTGAAGGAAGACCTGGTGGGGCATCCAGGGTGGTGTAATTCCCTTCGTGTGAATGAAGACCAGCTGAGCTGGGTGTTGTAGTGTCCATAGGGGGACTGTACCCTAGTTAGTGGAATCCTGAGTTGTTGCTCAGGGACTAGACGTAGGACTCCTAAGGAGAGGAGGTCCGAACTAGGATAATTTCTTGTGTTGTGTGGTTGTTTTTCTTGTATGATTGCTCTTTGAACTAACTGTTACTAACCTTCATCGAAGAACGTATTTGTGTGAATGTTTTAAGTACAGGTACTAATCAAATATTTTTAAAGACCCATTCACCCCCCCTCTGGGCTTGTCAACTGGGCAACAAGTGGTATCAGAGTGAGTGTCTTCGACAAAGAAGAAAGATCCGACGATCTGAAGAGTAAAGATCCATGGCAGCCCAAGGTAACATTGTAGGTCAGTCTGTCAACCGACCCCCTCTCTTTAATGGTGAAGATTATGCTTATTGGAAGACCAGAATGGAGTACTTTATTCAAGGTCACGACTATCAGATATGGTCAATAGTAGAAGAAGGTGATCTCCTGGTCACAAATGAGAAAGCTCAGTGGACAGATGATGATAGGAAAAAGATCTCCTTAAACTGTAAGGCTAAGAGTATTCTGTGCTGTGCACTAAGCAAAAAGGAATTCAACAGAGTTTCAGCCTGCAAATCCGTAATGGAGATGTGGGAAAAGCTTAGAATTACCTATGAAGGCACAAACAAGGTGAAGGAAACAAGAATTGATATTCTTGTTACTCAATATGAAAGATTTCAGATGCAATCAGGTGAGTCCATAACTCAGATGTTCAGTAGATTCACCGATATCACAAATGGGTTAGCCAGACTAGGAAAGACCTATGAAATGGGAGACATGGTGAGAAAAATTCTTAGATCCCTACCATCTTCATGGACTCCCAAGGTTACAGCCATTGAAGAAGCTAATGATCTAAAGAGAATGTCTTTGGAAAAGCTCATTGGGTCTCTTATGGCCCATGAGATAAACATGGAGAGATTAGGAGAATCCTCCAGTAGAAAGAAGCAGTCAAATGCACTCAAGGCTGATGAAGAGTCGTCAGAAGAATCACTGGACAACAGTGAGAACAGCAAGGACAGTGATGATGAAGAAGCTATGCTGTCCAGAAGACTACAACGAATTCTAGCCAAAAAGAAGAAGTTTCAATCTGGCAGAAGATTCTTCAAGAAAAATAAAGAGTTTAAGAAGCCAGAAGGAAAAGATCTGAAGAAAGGAGAACCTACATGTTATGAGTGCAAGAAGCCTGGACATATCAAGGCAGAGTGTCCAAAGCTTAAGAAAGATGGACACAAGAAGAAAGATAACTTCAGATGATTCAAGAAATACAAGAAGAAGGCAATGGCAGCCGCATGGGAAAACAGCAGCGACTCAGACAGTGAGTCAAGCTCAACCAGTGATGAAGAAGAAGCCAACTTGGCTTTCATGGCAAATACAAATGATAAGGTAACATCTGATTCCTCCTTTGATTCCTACAATGATTCTGATTCTGATAATTTAGAGGATGCATTCAATGAACTATATGATAAATATAGAGATGTATCTAAATTATTGAAAGTTAGTAAGAAAAATATTACTTGTTTAGAGAATACAAACTCAGATCGAAAATCTGAAAATGAGCAACTAGAAAAATAGTTAACTGAACTTAAAAGAAGAAATGAGTTATTATGTGAAGATCTAAAGGATAAGAATGAACAAATAATTAAATTGGAAAAATAGGCAGGCACAGATGAACTGAAAACAGAAATAAAATCATTAACAAATGAAAATAAGAAATTATCTAGCACATTGGAAAAATTCACAAATGGTAAAAACTCCCTCATATTAAAAGGTGCTAGAAGATCAGGTAAGAAGAAAAATGGATTAGGATATACACCCCCAGATAATGAAGAAACCATAGTTTATCCTAAAACATATCCAACACCAAAATTTGTACCCGAACAAGATATAACATACAAAGCTAACTTCAAATATATAGAAAAAGTAACTAAAATATCTTGTTGTAGTCACTGCAACAAGTTAGGACATATCATAACAACATGCCCAACAAGACATAAGAAATGGATAATCAAAGGTAAAATCAATGATACTAACCAATCAGGACCCAAAAGAATTTGGGTACCTAAAACTTGATGATTTTATTTCAGAGTAACACTCGAGCATCCAAATGGTATTTGGACAGTGGGTGCTCAAGGCACATGTCAGGTAATCGAAAGCTATTCTCTCATCTACAAGCTGAAGAAGGAACAGTTACCTATGGAGACAATGGGAAAGGCACAATGATTGACAATGGTTCTGTGAGCAACAAAGGAAAGATAGTCATTGAAGATGTATTGCTTGTCAAAGGGCTGAAGCACAATCTCATCAGCATCAGCCAGCTTTGTGACAGAGGTCATCAGATTCAGTTTCAAGAGTTAAAGTGCAGCATATTGAAGGATGGAGCAGTAATTTTTGAAGCCAATGGAGAAAAGAACTTGTATGCACTTCATCTTGAAGAACTCAAGGATCAAGATGTCTGTTTGGCAGCTAACAAGGACCAATCAACTGAACTGTGGCATAGAAGACTGGGACATTGCAGCATAGAAGGTATGAGAAAACTGCTAAAGAAAAATCTTGTGGAAGGTCTGCCAAAGGTCAGTACAAAATTGGATGGTGTCTGCAGACCTTGTGCCAAGGGAAAACATGTTAAGAATTCCTTCAAGTCAAAGACTGTAGTGACAACCTCAAAACCCTTAGAACTCCTTCATATGGATTTATTTGGGCCAATGAAAACCACTAGTCTTGGAGGAAAGAATTTCGGATTTGTTATAGTTGATGATTATTCCAGGTTTACTTGGGTGTCATTTCTAGAACATAAAGATGATACTTTTGAAAGCTTTATCAGCTTTAGCAAGAAGGTTCAGAAAGACAAGAAATTCAGTATTATTAGTATTCGATCAGATCATGGAGGTGAATTTCAGAATGAAAAATTTGCAAAGTTCTGTGAAAATGAAGGGATTGAACACAATTTCTCAGCACCAAGGACACCACAGCAAAATGGAGTTGCTGAGAGGAAGAATAGAACTCTATTGGACATGGCAAGAACAATGTTGTCAGAATATAATTTGCTAAGATACTTTTGGGCTGAAGTAGTGAACACAGCAAGCTATATTATCAACAGAGTAATGATCAGGCCAATCCTAAAGAAGACTGCATATGAACTGTTTAAAGGAAAGAAGCCAAAGATCAGCCACTTTAGGACATTTGGATATCCTTGCTTCATTCACAATAATGGAAAAAGGGACATTGGTAAGTTGGATGCCAAATCAGATGAAGGTATCTTCATAGGGTATGCTTCTAAACCCAAAGGTTATAGAGTATTTAACAAATGTACCTTATTAATTGAACAGTCTGTACATATTATTTTTTATGAGACTAACCCTTCCTTGAGAAAGGAAGAAGATAGTGACAATGATGATGCAGATGAACTGTCCAAGAAACTAAAGGATACCTCAATTGAAGACAGGGATGATCCACCTCTGGAAGACTTGCAACAATAAGATATTACACATGAAAATATTCCAAAGGAGTGGAGATACAAGAAAGATCACCCACCTGAGAACATTATTGGTGATCCATCTGTAGGGGTAAGAACAAGAGGTAATGTAATACCTTGTGATTATCTAGCATTTGTCTCTCAAATAGAGCCTAAGACAATCAATGAAGCTCTCACTGATGAATCCTAGATTATAGCCATGCAAGATGAACTTAACCAGTTCAAGAGAAACCAAGTATGGTCACTTGTTTCCAGATCATCAGACCATCTAGTTATTGGCACCAAGTGGGTGTTCAGAAACAAATTGGATGAGGCTGGTGTGATTTTAAGAAACAAGGCCAGACTGGTAGCTCAAGGCTATTCCCAAGAGGAAGGCATTGATTTCGATGAAACCTATGCTCCTGTAGCTAGACTTGAGGCTATTAGGATTTTACTTGCATATGCATCTGCTCTAGATTTAAAACTATTTCAAATGGATGCTAAATCTGCATTTCTGAATGGTTTTATTAAAGAGGAAGTTTATGTAGAACAGCCTCCAAGTTTTGATGATTTAGAATTTCCAAATCATGTTTTTAAACTTCACAAGGCTCTATATGGCTTAAAGCAAGCACCTAGAGCCTGGTATGAAAGGCTTAGTTCTTTTCTTCTAAACCATGGTTTCAATAAAGGTCAAGTAGATAGTACTCTTTTTATAAAGTCAAAAGTCAAGCACATACTACTAGTTCAAATTTATGTAGATGACATTATTTTTGGTTCTACTGATGAATCTCTTTGCAAGTATTTTGAAAGGTTGATGCAGGGAGAGTTTGAGATGAGCATGATGGGGGAGCTCAATTATTTTCTTGGACTACAAATCAAGCAAGAAAAATATGGCACCCACATCTGTCAAGCAAAATACACCAAAGAGCTTTTGAAGAAATTTGGCTTTGAAAACACAAAGCCACTCTCAACACTAATGATTACATCTACAAGGATGGATAGTGACAAGGATGGTAAGAAAGTAGATCAAAAGATCTATAGAGGTATGATTGGTTCATTAGTTTACTTAACGGCCAGTAGACCTGATATTCTATTCAGTGTATGCATGTGTGCTAGGTATCAAGCAGATCCTAGAGAATCTCATTTAATCTCCATAAAAAGAATATTTAGATATTTAGCTAGAACTCATGATTTAGGTTTGTGGTATCCAAAATCTTGTGAAATTAATTTAGTAGGATATTCTGATGTTGACTATGCTGGATGCAAAGTAGATAGAAAAAGCACCAGTGGTTGTTGTCAATTTCTTGCAGGGTGTTTGATATCCTGGTCCTCAAAGAAACAAAATTCAGTGGCACTGTCTACAGCTGAAGCTGAGTACGTGGTTGCTGGAAGTTGTTGTACACAACTCCTATGGATAAAGCAACAACTTGAGGATTTCGGACTAAATATCAAATCAATTCCACTACTATGTGACAACACCAGTGCTATCAATCTCACCAAAAATCCAGCCCAGCATTCAAGGACCAAACATATTGAGGTTAGATATCATTTTATTCATGATCATGTAGCAAATGGTAACATTAAAATATCTTTTATTGACACAAATGGTCAGTTAGCAGATATTTTCACAAAAGTCTTACCCGAAGAGAGATTTACATCTCTTAGAAGGGAATTGGGCATGTGTAATTTATGAAGAGATTTCTGTTTAAAATTGGCATATAAATTTTTAGAATTAAATAAGTTTTCCCTCCATGGCCTTAAGCAAAAGTAATTTAAATTATCTTTTCGGGCCGCTCTCTTTTTAAAGTCTGTTGAGTTGGTCAAACTCATTTGTCATTTTCTGCCACCTTTTGGCGCCTCACTTTTCGGTATAGCATTTATTTAACTCCGAAAATCGATGTGGGAACGATTCATCTCCTATCTTCTACCTTTTTCCCTCTTTCGTCTGGCTGCCTGAGCTGATGCCCTAACGACTTCGACACCGACTCTCTGCAAATTTGAAGCCCTTTGCCTCTTCCCGCGAAGAATTTCTTGAGGGCTTTCACTTCTGCCACCATCTCCTCCGTTCTGAAACCCTCCTCCACTCAAATCCATGGCCACACCAGTTGTTTCCGACAGTCTTGGGGGCTATGGCACTAAGTACCTCTCTCCTGAGCAGCAGGAAAGGTTCACGTTCGTGAAGACCAAGCTTTGTGGAAATAAGGCAGTGGATGTAGCTGATCTTGAGAAGAACGACATGCACAGCATAGTGGCCGCAGTAAGAAGAATGCAGTGGACAATCATTTCGACCTTCTCTGAGGTAAGCTATCCGGACCTTGTGAAGGCGTTCTACGTTTGCTTGAAATTAGAGGCAGAAGGGTCCCTGACATCTTCAATCAAGGGAACCACGATCAAGATTGATTACAATCTTCTGAAGACTCTGTTTGATGTAAGCTCGACTGGTCACAGTGGAATCCACACTGTGGATACCCAGGTCAAGGGTCTCGGAATCATTGGTCCGGAATTCCGGTTGAGAGATGGGAAAATAGATATCAATCAGTTGAATGCATTCAATCGACTTCTGCACTTTATTGTTTGTCAAATTCTAGTTCCTAGAAGTGCAACTTTTTCAACCTGTACCAGGGCAGATTTGGATATGATATTCTGAGCCATACAGAACAAGGAGATTAACATGGCCGAAGTAATGATAGAGAGGATGAAGTTTGCTCGTGATCAGATTTGGGAGACCAAGAGTAAGCTTAATGTATCTCTGCCTTATGCTCACTTGCTCACCAAGGCTTTCAAACACTTTGGTGTTGACCTGTCTGGGGCAGTAGTTGAGAAGATGGGCCAGAGCATTAGGTCCAGAAATCTTAGAAAAAGTGGTTTCTCAATCATTAATGGTGTATGGACCAAGACCTCAGTGGCTGAGGGTGAGGCTATAATTGGCGAAGCCCCTGAAGTCCAGCCAGAGGAAGTGGTAGCACCAGCAGCAGTGGCAGTAGCAGCACCAGTGACCGCATCAGAAGCAGAAGTAGCAACAGCAGCAGTAGTGACACCAGATGCACCAGAATCAACTTCAACTCAAGCAACAGTTTTTGAGACAAAATTTTCAGCAGAAGTACCAGCTGAAGTTGCATCCGCAACAGAAGATGCACCATAATCATCAGTTGCAGTAGAATTGGAAAGAGAAAGTGCAGAGGAAGTCTCAGTGGCACCAGCAGGAGCTGTAATGGAAGAAGCTGTGGCATCCGGCCACCTTGAAGACGCAGCTGTAGAAGATGCTCCCAGCCATGAGGAGCAAAATGTTAGTGAGCCTCAAATATCAGAATTCGTGGCAGTGGGCCACAATGTTGAAGCATCTGTGGATGAAGCTCCGATTCAGAAGGAGCAAACAACTGTTCCCGATGACACTGTGATGGAAGAAGCTCCCATTCAGGGGGAGCAAGGAAGTGTTGCAGAAGATGCTCCTATTGAGGGGGAGCAGTCTGTCAGCCCAAATATCGCAGAAGAAACCTCTGTACCAATGGCAGATACCTCCGGTTTAGGCACTTCATTGGAAGGAAATGAAGGCATACCTCAGGGGGAGAGTACTGAAAACCCCCAGAAGAACATTTCCAAGATGGGGAAACGGCTAGCTCCTCAGAATCTGATGAGGATGCCAATATTGATGAAGCACAGGCTCCCGTGAACCAAGCCAAGGAGAAAGGGAAGGAAGTTTCTCCAGAACTTCCTCTTCTTGCAGATGCTCCATATCAAAGGACCCAGAGGCAGAAGATTGTGATACAACTGAAGCCTGTCATAGAAAGACTAGATGTTCAAGGAGAAATCCTCTGCTCTTTGCAGTCCGATGTCAATTCAATTTTCATGAGTCAGGCCTCCACCTCAAAAGAGTTGTTACAAGTAAGGAATGCAATGAAATGGTTCAATAAGGAAATGGGATCCCTGAAGGCCTTACTTTCAGAAGTTCTGCAAGCCATAAAAGCTCAAGCACCTCCATCTTCTGAGCCTCCTACTACATCAGCTGCAGAAATGGAAGGGCCATCTGTGGTTTCAGAAGAAGTACCTTTGGAGTTAGGGTCATCCGGGCTCTGAGTTCAGGAGCAAGGGCCATCAAGGCCTCCAGCTGAAGGGTCAGGACCATCCGAGCAGGCAGGGAACAAGCAGATTCCAACAGAAGAACCTGTTGTAGATCCAGTGCCCTCAATTTCTTCTCCCTCTCAAACCCCTGCTCCTCCATCTCCTCCTTCAGCCTCCACTGCTCCACCTGCACCTCCAACCTTTAAGCAACCACAACCTAGAAACATCTCCTCACCAACACCTTTTCCTCTCACTCCACCTCACCTCCTGCATCTTCAACACCCTTTCCTCCACCACCTCCTATCTTTGAGGTTCCTCCAGCCTCATCATCAGCTGGCGCCTCCTCCTCTGGTCCCTCATCATTAGCTGGACCATCTCATCACACCTCTTCTCATCCACCATCCCTTCTTCATCCTCATACTCCTCCCTCCTTCATCACCATCATCCCCGAAGGAGCTCAACTTGATGGTCCCTATCTAAGCCCCATCAAAGACGAATTTGAGGACACCATTCTTGCCTCTGTTCTCAAAGTTGGCGAGCATGTTCATGTCTCTGATCCTTCATGTCCTCCCTCTAAGAAAAGAAATACCTCCTCTTCATCTTTCAATCCATTGTATCCTCCCTTGTGATTTTCTCTCACAGAGGTCACTAAAAACAATACCTCACCGGTTGTCTTTGCCACCCTCTTCAATCTTCCTTTCCTAACCTTTCTGACCATCTTCACACCATCCTCCCTTACACCTCTCTTACCAAGTTTGTAAGGAACAAGATCTTCTCTTCTGCTCAATCCTTCTCTGAAGAAGAATGGGCATGCTCAAATAAAGTCCTCTACAACAAGTTTCTCTCTGCCAGATCTGAAGTTTTTCCTCCCAGGGATCACTCTTTCACCTTGTCTGAATGGTTTCTGGTCCACCATTCCAACATCTGGGCTCCCTTCATCCAGAAAGAGATCAAGCTAATCAGGCAATTCAAGATGTTTAATGATTATAGGTATCTTCATCGTTTACCTGAAGTCCAGCTTAGTCAGTTCAGGCAAGCCATCCGAAATCTAGGATCTGAGCATGGCACTGCAACAATTCAAGCAATTCAAGTGGACTTTGCTACTCTTTAGCTGCCAGAGGCTACATATCTTCCTCCTCTTCACTCTTTGCTCATGGATACATCAGTGGGCTCAGTTATTTTTGAACGTTTTGCAAGAGTGATGGGCAGAATCAAAGTTCAATAGGGCAGTGTGGTAGCTTTCCCCAGATTTATCTTTAGGGAGTACCACCTAGGCCACATCCGTGCTGAGATTCTAGCCCCTGCCTTGTCAGAATGTGAAAGACTGACACCTACAGGTTGGGCCAAGTTCTATCCCTTATCTGCTCAATAATTGTCGGATACAAATGCAACCTTAGCCGGGGAAGGCCGACCTCCAATCTCAGCTGCAACCTTTTTGGACATGAATTCCCTCCAACTTGTAAATGATCCTCTTCAAATTTGGGTGGAAAGGTACAAAGTCTATGTCGCCATGCGCCAGGAATTGAAGCATAGGCAGATCTTCTATCCTGTTTCCCTTAATCAGTTTCTTGCTTGTGCTAGCTTTGGAAAAGTCACCTACTACAAAATATCCTTGGACAGAGATCCGTACCATGATTTCCTTGAAGCTCAGTTGGTCCTTCACCTTAAAAGAATGGCTCCCTCTATGGGACCAAATTATTCTGTTGGCCCTGGACCCTTCAAGATTTACTTTGAGAAGCAGGAAGAGCAGGTTTACCTCTCTATTATCCCCTGCTTATTACTTACCTGTACCTCCTCAGAATGAATGAACTACATTTGCTTGTCTCTGCTTATCTTTTATCTTCATTCTTTGTCTCAGATTACCTTTTTGCTTAATGACAAAAAGGGAGAGAAAAATACTTAGCATGTCTGAAATACATTCTGAAAATATTCATTTTTTTACTATTCATGCTTATTGTTAAGGGGAGAAAAATACTTCAGCAAATATTCAGATTATTTATTCTTGCTTATTGTTAAGTTTTGTCATCACCAAAAAGGGGGAGATTGATGTTCAGTCTGTCTCCATGTAATTTTAATTAATTATATATTTATTTTGGTGATTAACAAAACTCTATCAAAAATTTCTAACACATATTTCATAAGTCTTAAGTACAGAAAACATACCAAGGTCAAACAAGCCAATATTGGTAAGTATTACCTTTCTGAAGCTTTAATCATTTCAAGATCATATTTCTCTAAGTCCACACCGACTCCTGTTGAAAGCTACAACGATTTCCTTATGTGTGTATCGATTTCAATAGAGCTATAACGATTTGATATCATAACAATTTCTTTATAAGACTGAGATATCATGTGGTTTCAAATAAGTCGTTCCCGTAACGATTCTTTAAGTCATCGTAACGATTTCTTTAGAACTCGTAACGACTTGCCCGTCGTAACGATTCCTTAAGTCATCGTAACGATTTCTTCAGAACTGGTAACGACTTGCCCGTCGCAACGACTCTTTAAGTCATCGTAACGATTTCTTTAGAACTTGTAACGACTTGCCCGTCGTAACGATTCCTTAAGTCATCGTAACGATTTCTTCAGAACTCGTAACGACTTACCCGTCGCAACGACTCATTAAGTCATCGTAAAGATTTCTTTAGAACTCGTAACGACTTGCCCGTCGTAACGATTCCTTAAGTCATCGTAACGATTTATTTAGAACTCCTAACGACTTGCCCGTCGTAACGATTTGTTAAGTCTTCACAACGATTTCTTCGTTGACACATCGATTTGCTTTTCATAACGATTTGTTAAGTCTCCATAATGATTTCTTCAGTATTCATAACGATTCCTTTAATGAATACAATGATTTGCTCTCTATAACGATTTCTTCAGTATTCATAACGATTCCTTTAATGAATACAATGATTTGCTCTCTATAACGATTTCTTCAGTATTTATAATGACTCCTTTAATGAATACAACGATTTGCTCTCTATAATGACTTGTTGGTATTCATAACGATTTCATAAGTCATATAGACAACAACTTTATGGTTTATATCGACTTGATATTTATCTTATCTCTTAAATCGTTGAATAGTCAAAGTCTTCTCTTATTTGTCTGACTGCTGTGCATTTAATAAAGACAGAACGTATCTCTGTATACATGCAGATGATATCTTTTCATTATCGTGCATATTCTGTCAACATCTTTTAGAACAAGCTATTTGGCATTGCTATTTTGGTGAATATTCACATCAACATTTACTGACAACAAGAGACAGCCTAGCTGTCTACTGTTCTAGCATTTAATATCTGCAGGGTCCTAAAGACATTCTGTCATACAACGTTGGACCATATAGACGCCAGAAGACCTTTTCTCTTTGCGTGCTCAACTGGATAAAAGATTGTTGAAACTTCCAAATGTCAAGCAGTCTAACGTCTACCAATCTAAGAGACAACGGTTACTTCAACGGCCGTATTTCAAATGGAGATATAAATACAAGACAGAAGATCAGAAGAAGAGTATGAATGATCAACGTACAAGCAATTCAAATCTTCTAATAGAATTCTAGAGCCAAGAACCTCATTCCTTCTCGTGTTGCTCTTTGCTCTCCACACTGTAGTGAAAATCTTGAGAGAGCTCGTGTAGTTTTGAGAGTCTACTATGTTTCTAGATCTTTTACTCTCAGTCCTGCTTGCTTCAGATCATAGCTTGTTGAAGCTTGATCTAGGGGCTTGTTTTTACTACTTTCTTTTGCTGTGGTTGCTCCCTTCTGTGTTGAAGGAAGACCTGGTAGAGCTTCCAGGGTGTTGTTGTTCCCTTCTGTTGTGAAGGAAGACCTGGTGGGGTATCCAGGGTGGTGTAATTCCCTTCGTGTGAAGGAATACCAGCTGAGCTGTGTGTTGTAATGTCCATAGGGGGACTGTACCCTAGTTAGTGGAATCTTGAGTTGTTGCTCAGGGACTGGACGTAGGACTCTTAAGGAGAGGAGGTCCGAACCAGGATAATTTCTTGTGTTGTGTGGTTGTTTTTCTTGTGTGATTGCTCTTTGAACTAACTGTTACTAACCTTCATCGAAGAATGTATTTGTGTGAATGTTTTAAGTACAAGTACTAATCAAATATTTTTAAAGACCCATTCACCCCCCCTCTGGGCTTGTCAACTGGGCAACACGGCCAACTGGGCCTGGAGGCCCTGGCAGATCCCTACCAGATGATGCATCTGCCCTCGGAGCTCCGCTATCTCTAGGGTGGTTCCTGGTACAACAGCAGCAGGATCATCACTGGTTGCACCGGTGGGGGCGACGACGACGTCGACAGGGGGGAACCTATCGTGTGAGTCTGCGCGAGACTGTCGAGACCTCGTCACCTGCTGCCGGGGTTCTGGTGAGAGGAACGTCCACGAGCCATGACTGATGTCGTTCCCACAGAAGGCGCCAGAAATGTGGTGGTGTTTTCCTATTTGGGCTGGAACCAAACGGGCCTCCACTAAGGGATGAAGGGAAACGATCGCCGGTGCGAACAATAGCCTGCAAAAACCAGGACAGAATCAGGGGGCCCGGTTGAAGAACCGGGGGGAATCCTCCGATACCTAAGTCAAGTGATTGTAGAAAGGCTTGAGGAAGAAGAGTTCGCTAGTGTGTGCCTCTCGTGGAGGTGAGTGTATGGTCAGGTTGCGTACCTTTGCTGGTAGTTACCTGTGCCTTTTATAGGCAAAGGTTCTGAAGAGGTTGGACGTGCCTCCCTTTGATGATGCCGGAAAGGGCGCGTCGATTTGCGTCCGTAGTGGGGAGTTACCCATTCAGGCGCCCGTTGAGGGGCCCTGCGGTTAATGCTCCCCTTGATCGTGGGGCGCACACAGTGCTGCTGTGGTAACCGCTGTTAGGAGGTGAAGGGGCCTCTCTGCTCTTTTTGGTTGGGAGGTACCATATAGGCAGCCTGCTCGGTAGATGGGCCAGCTGTTCGGTGCCTGGTGCCCGGAGGCACGACTTATGCTGATGGGAGGTGGAAGCGTGCTTCGAGCAGGACCTGTTTGGTAGGGGGCGCCTGGACCGAACAGGCGGTGGAGTGCCCGCCAACATCTTTTAGGACTTGGAAGTAGGCTAATGTAGAGACTGTGCTCGGAATCCTTGGGCTGATATCCGAGGACACGTGGCGCCTTTCCCGGAGGCCACGCCAGCCTGTTGGGCCGTGATGGGCCGTACGGGGCCATAATGGGCCCTGTGAACCTATGGGGCTAGAAATAGCCACCACAACATGTTAATGTATGTGTCGATGCAGTCATACTAAAAAAATTATAAATTATTAAAATCGATCATATGCTCACCATTATCTAAATCGGCTGCGTAATGACCGATTTGCCTATTTACTTAGATTTTTTTTTTCATTTTTCATGTAAAATTGATCTATGCAAAATCAATTTCTATTTGATTAAATAAAAAATGAATAAAATCGGTCTTAAACCTTCTCTTTCCCACTCCCTCTCTCTTCTTCTTCCTCCTTTCCATTCGATTATTTCTTCTTATTATTATAATAATTTTTATGTACAAAATGATAATAAATTTTAATATATATATATAGTTAATACATATATATAATTATTTTTAATAGTTATAATATATTTTAAGAATATGACAGGACGAATCTAGGGATGTCAATAGACTCGACCTGAATCAGGCCTTGCTAGGCCCAGCCCAGACCCAATTTTCTAAAAATCTACTTGGATGTGGTTTAGGCTCGGAGATAGGCCTAGTCCATTGACATTCGCTAGCAAATGTGTTCTCCTAGAAGGTGATGTGAGGGGTTAGAAGAGAAGCTAAGATAGTCGAAGGAGAGGTCGTTTGATCCGGTCATATTTTTTATACACAAATTATTATAAATATTATTATTTAAATATTAAAAAATGAGACTGAGTCGATTCGACTAGAAGTGTCAATTGGGCCAGGTCGACTCGAAGGCCTAATAGCCCGGCCCGATTTTAATCGGGCTTGGGTCGAAAAAATTAGCATGTTTAAATTTTTTGGCCCGACTCGGCTCGAAGAAGAATTGGGTCATGCTTGGACTTTTTGTGGTCCAGCCAGGTCCGGCCTGAAATTTATAAATATAAATATAACTTTTATTAAATATAAAATTTAATTTAGAAAGTGAGTTAGATTTATTTTTATAATAAATCTACTAAAAAATATAATCTTTTATAATAATATAGATATAAGTAAAAAAATATATTTATTTTTTAGGGATATATTATAGTAGATATATTAAAATTATATATAATATAGATAAAAATATATTTTCTTATATTTTCGGGCCGAGCAAAACTTAACCGGACTTTTTCTAGGCCCGGGCTCGGCCATCCATATTGGGTCTATCTTCGGACCTAAGTCAGGCTGGTCCATTGACATCCCTAAATTCGATCCATCATATTCTTAAAATATATATTACTATTAAAAATAAATTATGTAACAAAAATTAACTATAAATATATATTAAAATTATTATTATTTTAAATGTATAAATATTAATAAAAATTATACATAAATATTACTATAATAAGAAGAAAAAAGAATCGCATGGAAAGGGGGAAGAAGAAGATAGAGAAGGAGTGGGAGAGAAAAGGTTTAAAAAAATTAAAAGTAAATCGCTTTTGTAGAGATGGATTTCATTCTTTTGTTGTTTTTTTGAATCGAATGTTAAATGGAAAAAAAGTATAGGGAGAAAGTTAAATCCATCAATGTGTAGCCGATTTAGATAAACGATCAACGCATAATCGATTTCAATATTTTACAAGTTTTTTTTATACGATCGCACCAACGAGGGACGTTGACAGTAAAATATATGTTAATTTATTGATTAAAAATTTAAATTTACTATTTAACTAATAAAATTTGTAAATTATAAAACCCTCGACACCACCAACGAAGCAAACAATCCACCTCGGCGTCGAGGAGTTGCCGTCGTCGTTGTTGCCGCCTTCTCCGCTGCCGTCAATGGGGGAGTCGACCGTGCTGGTCTTCTGCTGGTGCGTGAACTCCGCTACGGTCTCGATATGCTCCACGACGTTGAGCGTGTGGTCGCCGTTGTGGGGGCACATGAAGCACCTCACCTTGGTCCTCTCGAAGAACTCGTAGGTCTCCGGGCCGTGGGTCCTCAGCCCGATATGTTCCCCAGCAGGGTGAGAACCCGTCGGAGGAGTTCTGGTAGAGGGTGAGCCCGTCGCCGGCCCTACGAGGGAAGTGGGTGTTGGGCACACCGGAGAAGTCCGATAACTAGCCGCAATGCAGAGAGAGATAGAGAGGTTAGAGCCTTCTGCAGAGGGTGAAAAAGAGAGTATGTTTTTGTGAGATCCGCTTAGGAGGAAGAGGTAGGTCGAGTGTGGTGGGAGTAAGAAAAAAAAGGAACTTTTCATTCGAGGAAGGTCAATATGCGCGACTTACTTCATTTTGCCTCCTAATTTTAGGTAAGGATATAATATCGTTTTTTAATGAATTTGCAAAGGATTGATTTTTTAAATCAATAGAACCGGCTGCCATTTGTTAATTTGGATCTAATGTTTTGGCGGAAAAAAATATTCTGATGATGACATTCGGCAATGTTTAGAACTTAAAAATATTAGTATAGTATAAGTATATATAAATCTATGCGTATTGTACACCTAATTAAGTTCCTGATCTATCTGCAACAACAAGAGGCATGTGAATGAAGGCACGGTGCAATCCTGTCCGAACCAACTTTGCAATGGAAACACACCAGCATGGATTTGAATAGTTCAGACAACCACAGAATGGTGGTCGGAAGAAGAGAGGAAACTTCCATCATGCCTGCCGGAGTTTGGTGAGCTAACCAGCCGGCCAAACCACCTCCTCTCCCTTCAGGAGCTTCACCTACCTCTTGCCGACCAATAAATATTAAAGCTCTCCCAACACATATAACTTTGAGTACACTTTTCTTGGGATGTCGTCAAGGAATGGCAGTGTCAAAAAAAAAGTTAATGTCAAGGAATGGAGAAAACAAAACGATGCTGTCGTGTGATGTCTAGTAATATAAGATTGCAGATGGCAATATATACATATATATCTAGTTTTTGTGGAAAGCTAGCTTCTCAATGGTTCAAGACTTACTTTCTTCAAAGAATGGGTGAATTTGATTCGATTTTGAAGACCCAAGAACGGTGAGGGTCAGAGATTTAGAGGCTCCTAATTAATCGTTGTGTCTGGTCCAAGACATAAAGTGATAATTATATATTTCTTATTAGGTTCGGACCCAACTAAAGTGATCCACTTATCAAATTTGAGTTACACATTAAAGATACACGTTGTTTGTCTAGTCAAAGAGATATTTGATGGGCTTAACCCACATGTGTCCATAGGTTCTTATTATGGGTGAAAACTCAATAAGACATCTTCTAGACTAGTCCTTCCTCTCTATTTTATATGATATGTCTTTTCCATAGATGGACAAGACATCTAAAAGATATAGAGAGAGAAAATTAGAGAGAATCCCATAAAGTTACAGTCGTCTCCTCTAGCACTTAGTGTTCTTATCGTTTTCTTTCTCATAGTTGCACCGCCATATAATTCACTTCCGCAGGTACACGCACATGTTCCAACACTTATGACTTGATTAGTGTAATCATAACCTTCCTACATAAACATAAGTTTAAAAAGGTGCCCATTAATTTTGTTATATATTATGATCTACTTTTAGATGAAAACGGACCACAAATATGTTTACACTTACTTTTACATACATGTAAGAGAGTTATGATCTTTCCCTTCATTTTAAAATTACTGGAAAAAAATGACTAAATAAGAACACAGAGGTGACTTCCCAATAGAACCCACTCAACAGTAGTACTGATCATGAATATCCTCTACGTCTCACACTTGGGATTTGCTAGTGTGATCTCTAGGATATATGTACATTATAATTAGTGTAGTGATAAATCCCACATCTCGACTTAACAGTTTTGCAAATAAAAGCCAAGAATGATGAGGTGGAACAGCATCCTTCACATGCTAATTAGTAGTTAAACCAGTCAGTAGATATCCTGACTTTCTTTTATCCTTTTTTTTTAGGTTAGGGCGTGCACTTCCATCGTGTTGCCAGTACTTACGACCTTGAGTGGGAATAATCAAAGTGGAGAGTGGAGAATCTTCTTTCTGTGGACTTTGGACATGGCCAACTTGCTTGGTTATAACCCATATGGCCACTAACATCGATCTTTGTTAACTATCCATCTTAATTCATAGTTGGGGAAGTGACATCTATCCAAGTACTGTTTGTTGTTACTATAGGGGTTTCACGTATATCCATGCACCAAGGTTACAAGTATACTCATGTCTAGTGCTTGTTGATTCAGTAGGGCAAGATTGTGATTTGGTTCCGTCAAGAGGTGGTGAGGCTCTTTCGGAAATCTCTGTGACTATAGCAATCCCTGGTCTTTGCCATCCGCATTTTGAGGTGTGTTGAACAAAATATAGAAAGAATTACTTGACATCCGATCGAATACAATTTATTGCTCACTACCGGCTTCTGATTGGTGGGTGAATATTCAATAATGGAAATTAATGTTATCTAAAAGATATTTTATGTCATAGTGTAGGATACTCTTGTGCATTTTCATAACACGCTCTAAAAATGTCAGAAACATAATGCAACTAATTAATTTAACATCTGAGGCGGTGCTATTTCCTTTTTCCCCATTTATATCAATTATAAAATATGTTATTTTTTGGTGTCCCCTCATTAAAAAAAACAACAAAAAAAAAAA